>CAWUFW010006993.1:0-600000 GCA_963921515.1 Calotriton arnoldi
TCCAGGCCCACATGAGTAGGGGTGGTGGTAGTGGTAGGTATCCAGCCCCCCTGAGTAGGGGTGGTGGTAGTGGTAGGCATCCAGCCCCCTGAGTAGGGGTGGTGGTAGCGGTAGGCATCCAGGCCCCCTGAGTAGGGGTGGTTTGTAGTGGTAGGCATCCAGGCCCCCATGAGTAGGGGTGGTGTTAGTGGTAGGCATCAATCCCCCTATGAGTGGGGATGGTAGTAGTGACAGGCATCCAGGCCCACATGAGTTGGGGTGGTGGTAGTGGTAGGCATCCAGCCTCCTATGAGTGGGGATGGTAGTAGTGACAGGCATCCAGGCCCCCCTGAGTAGGGGTGGTGGTAGTGGTAGGCATCCAGGCCCCCATGAGTAGGGGTGGTGTTAGTGGTAGGCATCAATCCCCCTATGAGTGGGGATGGTAGTAGTGACAGGCATCCAGGCCCACATGAGTAGGGGTGGTGGTAGTGGTAGGCATCCAGGCCCCCTGAGTAGGGGTGGTGGTAGTGGTAGGCATCCAGGCCCCCTGAGTAGGGGTGGTGGTAGTGGTAGGCATCCAGCCCCCATGAGTAGGGGTGATGGTAGTGGTAGGCATCCAGCCCCCTGAGTAGGGGTGGTGGTAGTGGTAGGCATCCAGCCCCCTGAGTAGGGGTGGTGGTAGTGGTAGGCATCCAGGCCCCCTGAGTAGGGGTGGTGGTAGTGGTGAGGCATCCATCCCCCTATGAGTGGGGATGGTAGTAGTGACAGGCATCCAGGCCCCCTGAGTAGGGGTGGTGGTAGTGGTAGGCATCCATCCCCCTATGAGTGGGGATGGTAGTAGTGACAGGCATCCAGGCCCCCTGAGTAGGGGTGGTGGTAGTGGTAGGCATCCAGGCCCCCATGAGTAGGGGTGGTGTTAGTGGTAGGCATCAATCCCCTATGAGTGGGGATGGTAGTAGTGACAGGCATCCAGGCCCACATGAGTAGGGGTGGTGGTAGTGGTAGGCATCCAGGCCCCCTGAGTAGGGGTGGTGGTAGTGGTAGGCATCCAGGCCCCCTTAGTAGGGGTGGTGGTAGTGGTAGGCATCCAACCCCCTGAGTAGGGGGTGGTGGTAGTGGTAGGCATCCAGCCCCCCTGAGTAGGGGTGGTGGTAGTGGTAGGCATCCAGGCCCCCTGAGTAGGGGTGGTGGTAGTGGTAGGCATCCATCCCCCTATGAGTGGGGATGGTAGTAGTGACAGGCATCCAGGCCCCCTGAGTAGGGGTGGTGGTAGTGGTAGGCATCCAGGCCCCCATGAGTAGGGGTGGTGGTAGTGGTAGGCATCCAGGCCCCCATGAGTAGGGGTGGTGTTAGTGGTAGGCATCAATCCCCCTATGAGTGGGGATGGTAGTAGTGACAGGCATCCAGGCCCACATGAGTAGGGGTGGTGGTAGTGGTAGGCATCCAGGCCCCCTGAGTAGGGGTGGTGGTAGTGGTAGGCATCCAGGCCCCCTGAGTAGGGGTGGTGGTAGTGGTAGGCATCCAGCCCCCTGAGTAGGGGTGATGGTAGTGGTAGGCATCCAGCCCCCCTGAGTAGGGGTGGTGGTAGTGGTAGGCATCCAGGCCCCCTGAGTAGGAGTGGTGGTAGTGGTAGGCATCCATCCCCCTATGAGTGGGGATGGTAGTAGTGACAGGCATCCAGGCCCCCTGAGTAGGGGTGGTGGTAGTGGTAGGCATCCATCCCCCTATGAGTGGGGATGGTAGTAGTGACAGGCATCCAGGCCCCCTGAGTAGGGGTGGTGGTAGTGGTAGGCATCCAGGCCCCCATGAGTAGGGGTGGTGTTAGTGGTAGGCATCAATCCCCCTATGAGTGGGGATGGTAGTAGTGACAGGCATCCAGGCCCACATGAGTAGGGGTGGTGGTAGTGGTAGGCATCCAGGCCCCCTGAGTAGGGGTGGTGGTAGTGGTAGGCATCCAGGCCCCCTTAGTAGGGGTGGTGGTAGTGGTAGGCATCCAGCCCCCCTGAGTAGGGGTGGTGGTAGTGGTAGGCATCCAGCCCCCTGAGTAGGGGTGGTGGTAGTGGTAGGCATCCAGGCCCCCTGAGTAGGGGTGGTGGTAGTGGTAGGCATCCATCCCCCTATGAGTGGGGATGGAAGTAGTGACAGGCATCCAGGCCCCCTGAGTAGGGGTGGTGGTAGTGGTAGGCATCCAGGCCCCCATGAGTAGGGGTGGTGTTAGTGGTAGGCATCAATCCCCTATGAGTGGGGATGGTAGTAGTGGTAGGCATCCAGGCCCCCCTGAGTAGGGGTGGTGGTAGTGGTAGGCATCCAGGCCCCCATGAGTAGGGGTGGTGTTAGTGGTAGGCATCCATCCCCCTATGGGTGTGTATGGCATTGGTGATAGCCATCCCGCCCCTATGGTTCTGCTGTTGCTAGTGTACGTCATTTGTGCATCCCTATGTGTGTGTGACATATTTCGGGTACGTGTCGTTTGATTGTGTTGTGGGTGTTTGACTTACCGTCTGCGCCGTACGCGTCCGTACCGGTCCCGGTAATAGAGGTAGAGTATTGGTAGGACCTGCGCGATGGGATTCATGGTTGGGTCGTCTCGTTCGGGTTTCTCGTGGCTTCGACTCGTACTCGTCGCTGGCTTGTTCGTCTCGTCACCGTGGATCGTCTTGTGGCGCGAATCGGAGCTTATGTACAGCTCTCCCGGATGCTCAAACGTGCCGGACGTAGCGACGGGTTCGGCGCGTATGGAAGGCGCATCGTACTAGTCCGGCCGGAAGGTGCTGTGTATTTGCTTCCGTGCGACTCGAATCGGTGTTTACGGATCCGGCTCGGGCGGGGAACAGGAGCTGAAATGGGTAAGTACGGCTCGCTCGGAATCTGGGCTGTTATGCGCATCATACTTCTTCGTTCGGACGAGTGTTCGAATCGGTCGGGAAACATGCGTTCGGCTTGTATTTTTTCCAGACGAATACTGTTAGGTGCGCTTCCGGCCGAGATCGGAATCGACCCCATAGTATTTAACAGTTGGCCCACAAAACAAGTGTAATACTAATTCCAGTGTATTCATAACTCCTCTATGGACTGAAATGACTAAGTCATGAAAGATTCTCACCAGATCCAACAGCAGTTCTTTAGTTGGCACAAAGTTATTTTGCTGGCTAACATATAATACACTTAGTCGAACTAAAAGTGTTCTGTATTTGAACTACTAATGCTCTTGGATCCGTCTGTTCGTGAGCCATAAACCTTTCCAACCACAAGTGGAGATGCAATCACAGGTTGATCATAAGTAAGGCTCCCTGCTTTCCGTTTTTACGGATTTTTACAGATAAATACAGACGGAAAACAATGTGCTTTCTGTCTGCATTTATTTTTAAAAATGGATAAATACAGAAAATGTGCTTCTTTTAAGTGACTCTTCGTGCTATCTTTCATGAATTATAGCCCAACAGATGAGCAGATGGACAGCATGGGAAATTAAAAAACAGGATGAAATTTCTTTTAATAACTGCATTATCCAACATACATTTGTGGTATAATGCTAATATTTGCCAGTATATGTACTGTTATGTAATATTTGGCAACTTAAATAGCTAAAATACGACAGACATCAAAGTATGAGTGCGCGTCTATCATTTAAATAAATATGGAAATGTACAGTTTTACAACTACGTTTATATGCAAAACACAAAATAAATATGGATAAATACAGATAAATACAGATAAAATGGCCCAAAAATAAATATGGATAAATACAGACGGAAATGTTAAAAAAATAAATACCATAAAACCGGGAGCCCTAATCATAAGTGACTGATGTAACTGTATAACGATGAGATAATGAATAAGCCAAGAGATTCTTTGAGTAAGTAATATAATTAACAGTGAAATCACACAGTGCAAAGAAAAATGCCCATCTAGTTTGACTGATATTCCTGCATTGAAGAGCAAACACTGCAAATTTCTATCATCAGTTTGAATTTCATATTTTCTCTTGTGCCCTTTAAAATATGTCTCCATTCAGTACAGGTAATTTTCATGGCTAAAGGTTCTCTCTCAAGAATTGAGCAGTTTCAATCTGACTTAGATAAGATATGAGACATAGAAGAGATAGAGTGTTTGTCACTGTCATCATCTTGCTCCTGTAAGCAAAAGTAATCCACGTTTTCTCTCTAAAGAATCTACTTTGATGATAAACCTTCTTGAAGTATAGGGATGTTTGAATGTACAAACAGCCTTTTCTGCTTGATCATCGCAATGAAATCCTTTCATCATGTTTCCTCACATGAGATTAGTAGTTATTTCTGCAAAGTTATCAATAAATTGACAATAGAAATGTGCAAATCCCAGGAAACCTTGTGTCTCCTTTAAATTATAAGGTGAGGGCAAGGTCAAAATATCTGAAACTTTCTTGGGAGATATGGAAATGCCAGAAGCATTCAATCTAAATCCACTATGTTCTACTTATTCTTACTCAAACTTTGCAGGCATACAATGCCAATAATATAGCTGAGGTCTTGACAGTACCAAGCTCACGTCCTTGATGTTCAGCAAACATCGTTGCAGACTACAAAGTATTGTCCAAATAGGGCAAGCATATCAAGGACATCAAAAAATATTGAGTCAATACATTTTTGAAAATGGCAGAAGCATTTCATACATCAAACACAAGATATTCAAAAAGTCCAAATGGGGTACGAAAAGCCCTTCTTTATTCATAACAAATGGTAAGCTTCTTGTAAATCCGGTTTTGTAAAGCTCAGGTTGAAGAAGGTTTCAGTGAGAGTAGGCAGTGGGCGAGTGGACTTCTGCCAACTTTCATTGAACCTTGTTAAATTTATGTATATTTTTTTTAAGACAGGCCCATTTTCGTTAAGGGAAATGGGCTGCACTTAAAAAAACAACTTTATTTAAAAACAGTCACAGACATGGTGGTCTGCTGACCCTAGCAAGCCACCATCTCTGGGAATGTGGCCAGTCACAGGGATTCGCAAATTGCAACCTGCCTAATGAATATTAATTAGCAAGTCATTCTTCGACCCTCTGCAATTCAATATTTTCTGAACCGAACTATTTGTACATAGGTCTGTTCAAAAAATAAGATTACAATTGCAAAAAGCTGGTGTCAATTTGTGACCACATTTTGCAAACGTAATCTTTACATCATGCCCTACATCCAAAGGAAACAATGGCACCAGGTTTGACTGGTAAAGTGTAATCAGATCTTTAAGAGAG
Source organism: Calotriton arnoldi (assembly GCA_963921515.1). Lineage (NCBI taxonomy): Eukaryota > Metazoa > Chordata > Amphibia > Caudata > Salamandridae > Calotriton > Calotriton arnoldi. The sequence goes on from CAWUFW010006993.1 coordinate 5,206, forward strand.
GGAAGTGAGCAAACCATAGGCTTAGAAAAAAACTAGAAAATGAGCAAGGTACTACAGTGGCACTGTTGAGAGATTAGCCACTATTAAATTGGATGTATAATCATAAATATCATCACTGAAGCTAACAATGGGCCTGACAAAACTGTGATAGCAAAGATATTGTTCAAATAGACCAAACGATGTACTAATTATGCATATTTAACCTCCAGATTCCAAAAATTACTGCATAATTAGGAGAGGCTAATATGTCAAAACATAACATTTGAGTATTGAGTATTATTTTCAAATTAAACCAGTGATGGAAAATAGGCTTTACAGACTGGACCACAAGTTTTATTGCAAACTAGCACCTGTTTTAGAAGTCTTAAGTCTCATAGGAATATTATTCTTAGTGGCCCATTCTTCATCAATAAACAATACACAGACAGTGCCAGACAGTGCTATTCAACTATGCAAAAGTATTAACAGCCTTTACTTCTTTAAGGCAACTGTTTGAGGGAACAAATGGGTATCAGCAGTATTCATAGATGATGACAAGTATAAGGAAGACAAAGCAGTCCTGACTTTTTGTCTTTCTCGAAAGATGGTTCAGTTCTTCCTCCATTCTTTTGAGTAAGGTTCATATATTGAGCATTACTATATTACAGACACAGCTCAGCACTTTGCCAGTGTTTCTTTTCACTTTTATTTAAAGGTCCCCTGACAGTCCTAACTTACATTAGTTCTTCTTGGGGCAATGGTTCCACTGCAACCTCTGAACAAGCATTTGAAACCCCTTGGCACATTCTAAATAGTTCTTCCTGTTTTCTTTTAATTTGTAAATGCTCAATAAGTTAAGAAAAAGATGTAGGTTGTTACAAATAAAAATAAATTTAAAAAACTTGTCCTACATTTCTTCTGCCAAGCCACAACGAAAAAGAGTAACCCAAGTTCTTTCAAAACAGGTAGATTCAGGTGCCAATTGATGAAAACGAAGCAAAACATTAATTTGCCCTTGCAAAAATTGTCCTTGCATAAATCGCACAGACTTTCCTAAGAACAAAACATCAACGTTCCTCAGAAGAACACTTCAAATTAGGAATGTTTTCTTAACTGCTAATAGAAAAGCATTACCAGTCTCTGGGTAAGCATCTCAATTCACTACTAAAGGAGTTGCCCAGGCCAATGCAGACCAATAATGCAACCAATTAAGTGACCCACTTTTGCTTGAACACGACTAAAACTGTACAGGGTGAAAAGCAAAATACACAGTGAGATAATCTAAAATGTTTTTAACTTCACTGGATCCCCACAAAAGTGCAGCGAATTTGAAGGGACTGCTGGCATATCTGGACAGCACTATCAAGGTTTGCTTTAAAGACGAATTCTCCATGTCTGATAACAATTATGTACAGTTTAGTCATCCTTAGCTTTCTGTATACTAAGGATCTTTCCCAGGACCAAGTGTAAGAGTTACAACAGTAACTCTTACACTTGGTCCTGGGAAAGATCCCTAGTATAGGAAAACCTACGGATTCATTGGCATGGCAATCTGTCAAGGACAGGACGATGAGAATGACTGTTGAATCTCTTTCTTGATTGCCCAAGGAAAGGGTGACTTCCCCCTGCCACTCTGCACTCAACAATATATGTAAAAGGTGTCAAGTGTCTCCGTAAGAAGGTCCCAAATAGGAGAAAAAAACAGGGCAAAAAAACTCCTTGCATAACAAGAGGAAAGGTACCCCCTGAAAATGTATTCTAGGTCTGGGAAAAGGGGGAAAAAACAAGGAAAGAAAGTATAAAAGTTCCCACTTGACCTGTATATCTTCCAAATTGGCTCTCAGTGCCTGAAAGTCCCGACCAACAGCTACTTCAAATACCTCAATGTAGAATAACATTTATATATATTTTTTTTAATTTTAGATTTGGAAAATATACAGGTCAAGGGGGAAATTCTTTTCCCAAAAAACTCCTTGACAATCTTGTAGCTCTTAACTGAGATGAAGGTTGAAGCATTGCAAGGCACCTAACATCAGGAAGTAGAAAGAGCCAAGTAAGGAGAATCCAGAAGAAATCCAGTAGACTCTCCGACTTCAAAGATAAACAATTAGGGACAAAAATCGTAGCAAAGGGGTGATAAACATGATGATAAACAAGAGAACACATCCATCATTTATAGATGCCTCCTTACAGATAATTTAACCAGGAATAGACATCTCAGTAAAACCCCTTTTTTCGTCTTGGACTGGGAATCTGATCTAGGTCAACATCTTAAAAAGGGCACATGATTAGGCTTACCCACCTTTCCATCCTGAAACTCTTAGCATCAGTTAGTCATATGAAGCAGAAGCCCAAAGTTGATATACTTTGTCCTAGGTTGTACTTGACTACTCCGCTCTCATCCTTTCTGCCCAACGTTCCATACAACTCATGGAACCCCCCTCTGTATGACCGTAAGCACAGAAATACCAGTACAGTCTGTGTAGTAAAAGGACCCAAGTAAATGCTAAGTGCGTTCAACCACAAGCCACCTGGCCAAGCAAGGAGTGTGCTGCCTGCATGCTTGTAACTTACTGTAAACTCTTAACACTCTCAGAATTCTTAGTACATTTGTAACACTGAGTAGCCAGTTGCGACCACTCCATCAGGGGAACTTGTTTCAACCTTGACATATGGGTAACCTTAACATCTGTTGTGATCATTTCAAAGAAAGATCTGTTAACCTCATCACACCATCGCATTATGATCTGAAAACATCTGCCAAGACCACTGGTTGTTGGTAAACCCATACTTTCTTGAATAATTGGTGTCAGTAACTTGATTAATCTTGCAGTTCCATTTTGTTGTTTCTCACATTATGACTTATGGCTAGCACACAAAGGCTACCTGTTCAGGTCAGGATGCTTATGCATAATCCGGGTCTTCCACTGTCCGATGTACGGGTAACGTTTTCCAGAAGCTACGTTGTCAGCACACACTATGTGGTAGACAGGTTCTCCTTCGAGAGTCTGCCACCTTTCTCAGGAGGAAATGGCGAAGGTCATAAAAAACCTCCATACTGGACAAAGTCTTCAAAGGAATGAAGAAAACCAGGAATCAGAACCCATTAGTCAAATTCATCAGGAGCGAAGAATCAGGATCAGTAAGTGGACGGAGTATGGAAGCAAAAGAACACTTTGTTGCAACTCAACCTCCAATCAGATTGAAGCCTTTATATAGGAAAGGAAGAGGATAAGGAAATTACATTAAAATATCAAATGACACGCAACACAGAGGATTGGGAAAATCAGGAATTAACCTAGGAAGAAACAGCCATGATAGAAAGTAAAAGAAAAGAGAGCGAAACCCTGAGGTGAACTAGTTGTGAAGCAGCTTTAAATGGCGGCTGCAACCCCTCAGAGAGGTGACTGCGATTTTGGGAGCAGGAGGAGCAAGCAGCAGCAGCTATGAGCCCGGAAGCACGAGGGAAGGTGGCCCACTAGTAAGTGAATCTTACAGACGTAGGCTTCATGTGGCATCTACTGAGTCTTGAGATCCACAGGACCGTGCAAAGTACCGCAGCTCTCGGGTGTGCAGTGGGTGGAGATACCAGAACTGCAACAGAAGCCCATACCCAATGGGGTAGGCCAAGGTATCAAAATAGGCATCACTTGCCATGTTCTAATCTATCCCAAATCAAAGAAGTTCAAGCATTTCAATAAGAATTTCAAATACCACCCAATGAAGCCTTTATTACGGACCACTAATTAGGTTTCTCTGCAATACTGCTGCCTTTATGGCTTCATCGGCCAGTCAATTGCCTGCAACGTGTATTTCTACATGTTGGTGGCTCAATGTGTGGATATCATGAGCCCATGGCAAACTTGCTTTAAGATTTGACACCTTTCCCCAAAGCAGCTTGTCCTTGATAGTATACCCTTTAGAGTCTCTGAATCCATCCGGTCTCTAATAGTTTAACTACTCATTGTAAGACTGGACACAATAATACGACTCACACACTATAAGTGTGGGGAATTCTGGATCCGTATTTTCTAATGCCAGAATTAGAGCTTTCAGCTCAGCCAGTTGCGCAGTGCTCACCTAGTGACTGCGTAAATGTTTTCAGAGGTTGGAAGATTCCATCCTTCATTTTACCCCTTACCGCTGCACAAGCAGTGGTGTATTGATGTTCTGTTTCAACTGCGGGCTGGGCAGAACCATCAGTGTAAACTATGAAGTCGTACTGATCTAGAGGCATTATTACACTGGGCACAGGGTATTCTTGTTCATATTGTAGGTATATGGGGTATTGTGGTTGCGCTTGCAGGCTGGACCTTATGGGTATTATATGGTAAGGTGAATCTTCATCCCAACCAACATGGTAGTGATATAATGCCGGGGCTTGTGCAAGGGCCCACTCCTTGGCGTACAAATGTTTAACTGATTCTGGAACAAGGACAGAGAAAGCTGGTACTATCACCCCTTCCCTTAGTGGGACTTTTCGAAAAAACTCAAGTGGCCAATATTTTTCAGCCAAGAGAATGTCATAGCCAAATGTTAAGTTCTACAAGAAGAGAACTTTATTAGTATGGGGTATATCACCCTCAATTTGGAGTTGCAAGTTATATAATTTGCTGGGAGAACTAACTCTCTGATCTGGTGTTTCCACCTGAACAAACTCATTTGGTGCTTTCGCCAGTAGAAACTCTTGAAGATTCTGGTGAACTATTGTGACGTCTGCCACAATGTCTAGCAGAGTCAGTGCCCACTCCTTGTTCAGAAGCAGAGTCCTCAATATTTGTGGCATATTTAAGTGCAATACTAGCCAACTTTTTCTTCGTAAATGGAGGGTTTTGTTGGGGAAGTTTCTCTTCCCTTTTTATGTTGAGCGTTGTGAGTCCTCCTTCAGTTTCATGTACTCCTCCAACCCGCACTCTGATCGTCCTCCTCTCTTCGATCATTTTTCAGAAGACTCCTGATAGGAACGAGAAGGACGTGTATTAGTATATTGATACCTATCGGGTTGTTTAATTGTTTCGCGGTTGCGCAGATTGTAGTGCTTTTCAGAGGACTCCAGTGGAGGAGATCCACCCTGTGGTTTAACTTTTTCTTTATGTTTCTTATTATCCCAACATTTATTAGTACTCTCAGTGCCTGTTTTCAGTTATCCTTTTCAGAATTACCTCTAAGTTGCAGTTTACTAGGTCTGGCCCCCCAATTATCTCGGCCTATACCATGCATGAATGTATAGATTGCAGCAAATACTGTGCCCCAAGAGGGACACTTATCTAACGTGGGAACCATCCCTAAAGGTAGGCACATTGTGAGAATTCTGTGTTTATCTTGAGGTCTCATAGGGGGAAACACTGCTTCAACCTGATTAGTTTTTGTGCAATCTAGAACGGAATCTCCTTCCATCTGGTGGAACCTTTACCATAATTGAATTAATGGTTACTGGACTAATCGCTGGCATTTCCAAATGTGGTTCTACAGCTTAAGCAGTCCTTGCTGGATTTGTTGCTATGTTTCGCATAACGAACTGTGTCATACGTCTAACTAGACCAGTGTAAAGTGTAAGCAGCTGAGCTGCTTGAGTGCTGCTGTTTGTGGATATGATGTGTAGCCGGCTAAGACTGGCCATGTTGTCCCATCATTGCTTAGGGGACCTGGTCTAACATTTGCTAGTGGATGTGGTAGGGTGCCTTTCTAAATCTTCATTAGCGCTGTCCTTATTTGGTATAGCTGCTTCAGTGTATGTGTGAAAATTTCTTGTATTGGTGTCTGCTGCTACAAATGTTACCCATGAATAAAATACTTCTGTTTTATAAGCTTCATGGGCCTCTACCACGAAGGTAACATCTCCTTGAGTAAGACTGTGCGTTTGGGCAACATAAGCATCAAAACTATGGGAGACTGAGTCCACTTATACCATCAGAATACGCTGACGTAGTTCCTGGCTAGCTCACAGTGCACCATCTGGACCTCTAAATCTTACAAGGTACCAGATGGTGTCTGCAGCCTCAGAACATAATGACACAGATTCCCCCAAGGAAATCATGGAAACAGATATATCCTTTCGTTGTTAACTTAGAAATGCTCAAAGGGAGACACAAGTAATTAACAAATTGGCATCTCAAACAATTATTGAAGCAATTGGATTGTTGTGCAAAATACGTATGCTGTAATTATGAGTAGAATAAAGCACAGCATAGTAACCAGCATTACGAGAATGGTGGAAAAGATAAACAATTCAACCATTGTGCATTTACATTGATTATATGAATGCATATAATTGCACTCCTACCTAGCACTGCCTAGCCTAAAGAGCATAGGGTGAATGCTATCCTGCCAGATACCTTAGAGTGATCTAACTCCCCATTTAACTGCATGCGTGGGTCATCTAGTAGCAAGTCTTGGTGTTGGGCAGGCCGCTGTCCCTCTCAGGATAGTGATGGAATTCAGCTGGGCTAGTACTCAAGCATGTGGTGACTGCAACAATCCATCAAAATGGTCGTCTGTCTAAACAAAGGCTGGGTGCAGTTTATATAATAAAACTGAACCCCTTCGCACTGTGCCAGAGCTCTGGTCTGGTTGTCATGTTGATTCTACTCACCCAGAGCTGTTGCCGAACAGACAACAACAAACAAGGCCAATTTGTACAGTGTACCCAGTCATTGGACAGAATGTTCTAAGGTACAGTAATGTGCCTACAAGGAAATGTAATTGTAAGCACACATTTTCTGAGTACACTATCTCACATGGGTGCGGAAGCAAATGTGTGTTAAAAGTCACAGTTTAAAAAGATGTCAACTTTAAACGTGAACATGTAAAATGGAAGTATTTGTGCACAGGCCCTACTAACTTCATGGTAAATGGTTAATCGACTTCATGTTTATTTTTTAAACCCAAGTTAATGGTTCAAGACATTCATGTCTGCTTTCCATAATCATTGTGCCTCTTATTTCATGGGGCAAAACCTTTCCTGTATGTATTAACAAAAATATCAATCCCACAATGTTCATCATAAATCTTTCACTGTAATAAGCTCAAAATGCAAAGCAACTGTTATAACCAGACATCTTTCAACAGTAGCTGTGACTGCCTTAAAGCCTCAGTCATGCTTTAAAACATCATCTTAGCCCAAGCTGCTTTTTCTACTCTACTTGCAACCTGTTTCACTGGCAAACTGTCTCAGTCAAGTCCATGTACCAATTCATTATCCATTCAACCATGCAAGCCAACAGGCCCGATGCAGGTGGAAAACTCACGATTTTGATGCCAAAAATTGTTTTGTTTTGGCCATCTCACATCTGAAATTGCCTCTTCTTCCATAGAAGTCAATGGAGAAATACATTCTCCCAATAATTTTTTTAATCTCCCTCACCCCTCTTCTAAAATGTTGGCATGTATGGTTCAACACCTTCAAAGGCCCGTCCAGCAACTGATGCCTCACTAAACAAACTCTGTACAGTCTTATTGAGTCGGCCAACCTCCACTCCTCCCTCTACCTTGCTTGAACCATCTACACAAGACGTCACGCTCCAAACTCTCACCAGTATGCAACACCACTTCCCGCTTTGTGTCAGGGCATATTTAATTGAAAATCAATTTTCATAGTAGCTCAGCTCTGTCCAGATGTTAGGAATCAGCCTATTTTGAGTACACTGAAAAAAACGTATCTAAAAACAAGCATCTTCAAAGACGACTTTATATCCATACAGTAATTCTTTGGGACTTACAGCCATTCATGAAGAGAGGTTTCAGAGTTTATCCTCCTCATCGATCAAAGCAATAGCTCTCTGGGGATATTGAATCACCAAGACCTCTATTTCACTGTTATTAGCACTACAAAGTGGCAATTCATCATAAGCCAGTGGTTCACACAACATATAAATCAGTACTCCCATCCATCTACAATATCATTTACAGAAACACATGCAATGACTGGGGTGCTGGGTATCCCCTAAATATCCTTGGACAGTGACAGCTGCAAGCGGGTCGAGGGCCTAGCCACTTTTTCAGGTGAGTTGAATGACTTGATTCAACACTTGATATTGGTTTCAAATTGGTGCTATGTGCTGGGGACCTCAATGTTTGGGTAGACAGTGCCTCAAACTCTTGGGTGTAATGGTACAATAATACCTAGGTTTCACTCAAAACACACAATAATAGTTGCCACCTCTCACAGACTCACTTTGTTGCTTTCCATGACACCACCTTCACCATCTGTGAAAACCAGCCACTCGCCTGGTTGAACCACTACTTCATACTCTTTAACATGGTCAATGAACTCTCTACAGTGAAAGTCACCACTTGTTTCAAGAACCTCTGTGAATGTGACAGTGCAGCATACACCCAGGTTTCTCCTACCATTGCCCCCCCACAGACAGTTCCTTTGCAATCCTTAACTTAGTTTCTCTATGCTGCAGCCCTGTAAAAAATACACAAAGTAGAAACCAATAAACAGTTCAATGAAAGTTGGCATGATTTGAAACCCAATAGAAGAGCAATAGAAAGATGCTGGAGGAAGTCTAAAACACTAATCTCATTGTCTGTCACATAGACAATAGGGTTGCAGGGTAGTAGGTTCTTGGCAGAGTAACTCTTTCCTACACTAGTCCTCATTTAAACATTTCTCAAAGCCAGAGTACATTTTCCTGCACTCATATTGCAAGTCCGTTGATAGGTTCTCTGCATAGTTTTTGGTGCAAAGTGCTCACAAGCCCAAAATTTAGATCTTCTGGCAGTGGTGTTCATCCAAAGTGGACCACCTCTTATCATGAACTAATACTGCCCCATGCCCATAACTAATGGTTGGTTGCAGATGCCTGACAGCCGTGGAGTACAGTTCCATGTCCCTGTAACCTGGGATTTGGAGGCTACCTACTGGCTTTGCCTAGTACATTTTTCTATTCTGTTACAACTAGCACCCTTGATGTCTCCTACCGAAAGTGAGCTAGAGAGAGAGGTAGATAGAAAGAGAGTGAGAGTGAAAGTACACGTGTGTGTGAGGAGGGAGAGTCGTAAGGTCCCAACGTATATGTGTATCCCCAGGAAAGTGGATTGCTATGTTAGACAAATTATACCTCCCCCAATATCCTCAAGCTGCTCATTACCCTACCGCTTCCTGGGTTAGAGGAATAACTGTCTGGATCAGCTAAGCCAACCCACAATAAAGCAGGGAATGTTTATTTGTATTCACCTAAATCGTTCAAGCCAGTTTATAGAGGCCAGCCTGAAGCGCTAGAAAAGAAGTGCTTTAACAAATATTGTAGTCAAGGAATTGCTATTGCTACGGCTTAAGGGGGATGGTTATCTGGCACTGTCCTTCCCATTTAAAAAGAGCTAGAACCCCAGCAACAGCCACTGATGGACACCCTGGAAGAAATATAAATTGATTGCTAGCATTATGGGATGCCTGTACTCACCATGGAGTCAGGATGGTTGTGAATATTATAGGAAATTTGTTATCACAGACCTGGGCTAGACTAAAGGAAGTGATTGGTGGCCTCCAAAAATAGAAGTTCTGCAAACAAATTCAAAGACTGTTTGACCTAGATGTAGGGTGGCCCTGAGAGCTAGAATTTCAGTTCCCATGTAACTCAATAAATCTTCTACTGCAGCAAAGAAAAAAAGGATTGGATGAGGAACCTCAAAAATGGCTGATGCTCTGTAAAAGTTAGGATCAGGCTACAAGATTGAGGAATAAAAGCCTGTTATTGCTTTCACCTTAAGGGAAAGAAGGGAGGCTGCGTGTTGGGAACCTGTCTGCACTCAACTGAAGAGCCTCTTGGCTCAGCTGCTCTTAAATACAGCTGGGGGGAAAGGCTACGATGGCGACCTGAGCGGACGCAGGGTCTGATCGCTCCATCGCCGCCCGGCCCATATGCACTTAAAACGAGCACCATTACGTGCTTCTAGCAAGCCAGACATCACCGGGGCAGCTCACCTCCCGGTACGATCTCCCCCCCAGGGGCTACGGCTGTGCATCGGAGCAATTCCCAGGAAAGAGGGCGGCGCAGCTCCAAGGTGGTCTGGAGCGGAGCAGAGTGTGCGCCTATCTCGAGCCGCTACACCCGCTGCTGGACGCTGGCGAGCTCGAGGGCCGGGAGCGGCCCCCTGGCGGTAGGGCCAGATCCGCTGACGCAGGAGATTGCAGGTCTTGGCTGAGGGGCCTGGACGGGCTGGGCCCCCCGACCGCAGCTGCCTGATCTTTGCCGGCGGCCATCTTGGGAAGCACCAGCCTCCTTCGGAGAAGTTCGCGGCTGGAGGCAAGACACTGCTGGCTGGTCTTTGGCAGGAGCTCCGGGGGGAGTGCCCGACTCCCTGGGAAAGGAGGCGCCCAGTTTTGGACTGTTTTGGACTGCAGGGGCCTGCCTGCACACGCTGAGGAGGCTCCTCTGTGAGTTGGCCCGTGAAGGGAACGCCGATCGCCCACAGGAAGTAGGAGAAGGAGGCCGCGTGAGAGGTCAACCAGGTGACCTCCAGTTTTTAGCTGCCACTCCCTTGGGTCTCCCATACGTCAGAGCAGGACCCCGGGAGTGGGAGTTGCTGTATGCGGAGGTCCCATCGCTCGGAGGGGGCTGGGGTGGGGCCCCTTGCTTGGACTGCTCGCCTCCTTGCTTGGTCGGTTGACAAGTGGGGGGGCGGTGGAGGGCCCCACTGAAGAGACCTTCTGGGGTTGTGGTGGGGCCCGGAGCTCGCCCTAACAAACAACGGCAGCGAGTCTGTGAAACATGGGCCTGGGTCAACACAGCCTGGACCGACCTGGCCCCTGGGATACTGAGGCATCCACCTGACTCCAATCTTACTGCTAAAGTCCGCCTGGGTCTGGTTAGCGCAATGTGCCCCCCCCCCCTTCTTTTTTCTTATTTTTCCTGCCTGGGCCCACCCGCACAGGAGACCTGGGCTGACAGGCCCGGTTCGCATTCTCATGGCCTCCGCCAAAGACAAAAACGATTGAAATGTCTGCGACATGCTCCTGAAGTCCTCCGGCGATGCGCAAGTGGAGAAGATGTGTCCGGGTCAGGCGAAACCGGGAGTGGGCACAGAGACAACAGGAGACCCTATGACTTGGGAATTCCTGGAGTCGCTGTCTGCCTCCCTCCATGAAGACCTGCAGATGGTGAAGAAGGACTTGGCCTTAGAGCTGAGAGAAGCTCGACGAGATATCGATGAAGTCGAAGAGCGGGTGGCGGCCCTTGAAGATGGCAACACTGTGTGGGACAGAGAAATCGAGAACTTACAACAAGAAATTATCAGGCTCCAGGAGCAGCAGATTGACCTCCAGGCCCAAGCAGAGGACTTGGAGAACAGGTCTAGGAGAAATAACATTCGTATCAGAGGGACCCCAACCACCGGAGAAGGTTCAGATCTTGAAGAGTACGTGCAGGCCCTGTTCCGCATGTCCTGGGCGCAGAGAAGGAGGAGCACATCAAATTGGACAGATGCTATAGCGTGGGCCCGCCGCGAGTTGCTCCTCTGTCTCCAGCAGACATACTGGTATGCGTGCATGACTTTGAAACTAATGAGGCTATTTTGCAAAAGGCCCGAGGTGCTCAGCAGTTTCAATTCCGGGGTCACTCCCTACAGCTTTTCCAGCATCTAGCCGCTATCACTCCACAAAAGCGAAATGACTTTCGCCCTGTGACAAATCAGTTGCGGAAGATGGGCACCCCCTACTCTTAGGGGCACCCTTTCCGTCTTATCTTTCGTCTAGACGGCAAAACCTTTCAGATCAGTTCCCTAACGGAAGCCTGCAAAGTACTCAACCTGGACCTCTCGGATCAGGACGTGACCCAGGCCTCCACTTGAGATGCCACTCATGGTGGAAACAGACGCAGGGCGTGACGCGCATCAGCTCCCGGGGGTCATTGCCCAGACCAGAACACTATCGGTAGGGAAAGGTCGGCAGTGATTCGTTCCCTAACCGGCAATGGAACTTATCAAGAGGACTCTTCCACCTAGAGCTGCCCTATTGTTCTCCATTGTGCAGGATGGTGTATTACGGGCGGGGGCGGAAGCGGGAGACTCGCACGTACTTGATTGTGAATTCACCATGTCGGGTTTCATAATGCAATGGATTTGGTACTACTGTTCTTTTTCCTACAGTATCTTGTTTGTTTGTTCCTGTTGGGGTTCGGAGTGGGTTTCCAGAGACTTCCTTCCATTCCGTTATCACACATACACATGCTTTGGCAAGGGGCACAAATCTCATCCCACTCCGCTCACCATTACCCTGGGCCCTCCCCATTAGCTAGGAGCTTTGCAGGTGTTGAAGTTAGCAGCCTCCCTCCTTTCTGCCACCATGGAGATTGAGTTGGTAAACCTCAATGTCCGGGGCCTGAATAACCCTACTAAGAGAGGGAGGGCTCACAAGGAGAGGTTTGCCTCCTACAAGAAACACATCTGCTGCCTAAGGACACACACAGAATGCACTCCAAATGCTTCCCACGGCAGTTTTGGTCATCAGGGGCTAGAAAAACAGGGGGAGTAGCCATTCTCCTCGCTAGACACTTCACAGGCTCTGTACATGGCACACTGACGGAAATTAAAGGGCGTCTTCTCGCCCTCTGCTTACAAGTGGGCGCGTTTCCCTTCACACTGGCATCTATTTATGCCCCGAATGACCATCATGAATCCTTTCTAACATACTCACTAGCTAGGGTACTTCAATCCCCGGATGCCATGGTTGTAGTAGGGGGTGACCTCAATATTGTGATGGATCCCAAGCTCGACAGGTCAGGACACAGATCTGGACAAACTGGGGCGCTTTCACCCGAAGGTCTGGCGTGGCTTAGCGAGTGCGGTCTTCGCGACATCTGGCGTGCTTACAACCCTCACAGCAGGGACTACACCTTTTACTCAGCTGCCCATAAAACCTATGCCCGGCTCAATCACTTTTTGGTCTCGCCCAGAGCGTGGGACCGGGTGACGGCGACCACTATTGAGCCCCGCACACTCTCCGATCATGCGCACATCACAGCCACACCGAGCTGGCGCCTCCGGGAATCCTTGCTACACTCTCCAGCAGTGTTGCAGACATTGCGGGAAGTCCTTCGAGACTTTCTAGCACGCAACGATTCTGGCTCCACTACGCTTGTGTCGGTCTGGGAGGTCCTGAAATCAGTGATGCAAGGGGAATTCATTGCCCGAGCGGCAAACAAAAATCGAGCGCGTCGGGATAAGAGGCAGGAATTCGATAAGAAGGAGTTAGAATTAGAGGCTATTCATAAACGCACAGGGGCGCCCCGGGTCTGGAGAGACCTGGAGAGGGAGCGGCTCCAATTGAAGCGCTTGGATTTAGAGAGGGCAGAGTATGTCATTTTACGCCTCAATCACAAATTCTACATAGGGGGCGACAGTGCAGGCCGTTTGCTAGCACATCGCCTGCGCAGTAAGCAGCATGCAAACGCTGAGAAGTCTATTGCGACCGGGGACGGGACTGAGGTGAGGGACGCTGACAGTATTGCTGGGGCTTTCAGACGTTCTATGTGAAGCTGTACGACGTAGAGACCGTTACCCCTACGAACCCCAGGGCCTACCTCAGCAGTGCTGCGGTGACCCCCTCCCTCCCTCTGAGGCAGAGGCACTGGACACACCTATCCGTATCGAGGAGGTGATAGCGGCTATTGCCTGACTGAAGTCTCTAAAGTCCCCCGGTCCAGACGGATTCAGTGCTGCATTTTGCAAGACCTTCTGCCCGGAGTTAGCTCCTCTACTCACGAGGCTCTTCAACTCCTTTGCCGACACGGGGAACCTTGTCGGATTCCATGCTCGAGGCCTCCATTACAGTAATACCCAAGCAGGGGAAGGATCCCCGTCACTGCAGCGCCTACCGGCCCATTTCACTTACAAACATTTGCGAGTATCTTAGCCCACATCTCAGCCCTCTCATGCCGGGCTTATCGATCCGGACCAAGCCGGATTTATCCCTGCGCACCAATGCAGTGACAACACAAAACGCATTTGTCACCTCATTGACAAAGTGCACCGCTCCCAGACGGAAGCGTTATTGCTAGCGATCGACGTCGAAAAGACGTTCGACCGAGTGCATTGATCCTACCTGTTCAAAACCCTGCGGAGATTTGGCTTCAGCGACAGGTATAGGAGCTGAATACAGAGCTTATACAGCGCCCGCTGCACGTCAGTCAGACTAAATGGTGTTCGCTCTACCAGGTTCCTTATCTACCGGGGCACGCGTCAGGGCTGTCCTCTCTCCCCTCTCCTTTTCGTGCTCTATATGGAACCGTTGGCACAAAGGCTGAGGGACAACCCCATAGCGACGGGCATACCATTTGGTGCAGCCCACCATTTCCATTAGTCTGTACGCAGATGACGTGATTTTCTCGGTGTCGAAGACTTTAGCCTCCCTTCCTGCTATCATCACAGAATTGCAGAAGTTTGGCACCCTCTCGGGGTTCCGCGTGAACACTCCGACGTCCCACATACAAAATTTCATGGTGGCTCCCGATACCGCGTGGGCGCTGCAGTCACGGTATGACTTTCAGTGGGTCACAGAGGGTCTTCCCTATCTCGGACTCGCTCTCTCACGAATCCTTCCCAAAACGGCAGCAGCAAACTACGCTTTGCTGATCTCCCAGACCTGTAAGGACTTGGCACATTGGCAACAGCTCCCTCTCTCGTGGTTTGGCCGCATCGTGGCTGTAAAAATGACAATTCTCCCTCACGCGCGCTCTACATGTTTCAGACGCTTCCTCTCGCTCCGCCGCCCGGGTCAATCCGTGCGCTACAGAAGGACACTGAACACTTCCTCTGGGGCAGTAAGAAGCGAAGATTACAGCGACAACTCTTGTACCGCACTAAACAACGTGGGGGTCTGGTTGTTCCCAATCTATTAAAATACTATCAAGCGGTCCACCTCAGATATCTTGGAGAGTGGAATCGCCTGCTTACCGAGAAACATTGGCTATTCATGGATCAGACGGTGGCGGGATCCCATATTTGGAGAGGAGCTTAGCTCCCTCGCTGACATAGAGCTTGGGGTCTCTACTCTTCCCCCGTTACTAGCCCTACTTTTAAAGTATGGGACTCAGTGGCAATTAGTGCAGGCCTGACCTCGTTCCCTTCTCCTATGACGCCGCTATTTGCTAATCCGGACTTCCCCTCGGTCTGAAGCTAAGTTCCTTTCACCAATGGACGGAGGGAGGGTGCAAACGTATGGACTGCCTATTTGATCATGAAGGACCGATTAAATTTGACCAACTCAAGGCCAAGCATTCCTTGCACGGATCTGACCAATTTGCCTATGCGCAACTACGGCACTGGGTATCGAGCCCTGAAGTATTGCCCAGGGCTAGTCGTCAGATGACCCAATTTGAGAAAAGGTTGCTCCTCAAGACGGACGACAAGAGAGTAATCTCTGAGATATATGCCCATCTGGCCATGAAGGAACTACCTTGTAGAACCCCGGGGCAGATTAGTTGGGAGGCTGAGATAGGTAGAACATTCTCGGACAAAGAATGGGAGGACATTTTCCTATAGATCACACCACACTGCACATAGCATGGGACACACCGAAATTGCCTACAAAATCATGTCATATTGGTACTATACTCCAGATCGACTATGGAAGTGGAAGGAGAACTGTTCAAGGGACTATTGGCGGGGTGCGGTAGCCCCGGGACCTTGCTCCACCTTCTCTGGCACTGCCCAAAACTAGGCAGATTCTGGGACCAGGTCCTGGATGACATAGACTCTGCTTTCCGCACCACAATACCCCATTTCCCGGCATACACTGTCTTAGGGCTCCCGAATCCCCTCACCTTTCCACTCCGCTCTATTAGAGGGAGACAGATTGCTATGGCACTGAACGCGGCACACCGAGTGATTCTGTCAGCTTGGGGTACGGACAGACTTCCCGATCATAGACTGTGGCTTCATCAACTGTGGCTCCTGCTCGGCATGGAGCGCTTATCCCTGGCCATTTCTTCTGACAGCGCCACCTATGCCACGCTATGGGCCCCCTTCATCTCCATTCTCGCCTCAGAGTTCAGGGAGCTCACATGCCCAACATATCTACATATTCTAAGCCTGCTACCAGATCCTCCTGAGCAAAGCGACTCTTAGGAGACCCTCGAGGCCCAGGACGGGGGTTCCCCCTCCCTCCCCCCCCTTGGGGGCTTATCGCCGAAAACAAGCACCCTGCCACACAAGGCACTGCATGGAAGTAAGTGGGTGGGAGGTGGGTAAAGTGGGGGGGGGTGGGTAGAGTGGGAGGCTGGGCATATCCCCTTTCTATAAGTTTGGTTGACTTGTTAATTTCCCTACGTTTGAAACATTCCTCTTGATATAGCTTTATCTTATGATACTGGCATGAACGGAATTAGTTGACTCGCGGCTGGTCCACCTGGGTTGTAGGCGGCTTGCTGTGTTACTGTTGCTTTTAGATGGTATATACTTTCAGTGTGGCCAGCACATCTTGGGTTGTAGGCGACATGCTGTGTATAAACGTATAATGAGGATAACAATAAAGAGATTTGATCCTAAAATACAGCTGTGAGGGCCTGTTGCCTGCAGAGAGAATCATAACTGAGATGACAGTGCCATTCCTAAGACCACAATGCGAACAAGATACTCTTTCCCTTCGCTGTCTGCGTCTGTGCAATGAGAGAAAGAACCCTGTTGCAAGGCATTGTCTTCAAGGTGAGAAAGAAAGACCTGAGAATACATTGCTGTGTTTTTGATAGTACATTTAAGGGACTCCTTCTTCCCTTGTAACCACCAACAGTTTCTGGTATCAGAAACTCGGAGTGCCTTATGGGAAGGCCCACATGTTTTTCCCACACCTAGGACAAGCCAAATGTGAATATCCTATTGCCCCAGCACTTCTGACCAGACCTCCCCCTTTGAGTCGTTGCTGCCTCAGAGTGTTCCTCCTGCACCAGACTGAACCATGTTCTCCCACAGGGCCAGGACTAGCACACTCCAAAACCAGCATCTGAATTCTAACTATAAAGGATCTAACTATGTACACAAGGTAGCCCAATAGCATTGGTGTCCCTCTGCACCAACCAGGACACGTAAGTATTATAACAAAGCTTTCAAAATGTGCTGATCTTCCAAAAGAGTGAACCAGACATGCAACACCTTTGCTGAATTTAGACACCAAAACATGTGTTCCATGTGCCCCATTAGAACATCTGTGTTGAGTAAAAGAGTTGTTAACACATAAAATAAGTAAGTCTGACCCTCGATTTGGATGGTATTGAGTTTAACTGCTGTGTTTAAAACAAGATACCTAATAAAGGTCACATTCTCTTTCCTAAGTGATAGAATTGACTTAATAATACATTTATTGTGCATTATTCAACTGTTTTTAATTACGAATGTCTGTTTGAGCTCAGTGCCTCCTGAAAGACAAACATTAAGGAGATGCTACCCTTCGGTGAGCTTGATGTAGTATTTGCTTCCTGAAGCTCTATGGTCAACAAGTACCAATTGTTACAAGTATTGCTCCGCTGTTCCTGAGCTCCTCTGGCCGGGTGAACTGACCTGACAGCTAGACACATAAGCTTACCTAGAGAATTATATGGCTCATACTGGAAGGTTATCAAATGAAAAAAATCTACATATTTTTTCGACAACACCATCCACTTAGGTAGAACCCATTTCCTGCAACCTTAAAACAACTGAACAGAGAACTGATGCAATTCTTCAATATTAAGCCACTACGACCTTCCACTACCTCTAATACACTCACTCATTTGAAGATCCTTAGCGCTACACCCACCATAAGCCTCTCTCTCTTTCAACCTTGAGTTCTCACAGAAATATTCATCATCAACAGAATAAAAATTTTCAAAACCTCTTCTCTTTTGTTTGACATCTGCAATTTATTGGTGATCAAGTTAAACCTCTCCTCAATTATCACGTTTTTGCATACATCATTATTTCACCCCTTAGTCACGGCAAACTCGAGCACTGGCAATCACCTTGCTACTCCAAAAGCCCAACGTGGATCCCAAAACACTACTGAACAATCATCACATTGTGTGACTCACCTGCTTGACAAAATCACTTGAAACCATCATTAACCAGAAGGATTCCAACCACAAGGAAACATGCTCTCTCCTTAATGACAGCTGATAGGGCTTCCAAAAACACCAAAGCACAGAACATGTCCTTATGAATGTGAGGGAAGAGCTACTCACTGCTACAGATTATGCACTTGCGTGTTCCCTAATCCTGTTAGAGCTTGCCATGGCATGTAATACGGTTAATCATGGCATACTCTTACACTGTCTCAAGGAAGAGATGAGCAGCGAAGATCCAGCCTTAAAATGTCTGCCTTGACTGCACTGAATAGGGGAAATAGGAACCTTAATGTCCGCAACTAGGAATTACCCATGCCAGGCACCCCGTGGATCCACCTTATCACTAATACCTTCAATGTCTTCCTAGCCCTGCTAACCACCATTCTACAGTTTTACATTTGCCACAACATGTAAGCCAATAAAACACAGCTTCATCGCAAGCTACAAGAGGCTGCAGGGGATCTTCAATTGTTGTGTGCTTACTCATTCACATTTAGGGCCGGATGAAATCTGAAACAAACTGCTTAAAGAAACCCAAGATGGGGAATCGCTTTCTATGCCATGTGACACAATCCCCCAAACTGTTCAAATGGCCAGAATTCTAGACCTTCCTCCCACCACAAATAACCAGCTATACAATGTGGATGTCCCCTTTGACTCAGACCTGTCCACTGGACCACCAGTCAACACTGTGAATAAGTCAGTCTTCTTGCATCTAAGAAAAATGAAAAGTCTCCAAATTCGCATGAAGATAACTTATGAATAAGTTCCACTAGGAGGAAACATCAACAACATACTTATGGTCAACAAATTATTATTGGACTAATTAGTAAATTTCCGTTAGGGCTATTGTGAAATATATCATTGCCGCTTGTTATTGCTACTGGACTAAAACCAATTCCTTTCAAAACCGTTCCTGCACCATTGTCTTTTGTCTGTTCTGCACTGAGCACTACATAACCCGTACTGTTCTGCTCCATCACCTATTTTCTATCAATGCTCGAATTGTTTTCAATACACTTGCTTATATATATATTGGATAACTATGTCATCTCTGTCCTTTAATACCAAAACTGCAAGACGTCTTGACTTTGTGCGCTACTGACACAGGGAATTCTCTACTAAACCAACATCCTATTTCCTAAACTGTACATACATAAGGGCAACCATTGTTGCTTTGCTTATCCTATTACTCCAACAACAGTCCTCTTCAGCTTGTCTGGTGGCATGTCGATTCATCAATAGTGATTTTCCATTCCCACTACACACCAGTATCCCATTTCTGTTTCTTTCCATTGCAGGTTATTGCTCAGCTGTATGGCCATGAGACAGTGTCCAACCTATCAAATCTCCTGGAAAAATAAAAAAAATCTGATCGGTGTGAAGGGAAAACTTAACTAATGGCAAGAGATCCTTTCATGAATTAATTAGTAAAACTAATTTTCTGAAAATGTGTGTATTATTTTTAGCCTGGAGAAAACAACAATGAAAGTGTACACAACTTAACAAACATAAGCAAATAGATAAGCTATAAAGACAAAGCGCAGCAGAGTGCCAACAGATTACAATTAGTTGATGCAGCAGTGCTGGTTTTACCAGGGTACTCTGACAAAGATGCCCAATAAAAATGCTATTCCGAAGAGAAAACTCCTGGCCTGCCTATAAACAAAAAATACAAGAAATTCTCCCAAATGCTTTTTCCTAATATGGTATTACGCAGCTGATTTATCTGAAGATGGTAGCGTGCAACAAATATTTACATCAAAATGTAAACAAGCATAGGCAAAGGCAATAGGTCCGGTTTATAAGTGAAAGTACCTCTTACACAGCACCTCATAACATGAACTAAGTGGGGAGGAGGACGATGTGCAACATAAGGAGTCCAGTCCATAGGACACAGTGCCTGTTATTAAGACAAATCAATCAGTTGTCCACTTCTCCCTGCTGCCACAACTCCCTTATTAAACCAATAATCTGTAGGCCATTTCAGAAACCATCATCAAATTGCTACGTATATCCCTAAGCAACACTGCCTAGATGTGTCTGTTGTGCTATAGTATGATACATACTACGCCATATTCATAGGTAGCCATAAAATATGCACACGGCAAATTCCTGGGCTTCAGAGCATCACAGGCTCAACTAGAAAGTAGAAGAAAGTGACATGAGCAACATGCCAGAAGCTCGGTCTGATGGTACACCATGAAAGTGTCAGCTGGAAGACAGAAAGTGGAGGGGCAGGCACGGGTGAAAAGGCACCGGGTGTCCTGACCACCGAATATCCTGGAGCAGGAAACTGCCCTGGGCAAGCAGGCCAGTAGTTTTTCACCACACCTCACCAAGATGGAAGAAATCAACAGACTTTGTGGCCTTCGGCACGTTCAAAACATCCCAATTTTGCTCGTCTACACAAGCTTAATGCAAACTTCGTCTACCACTAGTTGATGCTGCTGGGAGAGGGTTGGTACCCTCGGAGGTAACCACAATTTCTATTGGTTCGCGATTTCCAGCTCCCTTAGGGAGTGACTCTGTTAATCTGACAAACACTGGAAAGCGAAAAACATATACAGGGCGTCTCTAACAGGGGTTGGGCTTTCTGAGAAGACATTAAGGAGGTAAAGACGTGTGCTTGGATTAATGTTCTCTAGCGGCTGCCACATACAGGAGGGTGTTTTCCAGGGAATTAATCACCTGCTGCTGTGTACCCATTTTCCTGGGAACCCACCCCCTTCATCCAATAATCACGTCACATGTGCACTAATCCAGGCATTATATAGCTTGGCATTTTCATCTTGCATTGAGAAACCAGGCGACGTGTGAGGCATTGCTGTTCTAAGTATTGAGATCATGTTACATATATCACAGGTTTCGCTATACAGTAACATGGTCATTGTTTGAGCACTGAATGAATTGGAGTGCATGAAACAGTATTGAGGCCCACAATGCAGGTCTTTACTAAAATGGGCTGCTACATTTTCCACAATATTAACAAGTTATGTGGGCTCAATTGTCACCTTTCTTGTCTAGTGCTCACAAGTAACAACTACAGAAGGGGGGTTTCCATTCTTTGCAACGCTTTACACTACATTGTAGCAAACGATCCGCCTCCAGGTAAAAATGTCCTTGTATTAGGTGCATGCAAAGGGAACCGAAAGATACGATTCAGCCCCTTCCCTATGCTTCCTAAATCAGAACTGAGGCATAGTTCAGCACATACAGGAGTTCAGCATGAGCACCTCTTTCTAGTTTCATAGACAACAATGTACTAACAAATCTTGGCACAGCCAATAGGTCTTGCGTTGGCCGTCAAACTTTTGGCAATTTCAATTTTAGTTTTGTTTGTCATGGTGTTTGAAAAACTTTATTGTATGGCAAGGTCCGGGCCGCTCATCAATCTAAATAAAAACATTGGCTAAAGGCAAAAATGTTGTTTTGGTCTAAAAAAGCACACATTTCCATAGTACTCCCTGGCACTGAATGGAACTACTTTGTGTGTTGATGTGCTCCTTGTAAAACGGAAGCAAGGTGTAACTCATAGTGAAGTCAGCCAATGGCCAAAGTGGGCTGACACATTGCCCTTTGATGCATGCTGGAATGGGTAGAAGTAAAATGTGAACGACATAACTACAGAGTACTGGAATGATGTATGACTGAATACCTCTATAGGTAACAATGTTATACAGATAATTTTAGTAAAATAAAAAAGATCTTGGCTAACAGACTTAAAAAGGCCAATCGGTCTGGCATTGGCTGCCAGCCTCTTGCCTTTGGGAAAGAAGGCAAGAAAAGAAAGAATGAAAGAGGAAGGCAAGAATGGAAGAAAGAATGAAAGAAACAAAAGAAATAAAAAGGTAGGCAAGAAAGAAAAATGAAAGAAGGAACAAAGTGAAGACAGAAAAAAGAAGGAAAGAGGGAGACAAAGAAAAAAGGAAAAAAGAGGAAGGCAAGAAAGAAAGAACAATGAAAGAAAACGAGGAAGGCAAAAAAGAAAGAAAAAGGCAAGAATGAAAGAAAGAGGAAAGGAAGCGAAGATTACAGCGACAACTCTTGTACCGCACTAAACAACGTGGGGGTCTGGTTGTTCCCAATCTATTAAAATACTATCAAGCGGTCCACCTCAGATATCTTGGAGAGTGGAATCGCCTGCTTACCGAGAAACATTGGCTATTCATGGATCAGACGGTGGCGGGATCCCATATTTGGAGAGGAGCTTAGCTCCCTCGCTGACATAGAGCTTGGGGTCTCTACTCTTCCCCCGTTACTAGCCCTACTTTTAAAGTATGGGACTCAGTGGCAATTAGTGCAGGCCTGACCTCGTTCCCTTCTCCTATGACGCCGCTATTTGCTAATCCGGACTTCCCCCTCGGTCTGAAGCTAAGTTCCTTTCACCAATGGACGGAGGGAGGGTGCAAACGTATGGACTGCCTATTTGATCATGAAGGACCGATTAAATTTGACCAACTCAAGGCCAAGCATTCCTTGCACGGATCTGACCAATTTGCCTATGCGCAACTACGGCACTGGGTATCGAGCCCTGAAGTATTGCCCAGGGCTAGTCGTCAGATGACCCAATTTGAGAAAAGGTTGCTCCTCAAGACGGACGACAAGAGAGTAATCTCTGAGATATATGCCCATCTGGCCATGAAGGAACTACCTTGTAGAACCCCGGGGCAGATTAGTTGGGAGGCTGAGATAGGTAGAACATTCTCGGACAAAGAATGGGAGGACATTTTCCTATAGATCACACCACACTGCACATAGCATGGGACACACCGAAATTGCCTACAAAATCATGTCATATTGGTACTATACTCCAGATCGACTATGGAAGTGGAAGGAGAACTGTTCAAGGGACTATTGGCGGGGTGCGGTAGCCCGGGACCTTGCTCCACCTTCTCTGGCACTGCCCAAAACTAGGCAGATTCTGGGACCAGGTCCTGGATGACATAGACTCTGCTTTCCGCACCACAATACCCCATTTCCCGGCATACACTGTCTTAGGGCTCCCGAATCCCCTCACCTTTCCACTCCGCTCTATTAGAGGGAGACAGATTGCTATGGCACTGAACGCGGCACACCGAGTGATTCTGTCAGCTTAGGGTACGGACAGACTTCCCGATCATAGACTGTGGCTTCATCAACTGTGGCTCCTGCTCGGCATGGAGCGCTTATCCCTGGCCATTTCTTCTGACAGCGCCACCTATGCCACGCTATGGGCCCCCTTCATCTCCATTCTCGCCTCAGAGTTCAGGGAGCTCACATGCCCAACATATCTACATATTCTAAGCCTGCTACCAGATCCTCCTGAGCAAAGCGACTCTTAGGAGACCCTCGAGGCCCAGGACGGGGTTCCCCCTCCCTCCCCCCCCTTGGGGGCTTATCGCCGAAAACAAGCACCCTGCCACACAAGGCACTGCATGGAAGTAAGTGGGTGGGAGGTGGGTAAAGTGGGGGGGGGTGGGTAGAGTGGGAGGCTGGGCATATCCCCTTTCTATAAGTTTGGTTGACTTGTTAATTTCCCTACGTTTGAAACATTCCTCTTGATATAGCTTTATCTTATGATACTGGCATGAACGGAATTAGTTGACTCGCGGCTGGTCCACCTGGGTTGTAGGCGGCTTGCTGTGTTACTGTTGCTTTTAGATGGTATATACTTTCAGTGTGGCCAGCACATCTTGGGTTGTAGGCGACATGCTGTGTATAAACGTATAATGAGGATAACAATAAAGAGATTTGATCCTAAAATACAGCTGTGAGGGCCTGTTGCCTGCAGAGAGAATCATAACTGAGATGACAGTGCCATTCCTAAGACCACAATGCGAACAAGATACTCTTTCCCTTCGCTGTCTGCGTCTGTGCAATGAGAGAAAGAACCCTGTTGCAAGGCATTGTCTTCAAGGTGAGAAAGAAAGACCTGAGAATACATTGCTGTGTTTTTGATAGTACATTTAAGGGACTCCTTCTTCCCTTGTAACCACCAACAGTTTCTGGTATCAGAAACTCGGAGTGCCTTATGGGAAGGCCCACATGTTTTTCCCACACCTAGGACAAGCCAAATGTGAATATCCTATTGCCCCAGCACTTCTGACCAGACCTCCCCCTTTGAGTCGTTGCTGCCTCAGAGTGTTCCTCCTGCACCAGACTGAACCATGTTCTCCCACAGGGCCAGGACTAGCACACTCCAAAACCAGCATCTGAATTCTAACTATAAAGGATCTAACTATGTACACAAGGTAGCCCAATAGCATTGGTGTCCCTCTGCACCAACCAGGACACGTAAGTATTATAACAAAGCTTTCAAAATGTGCTGATCTTCCAAAAGAGTGAACCAGACATGCAACACCTTTGCTGAATTTAGACACCAAAACATGTGTTCCATGTGCCCCATTAGAACATCTGTGTTGAGTAAAAGAGTTGTTAACACATAAAATAAGTAAGTCTGACCCTCGATTTGGATGGTATTGAGTTTAACTGCTGTGTTTAAAACAAGATACCTAATAAAGGTCACATTCTCTTTCCTAAGTGATAGAATTGACTTAATAATACATTTATTGTGCATTATTCAACTGTTTTTAATTACGAATGTCTGTTTGAGCTCAGTGCCTCCTGAAAGACAAACATTAAGGAGATGCTACCCTTCGGTGAGCTTGATGTAGTATTTGCTTCCTGAAGCTCTATGGTCAACAAGTACCAATTGTTACAAGTATTGCTCCGCTGTTCCTGAGCTCCTCTGGCCGGGTGAACTGACCTGACAGCTAGACACATAAGCTTACCTAGAGAATTATATGGCTCATACTGGAAGGTTATCAAATGAAAAAATCTACATATTTTTTCGACAACACCATCCACTTAGGTAGAACCCATTTCCTGCAACCTTAAAACAACTGAACAGAGAACTGATGCAATTCTTCAATATTAAGCCACTACGACCTTCCACTACCTCTAATACACTCACTCATTTGAAGATCCTTAGCGCTACACCCACCATAAGCCTCTCTCTCTTTCAACCTTGAGTTCTCACAGAAATATTCATCATCAACAGAATAAACATTTTCAAAACCTCTTCTCTTTTGTTTGACATCTGCAATTTATTGGTGATCAAGTTAAACCTCTCCTCAATTATCACGTTTTTGCATACATCATTATTTCACCCCTTAGTCACGGCAAACTCGAGCACTGGCAATCACCTTGCTACTCCAAAAGCCCAACGTGGATCCCAAAACACTACTGAACAATCATCACATTGTGTGACTCACCTGCTTGACAAAATCACTTGAAACCATCATTAACCAGAAGGATTCCAACCACAAGGAAACATGCTCTCTCCTTAATGACAGCTGATAGGGCTTCCAAAAACACCAAAGCACAGAACATGTCCTTATGAATGTGAGGAAGAGCTACTCACTGCTACAGATTATGCACTTGCGTGTTCCTAATCCTGTTAGAGCTTGCCATGGCATGTAATACGGTTAATCATGGCATACTCTTACACTGTCTCAAGGAAGAGATGAGCAGCGAAGATCCAGCCTTAAAATGTCTGCCTTGACTGCACTGAATAGGGAAATAGGAACCTTAATGTCCGCAACTAGGAATTACCCATGCCAGGCACCCCGTGGATCCACCTTATCACTAATACCTTCAATGTCTTCCTAGCCCTGCTAACCACCATTCTACAGTTTTACATTTGCCACAACATGTAAGCCAATAAAACACAGCTTCATCGCAAGCTACAAGAGGCTGCAGGGGATCTTCAATTGTTGTGTGCTTACTCATTCACATTTAGGGCCGGATGAAATCTGAAACAAACTGCTTAAAGAAACCCAAGATGGGGAATCGCTTTCTATGCCATGTGACACAATCCCCCAAACTGTTCAAATGGCCAGAATTCTAGACCTTCCTCCCACCACAAATAACCAGCTATACAATGTGGATGTCCCCTTTGACTCAGACCTGTCCACTGGACCACCAGTCAACACTGTGAATAAGTCAGTCTTCTTGCATCTAAGAAAAATGAAAAGTCTCCAAATTCGCATGAAGATAACTTATGAATAAGTTCCACTAGGAGGAAACATCAACAACATACTTATGGTCAACAAATTATTATTGGACTAATTAGTAAATTTCCGTTAGGGCTATTGTGAAATATATCATTGCCGCTTGTTATTGCTACTGGACTAAAA
Source organism: Calotriton arnoldi (assembly GCA_963921515.1). Lineage (NCBI taxonomy): Eukaryota > Metazoa > Chordata > Amphibia > Caudata > Salamandridae > Calotriton > Calotriton arnoldi. The sequence continues at coordinate 31,400 of CAWUFW010006993.1, forward strand.
CCAATTCCTTTCAAAACCGTTCCTGCACCATTGTCTTTTGTCTGTTCTGCACTGAGCACTACATAACCCGTACTGTTCTGCTCCATCACCTATTTTCTATCAATGCTCGAATTGTTTTCAATACACTTGCTTATATATATATTGGATAACTATGTCATCTCTGTCCTTTAATACCAAAACTGCAAGACGTCTTGACTTTGTGCGCTACTGACACAGGGAATTCTCTACTAAACCAACATCCTATTTCCTAAACTGTACATACATAAGGGCAACCATTGTTGCTTTGCTTATCCTATTACTCCAACAACAGTCCTCTTCAGCTTGTCTGGTGGCATGTCGATTCATCAATAGTGATTTTCCATTCCCACTACACACCAGTATCCCATTTCTGTTTCTTTCCATTGCAGGTTATTGCTCAGCTGTATGGCCATGAGACAGTGTCCAACCTATCAAATCTCCTGGAAAAATAAAAAAAATCTGATCGGTGTGAAGGGAAAACTTAACTAATGGCAAGAGATCCTTTCATGAATTAATTAGTAAAACTAATTTTCTGAAAATGTGTGTATTATTTTTAGCCTGGAGAAAACAACAATGAAAGTGTACACAACTTAACAAACATAAGCAAATAGATAAGCTATAAAGACAAAGCGCAGCAGAGTGCCAACAGATTACAATTAGTTGATGCAGCAGTGCTGGTTTTACCAGGGTACTCTGACAAAGATGCCCAATAAAAATGCTATTCCGAAGAGAAAACTCCTGGCCTGCCTATAAACAAAAAATACAAGAAATTCTCCCAAATGCTTTTTCCTAATATGGTATTACGCAGCTGATTTATCTGAAGATGGTAGCGTGCAACAAATATTTACATCAAAATGTAAACAAGCATAGGCAAAGGCAATAGGTCCGGTTTATAAGTGAAAGTACCTCTTACACAGCACCTCATAACATGAACTAAGTGGGGAGGAGGACGATGTGCAACATAAGGAGTCCAGTCCATAGGACACAGTGCCTGTTATTAAGACAAATCAATCAGTTGTCCACTTCTCCCTGCTGCCACAACTCCCTTATTAAACCAATAATCTGTAGGCCATTTCAGAAACCATCATCAAATTGCTACGTATATCCCTAAGCAACACTGCCTAGATGTGTCTGTTGTGCTATAGTATGATACATACTACGCCATATTCATAGGTAGCCATAAAATATGCACACGGCAAATTCCTGGGCTTCAGAGCATCACAGGCTCAACTAGAAAGTAGAAGAAAGTGACATGAGCAACATGCCAGAAGCTCGGTCTGATGGTACACCATGAAAGTGTCAGCTGGAAGACAGAAAGTGGAGGGGCAGGCACGGGTGAAAAGGCACCGGGTGTCCTGACCACCGAATATCCTGGAGCAGGAAACTGCCCTGGGCAAGCAGGCCAGTAGTTTTTCACCACACCTCACCAAGATGGAAGAAATCAACAGACTTTGTGGCCTTCGGCACGTTCAAAACATCCCAATTTTGCTCGTCTACACAAGCTTAATGCAAACTTCGTCTACCACTAGTTGATGCTGCTGGGAGAGGGTTGGTACCCTCGGAGGTAACCACAATTTCTATTGGTTCGCGATTTCCAGCTCCCTTAGGGAGTGACTCTGTTAATCTGACAAACACTGGAAAGCGAAAAACATATACAGGGCGTCTCTAACAGGGGTTGGGCTTTCTGAGAAGACATTAAGGAGGTAAAGACGTGTGCTTGGATTAATGTTCTCTAGCGGCTGCCACATACAGGAGGGTGTTTTCCAGGGAATTAATCACCTGCTGCTGTGTACCCATTTTCCTGGGAACCCACCCCCTTCATCCAATAATCACGTCACATGTGCACTAATCCAGGCATTATATAGCTTGGCATTTTCATCTTGCATTGAGAAACCAGGCGACGTGTGAGGCATTGCTGTTCTAAGTATTGAGATCATGTTACATATATCACAGGTTTCGCTATACAGTAACATGGTCATTGTTTGAGCACTGAATGAATTGGAGTGCATGAAACAGTATTGAGGCCCACAATGCAGGTCTTTACTAAAATGGGCTGCTACATTTTCCACAATATTAACAAGTTATGTGGGCTCAATTGTCACCTTTCTTGTCTAGTGCTCACAAGTAACAACTACAGAAGGGGTTTCCATTCTTTGCAACGCTTTACACTACATTGTAGCAAACGATCCGCCTCCAGGTAAAAATGTCCTTGTATTAGGTGCATGCAAAGGGAACCGAAAGATACGATTCAGCCCCTTCCCTATGCTTCCTAAATCAGAACTGAGGCATAGTTCAGCACATACAGGAGTTCAGCATGAGCACCTCTTTCTAGTTTCATAGACAACAATGTACTAACAAATCTTGGCACAGCCAATAGGTCTTGCGTTGGCCGTCAAACTTTTGGCAATTTCAATTTTAGTTTTGTTTGTCATGGTGTTTGAAAAACTTTATTGTATGGCAAGGTCCGGGCCGCTCATCAATCTAAATAAAAACATTGGCTAAAGGCAAAAATGTTGTTTTGGTCTAAAAAAGCACACATTTCCATAGTACTCCCTGGCACTGAATGGAACTACTTTGTGTGTTGATGTGCTCCTTGTAAAACGGAAGCAAGGTGTAACTCATAGTGAAGTCAGCCAATGGCCAAAGTGGGCTGACACATTGCCCTTTGATGCATGCTGGAATGGGTAGAAGTAAAATGTGAACGACATAACTACAGAGTACTGGAATGATGTATGACTGAATACCTCTATAGGTAACAATGTTATACAGATAATTTTAGTAAAATAAAAAAAGATCTTGGCTAACAGACTTAAAAGGCCAATCGGTCTGGCATTGGCTGCCAGCCTCTTGCCTTTGGGAAAGAAGGCAAGAAAAGAAAGAATGAAAGAGGAAGGCAAGAATGGAAGAAAGAATGAAAGAAACAAAAGAAATAAAAAGGTAGGCAAGAAAGAAAAATGAAAGAAGGAACAAAGTGAAGACAGAAAAAAGAAGGAAAGAGGGAGACAAAGAAAAAAGGAAAAAAGAGGAAGGCAAGAAAGAAAGAACAATGAAAGAAAACGAGGAAGGCAAAAAAGAAAGAAAAAGGCAAGAATGAAAGAAAGAGGAAAGAAAGAAGAGGAAGACAAGAAGGAAAGAAAGAAAGAGGAAGGCAAGAAAGAACGAACAAAGGAGAGAGGAAGGCAAAAAAGAAAGAAAAAGGGAAGAAAAGAAAAAAAGAGAAGAAAGACAGCAAGAGATAAGAAAGATTAAATAAAGAAGGAAGGAAAGAAGGACAAAAAAGACAGGGTTGCAAAGATATCCTTTTGAGCTTATAATCAGAGTTCTTGTGAGCTGCTGCTATAGTGTAATAAAAAAGCATCAGTCAGATAAACAAAGGCCTCTTCAAAAGGAATTTGCAACAGAACTGACAGGAGACGGGAACTGATAACGCTGGAATGTGCCCTGTGCTCTCATCTGGTAGAAATCATCCTATCATATCAGGCTATACAAACAAAGGCAACACTAAAGTAATAATAAAGTAAAAACAAAAACACTGGCATTGAAGGGAACTACATTGTGTGCAGATGTGCTCCTTGTGAAAGGGATAAATGCAGTTACTCAAAGTGAAGTTAGCCAGTGGCTCAAGTAAGCGGACACATTGCTCCATGCTGTAGTGGGTGGAAGCAAAATTTGAATGACAGATGATGAAGAGAGGTGGAAGCCCCTTAACGCTTGTATAGATATAATTTTCGTAAAATCAAAAGGTTTTGGCTAACGCCATACCTCAAAAGGTATATAACTGCAAACTGCAAACTGCAAACTAAGTCAAGGTAGATGGACTGGTTGCTGGAAGGACAGTGAAAGACAGGATTCTGATTGCAAGACTAATGACGCAAGAGTAAGCGTGGGGGCTTTACCAGGCTGGCAAAATATTCTAACAATTATGCTATATATCAGCTAAATATAATTTAGGTGGGGAAATAAACTAATTGGTTAGGATGTGTGATAAAATAAGATTGACTGCATTTAGCATTCACCCTATTCTCCATTTTATTCGCTTAGGAATTGACAACAATACTGAATGTTCTTACTAATATTATTTTTGGTATAATACAAATTTGCAGTGAAATAACAATATTTGTGTGTGTACTGATTTCAGAGTTCAAGGCGGGCCATATCACCTGCAAACTAAATACTGTGTGGCAGGTTTGTCTGACTCCTAACTACAGATTATACAGGGATACTCACCCCCACCCATAACGCAGGCCACACACTGGATGGTATCTGCTCTAATCTCACGTCCCTTACAGTCAAGACCCCAGTTAGCCTAACCTGGTCTGATCACAAGCTGATACCATTAGAAATCAAATACCAGTGCAGGAAAAACTGCAAGGGACGCACCCCCACCACTCACAACACCAACCCCAGGTGGAAGGATATGGCAGCTTTGCCCGATCTCAATCTAGAAGCGGCAGCCTGCAGACCTAAGTTGTTAGGGGATCCAGCAGTAGACAACCAACGCTTTACGCAGTGGATGTCCATCTGAGGGACCGCTTCGCGTCCCCCAGCCCACAAAACAACCGACCGTTCAAGAAACCCTCCGCCCCATGGTACACCCAAAACTTGAAAAAAATACATAGCCACTGCAGGATCCTGGAACGCAGATGGCGACAAAATTATGAACAGGCTGAATTAACCAAGTTCAAAACTGCTCTTAAAAATTACCACCACCAAATTAAAGCGGCTAAAAAGTCTAATTTTACCGAAATGCATAAGCTGGCAAACTCAAATCAAAAAACCATCTTCAAGATAGTTAACTCCTTCACTAATCCCATATTCTTGAAACAAGAGATTCCCCCATCACAGTCTCTCTGCGACCGTATAGCGGATTATTTTGAACAGAAGGTCCAATCGTTACAACAAGATTTCCCAGCACCCCGTCTCCTCTGTTAACAATAACGGCGTTTTAAATAACAACAGACCTGCCCTCCAAATGTTTGGGTCTTTTAGTCTAGATCAAACTCGCCAGGTGACTCTTGCTGTCAAGTCAGGCTCACCTTTCGACCTTTGTCCCCCCTCAATCCTACATGTAATAATAGACACTGTAAATCCAGTTATAAATAAGATAATAAATGCCTCCCTGTTATCAGCCAAAGTTCCCAATGAATGGAAGCTGGCAGCGGTCAAACCACTCCAAAACAAACAACTCGCCGATCCCACCACCCTTACCAACCTTCGACCCATCTCCCTACTCCCATGTCTTAGCAAAATCACTGAAAAACTAATTAATTCCCAACTTATGACCTTCCTGGAAGAAGCAAATATCTTACACCCTAACCAATCAGGTTTCAGGCCTCAGCACTCTACGGAGTCAGCCCTCCTGTACACCGCTGAATCCATTAAAGCCGCCCTTGATCAAGGAAAAAATGCTGTACTGGTCCTATTGGATCTATCGGCTGCATTCGATACGGTCTCAAACGCCATCCTCCTGGACTGCCTTGAATCCTACGGTATCTCTCATCTTGCCCTGGGCTGGCTGAAATCGTTACTGCAAAACCGCAGACAAGTCATCACCCTTGGGCAATACCAGTCAGCAGAAAAACCCCTGCTTTCTGGGACTCCACAAGGGTCGATCCTTAGCCCAGTGCTTTTCAATGCCTATATGGCCCCATTGATTAGTATGATATCGTCCTTCAACATCGAGACCATCTCATATGCGGACGACACACAGCTAAGTCTTGGTCTTAGACAAAAATACCACACTGGCAGAAGAAAACCTCTGTCAATGCCTCACAGCGGTTTTTCACTGGATGAAAGCCAACCACCTAAAATGCAATTCAGAAAAGACAGAAATTATACCTGTGGGGAAAGGGAACATCTTCTCCCCCAGTCTATGGTGGCCATCTAACATTCCTCCTCCCCCTAATACAGTAAAGGTAGCCAGAAATTTGGGAGTCAAATTTGACACAACACTATCCTTCCACCAGCAATCATTAGCAGTAGCTGAGACCTGCTTTCACATAAAAAAAATCACTTAAAAAGATTTTTGACTTGCTCCCCAGCTCAGCAAGACAAACAGTCACAGTGGCCCTAATTACATCTAGACTGGACTACTGCAACAACCTCTATGCGGGCGCCAACAACTCGGCCCTACACAAACTCCAGATGGTACAACACGCAGCTGCCCGCCTAGTACTAAAATGAACCAGAAGATCATCAGCATTGGCTGCTTTTAAAGCATTACACTGGCTACCTATTCACAAAAGAATCCTGTTCAAGATTCTGATAATCACGTTCAGAATCTTTCACTCCTCGGGTCCTCTCTACCTCCGGCCCAGGTTTGTGCGCTATGTACCTCACCGCACTCTTAGATCATCCAATGCCAATCTGCTAAAACCCCCAGAGTTTAGATGCGTCTCAAAAGCGGGAAAATCTCTCGCAGTGATCGGCTCCAGAGCCTGGAATCAACTCCCAAACCACCTTCGCGTTACCCAATCAGAAACTCTTTTCAGGCAGGCCCTGAAAACCTGGATTTTCTCAGCCCCGACGCACTATGCAATGCACTCATTTAAATCATTTCTCCACCTTTGTCTACCCTGTCTAACTAGCGATTCACCTAAGCGCCATGATGCTCCTCGGAGTGATAGCTGCGCTCTACAAATACCTGTTAACATAACATAACATAACATAACAGATTAACTCAAGTGGTAGGGGTGAAACTCCCCTGACAATTTTCTCCGACTTCAAAAAAGTCATAGTCTCCTGTGTGGCTAAGGAAATGTACCGGGTGTGATCCTAATAATTATGGATTTAAGGCCAACAATGCTCATGTGTTTAAGATTCGAAAATTGCAGTCAAAAGTCAAGCAAGCAGTAAAATAGTTATGCACCTTAAGAGAAAGAATACGGTTACCACTGTATTTGTAAAAAATGGATGGTCTATTTTATAGTACCAATGTTCTAGGTAAACACATTACCAAACAATGAGATCATCAAGAGGTTGCTCAGAAAGGAAAGAGACGTGAAAAAAGAGGGGTGCTCATGTGAAGTGAAGTTTAAGAGAAAACATGGAATGGAGGTAGTTCAACAGGAATTACAATGGTTCGATATGCGCAACCGGTTATAATATTAACACCAGTTGGCTATGGCCTGTCCAGTATTCTTTTTTTTTTTTTGATAAACAAATTTTTATTGATTTGCAAAAAGAATACACCAGCCATTCAGCACTACACCATGAAAATCTAGGATAACATAAAAGAATTTGCACTACCCAGTTTACAGACACAATTAAAACAAAATGATTTGAAATTGGACAATCCCTTTATGACTAAACCACCCCCCCAACCATTTCCCCCAGACTCTGCGATATTTCTTGGGACACCCAATTGCCTCATACATGACTTTCTCCTGTGTGGCGCACCAGTCCACCCCAGACCGCCATCGCCCAACACCCGGGGGTTCCGGACACTTCCAGGAAGCCGCAATATCTCTTTTGGCAACCACCATAGCTGTAGTAAAAAACACCTTCTCATTCCGAGACCCATCCAACCCATCAGTGATGCCCAGGATCGTGTGTTTTGGGTCGTGGGGGACCTCCCACCCTAAGATTTCGGTGAGTTCTTCCTCGATTTCCCTCCAGAACCGCGCCAGGCGGGGGCAGGCCCATACCATATGGAGGAAGTCAGCCGGGTCGTGACCACACCTAGTACAAGCTGAGGTCGGACTGAACCCCGCCCGATGGAGGCGCACCGGGGTGAGGTATGCGGTATGTAAATAATAGAGCTGCACCAGGCGCAGCCTGGCGGATGCGGTGACCGTTCTGGGGGCCATAAGGGTGTCACGCCAGTCCTCCTCCTCCACGGGCCCACCCAATCCTCCCATTGAGCCCGCAGTCGGTCTAGGGAAGTGGGGGTATTGTTGATCAGTGTACGGTAAATGCGGGAGATGCCACCCTTCCCCAGGTCCCCAAACATAATCTGAGCTTTAGGCGGGCTATGATCAGGAAGCCGTGTACCTGTTGTAAGGTGCGTGTGGAGGGCGTGTCGCAGTTGCAGATACCTATAAAATTGTGATTGGTGCAGTGAGTACCTGTTCTGGAGGTCACCGAAGGAACACACGGGGTCCCCCACCCATACATCGCCCAATTGCGAAATACCTATAAGGTCCCAAGCCTTGAAGCCCTGCAGCTCATTAACCTCTTTGAGCCAGGTCCCCTGCCACAAGGGTGTACACTGGGTCAGTGTGCGTGTCCATTTGGTGTGCCGCAGTGCAGCCCGCCAGGCCAGTAACACAGAGCGCGTCACCTCTGGTAGACTAGAAGGAATAGGGGCCCCATACAACATGGACTGAATCTTGGCGTGGCCAATTCCCCCAATTCGAGCCTGTAAGCCGGGTCAGACCATCCCCCGTTGAACCAGTCGTGTATGGAGAGAAGTCGCATGGCGAGGTAGTATAAGTAAAGGTGAGTCATCCCTAGACCCCCATCAAACGAAGGGATCCTGCAGATATTTAGCGCCAGTCAGGACCTACCTCTCCCCCACAGGAACTTATTGGCCATGCTATCCAGTTCGCGGAACCAGGCCCTGGGAAAACACATAGGGGTGTTTTGAAGAACGTAGAGGAAGCGGGGAAGCACCATCATTTTAAAGAGGGCCACCCTCCCCATGGGGTTCAAGGGCAGCGATTGCCACTTCTGGAGGTCCGCCTTGGCCCGTTTCACCAGGGGAGTGACATTGAGGGCCCAGCTCAGCGAGTAAGGTCATCCATATCCCCAGGTATTTGAAGGATTGACGGCGAAGAGGTATATCAGATTGCCAGTCGAAGCATTCCCAGGATAGGTGGAGGGGAACCAGAACCGATTTGTCAGGGTTCAACCGGAGGCCTGAGGCCTGAGGCCCGTTCAAAGGAATGCAGAATGCGGAGACAATGTGGGCCTGACCGGGCGGGGTCTGCTAAATAGATGAGGACATCGTCCGCATATAGGGCGATTTTGTCTGGCTCGGTGTTGGGCCATTCCCACCCCCGCACGTGTTCACATGACTGCATCAGGGACGCCAAGGGTTCCATCACCAACGCGAAGAGCAGGGGAGAAAGGGGACAACCCTGCCTCGTTCCCCTGCATATCAAGAAGGGCTCCGACAGAACCCCGTTTACCAGGACACAAGCCCGTGGGAGGGCGTAAAGAACCTTGACCATGGCCCGAAAGCGGGAACCGAGTCCCATCTCGTCCAGGACATCCTCAAGAAAACCCCAATCCACTGAATCAAAGGCCTTCTCAAAGTCTACAAGAAGAATCGCCAGATATGGGGTGAGGAGATGACGGTGGGCCAAGGCAGATTGCAGTCTACGGAGACAATGCCGGGTGCCGCGTGAGGGCATAAACCCGCATTGGTCAGGATGAACCAGCCTGGACAGGTGGGGTTTGAGCCGCTGGGCGAGGATTGTGGCAAACAGTTTAACCTCGGTATTAATGAGGGAGATAGGGCGGTAGTCGGCACATCGTGACGAGGGCGGCTGGGATTTAGGAAGAACCACAATGGTGGCCATGTCCGTCTCCTGAGGGAAGGAGCCCTTTTCCACCGCTTCCCGATACAGTTCTGCAAGATGGGGGATGAGAGTGTCCCGATAGTGCACGTAATATTCTTGAGGGAGGCCGTCTGGACCCGGTGTCTTGCCAGAGGAAATAAGGGCAATCGCTTCCCCGATCTCCTCATGGGTGATGGGGCGATCTAAATCAGCTTGAGTAGCGGGGTCTACATTCGGAAGGCAGCCACCCCCGACCTCCAGTAGGTCCGCGAGAGAAAGGGTTGGAGTTCTAGCCTCGTATAATTGGCGGTAGTAGGTGGCAAAGGCACGGGCCATCATCACCGGGGAACGGCACATCGAACCATCCTGCGCCATGATCGCGGGAATTATACGGTTCGCCCTAGGGTATGTGGCAAGGCGATGGAGGAGTGAGCCGTTCTTATCGCCCCAGCCATATACCCTGGCCACGGAGGAGCGCCAAAGGAGTTTGGCCGCCTCCAGCAACAACTGCTTGATCTCTGCTCGAAGCCGGGTAAGAAGTCTCGCATCAGAAGCGTGAGGGGGTCGGGCAGAGGCACGCTAAAGGCGCAGAGCCCGCGCCTCCCGTGTAGTAATTTGTTCCAATTGGGCCTGTCGCTGGAGCTTGAGTTGGCCCTTGGCGACCCCTCTAATCGTGGCCTTGCCCGCTTCCCACAGGGTGCCCGGGGAGGAGACAGACCCTTCGTTAGAAAGAAAGTAGTGTTTAAGTTCCCGCCCCACCACCTTCCGAAACTCCCTGTCCTGAAGGAACCTGGTGTTTAGCCTCCATGTTTGCCGGGCAAAGGCGGGGGGGGACCCGTGCGAATCATCACCGGGGAATGGTCGGAGATGCCTCTTGGGAGGAGTGTGACATCCTGAATCAAGAGGCAGTCCGTCGATGGAACGAAGATGGCATCAATGCGTGCCTGTGTGTGGTGCGCCGCCGAGGTGTGTGTAAATTGTTGAGAGTGTGGGTGCCATACATGCCAAGCATCACAGAGACCCAAGGATTCGGACCAATTCGTCAGCTGTTTTGCCTGTGCGATTCTACTAGGGGAAGGGGGACCGGTCGTATCAAGGTCCGGTGAGGAGACCGCATTAAAGTCGCCCCCGAGGAATGTGGGACCCAGGGGTAAGGATGCCAAGAGGTCAGCAGATTTGGCTAGGGTCGCCGTCAGCATTGATGGAGGAGAGTAAAGTGACACAAGATTAAGGGGGCTACCATTTAGCGTGCCACTAAGGGCCACGAAGGTGCCCTGGGCATCAAAGGTCGTCCGCACAGTCACGAGGGGAAGGGAGCGTTTCACCAGGATCGCCACTCCTCGGGAACCCCGACTGAACCCCGAATGCCAAGTCCTCTCATATCCATATTGCGCTAAAAAGGGGCAGTGATTACCCAGCAGGTGTGTTTCCTGTAACAGCAAAATGTCCACCCCTAGGCGTTGTGCATAGCACAAGACAGCCATGCGCTTGAAATGGTCCAAGAGGCCATTAACATTCCAGGACATAATGCACAGGGAAGTGCCTACTAAAGGTGTGTCAGGCATGATGGCGGGTGTGACAATGTGGCAGTGAATCCAAAAGGGGGGAGTCTGGTGGCAAAAAAGGACGTCAGCGGGCCCAACAAGGTGTCCAAAGGGAAATCTACGTGTCCCACTGGGTGCAAGCCAGGGTGCCTTGTGAGTGCTGGTGCGACAAAACTAAAGAACCAAGAAAACAAAACTAAAGGAAAAACTCAGGACAACGGTCCCTCCCCCCCGTCCCCACCCCCACCCTCCACCCTACACTTCAGGAACAGAAGCATCTGTCGCCCTAACAATAAACAAGTGAATGAACAACCAAACTAAAACGCTTGGGAATGGGAACGCGTGGAGGACCCCTCCTCATGGCAGGATGTGCATAAACGAGTCCATCATGAAGAAAAGGAATACTTTAAGTCTGAGCACGGCCTCCGGCCGCGGAGCCAAGCCCGGCAGGCAGAGACTAGTTCAAGCAGGGTCTTTCAGGAGCATCGGGCTACGTGAGAGGTCTGTACCCGGGAGATCATGCAAAGAGGGCCGGGGCGAAGCACCTCCGCGGTCCAGGCGGTCAGATGAGCCAGAGCGCCTCCTGGCTGAGGATCCATCAGAGAGCAGAATTGGTTGTCGGGAGTGGCCCAGGGGGGAGTCCGACCGGGCTCGTCTCTGCCCTCGGCGCCTGCGGGAGCGGTTGCGTTGCGGCTGGGGAGCGACAGGTGTGGGTGGGATAGGCCCACCATCCTCCCACCCAGGAGCGGAGATCGGTCAGCAATGCGCAGGGGACGCTCCTCCGTCACCCAGGTCCAGGCCTCTGTAGGAGTGTCGAAGAACAAGGTCTTGTTAGCAAACACTACTCGCAGGCGTGCCGGGAAAAGGAGCCGATACTGGATGTTGAGTGCCCTCAGTTTTTGTTTAACTTCACCAAAGGAGCGGCGCTGACCCTGGACCTCACGGGTATAATCCGGGAAAATCATGATTGCACGGTTTTCGTAGTGGAGCCGCTGCTGTTTGCGGGCTTCAGACAGGATGGCGTCACGGTCCTTGAAATTAAGGACCCGCATTATGACTGGTCGGGGGGCCGCGCCCGGTGGTGGTTTAGGGGCAAGGGACCGGTGGGCCCGCTCAATCGCGAACCATGGAGAAAGAGAGCCCTCAGGGACCCATGATCTCAGTCACTTTTCCTGGAAGTCCACCGTGCGGCCCCGCTCCGCCCCCTCCGGGAAGCCCACCAGGCGGAGATTGTTGCGTCGGGACCTGTTTTCCGCATCCTCCGCCCGGCGGTGCAACTCCTGAGTGTGCGACTGGAGACGGGCCACCTGTCCCTTGAGTTGCTGGACGTCATCCTCCACGGTGAAGATTTGGGTTTCAGTCTCCTTGATCCGGGCTGTGGCGTTTTGGAGGTCCTGCCGGATGAGAGTCATGTCCACTCGCATCTCCGCGATCTTGCCGTCAACCGAGGTTTGGGAGGCATGGATGGCTTGTAAGATAGTGGACAAGTCCGCCGACGGTGGAGGCTCCTGTTCTGCGGCACCCCCGGTCGCCCCCACCTCCGAGGTGGTGAAACGATCCATTTTCGTTTGGGTGGCAGGGGTCTTTGCCGATCTGTCCGTTCTGCCCATGGTGGCACCCCAGGGAGCCGCGGAGTCCCGGAATCCCCGCAGGTGGACCCCGCAGCGGGGGACCGGTAGATCTCTTCGGATGAACCGAGATCAGGCAGGGGGGGCAGCCTGCGCGAAAGTGTGGCCCAGACCAAATTCGCAGCCGCCCGATATGTGCGGCCGACTCCGCTACTCCGGACAAGATGGCCCTTCAGGAGCAAGGGAAGGGATGGGGGAGGGAAAAAGGAAGGAGGGAGTCCAGAACCAGGGCCGCAGGTAAGCCCCCGCCAGCCAGGGCCACAGAGCGCTCCGCCACGGCAGCAGTAAGAGAGTCAGCAGGCAGCGTCACCCCTTTTAGACCGCAACTCCAGTGGGCGATGGTGCAGGGAGGGGGGCCGATCCAGAACCACAGCCCAACGGGGGGGACCCGGAGACACAGGAGGCACAGGACGGGGGCCCCCAGTGGAGGCCCTCACACGCAGCCGGGCGCCGCTCGATGTGTGCGGCCGAAAGCCCCTATTGTCGGGTCCCCGATCGCTGACGTGGCCAGATGGGAGTCAGGATGTAGGGCACGGCCAGGGAGGGGTCCCACCCGCACCCACTCCAGCACAGTCCCCAGATCAAAGGCGGTAGTCCGGGGGTCAAGGAAGCGGATGATGGGCCCAGTCACGGGCCTACTGCCGCTCGATTGATGTGGCCGAGGATCCTCTCCGGGCTATTCCCAGCCCAGGGACCGCCACCTGGCCCGAAGTGTCGCCTCAAGGTGTCCACAATATCTGGGGGAGCCAGTTCAGGTATCGTCTGGCCCAAGGGGAGAAGGGGAGATCCAACCGGGCCAGACGAAGAGCGGGGCCACACGGGGCCGACCCCCACCCTAGCCGGCCTCCCGCGCGCTCTTGGAGCCCCCTAGCAAACGACCCCGGATCCCCGCCGCCGCCGGGACTTACCCGCTCTGCAGCTCTCCACACCACAATCTCGGGATCTTCAGAGGTTCCCCTCGGTGCGCAGACGATGGCAGCCTCGATCTTTAGCCCCCGCTGCCCGATGCGGCAGCCGATGTCACGTCCGCTCCGCAGGGGGGCCCCGGGGCACAAGCGGACCCACGCCGCCGAAACATGCCGCCGGAGCGCCACACACCAGGCCCACCACCTCCCGCGCCGGCGGGGGAGACCAGGAGGTGGGGAGAGGGAGCTGAGTGCCACCCCGGGCCGGCACCCACTCCCAGCAAGGTTCACAGCCGAGGAGCCTCCCCGCCCGCACAGAGGACCGGACTCAGGGCCGGGCAGAGCACCCCGGGGGCGGCCAGCACCGCGATCAGCAGAGGGGAGCCGCCATCTTGTCCGCGAGGCTCGGCGGGCCGGTCCACAGCAGCGGGACGGCGAGGTGAACGCTCCGCACTCCCGGGGGCACAGCCAAGTATACTACGCTGGGTGAGTAGCAAGTTTCAGGGCAGGATGGCTCGTTTACGATGATGGCGGAGGGGTCCTGGAGCACTCTCAAAGTGCGTCCACCATCTTGGCTCGGCAAACCACGCCCCCCTCCAGTATTCTTATTGAGTCAATAATTCAGCATAATTCACAGAAAGTGTGGCAGAGAAATATCATCTGTTCAACAAGAGAGGGATGGTGATGTTGCTAGGTACAGGCCCTAGATGGGGGTGATGTCGACGTTTCGACCCGACTTATGGCACAAAGGGTCGGTTCAGAAGGGAATAAATCCAAAGTCCACAAATTGTGAGTTAATCACATAAATTAGTCTGAAAGTTAGGGAAACGAGAAGAATCTCGAACGGCCGTCCGTCATGAAGAGCGGCAGGTCTTCTGAACCAACCCTTAGGGGTCTCTTGGCCTCCCTATCTGCAACTGGAATGCGGACTACCCGATCAAGGGAGCTGTCACCAGGGCCTTTCATCTTTTGGCGCCTGGAATAGGTTGCCCCTCCTTCACCCCTGTCATGAGGAAGACCCGCAAGCAGAGGTTAAAGCAACCCTTTGCGCCATAAGTCGGGTCGAAACGTCGACATCACCCCCATCTAGGGCCTGTACATAGCAACATCACCATCCCTCTCTTGTTGAACAGATGATATTTCTCTGCCACACTTTCTGTGAATTATGCTGAATTATTGACTCAATAAGAATACTGGACAGGCCATAGCCAACTGGTGTTAATATTATAACCGGTTGCACATATCGAACCATTGTAATTCCTGTTGAACTACCTCCATTCCATGTTTTCTCTTAAACTTCACTTCACATGAGCACCCCTCTTTTTTCACGTCTCTTTCCTTTCTGAGCAACCTCTTGATGATCTCATTGTTTGGTAATGTGTTTACCTATAACATTGGTACTATAAATAAAATAGACCATCCATTTTTTACAAATACAGTGGTTACCGTATTCCTTCTCTTAAGGTGCATAACTATTTTACTGCTTGCTTGACTTTTGACTGCAATTTTCGAATTTTAAACACATGAGCATTGTTGGCCTTAAATGCATGTTTAAAGGAGTCCTAGGACCAACTGTTTTTCTATACCGTATGATACCCAGGTCCACGGACAGTGAACGGGTTACCCCATTAGTTTATAATGGCCTAATAATTATGGGGCATGTGAAACAGGGGTAAGAGAGACCCCTAGTTGAGGACTTTTCGGGTTAACTGGCCATCTGTACTTTGTGATCCCAATCAGGTTTCTGGTCCAGATTGAGTTGTTTGTGTACTACTACTGGATTATTTTTGATTATGTTTCCACTTGAAATCTATGGTGTTGAATACCAGTTCGGTTTATGGAGGATAAAGACTGTTTGCTGTGTTTCTGTTAAGGGCACTGGGTTATATTTGTGGTGTTTGATGCCACATTTCTGACTTTAAGCAAACCTCCAGGCCATAGTTTGTTTTTGCACTGCTGAAGTTTGGTGTTACACCCCCTAGCCTGTCCCATCTCCTGCTTCGCAATCGCTCACAGAGTCATGCCCAAATGTCAGCACACTTTATTTGCCACTGCCAACTTATTTCATCAGTGTCAAAGACTGGATGTCTTTGTGTCTATATCTGGCAACAGTATAGCCCTATGAGGTGCAGAAAATTCCAACATGACATGTCCTTGCTAGGCATACTGTTATTTCACCTAAGTGACCACATCATGCCAGTCTCCAAGCACTTCAATGGCTACCCATAGCCAAATACCATGTTTTCAAGGCATTTTGCCTTGTTCAAAGGGTCATCTCTTGCAAAGGACATCTAAATAAAATGACAAAGAAACTCATAGAACAGAACTCTCCACTCAAGGCTTGTACCTCAGTTGACTGTCCTTAACTACAAGATGAATTACATCAGTGAAACAAGCTTCTCCATACAGACAGCAAAATTAGGATTCTCTCCTAGCAACGATAACAAACATCAAAGGACATCTGTAATTCAGGAAAACATTAAAAACCTGCCTCAGAGGCATGGCCGGGGAGGCAATGGAGTGAGACATGCTGCTCTCGATCTCCGTCCTCCCGGGGCCGCGAGTGGCGGTGCTCGGAGCGGCGAAAGATTTAAGAAAGGAGGCGACGCGTGGCGGGCTCCATCTTGTTCTTGGAGACCGCTGCACCCCCACCGCTCCGTGTCATGGACGAGAACCGGGCCCCGTGAGGGGTGCGGAATCCCGACAGAGGCCCTGGAGGCATCCGCCTCAGTGCTGGGGAGCAACTGGGTGCAGCGGACATTGTGGACCTCCGGGAGTTGACCGGCAGCGGCCCCGCTTGGCTTCGCACACTGCAGCGCTGCTTGGACGGCGCCCCCATCTCAATGAACGGCGTCATCTTTGCTGGGGATGGCTGGGGGGCCCGGAGCCTGTCTAGGGCTTGCTGGCTGAGGTGGCGAAGAGCTGTCGCCCACCTCTGCGTGGGACCTGTCTCGCCATTACAGAGCGGAGGCCTACGCGGCTGGAGACCTGCCTGGTGGAGGAGGGGCTTGGACTTGCCTTTCCTGGTTGCGAGGAGACTCCGGGCCTCGAGTGCCTGCATCGCCCCGGCAATAAAGTTCATCCACATGCTGGGCGGGCCCACCACTGAGTCGGCAAGTGCAGGGCCCCTCTTGCTGCCTCCTGGAGGGGGACCTGACTCATATCCACTGGTAAGAGCGGCGCTGCGGCTGGGGCAGACAGAGAGGGAAGATTTGGAGCCAGTGAGCACGTGCTACCCTTCGAAGCGCATACACCTAACCCCACCGTACACTCAAACTGCCGGCAGGGGCTGGGCGGACATTGGGCCCCAAATCCTCTATGGCAAAGTGAGCATGGCTATGCGTAGTGAGGGGCCAGTGGCAGGGGGCTGCAGCGAAACGTTGTGGAAGTGGTAGTGCGAATGGAGCTACGATGAGGCTGGCCAGGGAAAACAGTGCTAACCACAGCCAACGGAGGACACACTCATGCTCGTGGCCCTGGATCAGATACGCTGCAACATTAACAGGCTAGCTGGCACAACTGAATTGGCACAGTAGTGAAAGGCGGGAATCCTTGGAATCGCACGCAGCTTGGCCATAGCGGACAGGCGGGACCCCTGCTTGGGGAAAACCTAAGGAGCAGAAAGGCTCCCTACCTAGCTACATCCAACGCCCCTCAGATGACACAACCTGTGTCAATAGATTTCGTTAGGGGCACTCATCATCGGTGAGAAGCAGAGTTAACCAGCGATATCATCTGGAGGGGTGCACGTTCCCCAGACACCTGTGCCTCTAAATAGAATACAGGAGCTGGAGGCGGCCCCACCACTTGACATATCTGCGGAGGCCCAAAGCACCTTGCTCAGGCAGGTCTTACACGAGGCTGGTCCGGTGGTGGAATATCCCTAGAGCAATACCTCGGAGCGCGGTCCCGGCGCCCGTCGTGGGCCTTAACGACAGGACCTACACTGAGAAGAAGCGAACCACTGCATCTATTAGGGACACGCCCGCATGATATGCCGAGCTCCAAGGTAGCCAAGGACATTTCCGTGATGTCCCTTTGGAACAAGACCCCGCCCCCTGAGGCGGCGGCTCACCCCCTGACGCAGCCGCCTGGGGCAACCTGTGTTGAACTCTCCACCCCGATCACGCAAGGATATATGGAACTCTTCCAACAAGAAATTCAAACAGATATCTCCTCACTCAAAGAAGAGTTCAAGTCGGGCCTGCGTGACCTCCGGAGAGAGGTGACTGAGATTGGACACAGGGTAGACGACTACGAGCGGACGGTTGATGCCAGATCCGAAGACCACGTGATGCTGTGGAAACGAATAGCTGCGCTTGAAGAGCTGCAAACCAAACAAGAGGACTTGGAAAACAGGAGCCGCCGGAATAACATCCGCATACGAGGTGTGCCCCTGGGGTCGGAAGGCACCGACATCATGGCCTTTACTGCAGACCTGCTCCAGACTGTTCGGGGCGATAATTACGCCTCCCCGCCAGCCCTGGACAGGGCACACCGGGTTGCCGCGAGGACAGGATGGGCTGATGGCGCTCCAGACATCCTGACCAGAGTCCATCTCTTCACGGAGATGGAAGCGATCATGCAAGCAGCCAAGGGCAAGGCCAAAATTAAATATCAGGGCCATACACTTCAGCTCTACCAGGACCTCTCTCCTGTCACGCTGCGGAAACGCCGCGTATTCAAACCTGTTACTGGCAAGCTGCGAGCTCAGGGGATCTGCTATCAGTGGGGCCACCCTTTTGCCCTCCTGTTCCAGTGGGAGGGTAGGCACCGTTCACTGCGCTCGCTGACAGAAGCTAAAACACTGCTGGGCCTCTCGGACGATTCTCAGAAAGATGATGAGCCCTCCCACATGGGTGCCTCAGCAAACGATCTCAAACAGGGGTTGGCTATGGTCCCTCAGCGAAGGCCCAACAGGCAACAGGCAGAATCATCCTCCCAAGACGCAAAACGAGACATCATTAGACACTTGCATAGCCTCAGTAGGGGGGCCTCCCCCGCTCCCTCCACAGCTGGATCTGTATAACCAAGAAGCAAGTCGGAAATGGACAAGCGCTCAAAGGAAAGCAATTGCGGCTGTAGGCCTCTACCCCTGGAAGATGATGGGCCCAGGAAGTAACGGGACACTCCCGCTGCGCCCCCGATGGCCAGCCCCCTTAGACTTTCTCTTCCAGAGGGTGACTCCTCCAATGAGATTGGAGCGCTTCGGTGCTGATCTCCGCATGCTGACGAAGTCCTTGTTGGGCCCTGTTGGTCCACTGCTGTTCTCTGTTTTACTTTGTTTTTTCCTACAGGTCGCACACGATATAACACACAGCAAAGGCGATGGGGCGCCTGTCGCTCTGGGCGGGGGGTGGGAAGGGAGGTGGAACTAGACACGGTGGCTCCCACCGGCCTCAAAACCGGAGCTACCGATAGGCTGTGGTCTGGTTGGGCGGGGGACATAGGGCCCGGTCATGGTAGCGATAGGAGATCCAGAAAACAGGGACAATAGCACTCACCCCGGATACAACATGCACTAGCACCCCGCTGTTGGATCATACACCTGGCATCCCGGCACACACTGCCATGGGAGATCTTAAACTGCTCTTACTAAACGTGCAGGGCTTAAACTCTCCGAATAAGCGGAAACAAATTTGGCATTATATCCTACACCACGACCCGGATGTCATAATGCTCCAGGAGGCCCACCTAGTGAAGGTAGACCTACACCGCATGACACACCCGAAATATCCCAAACGGCACTGGGCATATGCAACTTCTAAAACACTGGGAGTGACAATTCTCTGTAAAGCTAGCTTCTATACCTCTGTAGTCAAAGAGACTCGGGATAGGGAGGGCTGCTACTTGTCCCTACAACTGCTTCGGGGGAAACGTAAGCTGACACTACTTAACATCTATGCTCCGAACGCTGCCCAAGACGCATATATCAGACGCATCCTGCGAGAGCAGCTAAACAGGGTAGAGAGGACATAATGGTGTGTTGGGACTTTAACTTGGTTTGGGACCCCTTCTTAGATAGAAGCAACGTGACATTTCAGAACACCGGGGCCATGTCGGCACATCTAAAAAGGGACCTTGAGGACTATGGGCTGATAGATGCATGGCGCTACAAACACCCGGGCGTGAGAGACTACTTCTTCTACTCACACGTACATGCCTCCTAATTGTGCATAGACTATGCCTTTGTCACCCCCTCTATCCTCCATTGCTTGCGCACAGCGGAGCTTTCAGATATCTCTATCACTGACCACACCCACCTAGAACTCACCTGGGATGGTCAGGCGTCCCGCTCAGAATGTCCACCGTGTTGGCACCTGACCCTGCATCTTCTGCATGACCCAGTAGACGTGGAGGAGATACGCAAGGGAATTAATGATTATTTTCAGCACAACGCGTCGCCCGTGATCTCCTTGCATACACTATGGGACAGGTTTAAAGCCACTGTCAGGGGCACAATAACGTCCATCGCTATCGAAAGGGGGAGGGAGGCGAAATTGCTGGAATCCAAACTCACGGCGAAGATCAAGCAGCTAGAGCGTTCGGACAAAGAGACCACATCCCGACGAACTAAAAGACAACTGGTCTTGCTGCGCGGCCAACTGCGCGCCCACTGCACTGGTAAAGCAGAGCGCACATTACTGTCCCTGCAACAGAAATATTACGAGGGGGGGAACAAAGTGGGCAAGCTGGTGGCCCGTAAGCTGTGCCAACAGCACGCTAAGGCACATATTGCTAAGATTCAGATAGGAACCACGAGATGGGTGACCGCAGAGATGGACAAATTAGAGGCCTTTCGGCATTATTCCCAGCAGCTCTACTCTCGTGAAGATCCTTCCCTCACGAGACTCCACTCTTTCCTTGCTGAATGCAACTGGGAACCTCTCTCCACACATCATGCGACCCTCCTAGATAGCCCCATCACAGCTATGCGCTGCTGTTCAGAACCTCCCCCTAGGTAAAGCCCTGTCCTTTTTTATTGCCTATTTCTCCCCCAGCTGCAAGAACATCTCTTGCGCCTGTTTAATTCCTTCTCCAGAGACACAGGCCTCACCCCCACAATGGCAACAGCTGAGATCTTCCTTATCCCTAAGGCAGGCAAAGACCCAGTGCTATGCTCCTCGTACCGCCCAATAGCCCTCCTTAACACAGATGCTAAGCTTTTCAATAAAATATTGGCTCCTCGCCTCGAACTCTCGCTCCCATGTGTTGTTGAAAACTTGCAGGCTTTTGAAGCCGTGTCTGGCTTTAAGATTAATATGTCCAAGTCGTTCGTCCTCAACCTTAATATTTCTGCCCCAAAGGTTACAGTATTGCAGAATCTGACCCCCTTTCAGTGGTCGTCAGACTCCATCAAATACTTACGTCTCCATATCACCCCCACACTTTCCTCATGGTCCCGTGTCAACTGGTCTGCTCTTCGTCGTTCGATACTGGTGGACCTTCAGAGGTGGAAATCCCTCCACATCTCCGGGTTAGGGCGTGTTAATACTATTAAAATGAACATCCTACCGCGGGTCCTGTACCTTTTCCAGACGTTGCCCACGCCGATCCCACAGGTGGATATACAGCGCCTTCAGGGGGATATATGCACTTTTGTGTGGAATGGGAAATGGCCTAGCATAGCCCACTCACTATTGATGCGACCGCGAGATAGAGGGAGCCTAGCATGTCCAAATCTGCTGGAATATTACTGGGCGGCACATTTGAGATATATCTCTGAGTGGGTAGTACGCGAAAGCAAGAAGCACTGGTTCAACATGGACTGTGTGGTGGCGTGCCGACCCCTGTGGGACCTTGCTTGGCTGCCTAAGCACACCTACCCTCGTAGCGCATATGTAGGGACTCCGACCAAGAGAGTATTTGGCATCTGGGACAGAATAGCTGTAAAGTAGGGGATTACCACATTCCCGTCCTCAAACACCCCCATTGCACGCAACCCGGAGTTCCCTCCGGGCTTGCCAACACTCTCATTCAGTAGCTGGAGTGACGGGGATTGCCGGACAATACAAGACCTATTTGTGGGGGACGTCATGAAGACCTTTGACGACTGCAGGACCGAATTTGCAATCCCTCCCACTGCACGGCTCCAATATCTCCAGCTACGCCATAGGCTATCCCATCATGGGATTCATATGGCTGCTGTTCGCCCCTTTACCCTCTTTGAGAAATTGGTATGGGCCTTCGATGGCACTAGGGGACTGATCTCTAAAAACTTACCAGGTACTACAACACTCAACCCCGAATTGCACCCATAAATATCAAACTGCTTGGCATGACGCGACCTGGGGGGAATTTCCCCCAAACAGTGGGAAAAACACTGGCGAGACATCCCTAAGACCTACCGCAGCCTTGCCTCCCACAAGACTGCATATAATGCTTTAATAGTACTATACGCCTGCTCGCCTAGCTGTTATTTATCTAATGGTCCCCAGCCTATGCTGGCGCTGTGGATAGGACGAAGGCACCCTGTGTCATATATGGTGTTCATGCCAGGTGATAGCTACATATTGGAAGGAAGTTCTGGGACACATTAAAGGCATCATTGGCTTACCGCTCCCACACCTGCAACACACGATAATTTTAGGTATACGCCCCCCCAACGTAACCGCAATGACTAATGCTGATTGGGCCCTTATAAGCCATTTACTCTTGGCAGCGCGACAACTCATAGCGTGCGCATGAAAACAAACCTCGCCCCCCTCAGTGGCCCAATGATTCGGTAGGGTGTGGCACATCCTAGCGATGGAGCGGCTGTCCCACAGCTTAGCGAATCCCGAAAAGAAATTTCTGCGCATATGCAGCCATTGATATCTTATCTTATGCGCTTAGAATTTACCTCTTTAGCCCCCCAAAACTTAGAACTCTCCAGCTCTTTGAATGTGACTGAAGCGCGCGCCCTCTTAGATACCATGGAGTACATTGCGCGCCACTGGTGCTTACCCCCTCTCGCGCAGGACGCTGAGGAGCCATTCACGTGTCCCACACGAATATCACTCTACGACCTGTACAGACTTTGTTTGATTGATGTTGTTAGTTACATTTCTCAATCCTACCCTGACCCCAGAGACCAGCGCACACTAGGCCACACGATGTTCTCTGCATAAAGTCCTAGCAGCAACACCAGTGACAGATAAGGACCGGACACTCACTCAAGGTGGCGGCTGTGTTTCATGGAACTATTTAGTGCAGTTGTGCATAACCAGGGGCATACATGTGTTACGCTTAACGTTACTTGAGACGACAAGCTACTTCATGCTTCAAGCATGCTGATATCCTTTTGTAGCTCCTCCATAGTGTCCACAGTTATTGACAACGCGGCCGGCCCGACGAGGTTGTAGGCGACTTGCTGTGTATCTAGCTATCCTCTGCCTTTGTGATATCTGATGTATTTACGCGGCCGGCCTGGTCTGGGTTGTAGGCAACACGCTGTGTTCAACAACGATTGCTTTGAAGATGCTAATAAAAGTAGTTTTTTAAAAAACCTGCCTCTTCCTAACAGATTTAGGCAGGATGGCACCTACCAACAGATTGGACCATTTAGTACATTAATAAAGGCTTGGTTAGTACAGGAATTAGGATAATATCTACACTGTTATGTTAATTTAATTTATAATGCACATAAATCACCCCGGGAGCCGTATCTCGGCGCAGCACAGCACAGCTTGTAAGCAGAGAAGCAGACTAATCAGGCCAGAAATAACAATATTTTGAGAAGTTTTCTGGATTTGTAATGGTCCGTGCATTGATGTATGTGAAGTGGGAGCTTATTCCAGAATAGGGGGGGCAAGGTAAGAGAAGGATCTGCCTCCTGAGCGGGATTTAGTGATACGTGATACTGAGAGCAAGACTTTATCACTAGATCTTAAAACTCTGGAAGGATGATAGTGGGTGAGCTTTGAAGAGAGGTAACTTGGCGCTTTGCCATACAAGGACTTGTGAGTCAGACAGCAAAGCTTAAACATGATTCTTTTGTGAATTGGCAACCAATAAAGCGTGCGCAGAAGAGGGGCTGAGGCTGTGTTGGAAGATTATGGATGAGACGTGCTGTCTTATTTTGGACAACTTGCAATTTGTTTAAGACGGTCTCGTTTATGGCAGCAAAAAGAGCATTACAATAGTCCAGGCGGCTGATAACCAGTGCTAGCACTAGCGTTTTCCTCACCGAATCTGGAAGAAGGGATAAAACTCACCGTAGCATATGGAAGCATGTGCCAGTGATGGTTACTACCTGTTCTTTCATAGTGTTTGCTTGATCAAGGGGGACACCTAAGTGTT
The DNA here is from genome assembly GCA_963921515.1 of Calotriton arnoldi. NCBI lineage: Eukaryota > Metazoa > Chordata > Amphibia > Caudata > Salamandridae > Calotriton > Calotriton arnoldi. The sequence goes on from CAWUFW010006993.1 coordinate 55,279, forward strand.
TCACAACCAGTTTGGGAGTAGGAGCTATACCAAGTTCAGAGGGCTACCAATCAGATGCCCAGATTGTTGAGCCTGGCCAAATACCATGATTTCGGTTTGATGGGCATTTAGTTGGAGACAGTTCTCTGTCAACCAAGATTCAATTGCTATCATACCTGCAGAGAAACTAGCTTTAGTATTGTTCAGATCTTGGACAAGGGTAAGTATGAGCTGCGTGTCATCAGCATATGACAGTGGTAGAACGCCAAACATTTTAGTGAGGTTGGCAATGGGGGCCACATAAATGTTAAAAAGTTTGGTGCTCAAGCATAAGCCCTGTGGCACCCCTTTATCAAGTTTCAAGGTGCACGATTTATAGAATCCCAGATTAATGATCTGGGTTCAGTTGGTTAAAAAGTCCTTGAACCATGATAGTGCCATTCCCTCGATTCCTGCCTCATGTAATCTTTGCACCATTCTGGGATGTGAGACAGTATTGAATGCTGGGGAGAGGTCAGACAGCACAAGTAGTGTGGGGGGGTGTTATTATCTAGAGAGTATCTGATATGGTCGGTCACCACAACCAAAGTGGTCTCAGTGCTGTACAAAGGTATGAAGCCTGATTGTGACGGGTCCAGCAGCTTGTTTCTTTCAAAATTTTCCATAAGTTGGATACTGCATTGACCTTCCAACAGTTTACCTAATAACGGGAGAAGGCAAATGGGTCCGTAATCGATAAGATCCATGGGAGACAAATTGGGCTTTTTTGGGATGGGAGTAACTAGTGCTGCTTTCCATGCAAAGGGAAATTTACCAGAGTAGATAGATAAGTTAAATAATGAACAAATGGCCTGGGTAAGCTGAAAGGACAAGGAGGTAGCAATATGTGATGGACAAATGTCCAAAGGAGACCCTGATTTAGCCGTTGCTAATAACTTCTGAATGGAATCCGGCAGGAATGGCTTGAATTTGCTTAAGGTATGACCATTGGTAAGAAACGGGAGACAATGATTGAGCTTCTCACTTTCTTGCTTCGTTATCTTAGGGAAGTTCTGATAAATTTCATATATTTTATCTTCAAAGTGATTCACAAGGGCATCACAGAGAGATTGCGATGGCACATTCTTGTGAGAACAGGCTCGTGGATTACGGAAAGAGTTGACTCTACACTGTTACACTGTAACTAGAACCAACCTACCCACACGGTTGGTAGGTACAACCACATGCACATCTATTTCTCACTTTCCTGTGGTCCGCTCCATGCATAAATTCAGCGAAATGTTCATAGTAATATACCATGAGCAGCCTCTGCTAATCAGGCAGGATATCAAATGACTCCTCATGTAAGTCACAGTTGCATTCCCACACACTTCACACCAGACACAACAAAACATCATACGCTTACGTGTTTTGTCACTCATTTTAACTCCAAAAGCGAATAGGCACATAGAGAGTTAGGGAAGGATTCTGAAAGTGCCCTATAAACAGATGGCTGTGGGTGTGAAATCTCTAAAAAGTTGGAGTTTTAAATCTCTTCAGAGATGGAGGACTCAGTGGCTTATGAAATTAAATTAAATTAAATATGAAATACCAGCATTTGTAAAGCGCACAGCTACCTCCGGAGAGGTGTCCCGGCGCTGGGGGCCCTTGGGAAGATTAAGCGAGCTATTGCCCAGAGTCACATGGTGCTGGGCTAACCTGCCGCCGGCACCCGGTATCGAACCGTGAACCCCGTGGTCCGGAGTCAGGCACCCTGGCCGCTGCGCCACACCTCTTCGCTTAAAATATCCCAAGGTAAGGAGCACTGGGTTTTGAAATCTTTCCAGAGGTAGGTTGAGTTCATGTTTAAATAAGGAATTGAACACTAGATGGGAGACTTCCTAGAAATCGAAAGACGAATGAAATACAAAGCTAAGGAATTTGAATGTTGATTGGGAATCAGGGCTGGAATTTAAAAACTCTCCATTAATGTGGAATTTGTTTAAATTCTCCACAAACACGAGTTCTGGGGTTTAAAATATCTCTAGGGATGGGAGTTGTGGTATTTGATTGCATCCCCTCCCTCTCACCACAGAAGACAAGAGGCAGCTGCTTGGAAAATCACCATAGCTGGGATGTGGATTTACTTCAGATACAGGTGGTTAGTGATCGAAATCTCCAGTGATCGAAGATTTAGTTTGAATACCTCTCCTCGATGAAGGATGGTTACTGTTTTAAATCTCACACAGAGAGAGGTAATACGGGTTTTGTATTTGCCCAGAGATGGGGGTGGGAGTTTAATATTACCCAGGGACTGATAGCTGGATTTTAAATGAGTCACTAAAAAGTGGATGCTGGAGCTTGAACCTTCTTCGAGAAGATGAAATATTAAGGCGTCTTGATGTGCGTGAGCATGTGGATGCATATCTTACATTAGTGGTGTACATGTCAGCCTCCTGTCAAGATTCCCTGTCACCTTGTGGAATGCTGTAGGAAATTGGGTTAATAGCTGAGACAGTACGTACCTCCTGACAATCCTCATCAGGGTGACCCCTTAAAGTCACTAAATTAACCTGAGCTGACCCACATGGTGGTTATGGCAGAGAACAGACAGGCTTAACTTACAGACAATGTGTAAAGTATTTATGCAGTACTAAGACAGCAATAAAGATTAGAGACTCATGGAGTCCAATCCAGGTTCAGTTGCCACTGATCAGGTGGGCAGTTGCAAGAAAGGTCTCTAGTGGCTTGTACCCATATAGCTTGAACAGGAGGGCAATTTTATGACCCTTGGAGACCACTTCTTAGTCCTGGGTACAAGAGGGAGAGCAGGTCCAGTGCTCTAGACTCTTCTCAGGTCTCAGACAGCAAGTTCAATTCTCTTCTGATCTTCCACAGGTCCAGGTGTGTTCTGAAGTGGGTGACAGAAGATGCCACATTTATGCCTGGCATGACCTAGAGGGTGGGAATTCCCCCCAATGAGGTAAAGGTTCCCAGGGCTACACCTACCCACTTTAGGCAATTTCATGATGGCCAAAGTCTTGGCGATAATAACCTTGTGCTCTGAGATCTGGTGTTGTGTGTGGGGAGGGAACTATGGTAATCCTAGTGCCCTCCCACATCTAAAACTAAAATCCAGTTTTAGGCAGTCCCTGCACCCCCAGCAAAACTAGAGACAGAAGTCTGGTAAAACAAAGATGAACGTTTAGCAAACAGACAGTGGATACACACAAATTGCTTTGGCATTCTGTTTACTTCCTTTGAGGTGCACTACAAATGGTATATGAAAAAGCTCTCTCAAGCAAGTTGACACTCCAGCAGGATCTGAAACCGACGTCAACAAGAGGCCCACTGTGATAGAGACCAGTCTGGCTGGGGGGACAAAAGCAGGCTCCAGGCCAGGGCGTTAGCTACATCTGCTTGTGACAGGGTAGGCCTCTTTAAAGTTAATCAAGTCCTTGGGCCCAGCCCACAGCCCATCTTGTCAAGGGCACAACACCAGCTCAGCACACCCAATGTATTTTATCCCTGTCCTTGTTAACACCTCATTCACACCTACTGAAATGTTAATTACTAGCTAGAAGTGGGAAAACAAAACGCAGATTTAGCTTCAGGATCTTCTCCCAGGGCATAGGTAACCTTGTATTTTCTTTTAAGTATTTATTTGTACGTTCAGTTACAAGTAGAAAGCAAAGTGCAAGGACAGGATCCATTGTATTCAACAGTACTCAGAGAAACAAATGTCACAGCAGGAGCACATCATCAGGTGAAACAGGAGCATGCCTGCATAGCTGGGTCATATCCAAAGGTGTCTGTACATCAACAAGCAAGGAGGAGGACAAAAAGCAAAGATAAAGATGCAATTACCTCTGCAATTTTCTGAAAGAATCTCGTAGAGCAAGGTCGCAGGCCACACTGTCCCATAGAACCTTTGGTGATGCTGTAGATTGACTCTGTTGTGACAAAAACAAAAAAGAAGGACAAATAATGAAACCTGCTAGTGTAAAAACTGATCATGTGACAGAAAACCTACCTGCAAGCGAGGAAGTGGCGGATAGCCCATGCCCTTGGTGAGTCAGGGCTGAATCAAACGGGTAAACGGTGGGATAAACTTCCATGGCCTCAGTTTGCGGGCAGGACAAGGGAAAGAAGTCATACCAGTGTGCGACAATCAAAATATGCCCATAAACAGACAACTACATCATGTGCGCACTCCATGGGCGTGGTGGGGTGGGGTCAAGAGAGAGTCTCAATCTTTGTGTTGCACCTTGGGGATGGAGGGTATGAAAGGTGATGGAAGGTGGAGGAAGTGGGAGCGTGAGGTATAATACTGACCCAGGAAAAAAGGATAACTTTTAAAAAGTCATCTTTCCAAAATATTTATTACAAATCCGAAGTGAAGTGTGCTTGTAGCAAATATTTACAAAAATCCACAAATTAAATTGATAGCTGTTTCCTAGGTGGAGATAAGATTTATTACACTTAATATTGTATACCAATGCTTTCCTATGGAACAGCCAACCCTGCTACAGTGAAAATTGCTTTTAGGGCTTTTTCACTGCAAGGACACGTTTAACATTAAGCTTTTACATGTTCTACTTTTAAATACCATATAAGGCCTACTAAATATTTAAAATGGAGGTTTAGGCCTATCAAAAAAGGTTATTTTGACAGGTCGAATTTGCAGTTAAAACCTGCACAGCTAGGGTACAGGTGGCAGGCTGCAATCATGTTTACATTGTCATTGTAGCAGATGGCACAATGGGTGTTGCAATTCACCTGTGACATTTAACTTACAAGCCCTGGGTACACCTTGGTACCATATACTAGGGACATAAAGGTAAGTTAAATATAATAATCAGGTATATACCAATTTCATCATGTTGAGGAGCACTAGCACTTTACCGCTGGTTAGCAGGGGTAAAGTCCACAGAGTTGCACAGCCAGCAAAAAATATGGATCAGCAAAAAGGCAACCAAAAAAAAAGCATTGGCAAAACCAATAGGTCTCACCTAAGCAAGAGTTATTGGCTTTGCCAATGTGTTTTAGACACGTTGTACACCAGCTGCTCAGCAACGTTAAAATTTAGTGGCGCAGAGAAGAGTGTCGTGGAGTGGAGTGGAGTGGAGTGGCGAAGAGTGGAGTAGGGTGTCGTGGAGTGTCGTGGAGTAGAGGGGAGGAGAAGAGTAGAGTAAAGTGGTGTGCAAAGGAGTAGATGGGTGTAGCGTAGAGTGGCGTACAGTACAGTGGAGTGGTGTAGAGTGGAGTAGTGTGCCATGGCATATAGTGGAGGAAGGTGGCATAGAGGGAGTTGAGTAGAGTGTTGAAGAGTGGAGAGGCATGGAGTGTCGTAGAGTGGAGTGGCATAGAGTGGATACAGTGAAGTAGAGTGGAGTAGAGTGGACTGGCATAGAGTAAAGTGGAGTGGCATGGAGGGAGTTGAGTGGAGGGGCATAGAGTGAAGGTCAAAGAGTGGAGGGGTGCAGAGTGAAGATCAAAGAGAGGAGGGGCATACAGTGTCATAGAGTGGAGTGGCACACAGTGTTGTAGAGTGGAGTGGCATCAAAAGGCGTACAGTGGAGTGGTGTAGAGTGGAGTAGTGGAGTGTGAGTGGAGTGTCGTATAGTGGAGTAAAATGGCGTGGAGTGGCATAGAGGGAATTGCGTAGAGGGGAGTAGAGTGTGGTAGAGTGGCACAGAGCGGAGTAGAGTGTCATAGAATGGAGGGTTGTAGAGTGGAGGGGCGTAGAGCAGAGGGGTGTAGTGTGGTGTGTTGTAGAGGGGAGGGGCTTCAAGTGGAGGGGTGTAGAGTGGAGTAAAGTGTTGTGGAGTAAAGTGTCATAGAGTGGAGTGTTGTAGTGTGGAGTATCAGAGTGGAGTGGCATACAGTGTAGTGGAGTGGCATACAGTGTCGTGGAGTGGCAGTGAGTGGCGTACAGCGGAGTGGTGGAGTGGAGTTGAGTGGTGTAGAGGAGAGCGGCATATAGTAGAGTAGAGTGGCATAGAGGGGAGTGTCGTGGAGTGGCGTATAGTGGAGTGGATTAGAGTAGAGTGGAGTTTCATAAAGTGGAGTGTCAAAGTGGAGTACAGAGTCAGAGTGGACTGGAGTGGCATAGAGTGGCTTACAGTGGAGTAGTGTAGAGGGGAGTAGTGGAGTAGAGTGGAGTGGCATAGAGTTTCGTACAGTGCTGTGGTGTACAGTGGAGTAGAGCGGAGTGGCGTAGAGTGGAGCACAGTGTGGTGTAGTGGAGTGTCGCAGAGTGGAGTAAAGTGACGTGTAATAGAGTAGAGGGAATTGTGGAGTAGAGTGGAGTGGCATGGAGTGTTGTAGAGTGTCACAGAGTGGAGGGTCATAGAGTGGAGGTTCATAGAGTGGAGGGGTATAAAGGGCACAGAGTGGCATAAAGTGGAGTGTTGTGGAGTGGAGTGTTGTAGAGTGGAGGGTCATAGAGTGAAGGGGCATAAAGTAGAGTAAAAAGTCGAGGAGTAAAGTGCTGTAGAGTGGAGTGACAATGAGTAGAGTGGCGTGGCATAGAGTGGCGTAGAGTCGAGTAAAGTGTTGTAGAGTGGAGTGGTGTAGAGTGAAGTGTTGTAGAGTGGAGTGCCATAGAGTGGCGTAGAGTGACATGGCAAAGAGTGAAGTGGTGTGTTGTGGAGTGTCATAAAGTGGTATTTCATAGAGTAGGAAAGAGTGGAGTGGGTGAGTGCAGTAGAGTGGAGTGTTGTAGAGTAGAGGGGGACAGAGTGGAGTGGGATAGAGTAGCGTGGAGTGCAGTGGAGTGTCATGAGTAGAGTGTCGTGGAGTGGAGTAGAGTGATGGAGAGTGGAGTGGCGTAAAATGGAGTAGGCATGGTGTGGTGGCACACTGCCATTACAGACAACACATTTTCAATTGAAATGACCATACATTTGCATATAAAGTTTTACTGATAAAACTATACAGTGCACAAACGATAATGTTTGGAAATGGCATTACCTAGTGTTTTGACTGTATTAAAATATTTGCTTCCACCACACTACAGAATTACAAAAAAAGTGCTCCATTTGTGCTTTCCTAATTCTGATATAATCTGAAATATTTGCACAGTTCATTTACAGACATTTAAATTTTCTTGTGTGGTAGAAAAAAAAAACCTGTCCTTTCCCACGCCCAGAATCGAGCAAGATTGTCACATAAATCCTCTCACTTTGAAATCAATGAAAGAAAAGTAAACACCAAGCTCCCTTGGAAGACAGAGCCTGACATGTAACCTCTGTTCTTGAATGCACAGCAAATGTGACAAGATAAGAATAAAATGTAAAGTCTTGTTTAAAGAAAGCGAGCACGCATGGAAAAATACATGGAACGATGGTGAACAGGCTATGCGCCATGGGAGGGACAAAGACATGTTGGATAGCCTAAAACAAATAAAGCCAGCAAATAGAAAGCAAGCAAATGTTGGTTAAAAACCACAAAGCCAGTGGTAAGCAATGGGCGGAATGCATTCCCAGGGAAACTTTCAGAATGTCCCCAAGAAGTCTTTTCATAACCAGACAGCTATACTGTCTGGTAGGCTTCGACTTAATCAGGGGTGACCTCGCAGAAAGAGCAAGCTTTGACTTAATCAGGGGTGACCTCGCAGAAAGAGCAAATTTCCAACAAATGTATGCAATGAGGTTTTCAGAGTGGCAGTTTGTACTGAAGGACCTGGACTCAGCAGCAACTTCCATTTAGCACTTGGTGGGGCCCATTGGTTACTAATACTTACTTTTACATGCTAAATAAACCTAACTGAAGCCTGCCTGGAATCTGCTTTGTTCCTTACCAAACTGCATTGTTATGCTGGAACCAACTTACACTTATGGAAAAAAAATGTCAAATGAGCTTTCAAAAAATGTTGAAATATTGAAGTGACAAGTGTAGCAAAGAGCTTAGTGCAGAAAAGAGTCTGACCCCACAAGTGCTGTGATAGCTGAGAATTAAGAGTTTAAGTTTACAGAGTAGCCAAGTGAAATGTACGGATCTCTGCGGCGAGTTGTCATGTTTTCAATCCCAGCGAAGCGAGAGGTGCTGCACCTGTAAGGCTCTTCCACCAGCAACATGAGTAAATTACAAAATTTGTCAAGGACAGATTGAGGAGCTAGCGCAGTTGTGGCATGAGAGCAGCTGTTTGTTAGGACATGAACGTTTTGGAAGTTCAATGAAGCTGTGTAAAGCACAGGTTGTGAAGATGGGAGACCTTGTCAGCATAAGACACTGTTTTCAGTGGCAAGAGAAGCTGATATATGCTGTGTAGCTCCTGAAGAACAGAGCTGCATGCTAAGGGAACGCCGGCTTGAATATCTGCCTAGTAGTTATCTTCTCGCATCTCAGGCCACATAGAGGAGTGTGCCTTCAGATCACATGAGTGAAGTACAGAGAACCGTAAGAGGAGCGTCAGGCCTTTAAACTTTCAGCCTTTGGTCTGCTCTTGGACTCACTAAAATGGCATCCCTTAAGGAAAACATCCTTTAAGAAATGCAGAGCACTAGGACCACTGCTTTTTTAGCAGATTGGTGCATGGTGCATTTGTACTTTCTGCTATACTACTGAGGTATGAGGATGCCATCATGTTGTCGCATAAACTATGTGCAATATTTCTTCTGTTGTAGTAGAGTATTTCATTTGCACATATTTTTATGTTAACATCTATGATTTTCCTTCATGCCAAGGTATTAATGGTTACACTTTCTAGGTGCCAAGTGTGAGGTTGATGGCCTATTCTTGAATAACTTTATTCGGTTATTTACTTAAAACCATCAAAGTATACAAATACAAATACAATCAAGGCTTAGGTTGAACAAGATAAAAAGTCCTCAGACATATCTAAAAAAGGTAAAAGAAAAGGGCGTGGCTAAAATTGTAAAAACAGTGATCAACTAGTATCATGTAAATCATCATGCATTTAAAAGACACAACACTGGGAAGCTATGATAAAAAGATTTTGTATACAACATACAATTCATTTATGCCAATAAATCAATTTTCGGGATCACAAGGGTTTAATTTTTAACGATCGGCTCCTGCTATGTGCAAAAACTTTTCTCGCTTGATCCAGAACGAGAATAGGAAGCGACTGACCGCATAGACTATTGGTCCTGTAGTGTCACTTTTCAGGATTCTGTAGGCAACCTGATGTTGCCTGGCTCCAATGTTTAAGCAGGTCGGTCGTATCCATCTCCTACGGATCTTTTGATATTTTATACAGAAAAAGAGAATGTGCTCTTCTGTCTCCATTGTTTTGGCACATGCGGGGCAAAGCTCTAAAGATAATCCTGCGGCCCGGTTACTGGGAAACCGTAATAGGAGGTTACCATACCTAAATCTAACATATAAACTTTTTACAAGTGGTGGTGTGATTTGATCCGGGAAGGGTTCAAAGGAAGGGCATGGCTTGGCACATAAAAATCGAAAGTTAATTGGCCTTTACTGACCTAGTGGCGTAACGTTCTTCCACGGCCGCCCAATACCTAACCTTCAACTTTGGACAATCTTCTCTATTTGCCTTCTCTGGGTGTTCCCATAATTCTGTCATACCGAGTGTTGTAAACCAACTTGCAACATGCTTAAACCAAGGTAGGCTTTTAGCACCACTAATCTTCAAAACCTCCTTTAGAGAGTTGCAATAATCAGAGAGCTGTGGTGTTGTCCACAAGCGCAGCCAGTACAATAAGGGTTTCAATGAGGCCATATCACCAATTCTTTTTGTCCCAAGGTCAAAAAACAGTGGAATTAAGGGAGTGGTAATAGGTACTGAGATGAGTGATCTAGCAAAGATATTTTCAGATGTCGTCAATTTATTTGTATTGATATACCCCCATATCTCTGCTCCGTACAAGGCACCACTCTGAGCTTTTGCTCGATACACTTCAAGTGCTGGGGTCAGCAATCGAGTATAAGACTACCTGTAATGTCTCAGTATTGATTTTGACCTATGAACAAGAGTTAAATGGCTCTTTTCCAATTGCTGCTCCCAGCCTAGTGTATCGCTCAGTCTTATCCCCAGATAGTCAAAACCCGCTCTAGAGGTTCCAGTGCGATCCTAACCTCTCTTGATTTACCCTTGGTTTTCCCGAACACCATAAATTTAGTTTTGGCAACGTTTAGTTCCAAACTCCTGCTCCTGCAGAAATCCAAAAACGTATCCACTAGGATTTGCAAGCCCATTGGGGTTGTGGAAATAAGTAAGGAATCGTCTGCAAAGAGCAGGATTGGGACCTTCATGCCATTCATGACAGGGGAGTCGTTCCTGCAGTCCAATAAGCTGCTAGCCACATCATTAATAAACAAGGAGAATAGTGTTGGAGCAAGCACGCATCCCTGGTGCACCCCACGCTGTATTGGTATTTTATCATTTAATTCGCCTTGTGTTCCCCATCTGACCTGGGCATAATTATCCTCGTGTAGTCTAGCTATTAAAGTCACCAGCTCAATTGGGGTCCCTAAGTCAAGCATTACTTTCCACAACAGTTTGCATGGCACTAAGTCGACCGCAGCTCTTAAGTCGACAAATGCCACGAAGAGCTTTTGTCTTTTCAATAGCACATGCTTCCAGGTCAGCAGAGTAAATCTGAATGCCTGGTCACACGTGCTAATTTTGGAGCGGAAGCCCGCTTGGTAGGGGGACAGCACCATCTTCTCGTCCATCCAGCTCTGGAGTTTACCCAGAACTTGGCGGGCGACGATTTTTTCAAATTATCTATTAAACTAATTGGTCTGTAGTTAGATGGGACAGAAATGTCACCCTTCTTATGTATGGTGATTATCTCGGTTCCCCTCCAAGTTAGAGGAATAGCCCCACCAGCCAATATGCAGTTTGTTAGGATGTTTATGTAGGGAGCCCATACCATAGGTTCCGATTTATAAAGGTCCCCCGGTATTAGGTCAGGCCAGGGGCCTTTCCTGCCTTAAGTCTATTTATTGCTGACAGAGTCTCATCCAAACTAAACACTAGTACTGTGTTGGTCGTGGGCAAAGCAGGGAGAGTCTTAGAAATAGTTTGTTCAGTGCTTGTATTGTGTACGCAATCAGCTTCTGAGTTCTTAGAATATAGTGTAGTAAAGTGCTCAACCCAAACCTCTGGCTGAATGTGATAACTTAGAGTATTTGAGCTATCCGTATTACCCTTTGCAAGTATGTGCCAAAACAGGCGGGTGTCTTTACAATTAGCTGCTCGCACTAGGTCCTGCCAGTTTTTATCCGCAAATTCTCGTTTTGCTTTTGATATTACAGTTTTATATTTGTTACGAGCCTGGATAACCCCTGGCTGGCTGTGGTCCTAAATAGATAGCTGAAGGGCCCTCTTAGCGGATTTACATTCAAGATTGAACCAACTATTAATTCTTTTGCTGACATTTGGAGACTGAGACATGTAGGACGTAGGGACGGCACTTGCACATCAACAACGTATAACACTTGGTCTTGGATAGATTATTGGCTAACCACACAGGAAGTTAGCACGTGGACGACAGAAGAGGAGCATCTACCCAAAACACTGTCCGACCACGCCCCGGTACGTCTTACATTAGCTATTCCTACACATACCCCAAGACAATTCACATGGAGACTACATCCATCGGCACTATCAGACCAGGTCTACCGTAGTGAATTACGCCAAGCTATCGTGGAGTATTTTCACCAAAATACGGGATCCGTGAGCAGCACATGCACTGTGTGGGAGGCTTTCAAGACCACCATACGTGGCCATTGCATCAGTAAACACGCAGGTATACTTAAGGACATCCAACAACAACTTACCATGGTGGAAAGAGATATCAGATGCTTAGAGACAGAATATGCTGCCACACCAGATCCTAAATTGCTAGCAGATATACGGGGGTAAATAGATACATTTCATAAATTCGCAGAGGACGAGATAAAATACATCTCGCGTAAGTACATAGCAAGGAATTATGGAGAGGGAGGTAGACCCAGACGAGCCCTAGCATATAAAATAAAACCTGCGCACACTACTTCCTATATCACACAAATCACGAATGAACACAAAACCCCACTACATGACACTCCTTCTATCCTAGAATGCTTCACAAAATATTACGCACAACTTTACGCCACACAAACTGCCGCTTCTACGGAAGGAATCTATGACTACCTGGAAGATATTGCGCTAGCGTGGCTGTCCGATGAGCGAAGAGAGCAATTGAGTCACCACATAACAGAGGACGAACTGCGCAAGGCCATCAACTCACTACCAAATAACAAAGCACCAGGGTTGGATGGCCTCCCAGGCGAATTTTATAAAGAATTCAGAGACCTACTGATACCCTATATGGCCAAAATGTATGAAGAAGCCTACGCGGAAGGGCTGCTTCCAATGTCACTACTTGAGGCCCTCTTGATAGCACTGCCCAAACCTGATAAGGATTTAACGAAGTGCGATTCATATAGACCATTATCTCTCATAAACATAGATGTTAAAATTTTAGCGAAAATAATAGCTAAACGAATACAACCCCTTCTATGCTCCCTAGTGCTACCGGACCAGGCTGGATTCATTCCATCCAGATCAACATCACAAAACCTACGCACAATCTTTGCAATGTATCACAGCTTAAACCCCGATGTGCCGGCAGCCGTGGCTTTGCTAGATGCTGCGAAAGCGTTTGACTCAGTGGAGTGGAAATTCATATTTACAGTCCTGGATAAAATGGGTTTTCCCAAGCCATTTATACGCTGGATAGAATTGCTATATACTGAGCCCATGGCAAGAGTGCGAATAAATCGGGTCACCTCAGACCCGATTGGAATCAGCCGCGGAACGAGACAAGGCTGTCCACTCTCCCCACTTTTATTTGCATTAATACTAGAACCTCTAGCCTGCAAAATTAGGCAACACCATTACAACTCCGCTTTACAGTTTAGTCTCCGCACCATTGGTATTTCTTTGTACGCCGATGACATGGTGTTATACACACGAGAACCAGATACATATCTCAACTAACTTATTAGGGAATATATTAGATTCGAATCCTACTCAGGCCTCAAAATAAACTTGGATAAGTCGGTAGTAATACCGCTAACAGCAAACACACCACGCCCCACTCTTGATTACCCACTAAAATGGAATACAGACCCGGTGAAATACCTGGGAATCTGGATACATCGGGATCCAGAAATAGTGATTAGAGAAAATTATGGGAAGGCATTGTCAAAACTTGAGGACCAGGTGGACAAGTGGATTAAGATGCCCCTATCATTAGCTGATAGAATAGCCATACAGAAAATGATAATCTTACCCAGATTTCTACATTTATTCTGGAATATACCGATCTGGCTAACACAAGCGATTTTTACACAATTGCGAACTGCTTTGCAACGATTGACATGGGCAGGGAAACATGCTAGAATCAGCTGGAACACCTTAACACAACCATACCATCAAGGAGGGTTTGGAGCACCGGATTTTCAATTATATTTTTATTGCGCACAAGCGCAACACGCGCATTATTGGCTGCACCCACACACACATATTCCGCATATAGCAGCGGAGTAAGATAGCGTACACACAGATTCCCTGATAGCATATATTATAGATCCCCAACGATACACGACGAGAGATAAGACACCAAACAGTACAGTGTACATCCAGAGCATGGTACACGATTGCATACCGTGCACAGAAACTCCCATTGTACGCCCCAGCAATGCCCGTAGCTAACCATCCCCGAATTTCAGTCACACAAGAAAAGAAAATGTTTCACTTATTAGAAGAAATGGGACTAACGGACATGGGCAGTATGTTCCCGCATAACCAGTTTATATCGAGAAACGACCCGACACTCTGCGCACACCAAACGCCCCTTAAAATATTTGCCTATTTGAGACTGCGCACAGCGATTAAAGAACTATATACCTCATTCCCGGAGGAACCACCACAGTTTAAGGCACTACAGATTCTATTCACAGCACCCACACGCCAAAAACTAGTTGCGCGCCTCTATAATGCATCACTAGAGGAGCAGAGGAAAGGCCCCAACAAATCACTCCAAAGATGGGCAAACACAATAGGAGAAACAATTGATGAACGCGACTGGGATTATAGTTGCACACAACTACACCTCCTTACATCAAATGGCAACTTACGCATCATACATTTTAAATTTCTACACCAGACGTACTACACCCCGGTTAAATTGCATAAATATGGCCTCAGAACAGACGACAACTGCGTACGATGCCATGCACCTAGTGCGGACTTCTTGGACATGGCGTGGGCATGCCTCCAACTTTTCCAATACTGGCAGAATATCACTGACACACTGACGACTATGCTAGCCGAGCATATCCCAAACAAACCAGTTATTTGCTTATTGGGGATTTGGAAACTTAAACAAATCAAGAGACGAAAACTCCTAGCTGTAGCACTCTTACTTGCTAAACGTCGAATAGCGATGAGGTGGGGCAGTAAACGACCCCCCAGGCTTAAGGTCTGCTTAACAGACATGACTTACTGCAGAGAGACACTGGAAAATTACGCAGAAGAAATACCACAGGCTTCTAGACCTCGAGATTTCTGGGAACCACTAGTCCAGTTCCTACAAACAACACAAAGGAGCGCTTGACCTGATGGAACTGGTTCATCACCGTATAGTGAGTTGAACTGCTTGAGGTTGAGACAAGGTCCTTCGGTAATAGAGTCAGATAGAGTATATACACACTAGGTCGAGTGCAGATGTAAGCCACGATGGCCCACAATTAAAGGAGCATCCACTGGTCATGTCCGTAATAAGTTGTAAATGTGATGTTTTTCTGTTTAGACTCCTTGCATTGGATTTGAAATAATGTAAACCATCATGAGATATTATTGATTGTCTGTAATGCTCTGTTTCTGTCTGGAATAAATAAAAAAGAAAATAACAAAAAACTATTAATTCTTTTGCTAGCAGGCCTACCACCCGAGCTTTCTTTTGTAAACACAGTATGCTATGCTCCAAAAAAATCATTGTGTACGGGGAGTATCCAGGTTGGTCCACCTAGGTGTTCGCAATCCAGGCTACTGGAGAAACCAGACATAAAATATACAAACAATTCGTAGATCCTAGCATATAAATGCGGGTCTGCGAGTACATTAGGCCAAGTGACTCTTCTGCGATTATTAGTTACAAGAGGTTCATCCACCCTGGACAGACAACCAAATGGCTGTCTGTCCAGTGCGGTGCCCCTCATTTTTAACAGCAAGGGATTATGGTCGCTATCAGATCTCGGGGCGATTAGCATATCCTCGACTAGTGACCAAATCCTAACATTAACAAGGATGTAATCAATGACACTTGTGCTGATGCCATGTTTGAAGGTGGTTTTCCTGCTTCTATCAGAGGCGGTCCTCCCGTTACATGCCCTCAGACTCCTACCTGCGACCAATGATGCAATCTGCAGGGACACAGCCGTTGCTCTATAGCAATTTGTAACCGGTACCAAACTCGGTATACCCCAGATCTCATTCTCCTCCTCCAATAAAATACTCAGTAAGGGGGAGGGTTCAAAGGTGGCATTAAGATCCCCTGCAACTATGATCTTAGAGTTGTATTGGTATACCCCTACCAGCTCATCTAGCTGTCTAGCTGTGATAATACAGCAGATTCATTGTTATAAGGTTCAGACCAGGGGTCTCCAACCTTTTCTGTAGTGAGAGCTACTTCTGCTCAATGAAAGTCCTGCTGAGCTACTAGCATATTTTATCACTGTAAAATTCTGATGATATGTATTAACATTACACTATGACCACCCTAAGCACGAGTATCAGTAGTAACCACCCAAACATTCCAGGTAAAATTATCAGCAGAATGCTAGGAAAATGTTTATCAATATTAAATGCCTTCACCTGAGTAATCAAGTAATATTCAAATCACCTTATGCCATGTGCCATGTGCCACAAAGGGCATAACCACAGCAGTATGTCTCCCCAACTCAAACTGAACTATCATTCGGCTAGCAACTTTAAATGTGTTTTAGAATTGCAATATTTTGTCTTCATTAGCATATTATTTTTTGAAAATACACTTTTCTATCAAATACCACTTTCCACTTTGAGCAATCAAACTCAATTTTCCAGAAAAAAAACCTTTTCTGAAAAAGAATATTTTTCCTTTAAAAATAAAATCAGTTTTCATTGTTAGAAAATACACAGACCGCAAACATCAGCTTGTCATTTTCATTGAGTATCGCCATGCCTCTCATGGACAGATTGTGCTTCGAATACCCAGGTATTTCAATCATAGGCCATGCATGATGACCATTACACTAAAAATTCCTGTGTTATGCTAATAACGCCCACCAATAAATCAGGGCTACCTCTGTGCCAGGACTGGATGCCCACTATATATCATTTATGGCCACTATTATGGGAGAAGCAGTTGCCATTCTGGCAGGGGTGGCTAAAAGCAGGTCAGTCATGCTCTTAATATATGTCAATGATGGCATCCAGTACGGAACAACTGTTACTAGATCAAAATGCCCAAAATAGTCAAGGATGAAAATATTCTGGCTTAGGCACAATTATACCATGAACTGGCACAATTGCATCAGAGATAAAACTGTTATGATGGGGACCAGCATAGATATTTGGCAGTCATTGACACTAAGGGGCCGATTACAATGCGGTAGGATACGGCTCTGACCGTTGTTCGGAGCCATTCCTACCGCATCGTAATCTGCTGGTCGGATTCCTTTCCGACCAACCCATTTGGATGGTGTCGGTTGGAAAGGAATCCGACCGGCCATTCTGACCGGTCATTTCGACTGCCATCCGACGGGCTCAGAGAGCCCATCCGACAGTTGGAATTACTTCAGTAATCCCAAGGGCGGCTCTTTCTGCCCGAGGGATTACAATGTGGGATTCCGACAGCCTTTCTGTGCTGGCCTTTCCGACACAGAAAGGCTATCAGAAGTCAACTTTGGGGGCCCCCAGCAGGGCCCCCATGGGTGCACGGCCTCAGTTTGGTGGCCACAGCGCCCCCTGTTGATCCCTGTACCGTGTTCCCTGTGGTAGGCACCTTGAGGTGCCTGCCACGGGGTGCAGGGATAAACTGAACCTCTTCATTTTACAAAGAGAGCATGCATTCCGGTCGGAATGCATTCTCCCATTGTAAAGAATAGGAGTGCGACCAAACACTGTTCGGTCGCATACTAATTGGTCGGTCGGGACCGCCGACAGGAGGTGGGGCGGTCCCAACACCGAAACAATGTCGGGCGGACTTAAGTTCGCCCAACATCATATTTGAGCCCTAGGAGTAGCTTCAAGGACTCAATACTGTTTATTAGGGAAGGACTCACTGTCACACACCCACACATAAATGAATGCAGTGATTCTAATTTTCTCTGCCCTGGATGCATACACTCTTTTCCTCAGCTCTTGGGTTTATCGTGCTCCCAACTAACACATTTTCAATCTAGTTCTTGCAGTCACATCCTTTGGTGGGTCAGCACTGGCTACTGCTGCCACTATTTTTTGATGTCACACACGGTGCTGTGCAACTAATATAACAGGGCGTATAACATGGCCAGTCTCCTTGTTAGGTAGATTTAAAGTGGATAAAGATGGTTCCTGTGGCAGACCCATAGGCCAACACATTGTGTGTTTGAGTGTTATCATGAGGCCCTTCCATTGGTTTGGCTCGCTGTAACTCTTAAGGGTAATGAAACAAGCAGTGCTGCCTTCTTTAATATACAGAGACTATGCAGGGAGTGACTTCAGTTTTCACCTAAATCTCTGCTTATAAGAGCCACTGTCAGGGATGGTATTCTGCACCCCAGAAGAACAGGCAACTCTGCACTTATCGTGGAGAAGTCACTGCTGTTGATCTTCTCCATTAAGTGCTGTATGGTGAAAGAGGATCCTAGCATCAGCACTGGTGGCCCTCGAAGGGCAGCACCTGCAGCATGTGCTGCACTTGTTTAACACAGGGCACATTACAATGCTGTTTTCAGCGTGCCACTTAACACAAACCTCGAAGATGGGACTAAGGAGACTAGGTGACAGGTAGGGTGACCAGACGTCCCGGATTTCCCCGGACGGTCCCAGTTTTTGGAGAAGTGTCCCGACACTTTTCTCCAAATTGAAAAAAAATGTCCCGATTTTTGGGTAGTGCCTGGGTTACTAAGAGAAATGTCCTGGTTTTTAAGGGAGGGTCGGGTGAACCTGCAGGTTTATCACAGTGTCATGCAGGCTCACATTTCGACCGGCCCTCTTAGAAACGGTGACAGAAGTTCACTTCTTTAAACTCTCCTGCTGTGCTGCTTCGCCTCATTTAAGCAGCACAGCAGGATTTAATGAGGTGTGAATCAGGGGTGCAGAGGCCATAGGGCACGGCCAGACTCACCAGCAGCCGAACCCTGGAGCTCTTCTTTGCAGAACGGGAGGTAATGTGAAAATACATTTTTTTAAAGAACACAAATATATATATTTGTGTTCTTTAAAAAAAAATTATTGATAACAATATATATATATATGTGATCAAGGCCGAGTTTGGCCGAAACGCGTCATGGCAGCATGGTGGCTCACTGAAAAATAAAGGAGAAACTTACACCAGTTTGGGTTCGTCTTCCGTTTTGTTTCCGCTGTGAGGAACGTTGAGGCGGAGTGTGGCGATATATATATATATATATAATGTCGTCCCATCATTTCATCCAAAGGCAGTTTGACAGAAGCAATGTCACAATACTTGGATTTTTTCTTAATTGATTTTGTAAAAACGTTACCTTCTTACATTCGCGACACAGCAGACTTCATACGGATTATCTCAAACATCACATGGGAACCAGACATGTATATGATAGTCCTGGATGTAACTAGTTTGTATACGTGTATAGGACATGAACTTGGCATCAATGCAGTGGAATACTTCCTTAAAGGGAGATCTCTGAAAATTCATGGAGCACAACGCTATGCTAATTGATTTTCTAAGGTTTTGCCTGACAAATAACATCTTTTTGTTTCAGAAACAGTATTTTAGACAAATCAAAGGAACGGCGATGGGCACCTGCTTCGCCCCCAGCTACGCGAACCTGTTCGTGGGCTGGTGGGAGAAGCAGGTGGCCTGGTCCGAAGGCATGAACCAATGGGTATCTTCGATTATTGGTTGGTATAGGTACATTGACGACCTTTTTATCTTTTATAAGGGTTCTAAATCTGAAGCAGAACTGTACATACAAGAACTCAATGTAAATGCAGTAAACTTACATTTCAGTGGTCAAATTAGTTGCACAGAGGTGACATTTCTAGATCTGAAGGTCTTTATCAAGGAAGGGTTGATCTGTACTTCACTGTTCCGCAAAGAAACAGCGGGAAATTCTATTCTCGAGGCTAGGAGCAGTCATCCCAGACCCCTGAAAAACAGTATTCCATATGGAGAACTGTTGCAGCTGAAAAGAAACTGTTCAAGAAATAGTGATTTCATATCGGCAGCACATGATGCCATTGAAAGATTTAAGATACGGGGCTATCCAGATCAGCTGCTTCAGAAAAACTTTGATAGAGTAAATAAAATACCCAGACACTGTCTTTTAATAGGAAAGCAGCAACGAAGTAACAATGACACCAATAGCCTTAGATTCATTACGACCTTTTCAAGAAGCTCAGAGAGATTACATCATATACTAACTCGCAATTGGCATATTCTCAAAACCGACTCTGTCATTGGGCGAGATATATCAGATTACCCCAAAATAACATACAGGCGTTCTCGCTCCTTGAAAGATACATTGGTGCAAAGTCATTTGGACTCTATTCCTTACAATCCTAGATTGAGTAACATCACTGGATTTTTCCATGCTCCAAATGTAAAGCATGTAGAAACAGTACAAAAATCTTAACTTATCAAGTTCCTGGAATGTCCGGTCCCAAGAAGATAACTAAGTTTCTTACATGCAATACACCGTTCTGTGTCTATAGTCTGGTCTGCCCCTGCAATTTACAGTACATAGGCAGCACGATACATCCGACTAAACGCAGGATTTTGGAACATGCAAGGGCTATTGAAAGAAACGACCTAACCTACCCTGTAGCTAGGCATTTTGCCCGTTTCCACGAGAGCAATAGAAATCTATTGAAATTCTACTGTCTCGACCATGTTCCAATACATGAACGTGGTGGGAACAGAGAATTAAAATTACGGAGACTGGAATCCAGATTTATTATTGACCTCCAGACCAGGGCTCCTCTAGGTCTTAATACAGAAGAAGAGCTAGCAATACACTTAGGCTAGTGGTCATCTTGTACTGTTTTATAGCTAATTGTAATCTTTCGTTGAATAAGTTCTCATTATTATCCATGATTGATACATTATCAACTCTGGTTATGAATTCATGAATTTTTGTATGAATTTTTGTTGCAATTTTGTCATTAATTTTTCCTGGCACTTTGTAAATACTGTACATAGGATATTAATTTTGTTCTCACTCACTGATCGGATAAAGATATATACCGATGAATGAATGGCCATGGGGGCCCTTGTTGTGATATCTCTAGAATGAGTTATTACTATGATTAGCTAAATTTATGATGCTTGCCTCACATATTCTAGGCTTAATGCCCATTCAGGGCCAGATATTTTCTCTTTGTCCATTGTATGTGCGTTAAATATATTTATATAGGCAATAATTATGTGAAATCATTGATGAATTATTCATGGCATGTGGGTATTGAGATTTGTTAATTAATGCAAACGTAGCTATGGACTGTAATTTACTGGCCCATCCAGGGCGGGATTTTGTGGATTGGTCATCATTTATAATGTATTTTATTAATTTTAGGACAGATATGAATATCCTTAATTAATTGTTGAATGATCATCAAATGTTATCAAATGGTGAATTATACATATGAATGTGAATTGTATAACATTCTAAGATGGCCGACAAAGTGCACATCTATAGTCCGTTAACTATGTTCATTGTTTATTTTGCCCCGGAAGTACTACCTCCATGAGTATGTAAATGTTTGGCGGTGCCTCCGTCTCTGTTTACAGTTTGGAAAAAGGCGCGAAGCCGAAACGCGTCCTGTTTGTTTAACCCGGTAAATTAAACACCGAGTTTTTCACCCTTAACGGAGTGCGGTTTCTTTACTTGGCGACGAGTGGGGTTTGGAGCTGTATATAATGTTATATATATATATATTTGTAAATAAGAAGCCCTGAAACCTAAATAGGACGTTTAGTCCTATTTCTATGTCTGTGTCCGTCCCGGTTTTCATTCTGAAAATCTGGTCACTCTAGTGACAGGACATTATTTTTCCTTTCTCTGTGTCCAGACACTCTTATTGCTGCTTCTTGCTTTGTTCTGGTGAACAAATGTTTTTGCCGATTTCCCAAGGAGTGTTAATGTGTTCCCGTTAGCAGTGCGATGATCACATTTGCATTTGTTAAGCTATCTCTGCCCTCTCACCTACTGGATTGTTTAATCATTTATTGCCTACATGAAAAAAAGGCAGAAAGGCAGGAGATAAATGTTATTTTGTATTTCACAAGTCTACCAAGTGACACTGTGACATATGGTGGCATTCGTCATCCCTGGCTTTTCAGCCAACACAATGTTGCATTGTGGGTTTTGCTAAAAAGCCTATATCTTAAAGTGCTGTTGGGTGAAAAGCCAAAATTGTCTGGAGGTGTTATACATAACACGGAGCCTCTTTTCAGCTATGTTTAAAATTTTTACAAAGTTGCTTACTCCATTTCAAAAACTGCTTATTTCACATGTAAAACCAAAAGTAAATCCTGCTCACATTTTTCGTGTTAAATCTTACACTAACATTGTGCATTAAAACAAGCATTGGCAATGTGCATTGTTTTTTCTTATGTGCAGTGGAAACCTTTATATGAGCTTCATAACACAAACAAAATTACAACATGAACACATCACAGGGCACCTTTCCCCAACACAAATAATAAGTTAAGAGCAGGTGGCAGTAGCAGAAGGAACATCACAAAATTCTCTCACACATACAGGACAGGTACAACACAGGTAGCTAACACACTAAAGAGGGAGTGAGAGATGTTAAAGGACTGCTCTACAATTTCTATAAACAGATGTTAACATCCAAGAAGTACAAATATACCAGAAGAAACAGCCATACCTCTTATGGAATTAGCGTACATTCATGTAGGCTAATATACGCTCATCTACCTAGTGTTGTATGCTTTATCTGTGGGTTACACACCTAGCACTCGGAATCTTCTGAAAGTACTATTCTTCATTGGCTGTACAATCGCCTGCTTATGGATTACCTAGTTTGGATGAGGTTATGCCATTTATGTCAATATTTATGTTCTGTGAACTATGTGCCCAACACCAAAGCATCTCCTGCCTCGTCACCAACGCTAATCAGGCTGTTGAAGTGAGACAGTGATAGATGGGGCCCATAATTCTCCACCGCCATATCTGTGTTTTACCAAGTCTGGAAAAACAATGCCATGAAGGCTGAGAACAGCTCTTAGCTCAGACTGGACCTCCTGCCCTACTGCAAGTATCACTGACTGCAACTTTATACATACCTGAGGTACAAACTTTTTCATTAAAAAAAGTGTATTTTGGATTGTTTAATTTTAGATTTTATTACTGCACTAAGTAGTCTAAGAAAATTATTGAACCACACCCTTTCTGCTGTGACAAATGTATTAATGACTCAACAGGCAAGACAGCTATCTTGTTTTTAATAAATAGGGCATTATTTTTATAGATGGAGCAACATTACATTACATTTATTCAGCGCTCGGCGCTAGCAGCGGATTCGGCAGAGAGAGAGCAGGGGGGTGGAGGGGGGGGGGGAGAACTATGGTTGGCCAAAAAGCCAGGTTTTCAAAGCTTTCCTAAACATTAGTTCTGACTCTGACTTACGAAGGTGGTCAGGCATAGAGTTCCAGAGAGACGCAGTTCTCACTGAGAAAGCTCGACCGCCAATCCTGGCTTTAGAGAAGCGAGGAATCCGGAGTAACTCCTGGTGATTAGATCTCAAAGCCCTAGTCTGGTGGTATTTCTGGAGTCTCTGTTTCAGGTATCCTGGGCCTTTGTCTCTGGTGGCTCGATAAGCAAAGGACAGTGCCTTGAACTCTATCCTCCTCTTGACAGGCAGCCAATGGAGGCTTCGCAGGTGAGGGGAAATGTGGTGGCGGAATGGCACATTTCTAATGAGTCTGGCCGCAGCATTTTGAATAATTTGCAGTCTTTTGATCGAATAAGCTGGAAGACCCAAGTACAGGCTATTGGCATAGTCAAGCTGAGACGTGACTAGTGCGTGGACCACAGTTTTCCTGCAATCCATAGGCAGGAGATGAAGAAATCTCTGCAAGGCTTTCAGTTTCCAGAAGCAAGATGAGGAGACTTGGCATATCTGGGTCTTGCCGGAGAGGTTAGTATCAAATTTAAACCCAAGATTCCTCGCTGAATCTACTGGGATCAGTGGAGGATTTAGCTCCGACGGCCACCAGAGTTCGGATCGTAGAGGGGAAGATTGATTGAAAAACAATACCTCAGTTTTATTGGTATTTAATTTCAAGCAGCTATACGTCATCGAGGTCGAGATGTTGATCAGACAAGGCTTGAAATTGTCGAAAGCTGTCTCTGTGTGTTCTCTAAATGAGAACACCAGCTGAGTGTCATCAGCATACGACACAACTTTCACACCCCATTGCTCGACTAGCGATGCAAGGGAGGTAAGATAGACTCTAAAGAGAGTAGGGCTCAAAGCCGAACCCTGGGGAACTCCGCACACGAGAGGTCTAGGTGAAGAGACATGGGGGCGGAGAAATACTTAATGAGACCGACCCTCAAGAAATGAACGGAACCAGGCCAGCGTGGTACCCGTCACTGCCAGGTGCTCAAGTCTCTTCAACAGTATCCGGTGAGATACCGTGTCAAATGCTGTGGAGTGGACAAATCCAGCAGCACAAGCATTGCGGAGCTGCCCTGGTCTAAGGCTTCACGTATAGTTTCCGCCACTTTCAGCAGAGCTGTCTCTGTGCTGTAACCTGATCTAAAACCAGATTGGAAGTCATGGAGACAGTTGTTAGACTCCAGGAAGTTGGATAATTGCTTCTGGACTTCCTTCTCAAGAATTTTGGCTGGTGCTGGCAAGAGAGAGATACGCCTAAAATTCTTGAGTTCTGCTGGATCCGCGTCCGCTTTCTTAAGAATCGGCAGGACATAGGCAGGACATAGGCCATTTTCCAAGAGGATGGATAATTGCCCGTTGTCAGAGATGAATTCCAGATAGGGTTTAGTTACAGACTGAGCCAGACTGAGCCAGGGGGCCAGCAATTTGAAAAATCTAGCTGGGCAAGGATCGCCGGGCGAGCCGGATTTAATTTTGTTCAATTCTAGCAGGGATGCTTCTGGGCAGAACGGGCGAAATT
Organism: Calotriton arnoldi; assembly: GCA_963921515.1. Classification (NCBI taxonomy): domain Eukaryota; kingdom Metazoa; phylum Chordata; class Amphibia; order Caudata; family Salamandridae; genus Calotriton; species Calotriton arnoldi. Next base: position 79,617 of record CAWUFW010006993.1, read on the forward strand.
CGGACCACACGCCAGGATGGTCAGGAGTGGGTTTTGGCGTGGATGAAGACCCCGTTGAGGAGAAAGAGGAGTAGATAGCCTGTACCTTCTCCTGAAAGAAGACAGATAGGTCCTCACATAGGGTAGCTGAAGGAGCAATGGTACTCTCCAGGGTCTTCGGTTTAATAAAGCCTTGAACTATCTTAAAGACTTCTTTGACTGAGTTATCAGAAGACTTAATTTGGTTGGCAATGTAGTCCCTGATGGTGTTACGTTTTAGCCCATGGAATTTTTTTAGCGCTGCTCTGTAAGTGCACTTGGCCTCTGGATTGTAGGCTTTACGCCAAGCACGCTCCAGCTTCTTATATAAGCTTTTCTCCAAACGGAGTTCCGTAGTGAACCAGGGGGCAGAGGGTTTTTTCCTGGCAAGTTTCATAGTCTTAAGCGGGGCAACTCTATCAAGGGCTGAGGTGACCCAGCAGTTGAAAGTGAATACATCTCTGCTGGGGTCTCCCGTGAGCTGAAGTGGAGTACTTTGTAGCACGGGACCCATAGTCTCAGGAGAGACCTTCCTCCAATTTCTCCTTTCCTCATACGTTGAACTGGCACTGTTGTTCGAAAGAGTGCCAGTCAGGCTGAAAGGGACTAATCAGTGGTCCGACCAGGATAGAGGTATTGGGACTTCTACTTTCAGGGTGGGATCATTCGTAAAAATGAGATCCAACGAATGGCCAGCAATATGGGGAGGCGCACACACCTTTTGAGTCAGGTTTAAACCCTTGAGTGTGTCTGCCAACTGAGAGGCCAAGGAGCAGTTATCATTGTCCATGTGGACATTAAAATCGCAGAGGACTATGAAATTGGCATGCCTCAGTGACAGATCTGCAATAATGTCACATAACTCAAGCAAATGGCCAGACGGAGTATCAGGGGGTCTGTAAACCAACATTCCAGCAATGAATGATGCAGGGGAGGTTTTGATGCAAAAGGACAGCGCCTCAATCATCCCAATGCTCTCAATTCTCCTGCACGAAATCTCCCAGCCATCTCTCAGGATAACAGCAAGCCCGCCCCCCAATCTGTTGCCAACCCGGTTAACCGTAGAGATCCGAAAACCCTCAGGTATAGCCAGCAATATGTCAGGGTTGGTGCTTTCTCTTAACAAAGATTTCGGTTAGGAACATAAAGTCCCAGGTGTTCGACTCTAGAGTGAGCCAGATATCGTCTGCGTGTTTGGGGAGAGATCTGCAATTAATTAAACAGGCCCTTATGTTGGAACTAAAGGCCTTAGGACGTGCCGCAGATGCCTTTACAGTAATAGTACCGGCATTATTTCTTCCCTCTTTCTTCCCCAATGAGAAGGAGCATGAGTTACAATGTAGCTCCTGACTGTGCCACTCCCGACCAACCGTGCAGAGATCGAAGCCGGCAGGTCTTGGGCAGCCCACTATGTTCAGGTCAAGTAGCTGCTCCCTGGACCAGGCAATTCTGGCTGAGGGTGTGAAACGGGCAGCATGGCTTGCCTTTGGTACGCCTTCGGCGCATCAGCGGCGCGCCCGCTGCGCGCAACCGCATCGCGACTCCCATTAAAAAGGGAATCTTGAGGTCAGGCGGTAACAACTAGACCGCCGACCCAAGATGGCGCTTGACAGTGTCCCACTTGGGAGACGGAAAAATGGCCGCTTTTTTTAGGTGTGGTGATCGCAGTGCCAGGAGGGAGCCCTCACCCCAGCGTTGCCGCAGGTATGAGGGGGCGGGAAGAGAGAACAGGGAATGGCCAACTGCACCCTGCAACACGCAGCAGCGCAGATAGAGCCACAGGTTCCCGGAGTCTCTCCCCAGCGCGTGAGGCAGCAATGAGCGAGGTGCACACAATTAAAGAATAAAAGCGAAATTAAAACACTAGTGGAACACTGCGTTAAAATTAGCCCACCGATCCCTACAGGAGTCCATTATGGTCGATTAAACTATACACAAACGAGGTTGTTGTACAGTGAACATCCTGAACTATTTCAAGGTACTAACGAATATGACGATCAAGAAATAGCAGGCATAGTGAAGAAAAGTAATTGCCTAGGTGCAAACTGTTTGATCAAGCTTGGAGGCTGGGTTTGAAACCATGTCTCCTGATTAGCCATTGTGCAATTCTCTCCCGAATACTCTCCCTTCTGCTGAATGTTGAGACTTGTGAAACAATGCACAGGAGGAGGAGCACCAGGTCACAATCAGACAAAACTGGGAGCGAACTGGGGGGGGGATGAGGCTGGGAGCCACAGGTGATCACTGTGAGTGGCTCCAGGGTGGAAAGTCTCCAGCGACAAAGGCAGAAAGCACTGTTGGGGGGGTCAAGGATAGGCGCATGCAGGCGCGGAGTATGGGTAAAGTAACCTCCACGCTTCCTTAGAGGAGCCATGCTGGAGCCAGGCTGCACTCTAGCCCTCCCTGCCTGAGTTAAACCACGCAAGTGAGTGACACACAGAAGACTGAACTGCAGGGCCTCAGTCCCTGCTCATGAGCCCAGAGTTTGGCTCCATTACCGTACAAAGCCGGTATCAAACCTGCAATCCACCCATAACTCCTCTTAGGAGCATAACTGCCAAGGTTTCGGATTGCAATGTGTGACATTTTCATAATTTCAGTGTAATTATGAGTGACATTTCAACGACTATGAGTGACACTTTCTCGCGAGCAAAAACAAGCAATGAATATGGGGGAAATATATAAATCTCAGAAATTACACCCATTTGAGCAATTCTAAGTTAACTGCTGCAAAGCATAAGAATTCTTTTTAAATTACTTTCATTTATCAGACTCTAGCCAAAATTGTGGAAACTAGATAAAGTGGTCTAGAAGATGTTCATAATTTAATTATAATCAGTTGAGTGACTGACAGACAGGCTGCCGCCGGCGACATGAGCAGTAAGCACAGCTGCATTGGAAAGCTGACAGTGGGAGGCACTCATTTAGTTCATGAATAGATTATGGAAACTCAAAAGCATACTTTCAATATTTGTGAAGTGAAAAGCTGATTTTTTAATGGCACTGACATTAGGGTGTTAAGCTGCACCTATCCACCAACTAGGATGACACCTGAACAAAAGCATAGCTGACGGCGTGTGGCATTAAGATGGGCGCAGCTGGAACAGAATATAAAAAAACACGCTCACCCGAAACACAACAGTTCAATAGAATAAGAACTGCCTTCCATGGTGCTCTTATTCGGTGCCCCTCCTGGGCCTGAACCACCTTCTAACTAAACACATACACACACACACATATGTTAGTGGCCATAGGCCCAAGCTCACAGTTTAAAAAGAAATTTACTTGGAATTCTCTGCACTCAGCCACAGTACGGCTTTTGTCTGCTAACTGCCTCAATGCTTGCTAGAGGACCGCGTCACACTGGTAACTCAGACTCTCAGTGGCCTTCAGAACTTGCAAATAATTTGTGTTATTAACACTCAGACACACACACTCGGGTAGGTGGCAGTGGCTGGTAACTAATTACTGTTCTTGATCTTCAGCTTTTGCAGCAAGCAGATGTGACTGCGTTAGCGACTCTGCAAGGCAGCAGGCTCAGGCCCGAGCCACCCTCCACGGCAATCATTTCGCTTTGCCGCCCGCCTCCTTAGTCCAAGCTGGCTGTCCTCAGTAAGTCCTGTCTGTCCTGGTGGCCACTGCAACCGGGTCAGTCATGACTCCGTGACGACATCCACTCTCCCACAGCTCAGCAATAATTGAATTTGCCACGGACGGCGGCGATAAGATATTACAGCCACATCGCGGGTTGCCCGGCCAGTGCGAGCAGCTGCAATCAGCGCTGCGAGCCAAGCACCAGGATTGCGGCCGGCGCCACCCGCAAACCAGTAGCCACACCCAGAAACTCCCCACTCTGGCAGCAGAATATTACGTCCCCCCGCAACGCCACGACCACACTTGTGTATCACACAACCTGACTGGGCCTCGTGACGTCAGGCTGCATGACTCAGAGTCGCGCTGCGCCACAGGAATCCTGATAATAGATACATTGTAGCAGCAGGGAGCCTGCCAGCAGCCTTAGCTCAGCTGAGAGCATCCCAAGCCTGCAGGAAAAGTGCACGCAGGCCACCAGTGGCAAGCTGCCACACACTCCATAACAGTTTGCAGCGCTTCAGTGACAGACAGCTGAGACACTATGCATATGCGTGACAATGCATTTCAGTGCAGAGATGTGGAGCACCACACTGAAATGCGTTAGTCTAACGCCAGATGCGTGGTACTTGGCAGGACTGTAGGAAGTGGGCAGCAGGAACAGAAACACGGATGAAAGCACAGTGAGGAAAGGAGGAGGGGGAAAGTTGCAGTCCGCCAGGGAAGTGAGCGAGAAGCCTAAAGCAGACTGGGTCGCTACGGAGTCGAGCTGAGCGTTTGCCCGCCAGAGGTGCATAATAGGCGCGGGAGTGCTGGTTTCTTTGGAGAGCATAAATCGGCCAGTGTAGCTGCTAGCGCGGGTTGCACCTGGCACAGCACACTGCCGCTCCCCCCAGCCTCTTTCAATAATCCCCCAGTTAATCCTCCACAAACCTGTTTTGCCCCCGCCCCGTGCAGTTTACAAAAGGCTGCAACAAAGGTATAACTTAAGCCTATGGACAAGTAATAATTGCAAGGCCTAAGAAATATTGGAACAATTTTGCTTCAGTAACCAAGTTCACAGTACGTCTGATGCAACACATTCAAAAGTGGGAAAAAAGGTATGGCAAGCACGGCAAGAAGGGGAAGGAAGCTTACCCCAACCTGCAAGGTGTTGTGGTCGTGCCCTCGGACACATTGTGCTTAAAATTCTTTCCATCCACAATTTGACACGGATGATTATTCCTGGTAAGGTGACAAAGAAGGTGGCATGCCTCTAGAAGCACACCATAGAAGGCCTGTTAAATTTAGTTAAACATGCGAATTACTACAAATGTCCTGACTTACAATGAAATACAGAAATCCAACAAATCGAGACCCGTCAGTTGCTGTGTTAATATCCATTAAAACAAAATTAAAATGCTCTGAGAGATTCGTACCAAATTGGGATTCTCCCCGTCCTCTGCTGCCCTACCAGAAAGTTGGAAGCTTGCATATAGAATCTCAATTATGCAACGGAAACAATGAGGGGCTACCAAAAGAGGCAAAGCTTCCAAAGTCGTCCCTACATCAAAGTGTAGCTCAAACCAAAAGGGCCCCACTCTGGAACAGCATTCCCTGATGACCCCAGAAGCCAGCCAATCCCTGAGGTAGCACCATAAGCAAAGCACTCACCATTACAATTGATCAATACTTTTTACAACGTAATAAGTCCAACCCAGCCAGATGAAAATCAGACGATAATCAACCCTCAGATCATATGGGATGTAAATGGGTAGGCCCGATGGGGGGGCGAGCATGATATAAAAGAGCTCTCCTCTACCATTGAACCCGTCATCTTGACAAATTAGTCAACCAACTTCACCTCTGCCGACAAATAAACCAACCAAGGTCACCACTGCCCAAGCTAATAATCTCTGACAACTGGCCCACAGTGGGCCGTCCAATGACACAGAGGCACAAGCTTGTCACTGAGATAACACAGCGGAGGTTGACCAAGATCTAGCAAGCGGTAAAGCCTCAACACCCCGGGTATCATTGGGCTCTTTATCCGGGGGCTCTGCAAGTTTTTTATTGGAAAAACACCAATGCAAAGCTGCTTGACGTGTTAGAGCAATCACCCACCGGATCAACTACTAGAACAAATAAGTCGAGACTTAAACACGACAGCAAATCAACAACTAAATCTACCCTTATGTCAATTAATTCAACCCTGTTGGCTGCAACAAACGGACTCAAATGGCAGTCTCACAAACTTGAATTGCAAATTGACCTAATGCAATCGCAAGCAAACTCAGTAGCCAATATTGATTTAAAAATTTCCCACCTCGAATCAAAAGTTACCACATTCAACCAACTTATTGATGGTAAGAATTGCGCTTGTGCTTCTATTGTCGATAAACTGTGCACTTTTCCTGATCTGTTGACTCTAGTGAAAATTTAAAGATAAAACAAGCAAAGCTATCCTTGCAGACTCAGAGACCCCCAACAACATCTATGCTAAATGTGTACAAGGCTTGCTCTTTACCTAAGGCTCTAACAAAGTGGAGACAAAGGAAGTGCTCTCTGAATCTACTGAGGGCCCTCTGGGCAACGTCACTGGATCTGCAGAACTGAAGATAGACACATGAAATCAATCTGGGCGTCATCCATCCAAACTAGATATGGTAAAGCAGGATTGTATGTCCTGAAACCACTTACGAGGAGTGAAAAAAAGGATGAAGAAAACACAAAGAAAACCTGGCCAATATGTCAGGCATGACGTTGACACAAACCTCAGGTGTCATGGCCAGCCAAAACGTCCCAGTATATTCATAAAATTACCCACTATTTGATCCAGCTAGCAATTCACAGACAATTGACATGCACACAATAGAATGGAAGCTTAGTGATGGCAACCCACGCCTAGAAGTATCAACAGGAGCCTTGCTGTTAGAAATGGGGGTCTCTAGTTGGCAGTGGCTTGCACCCTGTCCAAGTAGGAACCCTTTCTTCTAGTCAGGATAAGGGGATTACACACCTAATATAATCCTTGCTCACACCTTTTGTAGCTTGGCACGAGCAGTCAGGCTTATCTCAGAAAGCAATGAGTAAAGTATTTGTACAAAACACATACAGTAACACAGTGAAAACACTACAAAGTGGACAACACACCAGTTTAGAAAAATAGCCAATATTTATCTAAGTAAAACAAGACCAAAATGACAAAAATCCAACATACACAAGCAAAGATATTATTTTTTTCAGAATAAAACAAAAATACAGTTTCTTGAAGTCGATAGCGCCAACTGGGGCTATCACAGTGTCATGACCAACAAATCCAACAGTTCAGTCCGACCTCGATGGAGTGGAGGGCCGGCTATGGCATTGGGGAAGACCCACAAACAGCACTTTGGAAACTGAAGAGGCCTCGAGGACCTTGCAGTGAAGTGTGGAGGTGAGGCGTCGCGGTGTCGCTGGCCTCGCGTGCGGAGGTGCTGCAGGGCGGTGCAGAAGTAGGTGAGTCCTCAGAGTCACACACGTTGCAGATCGAACTCCGTAATATCGAAGTCAGGAGCGCTTACATTGGCAGTGCCGGGGCTTCGTGTTGTCGCGGGCAGTGAGTCGTGCACTTCACGATGCTGTGTCCGTGGCTTCGGTGCAGGCAGTGGCGTGGTGTCGCTGAGGGGTGCTGGCAGAGTTAATGATGCTGTCGTCGGCAGCCCGAGGCTGTGGTTTTGCCAAGGGTGGTGTAGCAAGGTGGTGACCACAGCTGCGGTGCAGACAGGGGCATCGGTGGCGGCGCTTAGTCGGCAGCAACGGTGAAGTCAACCTTGCGGTGCTGTCGAAATCGGTGCCACAAGGCGGTGTCCACAGCTCCGATGCAAGTAGCGGCGTTGAGTTCAGCAGGATGCGATGTCGGCGGTGAGACAAGGGCTACAGTGTCGTCGAGGTCGGTGCTGCACTCACTCAGCGAGCGGTGACCACGGCGTCGGTGCAGGCAGTGGCGTCGGATTCGGGAATGCTTTTCTTACAGTTACAGATCAGCAAACACCTCTGGTAACCCAGAACTGGCATAGGCACCACTTGGCAGGTTCAGGACTCCCAGCAATGGAGTCAGGCGCTGTAGGTGAAGTCTTTGTGTCCCTGAGACTTCTTAACAGGAGCAAGCTCTACTTCCAGCCCTTGGAGAATCTTCTTAAGCAGGATTCAGCAAAGTGAAAGTCCATTCCTTTCGACTGCCCACAGACAGAAGAAGCAACTGCAGGCTAATCCAGCAAAGCAACACACAGCAAAGGGGCAGTACTCTTGACAGCTCTTCTTCTTGGCAGGGTCCTCTTAGTTCAGAAGTGTTCTAACAGTCTGGGGATTTAGGTCCAATACATATACCACTTTTGGCCTTTGAAGTCTTTGTGGTTTACTAGTTCCTGCCTTGCCTGGCCTTGGCTCCAGACACACTCCAGGAGGGTGAAGACAGGATTGTGAGAGCCATTAGCGAAACACAATGCTCCATATAATCCAAGTAATCCATAGTAAACAAAGTTTTATTCCACTTTTTATCGATGTTTAAGACTTCGTACAGAGGGAACGCGATTTCAATTTTCAAATACAGGTGAAATGCCCATCCGGGCCTATCTTCACAGCATGTTGAAATTCACTTAAAATCCCAAGTAACCGTGCTAGTATACCTAATGCATTTCGGGCGACAGCCCGTCCTCAGAGGTAGCTACAATATACAAACAAAAAATATCTGTAATTACAGATAATCTTGTGTCAAATACCTTGATTCTCCACAGAAGCAGAAGAGACGTGACTTCCCAATGCCCTGTCACCGGTGTATCCTGCCAAAGATTTCTCGGGCAAGACCACACCAGAAAGGGGATGGGGATTTAAGAAGAGACAACTCCCATCTGCACTGACACTCTCTCTGGATTGGAATTGCTTCTTCACTATTTCTGCGTAGACAGATTCAGCTGCAGTTCCCAGAATTAAGACAAGAATACCTAATACACAGAAAAAGGAGACAGCATGTAGATGAAATCTCAACTACAATGATATTCCTAATAAATCTATATTAACGTAGTACCTTACAACAATTCCCTAACAGAGTATTAGGAGTTAAATGCTTCTCTTCTATTCTTGCATGGAGGAGTAGATTTACAACAATCCTGAATGGAGTATAGTTCAAACAACTGTATAATACACTTGTGGTTAACCTTTCTTTTTATCTGAAGTCAATGTCTTATTCTTTCTTGGGAAGTAAGATGCTCACTGTTGTTGAATCCTTTGATCTTCTGGCTCTTAACAACTTGCTACTTGCAGAGCTTAGATCGCGCAAAAAGGAACAGGGGAAGGAAAAAAGAGGTAGGAAAGGAGAGGAAAGATTGCTAAAGGGAGGCTAGGGAATTGTATTGTAAACAAGAAACAGCATGCGCTCTTACTAAACAAATGAAGAGGCTTCCGAAATCAGCAGCAGGATGTTCAGGAATCCGCCGTCACGGTCCGAAGCGTGAAACTTGAGACGAGTCAAGATGAACTGAGAATGAACCACGATGACTGTGATTCACGGAATCTTCTCGGAAATGAGACACTACTCACTTCCACAGTGTTCAGGGTTACAAACTGTGAGGAGTCTTCTTGGAAGCAAGAAGCTACTTCCCAGGCGGTTCTCGAGTTCCAGGAGATAACTCGGAAACGAGACACTTCTCATTCATGAACCAGTGAAGTGTTGAATTCGCTCCGGAAGGAGACACTGCTCCCGCTTAATGGAACGCTGACTAAATCTGTAACGAGTTGCTCGCAAGTGGCATAGCCCACGATCTATTAATCATCAAGGTTAACGGTTAGCCTTCTTCCTTAGAAAACATGAAGAGAGTGACCGTTAAACGCTCTACTCCCTTCAGAGTTCTTTATTGAAGTGTGCCGAAGAACGTTCGTGCACACCCCTTTTTACATAAAAACTCGCGAGATTTCCTAAACCTCTATAATGACCACGACTCTAAAAACGTAGCAGCCATCTTGAACTATTTTGTTTCTTCGAAACTCTACATATCCCTCCAATGATGGATCATTGAAGGTTTAACAATTACCTTGCAACTAAATCTCTGGCTTCTTTTCTTAATCCTAGGAGTAATGGTGACCGCGTTTAACTCACTCCTGACAGTACCCCCTCTCAATGGCCGATTTATAGGCTTTGGTTTGAAAGGATGTTGTATGTGAAACTTCTTTAATAATCAAGTAGCATGGATATCATCTGCTAATTCCCAAGATCTGTCTTCTGGGCCACAACCTTTCCAGTCAATTAGATAATAAAGTTTTCCTTTAATTCTTTTAGAGTCTAATATACCCTTGACTTCATATTCTGCTTGCCCATCTAATAAAAGAGGTGCTGGAGGTTTCGACATTCCTGCATTGGGTACAGTATTCTGAAGAAGAGATACGTGAAAAATGAATGACTGTGTTATGAGGTCATTTTAGTTTGACAGTGACTAGACCAAGTATTTTTTCAAATAAATAGGGCCCTACAAAACGTGGCTGAAACTTCAGATTATCTTTTAGATGAAGATGATGAGATTATAACCATACCTGATCACCTACTTTATATTGAGTAGCAAGTCTTCTATGTTTGTCTGCCTGTTTCTTATACCTTTCTTTCGCTTTCACAAATTTTTCTTCTGCAAATTTATGAATAGAATTTAAATCTTTCATTCATTTCTTTACTGCTGGAACCCCACTATCACTGTGCCCAATAAAGGGGTTAGGATGTCTGCCATAGTTTAAAAAAGAAAGGAGAAAAACCTGTAGAGACATTCTTCACATTATTAAATGCAAATTCTGCCATCCACAACATTTCAGACCATTCACCCTCCTGATCCAGAAGGAACAACCTGAGGTATTGTTCTAGTTCTTGGTTAGCTCTTTCGGTTTGACCATCTGTTTCTGGATGGTAACTGGTCGAATGTCTGACTTCTACTCCAAGACTTTGCATAAAGGCTCTCCAAAAATAAGATATAAATTGGGAACCTCTGTCTGAGATTACAATTTTAGGAACTCCATATATTTTAACTATATGTTCACTGAACTGCTTAGCTAATTCTTTAGCAATGGGTACTCCTTTTAAAGGAATAAAATGACTCGTTTTCGTGAATGCATCTACAAATACTAACACTGTATCATGTCACTGACATAGTTAATTCTACTATCAAATCTGTAGTGACTGTGTGCCAGGGTTGGGGTGGAATTGGTAATGGTTGTAAACACCCTTGAGGAGCTTGTTTAACAGATTTCCCACGAGCACAGATTTCACAAGTTTTTACATACTCTTTGACATGAGAATTCATCTCTGACCACCAAAAATAACGTTGAATTAAATCAAGTGTCTTATGTATTCCTTTGTGACCTGCTAACGGTTGGTCATGGCACTCATGTAAGGCCTTCTCTTAAATTTCTTTGGTAGGTAAGTACAAAGCTCTTCTCACCCTTCACCTTGTGTAGACCACTTAACTACCTCTTCTGGGGTCATATTTCTTTTAACTTCTTCCTCAATATTCACCAAAGAGATTGCACAGATAACTTTAGTTTCTGGAATAATCAATTGTTCAACAACTGAATGTTCTTGTCCTTCCGTATGGATTCGAGACAAGGCGTCCGCTTTCCCATTCTTATGACCTGGACGATATGTAATTATGAAGTCAAAATCAGCAAAGTAGAGAGACCATCGCAGTTGTCGGGGAGTCAAGGTCTTGGCAGTGTTTAAGAACTGAAGAGTCTTATGATCAGAAAACACAGTTACTACATGCCTTGCTCCCAACAAGTAATGCCTCCATTCCTCAAGAGCATCCTTGACAGCTAATAATTCTTTTTCTGCGATTGTGTAATTGATTTCAGCTGAAGTTAGTTTTCTGGACCGATATGCCACTGGATACAACTGTCCAGTATCTTTAGGGCGCTGAAAAGGGACACCACCAATCGCTTGATCAGAGGAATCGGCTTCCACAAAGAAGGGTTCTGTCGGGTTGGCATGTAGCAAGATGGGTGCAGATGTGAAACTCTTCTTTAAATACTCAAAAGCTTGTTCTGCTTCTACACTGTAATTTCACTCCTTTCTTAAGGAGCCTTGTGATGAGAACAATCTTCTGTAAAAATCCCTGGATGAATCGCCTAAAACAATTGGCAAAACCAAGAAATCGTTGAACTTCTTTTACATCCTTCGGGGATGGCCAATTTATTACTGAATCCACCTTCTTTTGATCCACGGTGATTCCCTCAGGAGGCAAAACAAATCCCAAAAATTCCACAGTTTGTACACTGAATGCACATTTTTCTAGTTTTACGTGTAGCTGATTAAAATGCAGCCTATCTAGGACAGTTTTAACATGGGTAGGGTGTTCCTGAGGGTCTTTAGAAAATATCAAGATGGCATCCAGGTAAACGACTGCAATTTTATCAATTAAATCTCCCATAATATCATTGATAAAATGTTGAAAGGCAGCTGGAGCATTGCAAAGACCAAAGGGCATAACCTGGCATTCAAATAATCCATACTTTGTCCGAAAAGCAGTTTTCCATTCATGGCCTTTTTTCACACAAATGAGATGGTAAGCTCCACGAAGATCCAATTTTGTATAGATCCGAGCTTCTTTGACTTGATCAAGCAATACTGAAATTAAGGGTAATGGGTACCGATTTTTAAGTTTCAAAAAAGTAAAGTTTATTCAAGTAAAAGGGAAAAAAAAAAAAAGAAAGAGGAAACACAATAAGGATACATATACAATGTGATATGAAAACATATGATTATACATGAATAAGTGTTTACACTATCTGTAAAAATGAAAAAAAGAGGTTGAGGAGAATACAAAAATATAAAACAGGTCTGGTCATTTATCAGGAACATAACATATTTCTATTAAATCTATATAAACAATGTTAAAAGTGGAAAAACAGAATGTCAAGGAGGTTTTAAAACTTCTTGTTCTGAAGTAGTGCGTGCATGTGAGAGCTTAGCATGACAATCGATAAATATCGTAACTGGGGACCATAGATTTAAACGTTTTACAGCCAAAGACATAGGATATACATAAGTTGTGTCAAATCTATGGTTGTGACATACAGCATACCACCAAGCCTGGAAAGAGAGATCAGATAGATTCTTCCAGTGTTTGGTAATCTGCTGAAATGCTACTCCCAAAAGCAAATCCAAAACTTGCATATTTAAAGTATATTTAGACCAATAATCAGAGAGAACCCAAAAAAATATTGGCAAAAGAGAAGGACACCCTGAGTTGAAAAATTAGGGTGATTTGTTTCCAAACACATTTCCAGAAGTCATGTACAAACGGGCAAGTAAAAAGTAAATGTTTTAAATCTGCATCCGTGGAGGAACATGACCAGCAAGTATTAGGTATATCATCATTTATCTTATGAAGAAAAATGGGGGAAAGAAGTAATCTATTGTAAATAAAGAAAAGCGTCTGCGTGGTGTTAGCTGCTCTAGAAGTTTTCCTAATCTTAAGCCAGATTTTGTTCCATATCTGAGTGGACCAGTAAACATCTAAATCACGTTCCCATTCCATTTCCACTTTAGTCTTGTCCCTAGGGGATGTCAATTTGCGTAAACAGGTATAGATACTTGATGCTTTGGGACCCGAGCTTAGAAGCGCATGAGTGATATTGGACGAAGCCAGAGTGAGAGCAGCCTGATTAATAGCTAGACTCAAAGCATTATGTAGCAATTGATATTTATTGGAAAATGAGACAGGAAAATCAAAAAGAGTTCTAGCTTGATGAAAGGATAAAACTTTATCATTTTGAATTAGCTGGTGAACCCAAAGAAAACCTCTCTGCCTCCACGATTTGCAATAAATGGGTCTACCCTTAATCATAATGCGGTTATTATGCCATATGGAGGACTGTAAAAGTGATCTCATGTCCGCAGAGTTATCTAGTATGAATGTATCTAATAATTTATTTGTATGTTTAACAATAGGAGTAGATAACTTCTCAGGCTTCCGAGTAAATGATAGATATTCTTGAAAGGAGAAGGGAGTGAGATATGAATGTTCAAGAATAACCCAAAGGAGAGTCCGACGAGGAACCTATTAGCCAATGAGATGATTGATGCAAATTAAAGGCTTTATGGTAGGTAGAAAAATCGGGAAAATTGACTCCACCTTCTAATTTAGGTCAAATAAGTTTTGTTAGTGACATACGAGCTCTTTTTTTATTCCAAAGAAAAGAAGATATTAAGGAATTAATTTTTTTTTAAACTTTTGAGGTATGGCAACTGGAATGTTAGAAATAGTAAAAAGAACAATCGGGATAACATCATCTTTATTGTGTCTAACCTTCCCCACCAAGATAAGTATAAGGGGTGCCATTTGTCAATTAGGGAAGATAATTTTATGGAACATTTATCTAATTAATGGAGATTGACGATTTAATTGAAGCAGAGAAGTACTTGCCTAAGTATTTTATATGTTTGGTGTTCCATTTGAAATTAGTTATTTTAAAATCGTCCTTAAAAGTAAATTTAGTTAAGGGTAAAATTTTGCATTTGTCGTTGTTGAGTTTATAACCAGAGACAGAAGAATAAGCCTGTGTCTCATGAAGGAAAGTAGGTAGGGATGATTGTGGTTTCGAGAGAAATAACAAAATATCATCTGCGTATGCTGCCAGTTTAATATGCGTGCTCTCAGAGGTAAAACCATAAAGTTCTGGATTTTGGCGGAGTTTAGATAGGAAAGGTTCTAAAGCTAAATTGAACAAAAAAGGGGATAAGGGACAACCTTGCCTAACACCTCTTCCCAAATTAAAATATGAGGAGGTAAGGCCATTAGCAAATATTGCCGCTTTAGGATTTGAATATAGAAGAGAAATTAAATTAACAATTTTAGGACCAAAGCCAAACCATTTGAGCGTTGAAAAAATAAAAGGCCAATAGACTCTGTCAAATGCTTTTTCCGCATCTAAAGCAATAGCCGCTAAAGACTCGGAAGAGTGAGAAGATTTGGAGAGTATGTCAAAAAATAGTCGTGTATTGTCTGTCAGGAAACAACCTTTTACAAAACCTGACTGTTCCTTACCTAAGAGACCGGGGAGAAATGATTCTAATCTTAAGGCCAGGGATTTTGAGAACATTTTATAATCAATCTTCACTGATGAAATTGATCTATAATTTTTACATAAACGTGGGTCTTTATCCTCTTTGGGTATAAGGCAAATTAGGGCCTCCAAAAAGGAACCTGAAGAAGTTCCCGTTTGCAAAAAGGAATTTAGAGGTTTGTGTAGTTTAGGAAGAAGTAGTTGGGAAAAATGTGAAAAAAATTCGACAGTAAAACCATCTGGACCTGGAGGTTTATCTTTCTTAAGAGTGAGTAAAGCAGTGTGCAACTCTTTGAATGAAACATCAAGCTCCAGTAAATCAAAATCCAAGTGAATATCAAAAGATTTTTCAATAGAAGAAAGATAATCCGAAATGGATTCGTCTGTAGGAGAAGCTTCTGGTGTATATAGGGATTTGTAAAAAGTATAAAATTCTTGTAGAATCTCCGAATCTTTATATTTGGGTAATTGCTGATCATCAAGGATCGATTCGATGTTAAATTTGTGTTTTTTAACTTTAAGGTAATTTGCCAATAATTTACCTGATTTATTTTGGCCACCATAAAATTTTGTACTGGATTTGAGCAAGTACAAAGAAGCATTCTCAGTAGACTCCTTATTGAATTGAAGTTTAGTAGCTATGAGATCTGTCAAGCAATCCTTCGACTTAGTAGCATAGTAGGAATGTTCCAATCTCTTTATTCTTGCAAAAAAGTCTGTGGTAATTTTTCGGGCATTATGTCGTTTTTGGAGACGTAGTTAATGATAAAGTCACGAGCAGCAGCTTTAAAAGCATCCCATATGGTGTGAAAAGGGAGAGTGTCTGATTCGTTAAAACCGAAATATTCTTCAAAAAAAGAGGTGAATGATGAGGTGAAAATAGGGTCAAGTAACAGTGAGTTGTTAAATCGCCAACGTCTAGGAACAGAAGGCTTGTTAAGTATGTCTAAGGAAATGGATACAGGGGCATGATCAGAAATCAAAATAGAGCCAATATCTGCAGAGTGTATGGATTGGTAGATGTTATGAGAAATAAAAATGTGATCAATACATGATTGCGTCTGATGGACTGGGGAGAAGTAGGTATACTCTCTCAGGGTGGGATTACATAATCTCCAAGCGTCAATTAAATGCCTATGCTGGAAGGAATGTAGGAATGATTTATGAGCTTTAGAAGAAATAAAGGAAGTTGGGGAGTTGCGGACTATGAAGGGGTCTATAATTTGATTACAATCTCCTGCCAAAATTAGGTTATCGTGAGAGCACTGCATCAATTTTTCTGCAAGGTGAGACCAAAAAAGAGAATCACCCGCAGTTGGTGCATAAATATTGAACAAAGAGAGTGGAACCCTCCCAATCAATAAATCTGTGAATAACCAACGACCCACATCGTCATTTTCTTGAGATACAAGCTTAACATGGAGAGATTTGTGGCATAGCGTGATAACACCATTACGCTTACCATCACCTGGAGAGAAGAGAACTTCACCCACCCAGTCCCTTTTTAACTTTAAGGATTTGGAATCCGTGAGGTGTGATTCCTGAATCATCGCTATATCAGCCTTCAATTTAGACAAGTGAGATAACACACGTTGCCTTTTGATCGGTGAATGTAAACCTCGAACATTCCAAGTAACAATATTCAATGACATATAATAACTATTGAGAGAACAAATTGAACTAGACCAGACAGAATATAAACTTGATATACGAGACACCACATCATGTAAGTAAGAAAAAGTGTAACAATGTGTGAAAAAAGGAAAAAGAAGAAGAATATCAGAGATGAAAAGGTAAAGAAATAGTAGGGAAAAAAGGAAGTAACCGAAAGAGAAAAGACAAAGGATATAATTAGATGGAAACCAAGAAAAAATGAGAAAGGTAGATTAACACAAAAGGAAAAACACATACCTATGAAATCCCAAAAAGGAGGACGGGGGGGTGAAACCACATGGAAGAGCGGTGCGTCCAGGACTCACGGAAAGGGGTACAAGGGCGACTGGATATGACAAGGTGTGAGACAACGAGAAAGACATACAACAGGGATATCTATAGGAGGAAATAAAGAAGATTAAATTGTGAATTAATGACATAACCTTCATGGTAAATTCAGAACAACAAGAAACGAGAATAACTTAAGAAAGAAATGTTAAGCATAAAAAAACAAATGCAAAAGAGATACTAATCACTGTTGAATCAAATATAAATGTTCAAAAAAATATCTTCAACCAAGTTGAGCAGCTGAGGCGCCAGAAGTGTCCATGGTTTCAATTCTGCATGCATTGAGAAAACCTTTAAGCTTAACTGGGTCATCATAGGAGGATGTTTTGTTTCTGTACGTGACCTTAAAGAGACAAGGATGGAAAAGGCCGTATCTAGAACCAAGGGCACGAAGATCCGGTCTCATGTTTAGAAACTCTCTGCGCCTGTCTGCAGTACTTTTGGCATAGTCCTGCGAAAAGAACAGCGTATGACCTAACCAAGAGATGCGTGATGACGTTTTAGATGCTGAAAGAACTTTGAGGAGATCTGTATATTCCAGGAAATATAGAATGACACCCCTTGGACGCTTAGAATCAGAAGTGTTGAAAGGCAAACGTCCCAATCTGTGAGCACGTTGAATGTTCAAATTAGTGTCCTCAGGTAGACCCAATACTTTAGGTAGGAAACTTTTGAAGAAGGTGAGAGGATCCGCACCCTCTGTATTGTCTGGTAAACCATATATACTTAGATTGTTCCTTCTATTTCTATTTTCCAAATCCTCTACATGTTTCTGTAAGGAGGATACTTGTGATTGAAGGAAGTGAACTTTGTTTTCAGTTACGTTGTATGAAGAAACGCTATGTTCCACTGCAAGGAGTCGTTCGCCCATTTGGGACCATCTGTCAGTCAAAAACTGAAGTTTATTCTTTGTTTCCTCCATAAAGGGTTTTAAGGCACGTATTTCTACTAACAGTAGATCCAATGAAGCAGGAGGTGGAGATTTTGCGGGAGAAGGAGGGTCTTTCTTGAGGCGCTTGGGATTGACCTTGACAGGATTTACCGGATTGGTTACCGTTGGTGCCACAGATGAAGACGCACCGACCCTTGACTGAGAAACAGAAGCGGATTCCATTTCAGCAAGTTTTGTGAAGACTGTGGAATTTTTGATGAATCTGCGTGACGTAGACGAAGTAGAAGAATTAAGCCGTCTTAGTCTCCCCACAGACTGTGCAAGGATAAAATTTATACAAAGTCGGGATCCTTCTACTATCCAGATAACGCCTTCAGGGGTGTTATTAAGAACAAGTTCCTTTGGGTGACAAAAGGGAAAAAGGTCAAAACAAGGAAGATGTGAGACACACTGCTCGATGTGTGTGTATACTTTCCTTCATCTACATATAAATTTTTGTAACAGAGCGACTCTCTTCATTCCTCGAAGACACTGAGGCCGTAGAGCCAAGGTAACCTGGTTTCCGCCCTGGCAGGGGTAACAAAATGATACAGATGCAAGAGTGTTCAATAACAGTAGAAGTAGAGAGCGCTCAAAATAAAAGGAGCAAGCGTCTCAGCATGTTATTGAAGGTTGAACAACAACAATTAAAAAGAGAACAATAAGAAGACTGAGGTGCGTGTCCTCAGCGTTGAAGAGACAGTAGTTGGAGAAGTCGTAAAGGCATGAGAGCTGAGTGCTGGCCGTTTCTAAAGCATTCACGAGAATAAAATATAGCAGGAATTCTCGTTACTGGTGAGCACTGCTTATTAACAGTAGGTCGGCGAGCGCTTTTGTAGACTTAAGTATCAGCATGTAATTTGAGACCATATTCTCCCCAAAGGTCAAAGCGGTAGAGAATTTAGGTGCGTCACCTCAGCGCCACAGAACCGATCGTTGTAGTAATAACGGCCGCATTTCAAAATGGCGGCCGCGTCTGAGGCAGATGCAAAAAAGATAGAAATACCTTATGTTTTAGATGTTGGTGCGAGGTTGTCGGGCAGGTTATTTTGAGATACCCGCACAATTAGGAGAGAATGGGTCACATGACCCGTGAAAAATCGTCTCCGTCCTGCACCGACGCACCGGAGCTCGCGGAGCAGCCGCCATCTTCCTTGGGCGTCAAGCCACGCCCCCCCATGGGTACCGATTTTTAACTGTGGCGTAGCTCTCGATCTATTAATCACAAAGGTTAATGGTTAGCCTTCTTCCTTAGAAAACATGAAGAGGCGACGGTTAAACGCTCCACTTCCTTCAGAGTTTTTTATTGAAGTGCGCCGAAGAACGTTTGTGCGCAACCCTTTTTACATAAAAACTTGCGAGATTTCCTAACCCTCTATAATGACCACTACTCTAAAAACATAGCGGCCATCTAGAACTATCTTCTTTCTTTAAGACTCTACATATCCCTACATATCTAAGCGATGTAAGTAATACATGTTACTATTACTAACTTTAATACTACTCAATTTGACTAACTCAAAGGACTGAAGGCGGAGATGCCTTGTCAAATTCTAACGCATGACTTAGTAACCACTGCTGATAGCAGCGGCGAGCAAAAACCATTGAGTTTTTAGGATGGTGCAGCAGGTTATGACTAAGAAGATTAACTGAGCAGCGGGAACATATCCATCAACCTCTATGTCTGTGTTGTCTGGCAGAATCTCGAGCCTGAATAGAATACTGGGATGCTTCAAGACAAATAATCGTCGGAAAAACATAGTTTGCTGGAGGCCCATCCATAAGAGGCAGGTACATTCTTGACAAAAACCGGCACGGCTGAGCCACATACAAAGTTGTATCAATTAGGCTAAGATGAACTGTTTGAACATTACGATAAGGCACAGGAAGCTTAGGGCAGCAGTTCTGAATGCACCCACAGCCCTAGATACTCACCTTACGGTAACCGGGGGTTAAGATAGGACTTTGCCTTCTCCGCTTCCATCGATCAAAATAGGAGAAGATTATTTGTGGGCGGCTCCCCCATGTACAGTAAAGTCGTTCACCCTCGCGCGTGACATGGTCACAGATTATTACTGGGCATTGCTTGCAGGTAAAGGAATCCTGACAGTCTACAAACGACAGTCATCAATACTCCAAAGAATGTGTCGGCTTAGAGAACACCCACCATACCTGCAGCCTGGCACCTCCAAAAAAAACTCCTGCATTTGCCACAATCTTTTCCACCAGGGTTGCCGCCATCATGCCCTTTGCCTCTCAGCCATTGTAAAACCACTGTACTGCTAAGAGCAGCTGATTCCCAATTGGTTATGAAGGAATATACGCACGCACGTTTGTGCTAAACTGATAGAAGACACACTTTAAAGGAAAACAGACCAAGGTATAACATGACTGATAATAAACGTCCTTTACTGAGTGTGTGAAAGCATTAGGTGCTACTCTATAAACAAACTTTAAAATCTATATTTTTTTATTGTAATCAGTGGTTGAAGTGCATTAAAAACAAGCCCGCACAGTGGCCCCAGCTTAACCCCGCCCCCCTCCTCCAATGAGTGGCCCGCAGAGCCCGAGGCTGGAAACAAAGACAATAAAGGCTCGCACATATCGCGAGTTGTAGCCTAAACAACATACGCACACACGTCTGTGCTAAAGTCAAAGAAGACACCCTTTAAAAGAGAACACACCGATGAATAATACGACTGATAGTAACCACCCAGTGTTGTGGACGGGTGAGGGGTGGGTAGAGATGGCACAGGGAGAGTGCGTGTAAAGTATTTGAAATTAAAAGACAACATTCAGCACTGTGAGCCATTCTTGCTGGAGTTGAAACGGAATGGCCCCATTGGGAAAGTGAAAGCGCGCTGCAAATACCCCCCAAAAAAAGCGCTGCCTTTGCTAAAGCTGGTGTCCAACCAATGCTCTTTAGATTAAATAAGCAAAGAGTTCTCCCGAAGGACTAATGCAAGCTATATAGTAAGGACACAGTAAAAGGTCCAGTCTTGATGGGAGGTTACAAAAGAAGACAGGGAGGTACAAAGGAGGGGCTAATAAGCCTAATAACAAATCAAAAGCCAACATTTACAAAGGATAGTCACAGCAGCCAATTGAAAAAATGGGCGGAGCTTCAAGTCCATACCGGAATACAGCATGCCTCGCAGAGCAGCACATGCGCTGCCCAGGCTCGACCTAAAAACCACCACCTAAACGCGCTGTGCACAATTACACCATCCAATTAATGCTAAATTAAAGCAGTGCACCTTCAAATCAAAAAATTATTAAATGCCTAACTTTAAAAATTGACAATGTTGCTCCATGACTGATGTTGTGTGTATTTCTGTGTCATTTCAAAACAACGTGCAACACCAAAATCAAAAAATATATCCATAAGATTACTCAAACTGAAACAATAAACTTACATTTTTTAAACAGTTAATTATACTAAATATGCTGTGGTTTAAACTCGATCTGTCAGTGATGTAACCGGCGGTGCTACCGCCCACTTTGATTCTCACTAAGCAACTAAAATCATACGCTAACCAAGCTCGTTTTTCACAACCCTCCATGCCTCCCTCAGGTGAAACTAATCATGTTAACCTCGCCATGCAGTTTAAACTAAGTCACATGACCTTCGGCTGTTCCACAGAAAGAAAGAAAGCGTAAATCACGGTGTCAAAATGCATGAAAAAAATACTAAAACCCCACTATTAAAATTACGCACAGCATGCGATAAGGAGAACAGAAAAAACGTGAAATTATGACTCGGAAATCTCTCAGTACATATTGAAAATAAACAGTGTTTGTATAATGCACATTAAACATATGTTGTCAATGTCAGTTGTTTTCAAACAATGATATTTGCATGCGCTCATTATACGCCATGAAAAATTGTTTGTTGTTTCAACTCATTAAAGATGGACCTCGTTGATGGATTTTTGCAATACAGACTCCTCCAGTGGCTTCTGGAATAATGTTCCAAATATTCCTACATTCCTGGGTGCAGACTAACTAATTGGGACGGCAATATAAATATCATCATAATGGTAGAATGCACACCTCTGATTTTAAACAGGATTTAAAAAGAATGCTCAAAGGCAAAAAGTTAGTTAGTCGTGCAACCTTGGTATGTGTTCTGTCCCAGTCCCACTAGCACGAATAGTAATTACAAAACTAGGTGAGCCGTCGCGCACCAATCCAAGATGCGCAACCATTACCGAAACACAAAGCTCCATATAATCCAAATAATCCGTAGTAAACACAGTTTTACTCCACTTTTTATCGATATTTTGAGACTTCGTACAGGGGCAACGTGATTTCAATTTTCAAATGCCTATCTTCACAGCATGTCGAAATTCACTTAAAATCCCAAGTAACGGTGCTAGTATATACCCAAAGCATTTAGGGCGACAGCCCTTCATCAGAGAGGTAGCGACAATATACAACAACAAAAAACAACAGTAATTGCAGATAATCTCGTGACCATAAACATAAATAGGAGCTTCAACGCTGTGAGACATAGCCGCACTGTAATAATAATGTACAACAAGCTTTTGCAATGCAATAGGTGTTGCATATGCAAGATTTTGAGCTATTGGCGTTGTAAATGACAATCTCTTTTACCCATGTTTTTTTTGGAGTTGTTTGCAAAAATAGCCAACATTCGCTTGTGCAGTGTACTTGTGCTTACCACAAGTTTACGCTATATAAATTATGATTGTAAAAGCATCCATACAAACATATATGTCCTGCTGGACAACGGTGAGACCGCAGCCCTCATCCTGCTGGACCTCTCCGCCGCCTTCGACACTGTCTGCCACCGCACTCTACGCGCACGCCTCCACGACGCAGGGATCCGAGACAAGGCCCTGGAATGGGCCACCTCCTTCCTCGCCGGCAGAACCCAGAGAGTCCGCCTCCCACCATTCCGATCCGAAGCCTCCGAGATCATCTGCGGCGTACCCCAGGGATCGTCCCTCAGCCCAACACTGTTCAACATCTACATGGCCCCGCTCGCACGCATCGCCAGACAGCACGACCTCAACATAATCTCCTACGCCGACGACACTCAACTGATCCTCTCCCTCACCAAGGACCCCCTCGCCGCCAAATCCAACTTCCATGAAGGGATGAAGGCCGTCGCCGATTGGATGAAGATCAGCCGACTAAAACTGAACACGGAGAAGACAGAGGTCCTCATCCTCGGCTCCAACCCCTCAGCCTGGGACGACTCCTGGTGGCCAACGACGCTGGGAGCAGCCCCGACACCCACCGACCACGCACGCAACCTGGGAGTCATCCTCGACTCAACGCTCTCCATGGCCAAGCAAGTCAACGCTGTCTCATCCTCCTGCTTCAACACCCTCCGCATGCTTCGCAAGATCTACAGGTGGATCCCGACAGACACGAGAAGAACAGTCACCCAGGCCCTCGTCAGCAGCAGACTTGACTATGGGAACGCCCTCTACGCGGGAGCCCCGGCCAAGCTCATCAAGCGACTGCAACGCATACAAAACGCCTCCGCACGCCTGATCCTCGATGTACCACGCCACAGCCACATCACCCCCCACCTGAGGAACCTGCACTGGCTCCCCGTCGACAGGAGAATCTCCTTCAAACTCCTCATCCACGCACACAAGGCACTCCACAAGACTGGCCCAGCCTACCTCAACAGACGACTCCTCTTCTACGTCCCCAACCGCCAACTCCGCTCCGCCGACCTCTCCCTCGCCACCGTCCCTCGCATTCGAAGAACCACCACCGGCGGCAGATCCTTCTCCCACCTCGCCGCCAAGACCTGGAACACCCTTTCACTAAGCCTACGACAGACCCAAGACCTGCTGACCTTCAGGAGGCTACTCAAGACCTGGTTGTTCGACCAGTAGCAGCACCCCCCCCCCCTTTTTTTCCCCCAGCGCCTTGAGACCCTCGCGGGTAAGTAGTGCGCTTTACAAATTCTGTGATTGATTGATTGATATATGTACATACGCACATATGTAGATGCATAAATGAGTACATACATGCTTATTTACCTATTTAAAGATATGCATACATATATGGGCATATACTAATATACATGCATGCGCACATACACAAATGCAAACATTTAGAGATACATGAATGCATACATACATATACATTTGTAAATGAATACAACTGGAGCAACTGTGAAGCTACCAGACCAGGCAACTTTGAAGAAAAATAAGATTGCTTGCACAGTCAAACAGTTTGATTGGAGAAGAGACTCCCTTGGGAGCTGGGAGAAAATAAAGCCACCCCTTAAAGAAGAAACCAGCATTAAAGCGGCAGAATCCAGGCAGAAGAAATGCGACTGTCTGCAAAGACAGTTGTGCAGGCATACTAAAGTAGAAGTGCCTCTCAGCTTCCTATGAGGCAGCTGCACATGAAACAAGTGATATTGTGTATTTTTTAAGGAGGTCGGCACAGGCTTTAGATCCACAATTATGGGAGGCGTCTTAGGCCAGCAAACAGTGCACCTGTGTCTCTGCGGGTTGTAGTGCTAGATATATTTTATTTGTCAGGTTGGGGATTAACGAAGGCGTGCATCAGGTGATTTGTAGGCGTAAATGAAGAACACCGGAGTGCAACCGGAATGCACAGCCCCCCCCCCTCCCCTGCCCGCTGTAGAGAAGCCGCTCCCCCCAGGTAGGTGTTTACAGGTCAGCAGAGTTAAAAACACTCAGCAGGGGTGTGGTGTTGGGCCTCAGGCCCACATTACGGAAATGATGGACACAGACACCAAGTGACTGTAGTGTAATCAATGGCCGCGAGCACGTGCACCCGGGCTCTTTTATTAGCGGGGCCACGTCACTCGTGACACCCGTGATGGATGGGTGTGGGGGTGCAAATGTGTCCAGCCCTCATGGGAGTGGCTGGGAGTACAGCTTCCTGCTGAACACTAGAACATGTCCAGCAGGACACTACAAGGGGCACGAGATACGCCTGCATCAGAAGTTCCCTTCCGATCTCAATGCCAGGCGGGGAGGGGCTGCGAGGATGCCTCCACCACACGCATGATCTTCTATATGCCCCTCAAGTTGTGCTCGCCACACACAGGATTCAGAAACAAGGATAGTGGGGCTGAAATCGAGATTGTGTTTCCCATCACACAGCCTCAAGCACTCTGGGCAGGAACCCTGTCTGCACACCAATTCCACCTCATACCCAACAACCTGGGGATAGTACCTTGTACTAGCATTACTCACCTGGGTGGGAACAACCTAATGGTGGGGACATGCAGTATATCCAGGGAACAAAGTGTAAGTAAACGTCTGGACAGCTACAAAACGCTACCTGGAAAACAGATGAGGGAGTTATGGGGGGGATACATCAGGAGTCTTCGTCGCCCACTGACACATATTGTGTATGGTGGGAAAATTCCACGAAGAACATGTGGTAGAGAGTAACGTCTACCCTCATATAAAAGCAGGAGGTGATAAGCTGGGAGGGTGACAGCATCGGTTTATTTTGGACTAAGTTCTTCCTAGACCATCAAGATGTGAGGAAACTCGGAGCTCCCCCTTATCTCTGATGTAGATGATGGGAGAGATGTAATGTGAAATCTTGGGGTAGGCGCGGCCGGTACAGGTAAGAGCGGTGGGGCAGGGAAGTCGACAGACGATGGGATAGGGAATATAAAATAAAAATTGAAAACCACTTACCTTGCGCTCATCGCCGACCTGCCAGTTTACAACTTTTTTAGTCTCTGGTGGGTGATTCTTTGGCGGTCCCAATGAAAAAGGCACCGCAATGGGAGTGTCAAAGGCAGTTCCTGCACTGGATGGACAGGTGCAGTCCATGCCATGCTGGAAAAGGGGGTGCTTGCACACAGGGGGGCATCAATTGTGCCCCCCCTGGATGCACCAACATGCATTGGGGAAGGGGGGGGCCCTTTGTTTCCTGACCGCCAGCAGTTTCATGGAGTAAGAGCCTCCAGGAGACTGCTGGCGGTCAGGAAACTCGTAATATGCATGGTGTGCTGCAGAGGCACAGCCAGCATTTTGCGAGCCCCTGACCACCGTGCCACTGACAGGGAACGTGGTTGCCCGCCCAAGTTGTAATAAGGCAGTCGAATTGCCGTTGTGGCGGTGTCTGGACTGCCTCTGCCGCCCCACCGTGAGTTTGGCGGGCCACGGACCGCCAAACTCATAATCAGGTCCCAAGTAAGCATCTCTTGACACAGAAAGCACCTGATTTTGAGGATCAATTTAATGGCTTAATGTGAAACAGACATTGCAGAAACGGTCTCCAAGTTGACATTTAGGTCATTGGCTGCACTTGTGAAATAAATTGCCCAGGGGTTATTTAGTGCCCTAAACAACTCCAGTAGGGCTTTCTTTAAAGTTCCAGGGTTGGCTGCATCAAGTGAGTAATAATAC
This sequence comes from Calotriton arnoldi, assembly GCA_963921515.1. Lineage (NCBI taxonomy): Eukaryota > Metazoa > Chordata > Amphibia > Caudata > Salamandridae > Calotriton > Calotriton arnoldi. Next base: position 105,609 of record CAWUFW010006993.1, read on the forward strand.
TTAACAAATGACGACTTACATTCTAGGTCTTGCCTATTCAAGTCAAACTCGAGTCACAGCAGTGATTGCCAAGTGCAGTTTGATAAATCAAACATTCTTCTGTAGGATTTGCACTGAAGCGTGTCTAAGGCGGAAGAAAATTTCCGAGGATAGGCTTGAAGACCATAGAAGATAGTTGACAGGAACTTTTCTCGCACTACATTTATGATCACTTCAGCCATAGGGTTGTGAAGATTGTTGTTGAGTTTACAGAGGGTGAATATAACAGCTGACTTTCATTGCCAGGTGCTGCAAATGCGAGTTAGCCTTTCTGTTAACCATACTGCTAGGTAGTTGTATTTGAGCGCATGACCAATTTTTAACTGGCCAAGCCTCCAAGACTGTTTGGCTTTATTTTTGCATTTTCCAAAAACCATAACCTTTGACTTTGTGGCATTAACAATAAGTTTGTTGTTTTCGTTATAAAGGTTTAGCTGATCAAGCACTCGTTGTTGGTCTATTTTCGTATGATCCACAATGATCAAGCCATCTAAATACTGAAGTATAGATTGTCTGTATGTGCCAATCCTTGGAGGTACTGTTCTGGCTTTGAAGAAGGCTTGGCTGAGGTCTGCAGTGTAAACACTGAGCAAAGTGGGAGCTAGCACACATCCTTGTTTCAGGCTTCGCGTGGTTGAGATCTTGTGTGTGGCCATATTCCTGTTTCCTAACTTAACTCGAACTCAGGTGTTTGAATAGAGGGAGATCGCCTTTAAAAGTGTGTCAGAGATACTCATTTTACGAGCTTGGACCATAATATATTTCAATCCATACAGTCAAATGCAGCTGAGTAGTCAATGAAGCAGGTGAAAAAGATGGGGCTTGAGGCCTGAGAGTTGCGATGTATGGAGTATGATAAAGCAACCGTGTTGTCTATACTATATGATTTTTGCCTATAACCGGTTTGGTAAAAAGGAATTATGCTTTCATCTAAAACCCATGTCTCAAGTTCTTGCAGGAGATGTTTAGTGTATGCTTGTCTCCACGTCTAGCAGTGCAGTTAGCCCGTAGTTTGCTGGAGTGGTGTTTGAAACTTTTTTGTGGATCAGATGTAATATTGATCCATGCCAGGAATTCGGTTTTTGAGCAGTTAAAAACAGTGGTTGTAGATCGGAGTAAGGATTTTGACCCAAAATATTATATGGATCCTGGAAGGCCGCTTGATCCAGGCACCCTTTTTCCTGTGATTGTTTTCAGAACATTGGTGACTGAGATGTTTCAAAATTGTGCTAGTGTGCGAATGAGACAGTTTTCTTGGGTGGTGTCCAAAATATTACGTCCATCCATGACTTTTGGGCCAGGAAAACAGCCTGAAGGATGTCAACAGTTTTTTTGAGACCGAGTCAGCTGATTTGGGCTATCTGGATGACTGATACACTCCGATTGTTATGTAAACCCGAAACATGCTTAAGCCATTTTTCATGAGCAATCTGTTCCCCAATTGTGTGACCGTTGTTGTCTAGTTTACTAGCATACTCCCAAAATTTGGCCTGATTATGTGGGCTCAACGAGATGTGTACATGGATCCATTCTGTTTTCAATGTTTAGCCTTGGCTGACCACACTAGTCTGCAATGCGTGGTTCTTAAGGCTCTTAATCTTTGTTGCGCCACCTTGGTGTTCTTGTTTTTGGTGTATTATCTAGTAGTGCTTAATGCCCTATTGCATTTCCGTATAGCAGACTTGAACCATGGTTTGTTGGCAGTACCCAAGTGTGAGTTGTTGTGTACAATGTTCTTCGTTCTTCTCTTTAAAGCTTGATAGAGAGATTTTGTGATGTCGTCCCATGATGACTGTAAAATTAGCCCTGGAGCAAAATTAATCGAGTTGTATGTCCACCAGTTAGAAAATATCTAGTTATTAAATCTTTTCAGCTTCATCTTGTCCCACTTAAGCCTTCGTAATAAAACAAGGTTCTCTTCTCCCTGAGAGAAGCTCACGATGTTCAGCGGTGCGGATACCTGGGCTGTTAATCAAAGGTATCTTTTCTGGGGAAAGTGGTCGCTTTCATGTTGGCCCGCAACTTCATAGTCCATGCACGAGTCACATATTGAGCTGCTCCGAAACATATAATCCAACGTCAAAATGTCCCTGAATGTTTGTCGGGGGTTGGTGACCTGGCATGTTGGGTCCTGGAGCAAGTGCAAGAAGGATATGTTGTAGGTGGCCAGGCAGTCATTCATCTTTCCAGCAGATTGGCCGTTGGTGTTGTTTGTGAATTGAATAGTTGTTGTTGGTCAAATTAAAAATCGCCAGTTAATATAGTCTCAGAGGATAAGTGACCACATAGAAGACTGTCGAGGGCGTCGCAGAAATCATCTAGTGTTAGTTTCTTATTGATCCTATGTAGATTGAAATAAACATGTATCAATAAAATCGTAACTTGTTTACCACCAGTGCAGCAACCTTTATTATAGCTTGCAACCCTAGATTGCCTGTTTCAAGTTCTCTCAGTTCAAGATTCAGGGTTGTGGAAACATAAATAGACAAGCCTCCTGATGGACTCTCAAAAGTTATGGCTAGTTTCTGTTATTCATGGAACCCTGGTAAAGGAGCATCATCAATGGCCCATGTTTCATGCAAGCATATAATGTCACCACTGGTTATAAACTGGTATGCCTCTGGATGTAAAAGTATGTGTTGTAGTCCAACTACATTCCACAATATTATTGTTAGCACTTGTTTTTTTAAACCTACCCCTCGCTTTGTGACACGCTTTAATGAAAGGCCTTGATGTCATCGTTCCTCCGTACATCGAAGGAGAGATAGATGTAGTGGGTCTGTCTAGCCAGCTCCAGTCTTGATTTTTACCCGAAGGCAGTTCAATTCCCTTCATGATCACTTCAGAAGTAGATCTGCAACTGGGTGTTTTTGAGTATGTTGAGGTCTGATGCACTATGTGCTTTCCTCAAGAAGCTGATGGGTGGAGGGTCTGCTGGGTCCAGTTCCCTTCTATTGTCTAATATATAGAGGTATTTCTCCAGCTTGAATACGCTGATTTCAATACTCCATTTATCAGAATTTGAGACGTGCAGTCGGGATCTCCACGTCACTATGGTCTCTTCCAGTTGAGGGCATTGATGTGATGGTTCAAACTGAACTTTGTCAGTGTCTTCGGATTTTATATGCTGTAGAGAAGGGGATATGATGAAATAAGCACAATAAATTTGCCCCGTTTAATGTCTTTTTTTCCCCCTTGAGAAATGTATTGCAGATGGAAAATGACTTGAGGTAGGACACTGTCTTGGCCTGCCATGCAAAGTGGGTCAGAAGCCCAAACGATCAGCGGAGAAGGCCCGGCTTCACCCGCTGCACCACTGGTGGCGCGAGGAATCAGAGTGTGCTGGTGTGCCAGGCTATTTCTTGACATAGAGCGGACCAAGTGTGCCCCTGGTAGGCCTGCATGGTCAACGGAAGGATAGGTGAACTGGTGTCAGAAGAGGTCATTGGTCGTGAGGTTAAGCTGAACACCTTTCCCTGATGGCCAGCTTCCGTAGGAGTTGGTTCCGGTTGTCAATATTCGACCTGTGTACCCTTTTATATATATATATATTATCTACTGGCGGTCGCCAGTAGATAGTTATAGTTACAACCTATTATCCATAGGAAATCCGCGACATTCTATTTGAAATAACTCTCTTGCCGGTTGACGTATCTTCGCAAAATTTTCAAACTTTGTGGCCCGCTCCGGTCCGCTCTTACCCTGAAAGTCTCGGGGGGATTCGTCAAGCGGGGGCCGAGAAAAAAGGGGGGTCCCAAAACGCGTTTTCCCCATGCAATTTTCCATAGGAAACTTTAGACACGGCTACAGCCCGAACTGCTGAACGGAATTACACCAAATTTGGCAAAGAGGTAGTTCTTGGTTCAGAAAGAACCCTTTTTGTTAAATGGTGTAAATCCGTTCGGTAGTTGCTGAGAAAATGAAAAGTAAAAAGATAGATATATCTAGGGCCGCGGATCCTCCCGAGCACGAGCTTTATGTTAATTGGCTGTCAACACTCCAAATCAGGAAGTGTTGGCAGCCATTTTGTCCCTCGGTAGAACCGAGGGACAGAAACAAGTGCGCAAGCGCACAAAGGGGGCAGGGTAGAAACACCCTGACCCCCTAGGTCTGCTCAGGGGGTCTCACAAGGACCCCTGGGCAAAAAATTTATTTTATTTTTTTTAAAAATCGGCAGGATGCGCTCAGGGAGCGCGAACCCGGCCGAAAAAAAAAAAAAAAAAAAATCGAAGCGCGGTCTCCCGCGCTTCGATGTTAATTGCCCCCCGGGTGGGCCAAGTCCCGGGGGCATGCTGGGGGGGTTCATTTTATGTGTGGGAGGCCTCTAAGGGCCCCCAAGCCCCGGGACCACCACCCCCGGGGCTTTATGTAGAATGGTGCGGGAGGGCTCTGAGCCCTCCCGCAGCCCCGAGGACCACCACCTCCCCGGGGCTTCTTTTTTTTAATTAAAAACCTGTGTGGGGGGCTTCAGCCCCCACACGCCCCGAGGACCACCACCTCCCGGGGCTTTCAAAATGTAGGGAGGGGGGCCGCGCGGCCCCCTCCTGGAGCCCTTGATGGCCCTGGGGACCGCCACCCCCAGGGCCGGCTCCTGCAGTGTCCCGGGGTGCCTACCCCGGGACACTGCTGTTTGCAATGACAGGACGGGAGCCTCGCGGCTCCCGTCCTGTCATTGCAAACTTGCTTTGGATATTGGAAGAGAGAACAGGAAACCTGCTCTCTCTTCCAATATCCAAAGCAGATTGCTTTCCACATGGGGAGCAGCATGTTAGCTGCTCCCCATGTGTAAAGCAATGCCGGCTCCCGTAGGACACGGGGAGCCGGCGGGACTGTGGGGGGATTGGGGACCCCTCACAGTCCCCAACGAGAGGCCAGGCCCCGGGGGATGGGGTCCCCGGGGCCATAAGGGCCACGGAGGGGGGCCACGCAGCCCCCTCCGCAAAGTAAAAAAAAGAAAATAATTTAAAAAAAAGTGCAAGGCCGGCCCCGGGGATGGGGTCCCCGGGGCCTTAAATGGCCTGAGGAGGGGGCCACGCAGCCCCCTCCAAATAAAAAAACAGGCCATGCCCCGGGGATGGGGTCCCCGGGGCCAATACAGGCCCAGGGAAGGGGGCCACGCGGCCCCCTTCCCGTTTTTTTAATTTTAATTTTAAAAAAGGGGGTAAGGCCCTGGGGATGGGGTCCCCAGGGCCTAAAAATAGGAAAAAGGAAGGGGGCCACACAGCCCCCTTCAGGGGAAAAAAAAAACGATCGGGCCCGCAGGCCCCGCCCCTTCCTTCACCACTTTGCAAACGCGCCCCTGGCGCGTTTGCAGAGAGGGAACGAATTCCCCTTGAATACTGGGGGTCCCTGGGGGCCAACTAGCCCACCAGGAACCTCCAGTATGCGCCAGGGAGCTGCCTTGCAGAGAGGTGTACAGAGGCCACGCCCCTTTTTACACCTCTCTGCAACGCAGCTCTATGGCGCTTTTGGAGGTATATGGTGGGCTAGTTGCACCCCAGGGACCCTCAGGATTCAAGGGAGTTAATCCCCCGACTTAAAACGCGCCACAGGGCGCGTTTGCACAGTGGTGAAGGGAGGGGCGAGGCTCAGGTGACATGTGTGCAAACAGGCCCCGTGGCGCGTTTCCAGATGGGGAATTAAATCCTCTTCAATCCTGAGGGTCCCTGGGGGCCAACTAGCCCAACAGGTACGTCCAGAAAGCGCCACAGAGCTGCGTTGCAGAGAGGTGTAAAAGGGGTGTGGCCTCTGTACATGTCTCTGCAACGCAGCCCCTGGCGCATACTGGAGGTTCCTGGTGGGCTAGTTGGCCCGTAGGGACCCTCATGATTCAAGGGGACTTAATCCCCCAACTTAAAACGCACCACGGGGCGCGTTTGCACAGATGTCACCTCAGGCCCCGCCCCTCCCTTCACCATTGTGCAAATATTCCTCTAAAATCAGCCGAAATCCGAATTCCGATTTACTCACCTGTTATCAGGAGAGACCTCAGTGCTGCATCTTTCAGCCCAGTACTGATCCTCAAAAGTAATTTTAACCGTACTTACCAGTAACTTGAATTTCCTTCCATAGGATATCATTGCCTGCTTTTTGCTGAAAAAGTTTCTAAGTGTTGATTTTTGAAACATACAAATATTCCTCTAAAATCAGCCGAAATCCGAATTCAGATTTACTCACCTGTTATCAGGAGAGACCTCAGTGCTGCATCTTTCAGCCCAGTACTGATCCTCAAAAGTAATTTTAACCGTACTTACCAGTAACTTGAATTTCCTTCCATAGGATATCATTGCCTGCTTTTTGCTGAAAAAGTTTCTAAGTGTTGATTTTTGAAACATACAAATATTCCTCTAAAATCAGCCGAAATCCGAATTCAGATTTACTCACCTGTTATCAGGAGAGACCTCAGTGCTGCATCTTTCAGCCCAGTACTGATCCTCAAAAGTAATTTTAACCGTACTTACCAGTAACTTGAATTTCCTTCCATAGGATATCATTGCCTGCTTTTTGCTGAAAAAGTTTCTAAGTGTTGATTTTTGAAACATACAAATATTCCTCTAAAATCAGCCGAAATCCGAATTCTGATTTACTCACCTGTTATCAGGAGAGACCTCAGTGCTGCATCTTTCAGCCCAGTACTGGTCCTGAAAAGTAATTTTAACCGTACTTACCGGTAACTTGAATTTCCTTCATAGGCTAACATTGACTGGTTTCACTTGGAAATTCTTCTAAGTGTGGAGTTTTGGAACTTTAAAATATTCCTCTAAAATCAGCCGAAATACGAATTCCGATTTACTCACCTGTTATCAGGAGAGACCTCAGTGCTGCATCTTTCAGCCCAGTACTGGTCCTGAAAAGTAATTTTAACCGTACTTACCGGTAACTTGAATTTTCTTCATAGGCTAACATTGACTGGTTTCACTTGGAAATTCTTCTAAGTGTGGAGTTTTGGAACTTTAAAATATTCCTCTAAAATCAGCCGAAATACGAATACAGATTTACTCACCTGTTATCAGGAGAGACCTCAGTGCTGCATCTTTCAGCCCAGTACTGATCCTCAAAAGTAATTTTAACCGTACTTACCAGTAACTTATATTTTCTTCCATAGGAATCCATTGTCTGGTTTTCAGCAGAAAACTTTCAAAGTGTCAATTTAAACAAACTACAAATATTCCTTAAAAATCGCCTGTATGACTTAAACGCATTCTTTCAACTGTTTACAGGAGATGCACCAGTGCTGGATCCAGGATCCAACACTGAGTAAGAAAAAGTAACGATAACAGTTTTTACCTGCTAAGTGAATTTCCTTCCATAGGATAACATTGGTGATTCTATGAGAAAAAGTTTCTAAGTGTCAACTTTTAAAATACAATAATATTCCTTAAAAATCACTACTGTAACCAAAACGCTTTTACTCAACTGTTTACAGGAGATGTCCCAGGACTGAATCTAGGATCCAGTCCTGTGGTTAGAAAAGTAATCCATAAAGTAACTAATTGCATTTAACTAGAAATTCACATTGAGCTGAATGTTGCATTGTGTTTGAAAATGTGTTGCCCATTGCAACAACTGTAACTACTGTACTTAAAAGTCTATTGCCTATGTGCAAAGTATTTAAACTAAAGTAATTCATTCTGAGAAAGTATTTTTTGTAATGTAATGTATAATGTAATTACAATGTAATTTAAAAAATAAAATATGTAAAAAAAAATTGTTTCTAAACAATTTGGAAATCAGTATGAAAAAAATTTATATAACAATTAATACATTTAAAAATTGTCATTTACAAAACCTTTGAAATTCACTGAAAAAACCGTAGGTTTCAGGGACGTTATAGTTACAAATTAGCATTTAAAAAACCTTTGAAATTCACTGAAAAAACCATAGGTTTTAGGGACAGTTATAGTTATTTGGACATTGCACTCGTACAAAACCCGTGAAATTCCCCCGTTATAGTTAGTCCAGCTAACTATAACTCGCGCCCCCGCAATGCACTGCTGATGACGTCACATATTACATCACTCATGACATGGTCAGTGACATCACTGATGACATCACTGATGACATCTCAAATGACATCACTGATGACATCATCCACGTGATAATTTCATGCATCTTCTCACACCCTAATATAACCTTTGATACACCCACTCTAAATTACAGACTGCCATTCGCAAAACCATAGACACTCCAACACCAATAACTACATACCCACTCACTGATTCTTAGGTCTACGCACACATCCACTCACTCACCCGTACAGTCCCTCATACTTACGGTCACTCAGTACAGGACTATCATATGCACTCATACTCCTATATAGACACTCAAACACCGCCACTCATCCATAGAGGTACTCACACACCTAGTCAGTCATGCAAATAATTAAACACACTACCATTTACTCACCTATACAGTTATACACACACCAGCTCACTTACTCATACAAATACTAGCACATTCTTACGCTCTTATACAATCACTGATACAAGCACACACTCATCCATACAGCCACTATCACAATCACTCACTCTTGCTTATAGCTATTTATATACTCCAACACACATATATACTGCCTTTCACATATGTAGTTACTCACACATGTACCACTGGGACATACATTCACTCACTAACACACTCTTACACACACTTACCCACCCATACAGTCTATCACAGATGCACTCTTTAAACCATCCACCCAGTGAATCACCCACTCACACATCTATGCACAGAGTCGCACACACCCCTCCCACACAAACACTCAGGCACCCATACAGATACTCACACAAGCATTCAATAACTCATATAGACACTCATGTAGCTATTCACAAACACATGCAGCCACTTACACAGCAACAGACAGACGGATACAGACATTCACCCAGTTTAGTCACTAACCCATGCATTCAGTAAGATACGTCAAATCACTCACTTATAGAGTCAGTCACGCACCTACTAAATCATCCATACAGACACTTACACACCCACTCATTCTTCAATACGTCTTTTCCTATATATATATTAAAAATATTTAAACTTTACAGAAACACAAAGTCACTGGATGATGTCATCAGTGATGTCATCAGTGATGTCATTTGAGATGTCATCAGTGATGTCATCAGTGATGTCACTGACCATGTCATGAGTGATGTAATATGTGACGTCATCAGCAGTGCATTGCGGGGCGCGAGTTATAGTTAGCTGGACTAACTATAACGGGGAATTTCACGGGTTTTGTACGAGTGCAATGTCCAAATAACTATAACTGTCCCTAAAACCTATGGTTTTTTCAGTGAATTTCAAAGGTTTTTTAAATGCTAATTTGTAACTATAACGTCCCTGAAACCTATGGTTTTTTCAGTGAATATATATATATATATTTATGGGTGTTAGCATTACTCCCTGCCCTGACAGTTTGCATTGTATCGTTGTCTGTAGCATTTGTCTGCAATTTGGGTTCTCTTCGTTGGTCATGTTGAATTTTAAGTTCAGCTACTCCCGTAGTCTGTACCAAGGCCGTTTGAGGTTTGCCTGTGCTCTGTAGCTTGCAAGTGTTAGACCTGGCATCCTTGGTGTGGTTTGCCCTATCTTTTTGCCTCTATCTCCTGTATTTTTGACTGTGTGCTGGATTTCTTTTTTTGCTGGTTTAAATAAGCTGGGCACTTTACTACTGCTGATCAGTGCTAAAGTGCAAGTGCTCCCTCTGTAAATTACAATTCTGATTGGTTCTCCATTTTTGGCATATTTGATTTACGGGTAAGATCCTAGTAAAGTGCACTGTGTGTGCCCAGAGCCTGTAAATCAAATGGTACTAGTGGGCCTGCACCACTCGTTGCGCCACCCAAATGGGTAGCCCTGTAAACTTGTCTCAGGCCTGCCATTGCAGTATCTGTGAGTGCAGTTTTAAACTGCCATGTCAACCTGGCAAGTGCACCAATAAAGTGGATGGTAGCACTGCCGGTTACATCACTGACAGATCGAGTTTAAACCACAGCAGCTTTAGTGTATTTTCCTGTTTAAAAAATGTTAGTTTATTGTTTCAGTTTGAGTAATGTTATGGATATATTTTTTGATTTTGGTGGTTTTTGAACACTGGTGTTGCACGTTGTTTTGAAATTATACAGAAACACACACAATATCAGTCATGGAGCAACATTGGCAATTTTTCAAGTTAGGCATTTAATAATTTTTTGATTTGAAGGTGCACTGCTTTAATTTAGCATGAATTGCACTGTGTAATTTTGCACAGCGCGTTTATGTTGTGGTTTTTAGGTCGAGCCTAGGCAATGTGCATGACCTGTCGGGACGACCTGGTGTAATCACTATACGGAGAGTAATCCTGCCTGCTGCTTACCACTGGTTCGCTCTTGCGTCCTCCTGTTTTGCTACCTTGTAAGTCGTTCATGCAGCCGATATCTCACTTCCGGTCCGAGCTAAGGAGCACCGGCCAAGCACAGTCTCCTTATGCTTACTTTCGTTTTCTGTTGTTTTACAGAACCTTTTTTTTTTTTTTTTTAAAGGATGCTTTAGGCCCATCGCTGCTTCCTCCCTCCCACCAAGTTCAGACACAAACGCAGCGTTTCCAAATGCTGCTAATCGCTTATCACTGCGTTCCTGGTTTTTTGTGGTCTGCCTTGGGCTTTCTTTGCTCTTTAGTCCTGGCCATTCTCCTCCATTGCTATAAATAACAAGAATGGGGAGTGAAGAGGTGCACCTCGTGGGTGCTAGAGGTGGATACGTCCTCCTCAGGTAAACATATGAAACAAAAGAGAGATCCACCTCAAAAGAGGTTGTAATAAGGAGATGTGTTTCCAAACTTGGTAGGAAACACACAATGTTTGCTTTGATACCCCTCACACACCAAAAGGACCCTTGGTGTCATGCTTCATCATAGGGGTCTTCCCGCCCCAGCTGCGGGACGGGGCGTGCTGCGACCAGCGACTACGCGGGAGCACTGATATTTGTAGTGCTATGTGTGGTGTAGAGGTAGTGAGAGGAAGGGTCGGGGTTGAATGCGAAAAGTGAGTTAAGAAGAACCTGGCCTCATGGACTTAAGGAATTTAATAGGTCATAGAGGCTGGTGCTATTAAAAGGGTGGTTCGGAGATGTCCTGCGTGTAATGTGCGGATACTCCTGGGTGTGTCAACATGTTTCGAAGCAACAAGGCTTCTTCATCAGGACTGAAAAATGATCCCTTCAGTACTCACTATGTTACTATCAATAAATGTGTGATATATACAAAAAAGTTAAAAAGGGGGGGATGCATAATATACAGTACCCAATCAAATAATGGTAAAGAGTGAGCCCACTCAGTATTTCTGAAATGTAAGCCTGAAAAAGAGAGAGCACAGTTAATTTATGCAAGTGCGCCTCCCAATGCGCAAACACGATTAGCCTGAGAAAAAACAAAACGTTAAGTGTGACTGTGGTGTCCATTAGCCTTAGTTTGTAATTTAACCAAGTGCCGTGACCTGTTAGGATAAAGGGGACAAATAACAAGACATACATACAAAAAACAGAAAACACACTCTCTATATTCAGGATTCAAGGTCATTGTGATTAATGATTTAAAGTACGTTCATATAATGGAGATACATACTAGAGAAAGCAGGAGTTAATGCTCCATGAACCTTTATAACGGTTGGGAAGGGTGTTGCCACGTCTGCTATTTGAAAAACGAGATGGAAAAATGAGAAGAAACTATTTGTTCACAGAGGATTTAGTATAATGAACACCAGGTTGGCGTTTACTTTAGAACGACTCCAGCGTTACTGGTACCCTACACGGCTATGCCGTACTCACGTTCTGGTCAACAGCTCCTCGCCTTCTGATAACGCCATCCCGCGTCTCCGTTGTGTGAGTGAGACCGCGGGGGAGGCTCTTTTTAAATGGCAGACAATTAGTTTACAAAAGGGTGCACCTGTGCGAGATCCCGCAAACTAGAGTGCTACAGAGTTCAAAAGCGGAAGTGACTAACGCTAGTACGCTAACCCATTTCATCAAGATACAACCGGAAATGGTTGAAAAAATTCTTTGCCGAACATCGTATGTATTCTAAATGAAACGAATAGTCTTCGAGTACATTCAAAAAGAAGGAGTGGCGCAGACAAACCTAGAGACATGAGTAATAAATATAAACAGCGCTATAACAGACGGGCATAATCCCAATATGGGAGCGCTGACTCTGTATACTACTGTAGGGATTTCAACCGCTTAGGGGAGCATGGAAAATAAGACTTAAAGTCAGATTACTCTAAAAACGGGTTGAGGGCAATGTAATGATTAAATGCCCAGATGGTCGAAAAATGAATGAATAGCACTAGATGGATGAAAAACTGAACCCGATATCAGAGCACTGCCTGAATTAACCCATGCGCAAAGATTAGGTGTTCCTGAACCCGAAGAAACAACCCCAGGATTTGACACCAGATTGCACTGAGTTCAGTATGGGAGCAGTTTCAGAATTAAACGTACGCAGAGAGAAAACAGAGATACACATAAGTGAAGTTGATTATCTAGAGATGTTGGAAGGGATGCGATTATCATGTGGACATTGATTACTGCAAAGCCAGACAATCCGTGCTATTCATTCATTTTTCGACCATCTGGGCATTTAATCATTACATTGCCCTCAACCCGTTTTTAGAGTAATCTGACGTTAAGTCTTATTTTCCATGCTCCCCTAAGCGGTTGAAATCCCTACAGTAGTATACAGAGTCAGCGCTCCCATATTGGGATTATGCCCGTCTGTTATAGCGCTGTTTATATTTATTACTCGTGTCTCTAGGTTTGTCTGCGCCACTCCTTCTTTTTGAATGTACTCGAAGACTATTCGTTTCATTTAGAATACATACGATGTTCGGCAAAGAATTTTTTCAACCATTTCCGGTTGTATTTTGATGAAATGGGTTAGCGTACTAGCGTTAGTCACTTCCGCTTTTGAACTCTGTAGCACTCTAGTTTGCGGGATCTCGCACAGGTGCACCCTTTTGTAAACTAATTGTCTGCCATTTAAAAAGAGCCTCCCCCGCGGTCTCACTCACACAACGGAGCCGCGGGATGGCGTTATCAGAAACGAGGACCTGTTGACCAGAACGTGAGTACGGCATAGCCGTGTAGGGTACCAGTAACGCTGGAGTCGTTCTAAAGTAAACGCCAACCTGGTGTTCATTATACTAAATCCTCTGTGAACAAACAGTTTCTTCTCATTTTTCCATCTCGTTTTTCAAATAGCAGACGCGGCAACACCCTTCCCAACCGTTATAAAGGCTCATGGAGCATTAACTCCTGCTTTCTCTAGTATGTATCTCCATTATATGAACGTACTTTAAATCATTAATCACAATGACCTTGAATCCTGAATATAGAGAGTGTGTTTTCTGTTTTTTGTATGTATGTCTTGTTATTTGTCCCCTTTATCCTAACAGGTCACGGCACTTGGTTAAATTACAAACTAAGGCTAATGGACACCACAGTCACACTTAACGTTTTGTTTTTCTCAGGCTAATCGTGTTTGCGCATTGGGAGGCGCACTTGCATAAATTAACTGTGCTCTCTCTTTTCAAGCTTACATTTCAGAAATACTGAGTGGGCTCACTCTTTACCATTATTTGATTGGGTACTGTATATTATGCATCCCCCTTTTTAACATTTTTGTATATATCACACATTTATTGATAGTAACATAGTGAGTACTGAAGGGATCATTTTTCAGTCCTGATGAAGAAGCCTTGTTGCTTCGAAACATGTTGACAAACCCAGGAGTATCCGCACATTACACGCAGGACATCTCCGAACCACCCTTTAATAGCACCAGCCTCTATGACCTATTAAATTCCTTAAGTCCATGAGGCCAGGTTCTTTTAACTCACTTTTCGCATTCACCCCGACCCTTCCTCTCACTACCTCTACACCACACATAGCACTACAAATATCAGTGCTCCCGCGTAGTCGCTGGTCGCAGCACGCCCCGTCCCGCAGCTGGGGCGGGAAGACCCCTATGATGAAGCATGACACCAAGGGTCCTTTTGGTGTGTGAGGGGTATCAAAGCAAACATTGTGTGTTTCCTACCAAGTTTGGAAACACATCTCCTTATTACAACCTCTTTTGAGGTGGATCTCTCTTTTGTTTCATACATTCTCCTCCATTACCTTCCTCCCCCTCCTTCTCTATGCACACCCTGCCCGCTTTCTCTGTGCCCTTCCGCTCCACGCAGTGCAAACATCGACGGCTTGTTTTAGCAGCGGCTCGGTGCGCTGCTGCCTGCTAAAGCCAAGGTTGAACTCTCCTAAAGTGGGCAGGGCTGCTGTGCAGCCGTATTCCACAACACCAGACCAGAGAACGAGCGCCGAGGCAAGCAGGTAGGAAGCTACACAAAAGCATGGGGAAATGCTGTTGCTAATGCGTGCTTGTTAGTACACTGAAAAGGACACGTCGCTGGACCCTATGGATTTGGCATACACTTTTACCGTAAAAGAGAAGCCGTTGCCCGCCAAAAGAACAGCGGCAGGACAGCTAAACGCTTCATACGTAGGATCAAGTAAAACAATTTAAAAAAAACAGCCAACCACGCACTTTCCTAGGGCGCAACGAGCACCGCTCAAATTTAGGCCCTTGGTTAAAATTCATGGAGTGCCCTATTGCAATCTAATCTTCCACTCATGATACAACAAAGATGGAGCCCTATTTAAAACAAGAAGCAGAACATGTAGACACTTAACACTTTGCGCCAGATTAATGGTCCTAATGATATTTGAGAACAGATCAAAATGGCTAAACCAGTACTATGAGTTGCAGGTTCTGCAACTACAGGAAAGAAACCACGCTCTCTGCCTGATGTTGTTGCCCAGGTTTTTTAACTGCAGGTCGCACTTTACTGAAGTCAATGTTTTAAACTTAGGGGATTTTAACTTGCAAAGAAGCCTGGGGCTACTGTCCAAGAACAAACAGGCTGATGGACTTAGCAGGTTAGCAAGTTTATTAACACTGTGCATATTGCCATAAAGAAACTGGAAAACAGGGGGCAAGAATGAGTTGCTCTTAGACATTTAAAGACAACACTTTTATTAAGAATCTTTCTCTTGATTTTAAATCACACCAGGTTATCAAAGATGATCATCTTAACGCTGATATTTTTAATAATTGTGTGCACTGTAAATATGAAATTGCGTTTTTACACCATTGCAATTTGTACCAAGTTTTAGTACTCAACACAAAAAAAAAAAGATTTTCTTATCTGCATTGTGCAATTCAGATTCTAGATGGCTATCGCATTCTTTCCCCTTCTGCCCTGATGACAATTTTATTAGTGACCCAAGAGGAAAGGCAGTTGTCATGTGACTATGGTTATTAAACCATATACAAGAGAAGTGTTTGTACAGTGCAGTTCTTGAACTGAATGATTTCAGGGTGCTCTTAAAAATGTGATTACTGAAAAGGAGGCAGAGGGAAAAAAAGTAATTACCTTTGGTAACACAGTTTGGCCAAGCTGAGAAGATGTGATTGAAACCATGGTCCCCTGGTCTTTGCCACACAACTATTTTTGTATTAGACCGATAAATGCTTCTGACTGATCTGGACAGGTTAGGCAAGTGTATTCAACATATTGTCTGTTTTTTTATAAGATGGGGCAACAGCAGTGATAACACCCCACAGCTACACCCTGGGCAGAAACAGTACAAGGTTCTCTCCATCAGAGGACAGGATCAGCAATGGTAGCATAACCACAAGCTCTTCCCATCACTGGACAGATACAAATCAGGCAGAATAGGTACCCCTTGGCAGTAGCAAAGTGAAGTATCAACTCTCACAGATGGTAATAGTTGCAATCTTCAATTTCCCACAGAACAGATCCAGCAGGGCAGAGATGTACAAGCTTTCACCGCTTACAGAACATGAACAGTTAAGGCATCAGCGACATGTGGGTTACAGACAGATCTCTGAAGATGGTGCTCAACTTCCAGAGATAATATATTAGCACTTTGAAAATCCTGCTGCTGTCACTCAGCTGCCAAACTCTTCGAAAAGGTTTTGAATGTGCATGCAAAAGGCTCTGAGTAACCCGGGTCTTGGTGCTGCAACTATTCAAAATGTTGAGGGCCGCCAATGTGTGACATCTTTATGTTTGTATGAGTACGTGCCTGTGGATGATAATTCCAGCTGGTGATATCCTTGTCAGTTTACAGTCATATTCACCTGAAACTTAGTGGAACAGTAGAACAACTACGATTTAGCTCCTGGTGTGGTCCACAAACATGACTAATACTTAGTACTACAGGGTCAATAGTATTAAGGATAAACCTTCTTGGAGTTTGTCTTGTTTCTGTTCCGCAATATGAAACAATGGTTCCACCGGAGAGAGCTTTGGTAGATACAGGAAAAAGGACATATTGGTGCTCCAAAAAAAGGTGCAGTGAAGGTGAATTGCGATTAGGGTGAGTGATACTGTGCATGTGATATTAACAGAAAATTAAAAACTGTCAACTGTTTCGAAATACACCTTTCACCACACAGAACTACAATGTTGAGTGCACTGTACATAAATCCACCATTGATGACAGTCAACAGTTTGGTGTGTTGACATTTCGACCCCCTATACCCATTTCATCAGGACAAAAGAATGATAGCAACCCTGGCAGGGAATCCAGCTATTTGTGCAGCAGTACAGTAGTTCTGTCGCATCAGCAGACAGGACCCGTGCGTACTGATGCACGCACTAATAGCTGCTTGAACACTGCTCGCCTGATAGTGTGGGCTTTATAGGGCACTAGGTGGCTCCAATTTCAAGGGTTGCTGAAGTCCTGACTGTGCTGGACCTCATGCAGAAGTAGTGGGTTCCCTGCCAGGGTTACTAATCACCCTTGTCACAATTCATCTTCACTGTGCACATATATGCCATTTTCCAGTACCTCAGTAAAAAAAAAATATATATTTACACAATGATACAAATATAACTTCAATATATGTGTTCCCTCGAACTTGTTTTGTTCTGCCAGGAGAGCTTAGGTCCAAAGCTCTCTCTGGGGGAAACCATTGTTTCGTGTTGTGTATCTCTCACCCAGGTTCCCAGGAATATAGGGTTGCCCCTTATTTTGGTCTCTTGTTCCGGGTTACTACATTACCTCAATCTAGTTGTCCTGCGCCAGGCCGCAATAAACTCATCAAGTCCTATTTTTAGGTCTCGCCTGAGCCAGCGCATGCGCTGCTCTGGCGAGACATTTAATGAGTGGGCTTTAAAAAGCCGACCACAGCTTTTTGGGTGGCATAGAGCGTGCGGTTACGCGCACAGGCACGAGCAGAGGCGCCATCTGGCTTTCCTCTCTCGTCATGGCTCATTCACTTTCACGGCCGCGCGTCACTTTCACAGCCGCGCGGCCCGCCCCCTTCACTTCTTATGATGCTCGCTTGTTGCACCGAATGGCACCGCGTCGTTTCTTGGTTGGCCGTGGCCGCTCTTGTTCCCTTTACGCAGTTTTATGATATGCTCCTATCACCGAGCGCTACCCGTTGTCTGTGTCCCTTTGCTCCCTCCCCCCACCCCTTGTCCGTGCTCACCACCTGCCACCTACTTCTTCCTCTCTGGTTTCTGGACGCGTGTTTTTTTGTTTATTGAATTTATTTTTTATAGATGAAACAATAAGAGACGTGCTTACACCCACGCTGATCTCCTATCTCCTGTGTGAGGACAGCAGCTGCCGGAGATCTCACGCGCTCCTCCTCTCAGCATGCTGTTCTATGCAGGCTCACTCGGCTCCTATTTATTCATAATGAACCAGCAAAACAGGGTTATTTATGACTCTGAGAAGACAATACATAAGATCGCAGAACTAAACTACAGATAAAGAAACTGAAACAGTTCTGCACATTAGCGAGAGCTGGTGGTCCAATGAGGGAAGCGATGCGTGGGTTTGAAGCTGCTCACATGTACAAGTAGAACCAATGGGTGGACGGCAGTAGGCTGTCAGTCAATCCCAGCCTGCACAGTTCCCAGGGGAAAAGAAAAACAAGTCGAAGGGAAGTGCGACATTCCTGCTTTGGTTCGGACTGCAACCTCACGGTGTCAGTAATTTAGCCCTGTCGAAAGCACTGCATTACGAGTTTTCGAATTGCCAGTTTGGCATTTTACTTTCTTGCTAGAAGAGTGTGTTTCAGAATGGATGTAGCATATCGTGATTTCACAGATAAGCATTTGTTAACGGCAGTGTGTGAGCTCTCCGAGGCTGAATACTTGCTTTGTGAGGCTTACTACTTTGAAATATAGGTAAAACCTCTTGAGAAAAAATTCCGGTAATATGGTGGTTAAAAGTTGAAAGTGCCTTGTTGTTGCCTGGCAATGAGTTCCACCCACTAATCACGGGCCTCCGTGGCGCTGGATTTGCACGGGCAGGTCAAACCTCCAATAGCGAGTCCCGAAATAAGACTGCACAATCTGTACAGCTTGGATTGGGAGCGGTGGTATTTATTTGTGGGGAGACTCGCAATAGACCACACACCTCGTTTCTATATGAAATATGACTCTGGTGCATGCCTGATGTGATCTCTGTCCAGCCTTCCCTTACCACTATCTGGCGCAAGCTTCCTGTGTCTTCAGCAGGCTTCCTGCCCTTGCCGAGAGCTGACCTTCTGGTCTGAGAGAAGGCTCCCCTATGGGAGACTCCGACCACTATGCTCAAGCTGAACACATTGCACTTGGGGGCTGCAGCATACCTATAACCATGGTCCTGTGAAGAGCAGAACGAACTGCAGACACTGCTGCCGTACTAACATTTCACCATTTAAACAGAGTAAACAACTTAAATAGTACTTCTGCAGATCAGTCCACTGTGATTCAGAGCAGCAGCAGTTTTACAGCTACTGTAAAGGTAATCCAGCCTCCCTCTCTCCATTCCTCAGCATAACCCCATCCCCCCGCCCAAGGGGCCGCCTGCATTTTAATAACAAGACTGGCGGTATGCATAGAACTGGTGTTTGTCCTGCCGTGCCGTAAGTAAGATATACTCTGGGTCACTGGAATTATGTGTTTGTGCTGTCGCAGTGTTTTTCATATAATTAGATATTTGCCACATAATCTATCATATACTGTATAATCTGCAGATTTTAACAGAAAAAAAATAGTTTCTTGCTTAAACGGTCCAAAAAGTTACTAAAACGCAGCCACATATGTTGCTGCACAGTGGAAGGCCCTTTGCATTGGTTCACTGGTTACCTTTCCGTTGCTTATTACTATATTTTGGAGATAAACCAACACTAATGATGTGCAGCCTATGCTCAAACACTGTTAACAAGTGTAAAAAATTAGAAAATAATAAATACTATCACAAAATGTACCACAAGCTGCATAATTTGCCTTATCTTGCTGCTTAATTTAGTCAACCCCGACGCATAAATTGTCCCTCTGATGCCGCGTAATTCCAGTGACTCTGGCTATACTTCATTTAGCCTCAATCAGCGGTTCACAATTATTACATACTCTCAATAAACTACTTTAAGCAGAATTATACCAATATATAGCCAAAATACACAACGTATGTTTTAACACATATAATTTAACTATCTTTTGCAGTTTCCCACATGAATGGTATTGTATTTCTCTACAAAGTATTATTATTGCTGATTGAAGAGCAACTTAATCAATATTAAATAATGCTTTATAGTGTGGTACCTACTGTTACTTGCCCTTAACTTTACATGTCTTTATTTTAAATTGTGTGACACCATATGCTTGCAGTGTTAAACAAGCATTTGCAATGCAATAGGTCTATTGGTGTTGCAAATAATAATGCAACGCCAATAGCTCAAACTTTCAGTAATGCGAGACCTATTGCATTGCAAATGCTTGTTTTTGTAGGTTGCATGACTCTGGAACTTGTGGTCCTATGATCATACCGTATAAAAGAAAAAGATAAAATGAGTAGAATGCAGAGAATACCAGGCAGAACTGGATTCACCATTCACTGTCTTTTGTCTGTGGCAAAAGAAAAGAAGGATCGCCGTTTGTGGACAACTGAGGGAGGGGTCGAAGTCTCGGGGTATCGCGCGGAGGAAGGGGGCTTGTGGGGGAGGATTCTGTCTCCCCCACGAATGGGACGCCAGGCTCCCGGGGATGGCTCAGGTCGAGTTTGGCCTGGGTTGCAGGTCGTCCTGCCATGCGAAGGAATGCCGGATTGGGGTTTGAAGCTCCCGGTTGTGGACTGCTCTTCCGGGTGCCTGGCTTCCTGCTACCTTCCCCTCCTCCTCTGGCGTGGAAAGAGGCCGGGCCGACAGCGACAGTAACAACGGAGTGCGCTGGAGACAGACCGCGGGCCGCTCGGGTGAGCCGGAGGCAGGAGCTTTCCGGCAGGGGCAACCGGTAACCTCCCCCTAGAGTAGTACAGTCCCACTATGGCGGGCGCCCTGCCGTCTCACTTCCGCCTGTTGCCCGCTCCGCTCTCCGCCGCCCAGCTCCGCCGGTTGGAGGAGCACCGGTACAGCGCGACCGGCCGCTCGTTGCTCGAGCCCCTGCTTCAAGTCTTCTGGGCCTGGTTGCTCGAGCGGGTTCCGCTCTGGGTAGCCCCCAACGCAATCACCAGCGCAGGGCTGCTGCTGAACGTGTTTACCTGCCTGCTGCTGGTGTGGTATTGCCCGACAGCCACCGAGGAGGTAAGAGCAAACCTCCGGAGGGGGAGGACGGGGGAGCATCAATGACATTGCCAGGATGACATCCACCTTTCCACAGACCCCCTTTCTAACACTTAAGACGCCAGCGTGAGGCAGTATGCAAATGACATCATAGTAAGTGACATCATAGTAAGTGACATCACAGGAAGTGACAGCACAACCCATGACCCCCACAGGAAGTGATATCACCAGAAGTGACATCAGAGTTTAACATTTCACGCACGTTTGCAGGTCTATCATGAGTACATTTGTGCGCATTATGAGATTTAACAAATGAGATTTTACGTCTGGGTTGTGCCAAAAAAGTTTCGCAACCCCGACACAAAATGTGGGCCTCAATTTCTACAACTATTCTTTAAGAACTCCGCCTCAAAGAAGTTGGCAAAAAGGAGAAGCATTTTAAAATACCTTATGGTGGCCAGTAAATCCCAGGGAACAATAATAATGGTAAAATAGCTTTGGAGGGTAATGCGTGTGTTTTCTCTAGTCCCAGTTTTGAATCAAAGTAGTGTAAAGAGTCAACGTGCCCCTGCAGAGCACCTCATCTACCTTGCAGATGACAGATTTTTATTATATGCAGCTAGGTAAGTGATTTATTGCTTTCAACACAGATCCCTTTCTTACTCGCAGTTCATAAATTGTAATCCTTCTAATATAGCACATCAAGCTATAAAGGACATGTGACTTCTATACCTCACTGTCTTATGTAACGCATCTTGTACGTTGATTAACACATTTAAAGGATTTATTGTCACTGTATAATCTGTATGTGTGATGTACAGACAGTGCTTTGACAACCTGCATTGGGACGAGTAGCGCTATAAAACAAAATAGTGGGATTTCAATTTTTATTAAAATAAAATACTGGAACAGACCAACACATCTGACATTATTACATACCAGAAATGAACAACGTAAAAAGCATGTCTCTCAAGTATTGTGCAGTGATAACAAGCTATGTGCCTTTTCCCCCTCTCCCTTGTATTTGTATCTAGGTTTTGAGGCTCAGATAGCTCTCAGTCAGCATAGTGGAACAAAGGGAGGCCTGCTGGCTCCTTAAAATTGATCTTTGTTATGGGCCCAGCTGGAGTCTGAAATATGAAAGCCCTCTTGTCCCCTGCAGGTTGCTGCTTGAAACTAAAGCAGACAAGATGCTGCTGAATGTTTCCCAGTGACTGAAAATAACCCCGGGACAAGCTCAGCATATTTCATTGGGGCCCGGTTCTTGCAGATTCGACGGAGTCCACCCTATGAAAATAGTGGGTGGACGCTGTGTACCCCAGGCTTGTGCCCTGCATGGCAATTGATGACACTTTCTCCCTCCCTATAGCCCCCATGTTTCCTAGAGAGATCACTCTAATACTCCAGTTGAGGGCCCCAGGAGGCAAGATTGTGTCTGGTCAAAGAAAGGCACTTGATAACTGAGGACATTCCTGTAGGGCCGCTAGCCTCACCGCAGAGATCAGGGCTGCGCCCCTCTGTAAACTATACACAACACTGACACCAAACCTCTGGCTACTACAGAACTTGAGCTAACAACACGGTCCAACTAATGCAACAGCACTGACATAAGTCTATCGTCCTGTTCCTGTGGCACTCACAGCTGGCATCACAGAGAACTGCCTCCACAATGCTGCTCGAGAGCACTAACGTTCCACTACCAACTCTAGAACAGCACATACAGCAGTGCTAACACCATACAAATACCCCATAGCACCAACACTGCCAACTCTGCACTGCTGGCAGTCAACAGAAACACAGCACTAACAACAGAGCACTGGCAAGCCTACACAGTATTTAGAGTTTATGAACAATGACAAAGGCGCTATGAAAGGGAATATATTCTTCCAAACTATAGCTGATATTGTTTGATGTTGGTTTTGACGCGTGCAGGCAGTTACTGTAACAAGGAGGTATAATGGTAACGTCAGTCAGTAACAGGTTATGTCCCCAAGGAAGCTTTCCAGGTAGTGGTTGACGTTTGGAGGTGTATATAGAGCCTCATCAAGTATTGAAGGAAAGAGACAGCATTAAAGAAACATGGTTGAAATCTAATGCGCTCTCACCCAGATACTATGACAATGGGCAGCAGTAATTAGTTAATCATAAGATGATTAAATATCAGTCTGTTGAAATTATTCCAGTTTGTGAAGTAGTTAATGATGACGTTAACGCAAATCATTGAAATGTGGAATAGATATGAGTATTTTGGGGCAGATTTACAAGCCCCTTGCGACACTTTTACGCCGCTGTTGCGTCACTTTTGTGACACAGCGGCGTCGTAAACAATGCGCCACGTTGCGACACATTTACAACGTGACGCATCTATGGAGATGCGTCGCGTTGTAAAGCACTGCATCACATTATACCTGCGTCAGGTATAATGTATGCAGGGTGGGCGTTCCGACGCAAGAAAGCCTTGTAAAAGTGACGCAGTGAAATCTACAAGATTTCACTGAGTCACTTTTACGACGCCACTGCTTCAAAACCTTACGCCTGCTTCAAGCAGGCGTAAGGAGTGACGCAGCATAATAGGAATAGGCATTCCGAAGCATTGCTGGAGTTGCGTCGTGCTTGCGACACGACTCCAGCAATGTGTTGCCTTTACGCCAATAGATGCGTCACGCATCTGTCAATCCTTGCGCCACGGTGCGCCGCATTGTAAATGCGACGCATTCATGGTGGCGCAAGGTTTTTTTTGCGTGACGCAAATTAACTGACACATCTCTGCTGATATGCAGAGATGCGTCAGTTCTTGTAAATCTGCCCCTTTAGGTTTTGTGTGAGTGAGAGCATGGCGTGTACTGTAGCCTTTGCAGAAGCAAATGTTGGAGTGCAGTGGACCCTTGACAATGTGCATTTTAGGACTTTTATTCTTTTGAAGTTATCTTAACGTCATTTGCAGTTTATCCACCGAGTGTTTTATTAACTTCCGTAGTTATTGCCGCTGCTGTGTTTGAGATGCATTTCAAAGCTTTATGTATTGCCAATTTCATTGCTCTAAGTGACTGGCAGGACTACTGTGCTTAATTTGTGCAGGTGGGTGAAGTGGGGGTTCATTAGCACTCATCTTTGGGGAGTGGGACTTTTTTTTACCATCAGATTTTGTGTCCCAGAGCAAGAGAAAGGCAGAAAATGGAGGAAGAAGGTTGAAGAGAAAGAAAAAAATTGTGGGAAATGGAGAAAGCGGGAATGGAAAAGAACCAGTTATAGTGTGATAAAGAGACAAGAAGTGTAGGATAGTGGAAGAAAATTGTATAAGGTGGAATTAAGACTAAGCAGCGTTGGTATTAGGCAACCCCAGCATTCGGCCGTGCCAGTGGCAGACTTCTTAGAAAAATATCAAGGCTTATACTTATTTTAATTTACATTTTTTTTTTTGTAATTTGTGTTCCAAATTAAGCAGTAACGTGAATGCATGCTTTGATGTACTTGTATTGTGGTTTCTTTTGGTGAGTTAGAGGTGTTCTACTTTGATGCTACTAAATGTCAACTGTAAGGCTGTGTTTCTATTTTCGTTGTGGCTCTGCTGTTGAGCAAAAGGCATATTAAATCAGCGACAAATTCTTGGAAATATAGCTGTAAAATCTGATAGGGTGGACATGTGCCTGGGCAATAAAGCTGATGTTTGGTTTACATGCCAAGGAAGTCTTCTTGAGCTCGTATTTCTTATTTGGAAGGATATGCTTGAACAAGCATTGGCAAAGTCAATAGGCCTTACATTGGCTCCCCCGTGAGACTTGATGTAAAATACCTTTATTAAATTTCAGTAGGTAAAAAGAATTGTGCACCGCATTCAATGTGCCTAACAACTAGCGCTGCTCAAGAGGTGCATATGAGTTGGTTGCAACAGTGGTAACCTTCAAAAGTCAGTAACCATCAAAGCTCAATAATATGCCAGAAGTGATGTTGGACTGTTATAATGCCTGTCATTGCCTTAACATATGTTCTGTGGCGTTAGTCCACTGTAAATACAGCCTCATTCCTCTCTGTGGTCACTGAACTCTTCCTTGAATGGAATATCGGAACGCATAGTTAGGGATACTTTATCCCGTATATAAATCTATTTGTGGTATTTTTGTCCATTGTATATCCTACTGACCCGCTCATACGTTATACACCATAGTGTGACGTTAGTATGTTATATATCTGGCTAGGGTGTTTTGCGTTCTAACTCTTTTCAGTGCCACGCAACATCAGTTTGAAATAAATAAATAAAAAAAGCGAACCTAAAGCTGGAAACGGTGCACTATACACATGAAGGTTTATAGTAGCTCATTTTCTGCTTTTTACTTCTATGTCAGGAACGAAGGCTTCGGATTATGCTTCTCTTTCTTTACTGTTAAATTCACAGCAGCCAATAAAAACACTTAAAACTTTAAACTGCATTTCCCATGAGCCCCAACAGCCCATTCACCCATCCAATCACAGGGGTCCTGCTTCCCTATATATGTCAACATCACTAAAGTCCTTCCTCTTTCTTTGCTGCTGCAGCAGCTGAGCTAAGTGATTTCATTTTTGTTGGTATTGCGCTTGGTATGCGCTTTGTGGTATCATATTGCCTATGATTTGGTTTATTATTATGTGGTGACGAAGCGGACTATGCTTTCGGGACTGTTGCATTTTTGGTTGCCACGTCACCTTCCTAGCGTGGAGTGGGAGCGGGGATCTGAGCGGGCGCACCGCTCTGAGTGAAGACGCAGTCCTCTTTCTGTGGTTGGTCTTGCGCATGCAGGTGAAGCCGATCCGGTCCTCGGAGTCTCCGATCGGCTTTGTGAGCTGCATGCAGCAAATACACAGCGCTCTGGTCCCCAAAGAACGCCCGACGGTGCGAATAAGCATTTGATAAGGGCTCTGCCCTAGGGATAGGTGCAGGTGGCTCCCTCCACCTAAATTTGGCTGGTTTGGGCCGTTTTTGCCTGTTTTTCTGCCTGTTAGACTCTGTTACACCTGCTCTGATGCTTATCCCGCCCCATACCCTCTTTCAGCCCCTTACTGCATATTTACTTGAAGCAGCATGGCGTACTACGTTGATGAGGAGGAAGTATATATGGAGTACACAGAAGTGCCTTATGAGCACCAAGTGGAAGAGAGACTTGTGGAAACATTTGATAATCATGTGCAGGATTCTGTTAATCAGGCCCTCGTTAGCGCTTTGAGGCCTTTCACGCAACCACTAGTCTGTTATGGGCAGCGTGAGTTAGGAGGGTCCCCTGGAGACTTCTTTGCCAGTAATGTTGCAACCAATGATGTGGGTTGCACCCAAAAAGCCTGAGGTGGGGGTTCCTCTTCTACCTCGGACGTACTCTCTCAAATTGCTGCCTCAGTCCTTTGGGACCATGAATATGGTGGCGTTCCGCCAAACGGTCCATCTGGGCTTTCGGGGGGTGCTACTCCCCTTCAGACAAATTTGTCTTCTACGTCCTCCTCCCCACCGTCAGATTCTGACGTTTTTTAAGAGAACCTAAGGCCAGCATCAAAATGCAAGACTCACCATGCCTCTACTGATTTCCCACCGGCAGGTCATAAGAATCTGTTGTTTGAACCTATAAATATAATTCATCCCCGGTCCACGGAGTGGGTGCTCTTTTCTGGAGGTGGCGCACTATGTTCAAGACAGGTTACGCAAGGGCTTTGAGCGTGAAGTGCGCAATACCCTGCGGTCAGAATGCCCTAGACCATCTCTACTCGGCAAGGTGGCAGAGACGCTAGAATTAGATCCTAACTTGGCGACCTTCCTTAAAAAGTTCGCTGAGGACCCTGAAAAGGATCTAGACAGGGCATGGCGTGGATGTAAAGACAAATTGCTTGACCTCTTCGGCCCCCTCACTAAGATATTAGACCTGGCCATACAGGCGAAGGACGCTAACTCACAATTGGATCCAAGTGAAATCCTGGAATGGGTTCAGAGACTGTTGGGCCTCCTCGGCAATGTTAATTGTGCTATGTCCGTCGAACGTAGGAAATTGTTTCTGATGAGAATGAATCCCAAACTGGCGGAATTGGCCTCCACGGATGCTGGCACTTTGGCAAATGGTTTGTTATTTGATGACAAATTCGTAAAAGATCTAGGGAAGTATGTTGCCACATTCTCTGCCTTGGACAAGGGCGGAAGTCGATGAAGAAGGTGTTCCAGAGTGGCCTTTTTGCCAGGGCCGGGCATTTTCGAGGCCGGGGATTCAACCAGGCTTCCAGAGAGGAAGAGGTACTCCCTCCACAATCTCCAACTTCTCCCCACCTGCAAAAGAGGAGGTTGTAGTCACGCCCAGTGAGGCGGCTATCAGGGGGTAACATTGCCGCCGATTCCACTTACACAGGTGAGAGTTATTCCAGCCTCCAAGGCGTTGGTGAGGCGTCACATCCAGCTGTATCACCACAATTGGGAGATTATCACGCAGGACCCTTGGGTGTGCAGATGGTTCAGGTTGGAGTTTTACCCCACCCACTGGCAAGGGACAATCCCAACTCCTCTTCTTTTTTCCCACGTAGAGAGCAATTTCATCATCAAAGAAATGTAGGGCTCCTTTCCAAAAGGGCTATAGTACAGACGGATCTGCACCCACAGGGCTTCGTCAGTACAATATTTTTGGTTCATAAAAAGGACTGTGGCTTCCGGCTAGTCCTAAATCTCAAATATTTAAACTCCTGGATAGTGTATCGCCACTTCAAGATGGAAGGCATACACTTGCTATGTGATATTTTGCAAGAAGGAGATTTTATGGTCCAGTTAGACCTCAGGTACGCTTATCTGGCAGTTCCTACCTTTTCACTGCAAAGGAGATTTCTCCAGTTTCGGTGGTGCCATCTTTGGTACGAGTTCACGCCCTGCCCTTTGGTCTGTCCTCGGCTGCTTGGTGTTTCACCAAGTTGCTTTGTTCAGTGGTCCAGTTATCTGGACGACATTCTCGTCATTGTGCAGAGCAGGTATATAATTCTTCTTCATCTCTCTTGGGCGATCCACCTCCTTTAGGATCTGGGGTTCATAATCAATTCAGAGAAGTCAGTTATGGTCCCTTCCCAGACTCTGGAGTTCCTGGTTTTCAGGTAGATTCTGTCAAGGCCCAACTCCTATTGCCATTGAAGAAGAGAATGTTTATCAAGAAGGAGTTGAGGAGAGCGATTGCCTGTCCAAATATATTGTTGAGGATCCTGGCTCGCTTAGTGGGCCTTTTAGCGTCTTCCATTCAGGCGATATTTGTGGGTCCCCTACATTACCGGGCCCTTCAGAGATTAAAGATCTTGCATCTTTAGAAGGGATTTTCCTATTCGGAGCTCACAGAGCTATCGGAAGAGGCCAGAACGGAGATATCCTGGTGGCTGGATCGCATGGACTCCTGCAACGGCAAAGCAATGTTTGCTTCAATTCCGGAGGTGATAATAGAGTCAGATGCCAGCCGATGGCACGGTAACCCCGGCCAGTCAAACTGAGGGTGTGAAGGCAGCCCCCGCTGGAAACTTGTTTGCTACCTCTCATTTGCTTTCGTCGGGAGGGCTTGGGGCCTGTAGCCTCAGGCCTTCCTTGTGTTGAAGGGGTCATGAATATTGGGTGCAGCAAAATTAAGGAGATTCTCCTTGCGGAACTTTCCCCTCTTGTTGAGCGGCTCAAAGCTGTTGAGGCTCAAATTGCCTCCATGCCGGACAAACACCGTTGGGAGTCTCATGGTCAGAAGGCAAATGATCATAAGACCGTTATTACACACTTGCTTCTGTTAAGCAGCTCTGGGACCTCGCCTATTTCAGGAACATCTGACGGGGCCACCTCCATCCAGCCTAATAACAGTCTGCTTGTCACGAAGTCCTTGGGCAACGCCCTTCCGTAGGAGGTGGGATCAGTTTGTTCAGGGGGGGGGCAAAGGGGGGAGCGGTGCTCCTGCTGCTGCTTGTGCAGACTTCTGGTTGGAGGGAAGTTTTAAGAACTGAGTTGCATTTAAGAACAGCTCCACTAAAAATGAATCTCCCGCCAGCAGTGTGTCCTTATGTGGTTGTTATGATTGGAGTACCCCTTTTGCACAAGGGGCAGTCTGAGTCCAACGAGGAACTAAGTTACTAAGTGCTGGACTGGCTGGTACGCTCAGAGGGTTCTCATTTACATTTGCTAAGGATATCTTGCTTACTCGCAGAGTAGGGTGGTTTGGGCCCGGCCAGTGGTATCTGGGGGTGATTGCATCGTTGTCAACTTAAGATCTCCTTTTTTAGAGCACAGCCTTTTGTTTGGTCCTTCCGAGTGGAAAAGGGAGGAGGGGAAATATAACCTTGGTTAGTCTTGATTTCTTTTACCAACATTGTTTTGTGTCTCAGGAGCCTCGTAGCTGTCACTCAGCCTATCCCTTATATATTATATTAATAACACATGACAATAATCAGTTGAGTTCCCCTTGTGTACCTAATGCGCCAACTTTAGCTGAGGTGCAGCCTGAATCTCAGGCCTCTATTCTGCTGTCTAACCGCTTTGATGTCCTCCTCAAAGTGGATTGACTCACATAAGAAACCCCAGAGAATAACCCAGCGATTTCCCTTTCTCTCCATGATACCGCTGACAGTGTGGGTGTCAGGGCTCTTAGGGAAGGTCCGCAATATAACTACAGGGTCAGTTCCTTTACCCTGTTGAGCTGGAACATCGCTGGCTTAAAAGATAAGGTCACTAATCCGTCATGGGTAGACTTTACTGCAAAATATGATATTGTAGCTCCTCAAGAAACATGGGTTACTTTTGATCCTGGCTTTGTGTGTTACTCTTGCCCGGCTGTTGCCTCCCCACAGGTAGATCAAAGGGGGGACTTTCGATATGGATAAATCTGAATTTGGAGGTGGAAGTTCCAGTGCTATATATGGGAAGATCAGCCTTTATGGCTCTGTGTATAAAGGATTGCCTCAGTACTTTTAGCTTTTATTTAATCAACTTTTACAACAATGATTTTTCTAATTTGGTATGCACTCACTTTAAGTTTTTATTTGCTTTTCTAGCAGACTTGAGACCCACTGGAGCCAAATGCATGACACAGCTGTATCGTATCATCTCTTTTGTGGGGATTTTGCTAAGCTTGGGACTAACTTGAAGGCACAGGCCCTGCATTCCCTAGGGTGAAATCTGATTTACCGGGGGAGGAGCTATGTAGGTATGTTGCTGAATTCGATTTAATTGACCTTGCTGAATTGTTTAATATTGATGGGGCAACACCATTCTCTTTTAGAGGGCATGGTAGGGCCTCAGTCATTGATAATATATTTGTAACAAGAAAGTTCTCAACTTGGTTCTCACAAGGCACAATCTTAAATACAGAATGGGGCAATCATAATGCTTTATTTGTTGTCGGCCATTTTCCAGTTATTAAAATCACTCCCCCAGCGACTATGATACCCATCACACAGCATAGCACGGATGGATCAAGACTTGTATGGCACTTGAAAGACACGGAGGCTACTCTTGCTACACTGACTAAGGCCTATCTTTCAACTTTTTTGAGCTGCCTATCTGATATGCGGGGAGATGAGATGTTAGTTTATTTTGACGCCCCAATCTGAGTATTCGGCATCTCTTATCACAGCCAGTTAGAAGTAGGCAGATGTACCCGCGATGGTTTGGCTCCCCTTGCTCCACGGCAAATTGTAGATTGAGGAAGTTTCTCTTCATCATCCCAAAAGATTCCATTGCGGTGTGGGAGTCCCGTAGAGACTATAAAAATACCCTGGAAACCAGGAAAAAGGATCTGAATAACAGGGAATGGGAGCTTTTGGAGAGTGCGGCGTCCACCAAAGATAGTAAAATCTTCTGGGATGCAGTTAAACCTAGGGACTCCCCACCAAATACTCTTTTGAACTGTTGTGTTCCAGGCACAGCTTGGGTTAAGCATTTCAGTGCAATTTATCATCTGGCAGAGGACGGGTACTTGAGGGAACAGCTGAGAAGCAAACTATTGCATTCTCCTGTTATATCAGGTACTTTTCAAGAAGTCATGACAGCTATTAGGCAAAGTTCGAGTAATAAAGCGCCGGTGCCGGATGGGGTCCCCATGGACCTTATTAAGTGTAATGCAGATCTTTGAGGGTGTTTAATAACTACCTAAGTAGAATAATCTCTGCCTCCTGGTCACTCCATATTATAGTCCCCATTTTCAACAAGGGGGATCGCATGTCTCCAAAATGTTATTGTCCCATTTCGCTTATTGACGGTTAAGGTCATCGGGCAGGTGGTTTTCAATCGCTTGAAGCAGTGGACTAATTCTAATGACATCTTGTGTCCCTTTCAATATGGTTTCCGACAAGGGCTGGATACAGTGGAGCAGTGCTTAAATTTGAACTTGATTATTGGTAAATATACGATAGCTAAGTTCTGTCCACAGTACCTGGCCTTTATGGACTTGCCAACATCCTTTGACTGTGTCAGTAGATTTAAACTTTAACTGTTGTTGCTGGACTTAGGTGTTTAGCTGTCATGGGTTAATATTTTTTAACACAATACATGAAAACTTGAAAGCGAATGTATGTATGGCAGGGAGGGAGAGCTGTCGGATAACATCATCTTAGCCCGTTGGGTTCACCAAGGATGTAACTGGCCCCTTGCTTTTTATCATTTATATCAACAACCTGTGTCCTGCCCTGGCTCAAGCTTCTAGAGACATTCCTGTGATCTCCGAGGTACCAGTACGGTTGCTGCTTTATGCCAATTATGCGGGCCTTCTGGCTTGAACACTAGGGGCTCTCCACCTGCTGGTGGAATCCTTCATATCTTTTATGACTGATCTAGACCTGGCTACAAACTTTGCGAAATCACACATAATGGTGTGTGGTCCTGGAAAGTAAAATATTTCTATCTTAAAGGTGAAGGAACAAACACTGGGTTGCATGAATGATTTGAACTATTTGGGGGTCTTTTTTAGTCTCTCTGGTTCTTGGCAACCACAAGTTTCCCATTCCAGCCAGAAGCTATGTAGGGCAGCGGTGCACTATTTATCCTACCACTAGCACCAGGTAGGGGGCTAGTTTCCTCATTCCTGAAAGTTTATAACTCCCAGTGTGTACCTGCGGCATTATATGGAGCCGGGATATGGGGGAATTATGATGTTACCATTTTGCAGCCAGAGGAAAATCATATCTGTAGGCAGCTCTTGGGCCCGCCTCCCACGAGCTTGCATTTTGGTATGCATTCAGAGCTCAATCTGCAGTACATCTCTGACAAAGGTAAGTTAGCACCCTATTACTCTGGGTCAGCATGTGGGTCAACACCTAGGCAGGCTTGACCAGAGATATTGGACAAGGGGCTTTTGATTCCCTGGTTGGTTTACTTGTACAACAATTTGAGAAAATGAAATCTTCTACATTTTTTTGATGCAACCTCGCTCTTTGAAAAAAGGTGACAAGATGTTGATTAAGCGCCACTATTTAAAAATTCTGTCAATCCCAGAGGCTGCAAGTCGAGTCAAGTAAAAGCACTGTTAGGGAGTATCATACTTTTTTAGGTCTCGCAGACCTAGCGTTGGAGCGCGCATGCGCTCCTCGCTCTGCGAGGCTTATTGTAATCACTCAACAAAAGGTGTTTTTTTCACAGACACCGTCCGTATTGCTTCCCTCCTCCGTCCCCACTATCCTCCTGCAGTTAAAACAAGCATTTGCAATGCAATAGGTCTCCAATTAGTGACAGTTTGAGCTATTGGCATTGCAAATAAAAATGTTTGTTAGATTTATTTTTTGTCAAAAAGTATCCCAGCAGTAGCATAAGGAATAAAAGAAACTCCACAAAGCAAGTAAAGGGTGCAGTACCGCAGGCTGTTGCTAGGTGTCCTTGTGGAGTTGAAAAGGGACCTCTATTAGCCACATAAGGTGTGAAACCCTTAATACAATTATAACTAGAAAGATTGAAGCTGAGCATATGTTTCCATTTGGTTTTTATTGGAAGTGAGATTTTTTGTTAGCTTGCATTTAAAAAATGCACCATTGTTATTTATTTAGCTTTGTTTGTGAAATAAAACAGCCAACTGCTCTGAAGAGGCCTGTAGGCGGTGCGTAGCTCTCAGTACATTTACAAACGAAACAATGTCTCTTGTGAACCCTTCCAGCGCTCCTCAGATGTGCCACTCTGCCTTATGCCATGTTTCAAGGAATTGTATTGTATTGCATTTATATTGCGATTACTACCCCTGACGAGGCGTCCAAGTGCTTTTTTGGCGAGTAGCATGCTACTCCGGAACCCATCAAGGATTAGTGGTGAATTAGTATAGTGAAATATGAAAGTAATTTGAGTGGTGGATATGTTAGTCAGTTATTTGGATTCAGAAGGATAGTGGAAGGATAGAAGAGGGAAAAGGTTTGCATTTATATAAAGCTTGCTACCCCTGATGGGGTGTTGAAGCGTTTTTTTCAGCGAATAGCGCTCTACTCCGGAACCCATAAATGATTAGTGGTGAATTAGTATAGTGAAATATGAAAGTAATTTGAGTGGTGGATATGTTAGTCAGTTATTTGGATTGAGAGGGATAGAAGAGGGAAAGAGATTTGCATTTATATGGCGCTTGCTACCCCTGATGAGATGATGAAGCTCTTTTTTGGTGAGTAGCACGCTCCTCTGGAACCCATAAAGGATTAGTGGTGAATTAGTATAGTGAAATATGAAATTAATTTGAGAGGTGGACATGTTAGTCTGTTATTTGGATTGAAAAGGATAGTGGAGGGATAGAAGAGGGAAGGATTTAGACATTTTTTGTTTTGTTTTGGAGGTCATAGCAGTAGGAGGAGGCTTGGGATGGGTAAAAGGGTTGTGGAGGGGGAAGAGTCAGAGGGAAGGGTTTAGAAAGGCTTGTTTTGGGGGATCGGAATAGGAAAAGAGGTATGAGATGATGCAAGGACGGGTAGAGTAGGGAAGAGTTTAGAAAGGGTTATTTGGGGATCATAGTAGTGGTATGGGGTTTGGGATGAATGAGAGAGCGGAGGTAGAGGGTATATTGAGAGAAGTATAGGGTGAGAAATGGGGTAGTGCATTGGAAAGAGTAGTAGAAACAGGTTTGAGGTGAGTCAGCGTTGAGGTAGAGGATATATTGAGAGGTATAGGGTGAGAAATAGGGTAGTGCATTGGATATGCTGAATTCGAAGAAAAGTAATAAATATATAGATCCATAAGTACATGGAAGGTATATAGATGCATAAAGGAAGTAAGTATATGTGGATTAAAGATGCATTAAATAAACTCCGGCTTTCAAGTGTTGTTTTACTTAAAATTAATTTTATTTATTTGTTTATATATAATTTTTTGTTTTTTTGTAATTCAATAGTGAAGCAATTGTTGATAAATAGTTATGATAAAAGATTTACTTATTTATGCAGTCACTTATATACATGTTAAAAACATAGATTAATGTAACTATCAGTAATATGTACACTTGTTTCGCAGAACTAATGAATATCTATATATATATATTTTTTTTAAACAATTATTCTACACGTTTATACAAAGCAATACACATATATAGGTACATATCTATAGTACAAATAAATGCTTATATACAGAGGGATATACTGAATATTTCTGTTTGCGTATGGTGCTTATGTGGGGAAGAGCCAATTCTTGAGTAGTAGTCCTCAGAAAAGGTGGTTATCCGTGGATCATATGTTAGGGGGTAAAGAGTTCCATAGTTTGGCTGCTTGAACAGAGAAGGATATGCCACCCATGTTTTTAGGTCTCGCCTAGGCAGCGCGCATTCGCTTCTCTAGGAGATGACCTTTAGAAATTGGTCTGCTCCTTTTCCCCCACACTCGTGCTTGTGCTGGCATCCACCTTGCGGGAGCGAGCAGCAGCGCGCATTTAATTGAAAACATATGGTTTTCGCGCCACCGCTCCTCGCTCCCGCAAGGCGGAGGCCACCACAAGCACGAGTGCTTTAATTTCCAGCAGGCAGACACAGCACACCTCCCCCACTTGGGATCAGCTTACTCCGGCGCGTCATTAAATAAACACTAACGGCGCGTCATTAAATAAACACAGCGCGGGCCGCGGGTTTTTTTTTCCATTCCCACCCTGACTCTCGTTCTACCACTTGGGGAGCATAACTCGCTGTAAACCTATAATTCACCTACATGTAAACACCTACCCATTGTTTCTGTAACCATAAAGATCCTATAGTAATGTACTTCACGGTTTCTTAGAGCGTACCAGCACACTGTGGCACTCAAAACTGAAATTACCAAACTGCCTTGCCTGAAGCGCCTAAGAACAGATCTAGAACCATTCATATCATTAAATAAATGAATACATTCGGCAACACCATCGATTTACCCCCGTCTATTTTAAATTCCGCATTATTATCTTCTGATTGGTCTTTTTCTTTTTGGTGTGTGGTAGCACGCAGCTCCAGGAACCACCATTTGCCCCTAGAACAGCTTGCTGTCTGTCGGTTCATGTGCTTTCTTTTCGGGGCTCTTTTGATTGTTTCAGCATCTGAAATAGAGAACGCTCTACAGACTTTTTTGTGAACCCGATGAGAAGCTTTAATGACTGTCATCCTTGGATTATTCAACCATTGTAAGTGTTCACATTGTTGCGCTGTCACTGTGGTCCCTTGAACAAGAGCGGGTGTGTGCTCACATGTTGTTCATGGGCGATATGTCCATTCCCTGCGTCAGATTTTGTTGTCTTCAGTCTCTTCACAACCATTTTCCTTCCGGACCAGTTCTTCTACCCATGTGACTGTCTTCCATATTCTGTGCAGTGCAGGTATGATTTTATATTAAAAGTTCTCTTAAAACAGTTCACCTAGTTTATGTTTGTACATGGGTCTTTTAAGTCTGTATTACTCCTCTACTGGTCTCAGTCCCCCGCTGGACCATTTTTGGTGGCTTATGTCTTTTTCTTCTTAACATATTACCACTCTAAGTGATTTCTACACGTTGGCATCCTATGGTATAGTGCATCTTTTTCCTGTATTACGGTAGTGGGCAGTTGTCTGAATTCAAGAAGGCTTTGAATGTCCCTTTAATGATGATATGCAATATGAGAGTGATCCGTGACTCCGAAAGGCCTTTTCCTGTGTTTGAGTTCTCTTCTGGGAACTCAGCACCAACTTGCTAAAGCGACATTTCGTGGAGTTAGATAGCCATGTGCGGTTGTAGTAACTGTTCTCCACTGTAAGTTTTGACATTGTAGCCTGTGTGAGGGCTCAGCGAATTTGTAGTTCAGCGCCAGTCCAAGCTTCGTTCCTTATTATGTCTTCTTATGATGCAATATTGCTAAGTTGCCCTTTGAATGCAAGGCCTGCTAACATGCCAGATGTGCATTTATGATACATATGAGTACCTGAGCATACTAGTGACAGATCCAAGGTAAAAGCATTCTCCTCTGATATTGTCACCTTTTACGTGTGCTGTATCAAGCATTGATGGAAGAGTGAGTTATAGCATTGCTTTCTCCGCTAATGACATTAACTTTAGTGTTTTTTTATTTTTTATTTTATTTAATCTTTTTGTTGTAATCCTGAAGTAAATGTGTTCACTGTGGCACCACCTATCCCTCTATGGGGAATGATAAAGGCAGATGACCAAGTGTTCTAATTTTTCAGAAATAAATGATGGCAGTAGCTTGTTGCAGTTTTAGTTTGTCCCGGCAAGTAAGTGTGAGCATGTCCCCGGACTATCATCTCAGAAGAGTGTAGTGTCCGAAGTACGATTTACGAAAATGTTGTCCCTTTGCAGTTAATAATGAGAATTATTCACCCATTGGAATGATATTTTTGTGAACAATATTTAGAACACCATAGTTATATCGTGCAGTAGATATTTTTGTATCCAGTACAGTCTGGATATAGCTGCAGTACTGGTTTTACTCCAGTGTGTATCCTTTGCCATTCCATGCAGTGACACTTTTAGGTCAATGTTAGCCTCGACCTTTTTGATTTTACTAACATTTTATAGATAATATACTTGCTGGGCCGGTCAGCCAGACCTCTTCATCCAGTGGTCTGTTGTGGAGTTGTTTGTTTTTCTTCTTATCACTA
Source organism: Calotriton arnoldi (assembly GCA_963921515.1). NCBI lineage: Eukaryota > Metazoa > Chordata > Amphibia > Caudata > Salamandridae > Calotriton > Calotriton arnoldi. The sequence goes on from CAWUFW010006993.1 coordinate 142,278, forward strand.
CAGCACACTGCATGGGGCAGTGGTTCAGCCCATTTCCCCCCTCTAGTTAATTTCACTGTGGCATTGGGCTATTTCACAAGGACCACTTCCGCAAACAAAGTAGTTCCCTTCAGTGGGTTAATTTAGCAATGTATGCTTTTTAAAACCATAAAATATTTTTCCTTTTAGGCAATATTTTTATATTGGTGAGGGCCTGACAACTCCACTAACAAAAACTTTTAACAAAAACCATGGCAAAATAAGCATTGCCAAAGGCCAACAAGCATTGGCATAGCCAATAGGTCTCGCCTTTGGGACCTTATAAGTGTTTAGTTATCCAGCACAATATCCTTGGTGCAACAACATCAAGTGTTGCATGGCTAAACACTTACAAGGTCCCAAAGGCGAGACCTATTGGCTATGCCAATGCTTGTTTTCTTGTATTTTGGGATTTTGAGGCGAGGTGCCACTCTAGAGCGGAGGTTCCTTTGTTGAATGTGTTTGGTGATTTTATTCCTGATGAATAGCGGTCCCGTTCCATGTATCGCTTTGTGGGTGATACAAAGCAGCTTGAACGTGGATCTTCTGGCAACCGGTAACCAATGCAGGGCTTTCAAGGCAGGGGAGATGTGGTCTTGCGGTTTTATATGTAAGAGTAGTCTGGCAGCCGAGTTCTGAATCCGTTGTAGTCTTTTCATGGTCGTTAAAGGTGATCCGTGGTAGAGGCTATTGCCGTAATCGAGTTTGGACAGAACAAGGGAGAAGGTAGCTTGGACCTTGTGTGGAAATCCCAAATGGGGGAAGATGCGTCTCAGAGTTTTTATAGTAACAAAGCTTGATCTTGCTAGCTGGTCCACTTGGGCATTCATCGATAGCTTGGAGTCCATGGGTCATTCCGAGGTTTCTTACTTCCTTTGATACTTTAGGCGGTTTTCCCAGATCATCAGGCCAGGTGGCGAGCGGGTCATAACGATTCCAATCGCCACATGTGAGTATTTCTGTTTTGGAAGCATTCAATTTCAGATGGCTCGACATCATCCATTGATCCACGGCTCTGAGACAACTGAAAATTGGTGAGTTTCCAATGTCTTTGAGGCATTCCAGTTGAAGGAGTATTTGCGTGTAATCTGCATAGTTATATCATGTGAGGTGAAATTGATTGATCAGTACCGGTAATGACTTCATGTAGATGTTGAAAAGCATGGGCGAGATGATAAAGCCTTGAGGGACCCTTGCTTTTGTGGAGCACGGTTTGGACGAGAAAGTTGGGGTATGGATGACATTAGTTCTGTAGCGAAGGTAGGATGCTATCCAGTCTAGAGCAGTCCCCTCTATGCCGGCTTTGTAGAGTCTTTGTATCAGAGTGTCATAGTCAACTGTGTCAAAGGCAGCCGAGAGGTCCAAAAGAAGTAGCGCAGCAACCCCGTTGCGGTCAACTGTGTTCTTCAGGTCATCCCAGATGGCAAGAAGGGCAGATTCTGTGCCTCTTCCTGGACGAAATCCTGTTTAGAAGTCTGAAAGTATGGCATTCTTTTCAATGAATTGTGACATCTGGGTAAACGCTGCTCTTTCTATCAGTTTGCAGAGGAAAGGTCCATTTGTAATCTGTCTATAGTTGTCAGGATTCAGCGGGTCCAAGTTTGTTTTCTTCAGTAATGGGCGGATGTATAACTTTTTGAGTTCTTCTGGAAATAGTCCGGTAGTTAAGGAGTTGTTGATGATTCTTCTTACTGGAGTGGCAGCACAGGTTGTTAAAAGAATTGTCTTGAAGGTTTGCGGTGGAAACGGGTCAGAAGGGCTGCCGGCAGGCCTGCTTGCTTTGACCAGGTCCATAAATTCATTGTGTGAAATGTGTTGGAAAGAATGGAGAGGCTGGGTTAGAGTATTCTTGGATTGTTGTTTTGGAAAGGGTCAGTGCTGGTGCTTTGTCTTTGTTTTAAGTATGAGTCCAACGTGTCTGCTTTGGCCGTGTAATGATTTGCAAGTTTGTCTTTGAAATCTTGAGTAACGGGATGAGCTCCTTCAAGGCAATTTGGTTTACGAAATTCATTGAGTATTTTATAGAAGTCTTTATTTGCACATTTAGCATTTTGAATTCTGTCTGAATAGTATCTTTTCTTCACTTGTTTGATAGCTAACTTGTAATATCTGTTAATTTTCTGTAGGCGAAGTTTGTCTTGATTGGCGTTTGTTTTGAGCCAGGCACGTTGCAGCTTTCTAATATTTTTTTGTCTTTTATCTCTGTATTTCTTCAAGGTGCTTGTTTTCTTTTATTCTGTTGTGTGGGTTTTAGTGGTATCAGGATATCAAAAACTTCCTGTAGCCACTCATATAGTTTTTGAACAGAATTTATTGTTTCTAGATCTGTACTGGATGTTAGTTGTGTGTCTCAGTGTTCCAAATTGAGTTTGTTCCATGGTCGATAGGTGGATGCATGTAAGGTGGTTTTAGGTGCATCACTTAGTGTTGTTTTATGTTGGAAGGCAAGCAAATGGTGGTCTGACCATGTGACGGTAGTTATAGTTTGAAAGGTAACTAGTTCGGTATTAGCAAAAATGACATCTAGGATGTGTCCAGTGTTGTGTGTGGGTTTGTGGTCGATCTGATGAAGGTTCAGGGCGTCTAGGCCAGCGATGATTGTTTTCGGATGGGGCATATTGGGTTTGTCAAACCAAATAATGAGGTCACCCAGAACGCATAGGTTGGAGTGTAGTGTTATCAGGTTTGAAACCGTGTCTTGAAGCATGTCTGGGAATGTCTCATTGCTAGGTGGAGGTCTGTAAAGGAGCAGGAAGTTACAGGAGGAAGACCGTGTAGGATTGCATCTGGTGAAAAGAGCCTCACAATTTCTTATGGAGACGTCGTCAACTTTAGTGATATGTAATGTTTGCCTGAACACAACTGCTAGGCCACCTCCTTTTTTGCCTATAGGATTTTGGGTGATCGTTTGATAGCCTAGAGGAACGGATTCATGCAGGACTGGAGCCATATCATCACCCAACCCTGATTCAGTTATGAATAGTATGTCTGGTTTTGCATCAGTGAGAAGGTTGTAGATGTGATGTTTGTTTTTGAGAGCGATCGAGCATTTATTAGTAGACAGTTTAGCGAATGTGCTTTGGCGATAGTGTGACTTTGTTTTGTAGAAGAGTGAGCAGTATTTTGTTGGCTTACAGCGGGTGTGTCCTTAGTGCTAGTATTAGCTGTATGAGGATAGCAATAGTGTAGCTTTTCTGTATTATGTTCCTCGTCCAGCAGGCTAAGAAGGCATTTTGATGGGTCTGCGTATGTAGGTGGTGGAGAGGGTGTTTGAGAGTGAGTTGGTACGCTGTGTTGTTTTTGTGGTGTAACCTTGTTGTGCAGTAGACATGGAGAAGCGAAGTTGTGAGGTGTGGCACGTTGCGTATATTGTTTGTGGTTGTTTAGGGCTGAAGGTGTATGAGTTAGGGATGGTGGTGCAGCATGTGGGTCATGTAGTAAGGTTCTAAATTGTCCAATGGATGAAAGGCGGTTAGAAGAGAGTTGCTATGTTGCTGTATGTGTGTTAGGTGTGGTGGAAGAGAGAAAGCTTGAAATTGGATTTGTTCATTTGTGTAGTTTGAAAGGTGGGTGTATGTTTGTATTTTGTGATGGTAAGTATTATGAGGTGTTGCGCTTGAGATTTTTGCTGTGCTGATGTGCGTGATATGTTTTGTTTTTGAGGACTAGTGAAAAGAGTTGCTGACGTATTTGTTTTATGAGATGGATTTGTTTGTATAGTATTATTTGTGAGTGGAAGTAGTCACCATTTGTTGTCTTGAATCGGTGACTGAAACCAGAGTAGTTTACACAATGAAAGCCACCGGTTTAATGTCCGGGCATCTTCTTTTTTCATGGAAGTGTGACACAGTTCACATTTCCACCCTTAATAGGACCTTCAGAAGAATAGGAGATGGTGAGATGCATCACCAGGTGGCGATGTGTCATTACCCATATATATATATATATATATATATATATATAGGTGAAAGATGACTCTCATGTGAATATATTACCTACTGTCAGTTGTTGCTTGAATTTTAGGGCTTGTTAGGTCTGGCATGACCACGCTTGTAAGACATATTGTTACTAGTTCATTGGCAGAGGCAATAGGTCTCGCCTACTAGAGGTATTGTTTTTTATCTATGCTAAAAGGTTTTTTAAATTAAAAAAAAAAAAAGGCATTAAGAGGCGGCCAGCAATGACCGTGCCATACTGCTTTATATAAAAAAAAAAAAAAATCAACCAGCTACACTGCTGTACAACATGGCTAAAACATTTACAAAGCAAAACCAAAGGGGATGATGGACGGAGTGTTGAACATTGCAAGCACTCACCCCCAGTCAACTGATCTGGGTTTAATCCATCATCATTCTTTAGCTCACTCCGCCACCCCAGTTCAGACATGGCCATATGAAAATCAGTCTGACCCTGTGCCTCATGGGAACAGTCCAGCCCGAACTGCCAAGCCATGTCTTCCCTGAAACCGGAAACAAGCATCCTGGGACCGGTTTCTGGCTTACAGCCGTCATCAGCCAGGCTATCTTGAATCCAGTGGAAAGTGAGCAAGGGACCCACGTCTGGGCATACCCTGCCAACTTAGGGCGAACATATCAAAACCAAAGGGGATGATGGACGGAGTGTTGAACATTGCAAGCACCCACCCCCAGTCAACTGATCTGGGTTTAATCCATCATCATTCTTTACCTCACTCCGCCACCCCAGTTCAGACATGGCCATATGCAAATCAGTCTGACCCTGTGCCTCATGGGAACAGTCCAGCCCGAACTGCCAGTGAGCTAAAGAATGATGATGGATTAAACCCAGATCAGTTGACTGGGGTGAGTGCTTGCAATGTTCAACACTCCGTCCATCATCCCCTTTGGTTTTGCTATGTTCGACCTAAGTTGGCAGGGTATGCCCAGACGTGGGTCCCTTGTTCACTTTGCCACTGGATTCAAGATAGACTGGCTGATGACAGCTGTAAGCCAGAAACCGGTCCCAGGATGCTTGTTTCCGGTCCAGGGAAGACATGGCTTGGCAGTTCGGGCTGGACTGTTCCCATGAGGCACAGGGTCAGACTGATTTGCATATGGCCATGTCTGAACTGGGGTGGCGGAGTGAGCTAAAGAATGATGATGGATTAAACCCAGTTCAGTTGACTGGGGGTGAGTGCTTGCAATGTTCAGCACTCCGTCCATCATCCCCTTTCGTTTTGCTAAAACATTTACAAAGCCAATACCTTGCGTAACCGAGACCTATTGGCTTTGACATTGCTCTTCTCCCAGTTGCAGCCTATTTGGCCTCTGCATGCAGGTATTGTGAGAATTAATTTAAATGTAATTCAAGCTGCCTTGTTTTAAAAAAAACGATACCCTCTTATTAGTAGTTTTAATGTGTTTTATGTGATTTTTGATTTCCTTCTTAGAATTACAAAGTTGCATTTATTTATTCATTTATATTTAATGCACTCGTATGGCTTTTTGCTGAAACAATTAAATTGGAAGAACCTGCATTTTCTTTCATTTGAGAGAAAGTCCTCCTGTTCAGGAGCAAACAGGTACTCTGAAAAAATGAGCACCTGCCCTTCTGTAGTTCCGCGCCAAGCACTGGAACTGCGAATTCAGCATGCAGTCTTTAGCTACATGTGAAATGGCCAATAAAGAAACGCTAACATCATAATTTTGTTCGACCTTTACTCTCAAATCGGACCTCTCCTTTGTCACTTAGATAAAGAACTTAAAGAGTTCGCTTCTTATCACCACCAGTTCCCAGACCTCTTTCACTGTAGAGTTTGTTTTGCAGAAGAAAGTGTAAAGTACATCTTGAAAAAAACTAGAATCTATGTAGCTTTGCTCAAACTGACTACCACGCTTACAAGCTGAAAGTGCTACTCATTTATTATTACACTGGATTTGTTAAATGCTCACCTAGAACATATAGTATTAAAAAAGTAACCGTCTGTAGTTTATTGGAGTTGACAATGAGATAATTGAACTTTAGGATACGCAAATGATACTGCAACAGAGGTTTGCGTGTTCTGCATGAAGAATAGAGTCTAGCTGCTCTGCCATGTTACATCACACTGGCTTTTTTAATTAGTAGCACTGTTTACTATCAAACAGTATCAGATAGTCCATGCATATGCTGACCATACTCGGTCTGAAATCAATTCTCCCATTACAATACCTTGCTCCTAGCTCTAAAAGAACACTGTTTAAAATTACATTTCGGATTCAGAACAGCTGTGTCCAAATCAGTATCTTTGGCAAAGCGCTTCTCTTTTGGCTAACAGGGAGATAGTCTCCCTTAGTCTTCCTTCCCTGCACTTATGACCAACAGTTTACCGAGTTCAGAAAAATTAAAAAAAATGCACTAGTCTATTTTGTTACAACCCTTACTTTAGCATCACAGCTAGGTATGTTGGTTAGTAATTGATTTTATCTGAAGACTGGAAAACACTGCCACTCTTAGCTTCCCCCCTAAAAAGGTGTTAGTTGCGGCAGGGCAAGCCACAGTAGCAATGTTCTCCACTGTCCTAGTGTCCCTTATGAGCCCAAACATTAAGCCGGGACATCTTGACTCCACCTGCCATTGATAATGGTGTGATATCAAAAACAGTCCAAAATTATTCTTCAAAGTACATTTCATCCCCTAATAAAGACTTTGAGGACAGAGGGACTGAGACATTGCTGATGAAGCATCTAGGCATTCAAGAAGACACCTGTACAAATCAGATTTGTCAAAACCAATAAATGGTAAGCATGGTGTTGAAGCAACAGATGCCTAAATGCAAAACGAGGAGAGCGTAGGGAGACGACCAAAAGTTTCCCAGTGCCGATAGGGGCGGTCGTTCTGTGCTCTCCTGTGTATGACTGCAAGTGCACAGATGGTGGCCTGTAACGGAGAACAATCCACCATGCCTACATTGCTTTCCCTAATGAGGAACTTTTTTTTTAGGTCTCGCAGACCTGCTTTGCAGCGCGCATGCGCTGCTTGCGTCTGCGAGACATATTGTGGGTGAGTATATTTCAGAAGGGGGCTTGAAGCCCCGCCCCTCATTTTCATTGGGTAGCGTCACCATTTATGGTAAACGGTGGCTTCCCATTGAAAATGAGGCTTCTGTGTTACCGCCCTTTCTCCTTTTGGGACGGCCCATCCGGACTGGGTCTCCTGCTTCACAGCTGTTGTGAAGCAATTTCTTATCTCAAGGAGGCTGTTATGTAAACAACCCCTGAGATCCAGTCCTGTTGGGCCTCCCAAAAGGAGACCGGGCGCCCTGTGTTTATTTTTGCATTGCGCTTTCGAAAGTGAAAGCGCGATGTAAATATAAACAGCGTTGCTTTCCCCCAATGGCGAGCTCTTGTTCTTAGCTTCCCCGGCCATATTTTTGATCCCAATCCATCCCTGTTTCGTGCCATCTCTAAAAATCACTGAATAAATGGCATCACAGAGTTGCCTACGTGATATCCTCCTTATAGTATACTGAAGTAACAAACTGTAACAATAGGTCTAAGTGAAAGGCATATTCGGGCCAATTCCTTGGAAGAACGAGAGGCCAACAGAAATCATGTTTCGTGTGCTGTGAACTGCAGACGAACTGCTGTTGCATCCCACGTGACGCCACCCTACGGAGAAACATTGAAAGCTGTGAATAGATCTGTCCGAAGTTCTTGACTATGAAGACTTTAGAGTTGCGGCCATACTGTGACGGAACATTTCTTGTTATATGCTAGTAGAAACACTGTTCAATACTCAGAAAATAGTCCACTCGTATTTAATTTTTCAATCATCTTTTATTTTTGAACATATATTGATATATAATGCTCCCATTATCCTCCGTGTCACAAAACATCAAGAAATCCTGTCCGATTTTTCCATTGAACTTCCCAGATCCGCGTTGCTGCGCTCGTCTGTTTTCACGCCACGGGTAGGCAGAATCCATGAAGAGCCAATCAAGTCACAGCCTGGACACGCGTCATTGTAGCAGTAAATTGCAGTGCAGACAATAACAACAACAGAGGCAGCTTCGTTGGCAGACACAGACAAAAAGAACTTAGAAGTCGTGCTAAGAGCAGCGGGACAAGCAGCCGAAGGAGAGAGCTCGAGACGGGACAGCAGCATGTCGCAAAGCGAAGGTCCAATGTCGCAGGAGGAAAATTTACAGGGTAAGGGTTTAGAGTCCATCCCCCCTACCCTCTCCTTCCAGCAGCAGCCTAGTCGTGTCTGAGCATGGCCTTTGACACGTATATCTTTCTAGAAAGTGTGTTCGATGGATTCTGTGTATTGAAAGACAGGCAGTACCTGACAAAAACCCGAGGCAGCCCGTATTAAAATTAGATTGTAGTGCCCGAACCATGGCGAATATCGGTTTTGCAAGAGGTGTAGAGAAAAGATGAATATCTATCTACGCTGAGTGTGAAACGAAGAGGAGTGCAAAGGTTCTCTACAGGATGCCAGCAGGGTGTCGGGCCTCGGGCGTAGGATAAACAAACTACATGTAACCGCAGCAGTCAACGTTACACGCGTAGTGGAGAAACTGTACATAACTGCGTGTTACAGTTACAGGGTGCAGAGAAAGGACGGTGCACACTAGTGGCGGCCTTCAACATTTTGCAATGTCGAGTCTGGAATTGCACAGCGCGTGCATTTAAAATCTATTCGAATTACCACCTCTGTGCCTGCCTAGAGCATAGTCACTTAGGCTATGGCTGGGATGATCCAAATAATAAAAAACAAGCATTGGCATAGCCAATAGGTCTCGCCTTTGGGACATTATAAGTGTTTAGCCATGCAACAGTTGATGTTGCACCAAGGATATTGTGCTGCATAATTAAATACTTATAAGGTCCCAAAGGCGACACCTATTGGCTATGCCAATTCTTGTTGTCCCATGAGATGGTCTGCCACCCTATGTGTAAGTAAGTACCAGGGTGTCTGAGGATTTCGTGGGTATTAATACAGAAACTTTGTACTATTGAGAAAAAAAAGGGAAATCCATTTGAGCTGTTTTGCTACTTCTACATTGCAAAATGGGGCGAGTTGTAGCTGTACTGTTGATGCGTTCACATAATCATAAAATGGGAGGGATACAATACATCTCAATTTTGAAATGTGACGTGAAAAACTGCTGTGTTGGAGGCAAAATAAACGTGTACAATTTTTTTTAGATGAGTTGCAAAAACAGTCCAACAATTGGTGACCTTTCTTTAAAGGTCACGAACTAACGTTTCTTAGGTACAAACTATACGAGAAGCATAAATTGATTTAAAAGCAAAAAAGTGCGTTACATACACGCTTGGGGTAGGGTAGCACCACACCGATGCTTCCATATATTAGTACTACTATTGCCTTAGATTAAGAGGCGACCTAGCGGTTAGCCAACACTGCCAGTATTGCCAGCCAAATACAAAGCACCCCAGTTCTAATATAAGTATTCATTCTCCCGAAACAGCTAAAGGAGGAAAGTTACTATTCTCTGAACGCCTCCCCCCGCCCCCGCTCCATACCCCACACACACAGAGGAGGTGCACGCCAACCCATGACCGCCCCCGCTTCACCCAGGAGAAATGACGGCTGTCAGTCAGGAACCAAGTGTGGTCCAGGCGCTCACTGCTGGCTTGAATCATGACCTTTCAGTTAATCTCTCCCGCTTCAAGGGCTGATAAAAGGGTAATGAAGCGCCACAATCAGCAGGGCTCCCGTACCGCGGCGTGCCGGGTACCACCAGGGGCCTGGGGAATGGAGACTCCTGCTGCTGGCCCAAAGAGCAGCTGTGCCCGCCTTGCTCTGAGACCCCTATCCGCCATTAACCGCTTCAAAGCGCCACCCACACTGTGCAGCGATGTCTGCATCAAGACAGGCGCGCTCTGCAAATCTCTCACACAGGCCTCGCACACCGTGCGGAGACGTTTTTCAAAACACCCAGGGCAAGGTACTGCACCCCCTCTAACAAACTATGCATACTGCGGACAGCCTCAACATGCCACAGTACTAGCAGACACCCCTCCGAAATTAGGGAATTCACGGCAGCAAATATCTCCAACTACAGTGTGCTCAGAAAACCTCAAATACGCCACAGACACAGGCTGAAAACCTCTCTCACATGCTGGTGACACGGTGAGCAAAGCTCGCCAACAAACCGCCGACACCGTGTTTAACAACCTCTCCACCGTACCTGTGGCACTGCAAATCTTAAGAAGCGCACGCTTGCGAGCAGCAGGCGTGAAAACACGCTCGTGCACCATGGCCTTTTGCTTGCGGTTACCCGCACGGCCGCCGGGCGCGATAATTAAAAACACATGGCCGTGCGGGTAACCGCACGGAAAAGGCCATGACGCACGAGCGTCTGGTCAGCTTTTTGAAGCCCCTACTTAAAGTCTTCGCCAGAGCAGCGCTTGCGCGCTACTCTAGGCTCGAACTAAAAATGGCCTGCTAGGCTATGGCAACTTTTCAGTATGGAGAAAGCCAAAGGAACAGCACAAGCTCCAGCAATTTGTTAATGAATATATAGGTATATGCACATACAAAGTCAGATTAAAACATTTTAGGAAAATATGTACATATACACGTGTGTGTGTGTATGTATAATATTTACAATTATCCTTTTTAGATTGCCGGCTAGTTTAATTGGTGGCCCACCCCCTAAAATTCACCTCTAGAGACTGTTCTGTCTCCATTTCATGTTTGCATTTTTTTGTTCAAATCTCTTTTATTAATTTTTTATACATCACAAAAGAAAATTCAGCACAGCAGTTACCAAATGGTAGGCATAATAGGGCATCACATTGGAGACAGATGGCATCGTATATGTGGATGGTCTAGAGTAGGCGAACTATAGAGGTCAACAAGCAAGTCTTGACAGAGGAATGCATGGCCAGGGATTTGGCGCATCCGGCGCAACAGGAGTCGGGCCGGTTGCGTGCGATCGTTGCCCTAATGGCATTAAAATTCAGGCAATCCATGCCAGGAGGACGTCTATGGCTGCGTTAGCCTGGTGCGCATTACTACAGGGCCGAGGAGAGTTCAGATAGTAAAGTATGTCGGGTGGTGTAAGATGTCATGCTCAGATGGCTCTGGAGTGATAGGCATGAGAGGTGTGGCCATGTGTCATGTTGGGCGCTCCTCAGGATGGTTGTTGGGATCGCCACAGGTGCACGTGGGTCTGGAGACCCGAATTAAAGGCACTTTCACGGTAGGGATTGGCCCTGGCACGACGCGCACCGACCGATTTCGCCCATGTTGAGACCATCGGAACCCAGTGGTGTCCACGGTATTTGTGATTAGGCTTTCTAAAAGAGAGTTGCAGGAATGCTGGCTTGTATGAGAAAAAATAAGAAGAGAGAAACGAAGAAGACAGAAAATAGACGAGTACAAAGAACATAGGGATAGATGAAGAAAGAGGTGGGGAGAGGGGCGCGATGCTGCGTCATCCGGGTCGGAGGAGGCTCGGGCAGAGGAGGGAGGAAGGGGAGTCCCTATGTACCACGGGTTTGTGACCTTAGAGTGGGGGTTGTCAAGTAAGACAGGGGTCTCTCCCATGTCAGCCTATGTCGTTTTCGTAGGTTTCCCCTCTTGGGAGTATAGGATCGTCAAAAAGTTGAAGGGCTCTCAAGCGGGGGACGGACGGATCGAGCGTGTTCCAACCTTGAAAGGTGTAGGACCAAGGGCTGCCAGGTGCGTTGGAATTTAGCATCAGTGTGCGCCAACCTGTGGGACAGAAGTTCCATCGCCATGGCATGCCAAAGGCGTGTGAGCCATATCGAAGTTGGAGGAGTATAGGCCTTTTTCCAATGTAATGCAATGACTTGTTTTGCAGCAGCAAGCATGTGAAAAATTAAGCACCAGTCCGTGTGCGTCATTGCTTTAAGAGATGTTGGTCGAATGCCCAAAATGACTATCCCCGGGTCATTGGGTAGGGGGAACCCCACCACTTCCCCAACGTGATTCAGTATCTCCTTCCAAAACGGGAGAATGAGTGGGCATGTCCACCAAATGTGTAGGATGGAGCCCTGGGCTGCCAGGCATCGCCAGCAGAGAGGGGCAAATCCAGGGAACATCTTCTGGAGTCTGAGGGGAGTATAGTACCAGCGAGTCATGATTTTATATGCTGATTCCTGCTGTGTTATGCTTTTAAAAATGCGCGGGATATCTCTCCACAGCTGTTCCCATTGCTCAGGGAGGATATCATTCTCAAGGTCCAGCTGCCACTGTCGCTGGTAGGTATGTGGAGGTACTGCGTGGGAATGCTGAAGAACCTTATAAGTCCGGGAGATCAACCCTCGGGTTCCGTCAAAAGAGCGGACTAGTGATTCAAAGGGCGTGGGCCGACGCGTGGCACCGTCCGTGTATGAAGGGGCTCGGAGCCAGTGGCGCACTTGAAAGTATTCTAGGCGCGCGGTTCTAGGGAGATTGAAGTCTTCCTTGCATTGATCAAATGGTTTGAACGTTCCCTCCGCAAACAGTTGCTCTATAATACGGCATTCACCAGCCGTCCACGCTGAAAAGGATGAGGGGTGGAGAGCTGGGGGAAGTCAGAGTTAAGCGCCAAAGGTGTGAGAGGGGAAGGAAATGTGGTGAGGCCTCGGGGTACAGCGATTCTATCCCAGATCTCCAATACCGTCCTCGTGGGGGTAGCGATATAGGCACTTTGGTGTCTGGCGGTCCTCCGCAACCAGGCCAAGTCCCATAGCGGGCGGCAGGCTACAGCCCTATCCATGTGAAACCAGTGTTTTTCACTTGCACGAACCGACCACTCCGATATATAGCGTAGGTGTGTCGCCCAGTAGTAGACGAGTAGGTCGGGGCAAGCCAGCCCTCCCCGGTCTCGCGGTAGCATTAGAACTCTAGTGGAAAGGCGCGATTTTCCCCCGCCCCAGATAAATGCGACTATCTCCCTCTGAAGGCCTAGGATGTCCCTATGGGGAATCGGTGTGGGGAGTGCCTGAAAGAGATACAGGACTTTCGGGAGGATTGACATTTTAACTGCATTAAGGCGACCCAGCCAAGAGATGGGAAGTGACCTCCAACGACGGAGTTCAGCTCGGATTGAAGCTCTACAGGTCGGCCAATTTGCCTGGGTCCATGTGTCCAGATCAGCCGTAACGTTGATGCCGAGGTATCGAATCGAGACTGGAGCCCATTGGAAAGGATTGACATCCTTCAAGTCCTCCAGTTGCTGGGGGAGAAGAGTAAGGTTGAGTGCATATGATTTAGGGAGATTGATCTTAAGACCTGATATCAGCTCAAACTGGGCGAGTACATCTAGAAGAGCCGGAAGAGATGTCGCTGGGTCTGTAAGTGTTAAGAGGAGATCGTCTGCGAAGAGAGCAATCTTGTGGTCAACCCCCCATTCGGATGCCCCGGATGTCCTCCGACCTCCGGACGGCAATCGCCAAAGGTTCCACCGCGAGTGCAAAAAGGAGCGGTGAAAGCGGGCAACCCTGACGCGTGCCCCTGTGAATGGAGAAGGAGGGTGTCAGGAGACCATTGAGGCGGATACGCGCGGTAGGCGCCACGTATGGGGCCATAATACGAGTGATCATGAGCGGTCCGAGGCCTATACGACGGAGGACCGCCCTGAGAAAGGACCAGTCGACCCGGTCGAAAGCCTTTTCGGCGTCGAGGGAGAGAAGGAAGTGGGGTATCTGGCGGCGGGAAGCTTTTTGCACCAGATGGGCCACGCGGCGAATATTATCTGCTCCTTGTCTCTCTTGTATGAAGCCTACCTGATCAGGCTCAACGAGGCCTGGGAGAAGAGGAGCCAGACGTTGTGCTAGGATTTTAGTGTATAGCTTGGCATCTACATTTAATAGCGAGATTGGCCTATACGAGGCACATGCGGCGGGATCCTTTCCTGGTTTAGGGATGAGTGCGATCTCCGCCTCGGCCATTGTCGGGGCCACAGATCCAGTCTCTGTAAAGGAGTTAAAGAGACGTACCAGATGGGCCCGGACCTCCGGGAGAAAGAGGCGATAAAATGCCAGCGTTAAGCCATCGGGACCTGGCGATTTCCCCATTGGCATGCTTTTCAAAGCTTTCTGAAGCTCAGTTGCCGTGATGGGCTCTTCTAGTTGCTGTTTAGAAAAGGAGGTGATTGGCTTCCAGGGGCAGGCGGTCAGAAAGGGCTCTATCTGTTCCACGCAAGTATCTCCCTTGCTGTACAGGGTAGAAAAGAACCTGTTAAATTCCGCCTGCTTAGCTCGTTCTGAGATGGCCCACTCTCCTCCCGGCAAAGAGAGCCTGGAGACGTGGCCACGGGAGATTTGGAGGCGTAGACGACGCGCTAGCATGGGACCCACCTTATTACCCCCTCCATAATATTTTTGTTTGAGGGTCAGAAGGGACTGTTCCGCTTTATTCACTCGGAGGGCTTTAAGCTGGCCCCGAAGTGATGCAAGTTGCCTTCGCGTTGGGAGAGATGGCGTCTGATGACTTTGTCGTTCTAATTCTTTTATATCGCGAGAGAGTTTGTCTTCCACCAGGCGGGATTCCCGCCTGCGGGCTATGGCAATAGAGGTAATAGTGCCCCGGATCGTGGCCTTAAAAGCGTCCCACTGAATATGTATGGGGGTTTCCGGAAGGTCATTAGTAGTAAAATAAGATTGTATGGCCTGTCTCAATTCCGCCACATCCACTGGGTCGCGGAGGACGTGGGGAGGAAGGCGCCATCTGGGAGCAGAATTTAATTGTCTGCCCACAGTGGATAGTGTGATTTCTAGGTGCGCATGATCGGAGATAGATATGTCCGAGATCTCCGCAGATTCCAAGGAGCGAATGAGGGATTGGGATATAAAGAAGTAATCAATACGGGAATATGAGCGGTGGACATGTGAATAAAAAGTATAGTCCCGTGTTTCCGGTTCCCGATAGCGCCAAGCATCAATGAGGCCCAGGGCTTCTATATCGTGTTTAAGTATTGCAGACATAGCCCCTGCTCCCTGAAAAGTCGAGGTAGTGCGGTCCAGGCCAGGGTCCCATACCAAATTGAGATCGCCCCCAAAAATGATGGGATTGGGTTCTCGAAGGAGTAGGGACCGAAGCAGGTCGCGCAAAAAGGCATCCTGCGCTTGATTAGGTGCGTATACGTTAAGCAAGGTAAGCGGTTTACCCTGCAATGTGACCGCCAGCTTGAGGAACCGACCGTCTTTGTCCCGTGTGGCGCGTGTAATTTGCACCGAGAGGCCTACTTTGAAAAGAATAGCTACCCCCGCCGTCTTGGTGCGTGCGGCTGCCCAGGACTGCAGAGGGTATTTAGGGTGGGACATGCGCGAAGTATCTGTGCGTAAAAGGTGGGTTTCTTGGAGGTAAATAATATCTGGGTCGTGCAGGAGAAGATATCTCCATATTTGCCGCCTTTTGTTTGGAGTGTTTAAACCTTTAACGTTTAGGGAAATACACTTAAGAGGAGCCATTAGTCAGTTCAAGGTGGAACACGCTTTCACAGGGTCGTGAGGTATCGTTTCCCTCCCTCTCTGGATTCTGGGTCCAATATGTTCGTGATAATCGTAGTAGGAAGCGTGGGCAGTGGAGGTGTCCGTCCCAACAAGGAAGGAAGGGGCCTGTCTCAGAGAGTCTCCGGGGCTCCAGCCATAGAGCTGAGTCAGCACCGCAGGTGTGGACCCTCTCCCCAAGAATCCAAGGAAAGAAAGATAAGAGAGAAAGAAATATAGAAGAGGAATAACCAGAAAGGACCAGTGAGGTCGAACTACAAAAAGGCCAACTGGGCCAGAAAAACCCATTCCAGTCCAGGAGCGGCCCACTGGTGAGAACCAGGGCGGCTCTGAGGAGTCACTCCTCTTGGGGACTAAGGAAATGGCGGGGTGGGCCATGGAATTGCTCGGTGTCCGCAGCGTCCGTCCCCCAGTGGTCGGGCCGCTTTATCCGTAGTGGGGGGGTTTGGGGCCCTCTGTAGAAACTGTCTCTATTCCCCTCAACCGAGCCTGGTCCGAGGCTCATAGGATGTAAGATATGGCGGGGACCGGGGGCGCCGTCGGGGGTAGGGGGTGATATGAATGTGTGTGCCACTGGGGAGGTATAGCCGCTAGGTGAGTTCGATAGTGACCTTTAGTCGTGAGAGTATGCATTTCAGGTAAACAAACTTTTTAACAGTAGGTACTAGGGCAGGTATATGCACAGTCCGTTCCAGTTCGGCAAGGTGAAGATAGAAAGTCTCTTCCATTGCAATGGATTCTTAGTTAGGTACACTTCAATCTCCAGTGCCCGAGCCAGAAAGGGAGGAAGGGCCGGATCGCGATGCACCCCGAGCTGAGGACTGCGAGGCTTCAACCGTCTTCAGGTGATGAATGATGTCTTGTTTATCCTGGAGAGATGTCATGTTGGCCTTAGAGGACCTAGTGCGAGGGGGTCGCACCCTCGACCATTCAGGGCGAAGGGAGATCCGGGAAGCCGGTTCGGTATGCTTGGGGAGGGGGCGGAGTTCCATGCGACATGCAAAGAATTTGGAGTGCTTCCTTAAGGGATCTCGTGAATCTACGTTTCCCCTCCCAGTGGAAGATCAAAGCAAAGGGGTGGCCCCACTGATATTTGACATTAGATGCTTTCAGTTTGTCTGTCACTGGTTTGAAGTCCCTGCGGCGGCGCAGGGTGAGGGGGACAGATCTTGGAATAGTTGTATATTAAGTCCTTCATATGTCAGTGTCTCAACTGTTCGAGATGCTTGTAGGATTGCCTCTTTCTCCTTATAGAAGTGGACCCTGGTCAGGATGTCAGGGACCAGGTTGGTGTTGCCACGCGGTGGGGCCACCCGGTGGGCGCGGTCCAATGTTGGAGGTGAGGAGTCATCATCCCCTCGCACCGCTTGAAGGAGGTCCGCGACGTAGGTCGTTATGTCTTGTCCCTCTGCGCCCCGCGGCACGCCCCTTATGCGGAGGTTGTTCCGGCGACTCCTATTTTCTAAATCCTCCTGTTTAATTTGGAGTTCTATGTGTTGCTCTTCGAGTGCAGACACCCTACGCCATAGCTCCTCCTGATCCTCTGTGCGCGAGTCGAGAGTCCGTTCCAGGTCGTCCACCCTAGTGCCGATGTCTGTGACATCCCGCCGAAGGTCCGCCAGGCATGTTTTGACCTCCAGCTTGAGAGATGAGATTTCAGACTTTATTTCGTGAAGGAAGTTGGACATGAAGGCCTGCGTGATAGGGGCATTATCGGGTGTCGCCTGCTTGGTGTCCATTGTGAGATCCTCCTGTGAGGGTGCCGATGTATGTTTATTCCATAGGTCTACCACTGAGGTGTCTTTAGAAGGTGTTTGTGCAACGGTTTTCCCTGCTTTGGGTTTAGTCATATCTCCAGAGGTGGAGGTGTCTCCCAGTCGAGGTGTCGCCCACCACCAAGTAGGGGGCTCCACCAGCTTCACCCCAGGACAGCCCAGGAGCAGTGGATGCAGGAGAAAGCACCACCAGGTCGGATCTCTGCCAGGCAAGGCTCAGTGCAGCACCGGACAGACGGCCCAGGAAGCGTGAGGCGAGCGGCTCGAGGAGCACGAGGGATAGGTCCTATCTCCCCACCGGAGACGTCAGGAGTCAGCTCTGCCAGCGCGCAGTGGAGGCACCGTTAATGTGTGGTGTGGAAGAGGGCCAATACCTAGTCCGGAATGGACAGCCCAAACAGCCCGCTGAAGCTCAGCCCCGGGAGCATTCCAGTCTCAGAGGGGGTAGAGCGAAGGTAGGCGCCGCAGGGCAAGTGTGGGGCGCAAGAGTAATGATGATAGCTGTCCGCATTCAGTTTCCCAGGGGATTGTAGTGCGACAGACCACGCACTGCCCAAGCCCCTTGTCCCCCCCCCGGCAGGCGTGAAGCAGGAGGCAGGCAGCAGAGGGCGCGGAGGTACTCAAGCCAGCCCATCCACCGCCCCTAGGATTCGGCCAGAAACTTGCTGGGAGGTAGGCCGCCGCCGCGCAGCTGGGTAGGAGTCACAGGCCTCAGTGTCAGCAGGGCATCAATAGGGAGCAGCTTGGCCCCTGTGGTCAGGTATCGGGGGATCAGCGATGTGTCTCTACCGGGTGTGTCGAGGCGAGTGGTGTCAGGGGGGATCCCCCTCCGCTCTCTGCAGCAGGTAAGTGTCTCTCGCTCCCCCGGCACGTCTCTCTTCCCCCGGGGTGGTCAGCGCCGATCCCTCCTCATCTGGCTCATATTCGTCCTCTCCCCCCCCCACCCGGTGTGGTGGGCGAAGCGGGGGTTACCACAGAGCCGGATTAAGCCCCCTGTAGGCCGCCCCGGGATATCCCCGTCCAGGCCCTGAAGTCGCCCAGGGCCCTCAATATAGCCAGGTGCCAGGGGTATGGGGCAGTTAGGAGATCGATCCTCAGCTCTGCGAGGTAGGGGGCATGCAGCAGAGTATGCAGAGTCGCGCACCACAGGCCCTTTGTTGCTCCTAGGATTGAGCCAAAAGGGTGCCGCCGGACAGGCCTCCACCGCGCAGCAGGACAGGAGTCTTAAAGCTCGGTGTTAGCAGGACGCCAGAAGGGCGCAGCTTGGTCTCTCTCTCCTCGGTCAAGTACCGGGGGGTCAGCGGCGCATCCCCACTTGGGGGGGGATGGTGGGGGGAAGGTCCGGGAAATGGGCCCCCCGTCGCTCTCAGCAGCAGGCAGTCGGCTCTCGCTCCCACGTCGTGTCCTTCCACCCCCGGGTCCAGCGCCTGTCTCTCCTCACCTCTCTCGCAGTTGTCGTCTTCCCCGCTCCAGGCTCTCCGGTGCAGTCGGGCCTCAGGAACGGAGGACGGCAGTTAAGGGAGCGCTCCCCAGCCGGCGGCAGGTCACTCTCTCGCAGCCCCACACAAAATGGCGGTCAGGGCCCGCACACAAGGCCACCTCCACTGTCTCGGGCCGCTCACAGTGCCGCCCAGGGTCCCCCGCGCAGTCCTCTGACAGGAGCGGGATCGGCGGAGCAGGCAGGCACACCCCCGCAGTCCCCGCCGCTCAGGGCAAGGCAGGTTACGGGCTCCCCTGCAAGCGGGATCACCTCCGTGGCACTTGGCAAGATGGCGGGCGGGTCCCCGTCTACGAGCCTTCTCCTCCCCCTCGGGATTGTCCGGACGGTCTGATGCTCCGCACACGGTCCCCAGGCTACTGCGGGCTTCAGGAGGTCAAGGGGGGTGGTGTTGACCTCACCCCCCGTGCTTTTGATCGCTTTAATTAAGCCTTATGCCGACCCCGGAGGACGGAGCCCAAGCTGCGTGCGTCTTATCCCATCAAGGTCTTGGCCACGCCCCCCCCATGTTTGCATTTTAAGAACATTTTAACCTGTAGCACTATACAAGCTGGGGTTTTGAGGCCATATTGACAAAAGTAAAACTAAAAGCACCTCATTGCAATATGCTGTTGGCTGAAAAGCCAGGAACGGCTGATTTTGTATATGTTATAGTGCTACCTGGCAGACTTGTGAACTGCGAAATATTTGTAAATTCCTTCCTGCCTTTTTTTCTTGTAAGCAACCAAGGATTAAACAAACTAGCAGGTGAGAGGCCAGAGACAGCTTATCAAATGCAAATGCGAGCATCTCACTGCTACTGCGTTAGCAGTCCTTAGAAAAACAAATTGGCAGAAGAACGAGTGCTGCAGCAGATGAACATGTCTGAAGAGACACCGAAATAGAACAAGTATTGAAAATGCAATAGGTCTCGCCTTTTATTAAGTTAAAGCCATTTGCTTTGCTATACAATACCATTAGCAAAGCAAATGGCTTTAACTTAATCAAAGGCGAGACCTATTGCATTTTCAATGCTTGTTTTCCAATGAGATATTTAAACAGCAGAGGCGTGGTCAGCAGATTAAAGTTTCTATCAAACTTTGAGCAAGCAAACAATTGTGCGTGTTCAAGGAGCGAGGACCAGGTTTAACGCTGGAAGACCCGGCGAGGATTGCAGAACTGGAGCAGGTGTCCTATTGTTTATGTGGCTGTAATGTGGCAGCAGCCTGGGGCCGGATAGATAGATCAAGTGTCTGTCTGTCTCTGCGCTTTCGTGTCAATGCACCGTATTCTGTAGGAGTGATTCGTGATAGACGCATTCTAGGAGTATTTTTTAAAAAAAAACATTTTTTTTAACAGTACCATTTGTGGTATATGTGTTTCTGATTTCTAGCCTGGGGCATTGATATTATGTGGATTTGCCGCATAAATCCAGTCGCCATTGTTGCAAGAAAAGGCACCTTATATAGCATAAGGCGGCACATTGTGTCACTATAATCTCGCGTTGTCTTTGTAACAACCAGTAGTATTGTCTGGGCAGAAGTTTCAGCTCATTGCTATACATTCGGCTCATAATTTTGCCAATCGGCTACTAAAAGGTGACTAGTTAACCTTTGAAGTGGCATCTCGAGTTTCAGTAACTTTTGAATCGATTGAGCTAGAAACTATGTCTGTCGAAAATGATAATTGTACGGCAGAATGTGGCAAATCCATAATTATGCAGAAAACGCCGCATTTTTATTACCGCATAATTACTACAACCCTGATAATTGCTGCTAGTAGCAAATGGAGTCGGTTTCGCTATGCAGCAAAGTTGTGCCTGTTTTCCTAAACTGTTAAATGCCCCCCCCCCTCTCCTTTTAGTAAATGTGCAATTAATGTGTAGCGCCCAATGTCGGCATTTTGCAATATATAAGCGCTAACAGTTTTGCCAGATAAAAGAACTAGGTGCAGAAAATAAAGTGATTTGCCCAGGATCATATAATATATTCTGTGGGGGGGGGGGGGATTATGACGGTGCTCTTTCAGTCCCATCTAATATGTTAATATTATTTGTATTTATATATTTTTTATGTGCGACTTTACCTGTCCGGGTTTCGGGATGCCGATTCTGTGTAGCGCTCAATTGCTTCGCCGCTTCTAAGCACTGTGGTTAACAGGTGTTATTACTACCCAGTGTCTTAGTACGCAGTATGTCGACCTTTGAAGGCTGAAAGGGTTAGTTGGCCCTTGCAGGGTTTGACCCCGAGCACTGTAACACCAGCTGTCACCAGTGAACCCTTAAGGGGCGGTAATAGATGGGAAGCTTCACCGCAAAGGGCATCCGCTTTTAAGTAATTTAGCCGTCAGATCACACGCCTACGGAACTAGCAGTCCTTTGGGGGGCGGCACTTGTACTTTCTTTTGGTCTCTTGGGGCACTGCGCGTCAATCTAATGTGAACCCACGACAGGCTGAAAAATACAACCTGAAACGGTGACGCACTGTATTTGAGCGCGCCTTTTTGTTGCACTTCACAGCGGCCGGGGCTAGTGAATGGGCAAATGGCAGATGTATGAGGAGACAGGGAGGAGGGGGGATGGGGAGTAGCGGGGGGCGAGGGCAGATTGTGGTACTAGGCCCGGAGAAAGAACAAGGAGAGTAGCCTAACGAGATGGTGAGCGCATGGCCCCAACGA
The DNA here is from genome assembly GCA_963921515.1 of Calotriton arnoldi. Lineage (NCBI taxonomy): Eukaryota > Metazoa > Chordata > Amphibia > Caudata > Salamandridae > Calotriton > Calotriton arnoldi. Next base: position 163,655 of record CAWUFW010006993.1, read on the forward strand.
AGCTCTGAAGTAGATACATATTTAATTTAAGGGACCGAGGAGGCACATTTTTCGTGTTCCCCAAAATCGATTCTGCAGGCCACCCATGTCATTCAGCATCTCGCCCCGCCCCAAAAAGCATATTTTCCTCCGCACTCTGACGCCGCATACAGTGCTAATGAAAGAAATTTAATAATTAAACTGGATCCAAAGGGAGATAAAATCTCGCTGTACAAGCGTTCCGTTAAAATAGCCCCGTCAACGGGAAAGTCAATATTCGGGGTTTATTTCTCGTGTAACGTTGCAAAAAACTATTTAGGCACCAAACCCACCTCAGCTTACAAGAGCTAGCGACAGACACGTTGTTGGCAAGACAAAACAAGCTGTCGGCGTTGGGAAAAATATAGTGCATAGCAGATAATGAGTGTGTAACGCCGCAAGTGAGAGATCCAATCCCGGTGGGCGGGGCTAAAAGGAGACAAGGCGGCAACAAGGAGGGACTAAGAAGCCTCCTTTTCAATGGTGAGTCTGCGTTTTGCATGCAGGATGACGCCAGCGAATGAGGAAGATGGGCGGGGCTTCAACTCCGCCTCCGAGAGCTTTGGAATCTGTATTGATTCCAAGAAGCTCTCGTATGATGAGAGCAGCGCATGCGCGCTGCTTTTGCCAGCCGAGACCTAAAAAACAATGAATGGCACTCCTGAACCCATTCTCAGCCCAAAGGTCAGTGTGATTTAGGAGCAGTGCCTTTTGTCCTGCCTTCAACAGGTGCAGCACATACTGCCCCGAGATGGCCTTCTTTGGTGCTCACTTGGTTTACAATGTGAATGTTGGTATGCTTGCGTCATATTCCGATTTGCAGTAGAGACGAGATGGTTAAATAAAAGCCAATTTAAATCCAGAATCCAATAACTTTGATATCTGCCTGTATCCTGTTAGCTGCCATTTTGCAAAATAATGGTGTGTAACCATTTCACTAGGTTTACCTTTCTGCCATACCAATGTGTGTTTCTGTATTATTTTTATGCTCTTTGTATTTGTTCACTTTGCATTTTGTTTAGTGAATAAGTTGGCCTTTTATCCTTGTACATTTAATTTGGACTCTTTTAAAGATGAATGCAGACAACAACACATCTCAATTGTTAAAGGGGGCAAGAGCCAAGCCTTCGAAAAACCCATCCTGTGAATCACTCAAAAGATGATCTAGGACAAGATTTTTTAACCCCTTCGATGCGCGTGACGAGCTCAGCTCGTCATGCTGCGCGGTAGCGCTGTGCGCATGACGAGCACGACCACACCCGCGATCGGAATGTCCAGCACACGAGCGGAATTCCGATCGCGGTCAAGGGGTTAAATAAGTCGCTTGTATTTGACACTCGTTTCAATTTACTACATTACTCTCGATTTTACTGTTTATGTAATAGATATTTTTGGATCATTAAGGATAATAAAGGATGTTGTTGTAAAATTATTAGGCCATGGTCACACAATTTGGCCTAATGTGGAAGCCAGGATTTCAGTTTAAGATTTTTGCGTGTGCAGTCTGCAATTCAGCCTCTGGAGTAATTTTCTCCTGCCTCTAATGTTACAGGAAATGTAGGTGCTTTGTAATAGACTTCCAGAGCTAAACTAGCATACTTTATTTCATATCCTCAATGAAATTGACTTGCAAAGCATGAAACCACACACGATCTACCTAGCACTGGCTGAAAAATCGTCCTAGAAACAAATTGGATAAACTGGGTGTGATATAATTACAAAAGTTTATCTGCGATATTATTTACAAGGTACTCTAGAATCCAAGCACCCCAAAACAAAATGGAATAAAAAAACTAGATTGTCTTGTACCCTAATAGAACAACTTAAATGTAAGGAATTGCGGAACAATGCAGTCTTTTCTTGTTTTGTGTATAATGTAAACTGCAATGAAGAGGACATGTGTTGTCACGGCAGCGCTCTGTCTTTTCCCAAGACGCTGTTCGCTCTTTCAGGCACATAGCTACAAAAACAAGCATTAAAAATGTTTTATTAAGTTAAAGCCATTTGCTTTGCTATACAATACCATTAGCAAAGCAAATGGCTTTAACTTAATCAAAGGCGAGACCTATTGCATTTTCAATCCTTGTTTATTAAGCAGACTGTGTCCTTTAAAGAGACAGGCACTGCTTTAAAAAAAAAAAGTTTCCTATTTCATAACCTATAAGGAGCATTCAGTGTTCCCTGGGATCACTCCCTTCCCTTCGTAAGGCCATCCACCAGTTTCCCCTATGCGATGCAGTTACCAGCCGAACTTGAGAGGTGGTAATTTAGCAGTAATTTGCGACTGCAGTTGAGGTCACAAACTGCAAAAGCCTTTATTAGACGAGACCCAGCATGCTCCCTTTGTGTTAATCCTATGTTTGGACCAGGTTTCTCAGTTTATAGGGATTCACAGAACGTTCCAAGATTAGTTCTGGAAATCGGTGACGGTTATAAATCTTTTAAAGTCTCAAATGCATAAAATGCATGCCGAATTTCCCCTATATGAAAAATTTTGTATTTGTAAATTATCCTTAGATGTGCATGAATATGTTTAGCTTTATCCTCGCGGAAACAATAGTTTACACTGAGTAGAAATGTCTTCCACTAGACCCCAATTAAATATGGGGTTTTCCCTTTCATTTCACACAACAGAAAGTTACTTAATTTTATGTTGCATAGAAAGAACTGTGCATGCGGAGTCGGGTGGGAAACTACTACCTACTAGAGGTACATGAATACGCAGCAGCATACAAGTTCGTAAGTGGTCAATTAATTCTGCTGTGTGGCACGTCCATAAAGGTCACAAGTCGCTTCCTAACCATAATCTTGAGGATGCAGCAGTTCTACCATAGTAGCAGAATTGTTGCCTTCACAACCCACTGTGCAAACATAAATTCTATCTAGCCTTCTGCAAATCAAGATGTGTAATATAGAATTATTTTATACTCTCCTATTTTCAAGTTTGGTGTGCAAAGAATTGTGAATCAGATCTTACTTATCAGTTAGGAAGCATTAGCCACAACATAATGGTAATAGCTCAAATAACTCACGCTATACGGTCGAAAATCGACAGGGCCTGTTATTGGTTCCCAGGCTGAAGAGCCAAGTAAGCCAAGTAAGCTGGTTAAGATGGCTAGCACAGGTGACCGCACTCTCGCTGAACTATATAATGACATTCTGGGCGGCTTGTTGGTACCTCATGGATCTTTGCTACCTTTCTCTAGATGTTCACTTTTAGTTTTTTCCCTACCCTTTGTTCCCCTGTGTCATTTTTCCCTCTTATATCTTGTTGAAAATAAATTCAGGATCCAGGAATGGTGGAGAAATTTTTTTGTTGTGCTTCAACAACTGGAATTACTCCCCAGAGCACAGTATTGTGCATTGGTTTGACTGCCTTACAGGTCCAATATTAACAGAACATTGCAAACACGACATCTCCACATTCTAAAGCTTTAGGTCTCTCAAGCAAAGCAGAACACTTTACACATGTCCCCTCTTTATAAAACAACATGAAAATAATAATGTGAGGTAACAGGAATATATCTGGAGATATCATTATATACATATTTACAGAAATATATGCATCACTCTTCACTTTCCTAATGGAGAATTGAGTGAGCTAGCAGTGAAAATAATCTGTGGCATTTCATCATTCCTTCTACGTCACACCTCTTCATGCACATCTTCATCTTTCGGTTCATTCACATATTTTACATTCACATACTCGCCTTCATACACCACTACTCTTCCCTTTTTCAATATTGATCCATCATTCAACACCACAGAATTCTTGCCTACGTGTTTTATCACTTTCAGTTCTGAATATACTGATTTTCCTTTCTGAATATTCCAGGGTTGCTTGTCTTTAATTCACTGTCCTTCAATCAACCTTAACCTCTTTACCTTGCACAAGTCTTCTTTAGCATGCACTCTTCTTTTAATTTCATCCTTGCAAGCCTGTTTTACTTTGCTTGTTGGCTCTGTATGACCATAACATTTGCTTAACATGATCCACAACAGGCCTACCATTGGCTACAACTATTTGTACACTTTGTTTAATTAGTCTATTTACTCTTTCCATAAGACCATTAGCCATGCAATTATGAACAGCTGTTTTACAATGTAAAATATTTTTATTTGATAAATAGATCTCCAACGCACCAGAAGTAAATTGCTGTCCATTAATGTCACTAATTCTTATGGGTAACCCTCATCTAAAATCAATTTCTCCCTGAACTTTGACACTTTTGCTCCTTACTCCTCCTACAAAGTTAGCCTCAAACCACAATCGACTAACACTATTATAAATCTATTTTGATCACCAGTAATATCCATTGGACCCATTATATCCATTGCTACTATGATCCATGGCCTCATGGGATACTTAACTGATTGTAAATGTTGAGGATTAGTTTTGTGTATTGTATAACTATTGGCTCACACATATCGCATTCTTTTACTATCTTTTCTGTTTCCTTGTCCATATTTGGCCACCAAAATGATTCTCTGACTCTACTCTTTATTCTGATCCATCCTAAATGGCCCTAATTTGCATAATCAGTTACCTTACTCCTAAGAGACCCATGGGTGGTACTAACGTTACACCGCTTCTTATTCCCTACATCTTTGCTCAGTTCATTTTCAACACAACCAAACTTCCCCCATCCCTTCTTTTTTGCTGGCCAGCCTACTATGAACTACCTACTGATAGTTGAAAATTTTGTAACATCTGCTCTTTTCTATTCTTCTCCTGGTATAGTTTCCATATCAATACATTCAGTGGCTTACACCCATCTATATTAATCTCTTCATGGTGCTCTGAATTATTGCACAAACCATTGTTAATTTTAATCCTAGACATTGCATCCACAGATTCATTATTCTTGCCTGCTAGAAACTTAATGGTGAATTTGGACTCTTCGATATTTGCCCACCATTTTGCGACCTTGGGTGATTACCATTGCTTATCTTTAGTAGACAACAACTGAATTAACGGTTTGTGATAAGTACCTATGATGAATGGTATTCCCCACACACGTTCAAAAGTGTTTTATAGTCCAAACTATAGCCAATGTTTCTCTTGCGACTACTGAATACTGTTGATCACAGACTAACATGTACATGAAGTGTATCCAAAACCAACTTTTAATCTGACTTAACCCTACACCAAGGCCATATGTGCAGCCATCTGTAGTTATTACAGTTTTGTTAGCAACTCTAAAACTACCCAAAGGTGGTGCTGCTGCGGTTTGTTTTATGCCAACAAACTCAAGTTGACATGCTTTATCCCACTCAAACCTCTTATTTATCTTAAGCAACTCTCTCATGTTTCTAGGCTTATCTGAACAAAAATTGTGTAAATTACAGTAGAATTCAATAGCTCCTAAACATGATCCTAGTTGGTCTTTTTTTTTCAGGTGTTGGTTCTTTTAATATGTTGTCAACCAATTTGTCTTTTGGTTATATTCCTTTGTTATCAATAGTATGACCCTAGTATGTCATGATAACTTTTAACTCACATTTTTTAGCTTTGACTGTTCACCCGTTTCCAACGTATTGTTATGTTCCTTCTCATTGTTGGCAAAAACTAAGATCTGATCTTGAAAGTAACATACTCCTTGAAGACCACTAAACAAATTCTCCATGAACCTCTGAAATACAGAGAATGCAGATGCCAACCAAAATGGCATTTGCTTGATTTAGCAGGCCCCAAAAGGCATAATAAGGATGTTAAGTGTTGAGATCTAGGATGCAACTCTTTCTGATGATAGGCGGACAATAGATCTATTGTAGAAAACCACCTTATCTTACCTATGGTAGATAACATTTCATTTAAATTTGGTAAACTATGCCAATTAATTCCTATGGCGTTACTGAAGTCTTTGCTGGCCCCACACACCCTTATTAACAAGTCTGGTTATCGAACTTCAACTATAAGTGCCAATCAATCTGATGATTCTATTTCCTCTACTATTTCATTGTTTAGTAGTTTTTGTAAGTCATTTTTATACAGCATCTCTGAAGGCTAACAGCAAGTTCCTGACCTTATGTACCATTGGTTGGGCACCCATTATCAGCACTATCTTATATTTAAATCCTCGTAATTTTCCTAGTTTCTGGAAAAAACCTCTGGATAACTGTGATTAATACTTCCAATTTCAGCCACAGGACTGATTAATATAACGTTTTCTGCACCTGGTTGTAGCTACATGCTTAGTGCAGCTTTGTTAAATAATCCCAACAAAAGTGCACCTTTCTGTGCTACATACACCCATTTGCTGATTAACCTATCTTCAAGCATAATATTTGCAATAAAGAAAACTCTACACATTCCCTCCCCCATGTCTCTTCAATCTTATATCATCTTTGATCATACATTTAGTCTAAATCCCAATGTTTCTGAAAATCTCTTAACGATATATATATATTTTTTTAACGGAGTTTTATATAGCACGAACTTGACCCGAAGGTATTGGGTATCAGAGCGCTTTACACGAGCACCAGTTGCGTTACATAAGGACACATTCATTTTTGTTGGGCACGGGGAGATTGTGATTTGCCCAGAATTCCAGGATGTTGTGCGTCCTTGCCGAGACTCGAACCCGGTTCCCTAGATTTGAGGTCGACCGCCCTAGCCGTTAGCCCTCGACCTAGCCGTTAGGCCAACTCCTCTTGTGTATTGTGCCCCAGAATTCACCAGCATCTCAAATTGCGCACAGTCAAATATTATGGCACAGTTTAGAATCTTTTTTTCTTTCTTTCCTCTCCCTATTATAGTCTTTATCACCCATCTGTTGCTCATTAAACAAACTTGTTTTGGCTTGGTCATCAACTACACTCCGCACATAAAATTCATAATTTTCCACGTTGACTGTACTTACAAATATATCATCTACTACATTTATAGTTTTACTATTCATCGCACTACTTTTATACATTTATGCAAAATGGCCTACTTTCTTAACTTTACTATGTGTACCATAACTGGCTAGGCAACATTTATCATTTGCCTAGTGATTGATACTTCCACATCATACACATTCATTCTTAGTTAAGATTGTGGATTTACTCTTACGTACGAGGTTGTTTTAAAAATTTTTTTTTTACCAAAATACATTTAGCCATAATATGGCTTGTTTTCTGCTATCTGCACATTTTTTGCCTCCTGGCCTAACATGTACATTTTAAACGCATCTACTCACTCTGCCCGTGGTGTTTCAGGATCTCATAGGAAAGGGACAAAACGTGTAGGAGGTGACATAAGTGACATGTTCGTAGAAAATTATTTAATGTAAGTATTAAAGTAGTTACCATCATCGTTTTAGGTAAAAAATTTATAAACTTAAATAGTAAAAATAGTCATCATTGTCATATCTCGGAATTTGTAATGTATTTAATTGCTGCAGATTCCGTCTGGAATTTCTGATCGTCTTATTTTTGCTGATGGCTGTTTTGTAGTTTTAATCTTGTTTGATGTTGTTCAGATGGCAGGGTGTTGTTTCAAAATCTAAAAAACCTGCCGTTCCGCCTGCCATCGATCCCGACGTTGAGCCTGCCATCCGCACGCCGCTGATGCCGATCCGAGTCCCGCCTGCGACGCCGTCTGACACCGGAGTTGGATGCCGTGGTCGAGCTCCCTCCGCCCACCTTTGATTTCGTGTCCTCGCGGTGCCCAGTAGAAAGCCGGCTGGTTCGCGGACCGGCCGTTGAGCTTGTGAATTAGCTCACTAGGCAGACGGACCTGCCCTTACTGCCTGGTAGAAGCAGGGAGCGCCCCGCTGGGCATCTTGCCTGTATCCCTTCGCACTCTGATCCCGGCTCGCCTTGCCTATGAGACACATATCAGCTGACTGCCTGCCTGCCTCAACTATCAAACGGTGAGCGCCTCGCCATCCTAATTCAATTTTAACGGGGCAGTCTTCTTATGTGCCTACTCATCCACCAGTGAAGCGCCTACCTCATACACTCCCTAGCCTGAAACTGTGTGAGACGGCCATTTTAACCTTCCATGTGCTGGCGCTCCCATTAACCATTTACGTACAGGGGCATCCATTCTGAGTGTGCTTGCATTACACAATTAGAAGTTATCCTCACTTGCCCTAATCATAGCAAGTAAAAGTGGACTGATCCTCACCTGCCTTGCATAGTAAGGGAAAGAGGACTGTTCCTTGATTCCACAACAATAGAAAGAGGACTAAGCCAGAAGCCACCCACAACAACAAAAAGAGGTCTGCATCAGTGGCCATCTTGGCACGGACCTCTGTATTACAACTCTTTCAACTTGAAAACCCACTTGCCCTATTCTTAGTAACTGAAAGAGGACTGATCCTCACCTCTCCTAGTTCTAGTAAATGAAAGCGGACTGATCCACGCTTTCACATCAATAGAAAGAGCTCTTAGCCAGTGGCTACCTACAATATCCGAAAGAAGACCCCCCCTACAGTGGCCATCTTGGCATGGGCTCTTAGACTACAGCCCTTTCTACCTACTTTGCCTTCGCTGCTCATCTGACCATCTTGACACGGAAGCACTTTCCATAAGCAATCCTTGATAGTAGGACGGACCTAAGGATACATCTCTCCTCGCAATCCGACCACTGGGTCGGTGGCATCATCACTCTCCCCAGCATGGCAGAGCCCTGCTTGACCTCCACGGGAGACAACTACTACACAGTTATATATCCTCCTAATCTCTCCAAATCCGCCTCCAAAGCCCTCAAACACTCCATCCTGAAAAGCCATCCTGAGACGTTGATATCTGATCATCGTCTCTGCGTAAACTCAGGGCACTGTCATCAACGACCTCATCTTCCATTCCAGAAAAATATCTCGCTGGCGTAATGCCTTCTCAAGCCTCCTCAAAGTACAAGAAGCAAGGAACATCCCTCACGGAAAAAAACTCACAATCACTCCATCTGCAAACCTGCGTGCTGACCTTACCATCACCTTATACAACAGCGGCACTATCCTAATTCAAGCATCTCCCAAAAACCTCATCAAATTTGCTGACCTCTTCACCCTCCTTAAAAAACATGTTCAAAACCCGTCTCAGTTCACCCTCCCGCCGCTCGCCGCCCCACCCCTCGCCCACTCGGCCAAATGCACCTTGCCTCTCACCAACCTCTCCTGCCAGTAACCTCGTCAGGGGACGACCCGGCCCTGTCACACTGTCTCCGACACATGCCATCCACTGCGCACCCACTCCACTTAACCCAGACCTCCCTGCGATCCCCGCTCCATCGACCTCCGATACTCCCCCCAGGGCCCACCTAACATGTCAACCCGGCCTCGCCATCACGCTTCCTGCACATAACACTAGACGTGTCCCTAAACCCTTAACCTCCTGCCCGCGTAATCTTCCTGTACTCGGGGCTACCGAAACTCCCACTAGGGCCCCCAACTATGTCACTGAAACACCCAATAGGGCCCAGTACTCTGGTCTAATTAGCCCCACCACTAGACTACAAAAGCAGTCAGACGAAATTGCCCCCACCCCTTTGGCCCCCTGCCCGCAAGACCTCCCCTCACTCCTCCCGAACAACTCGCATGCAACCAACTCTCGGCCCGCCTGAACCCACCCCCAGACTACTAGCACACAATATCAGAACCGCTCCCTTGCAACGGGCCCCCGGCCTGCCAGAACCCACTTCCAGGCTACCAGCACATACTATCAAAACTGCTCCCTTGCAACGGGCCCCCGGCCTGCCAGAACCCACCCCGAGGCTACCAGCACATACTATCAGAACCGCTCCCTTGCAACGGGCCCCCAGCCTGCCAGAACCCACCCCCAGGCTACCAGCACATACTATCAGAACCGCTCCCTTACAACTGGCCCCCGGCCTGCCAGAACATACCTCTCTTAGAGATATTGATATTCTCCACCGCAGATCCTCCGAACTAACACTGAGCATCCACAAATCGATTCTGGACCTAAAGCACCTCCTTCACATCACCGAACTCTCCTTCTCGAGCCTCTTGCTCTCACAGAATGCGACCCACATCCCCCTCACGAAGCCCCTCATTCACCCACTATCCCTGAGACACTTGCGCCCACGCAAGCAACCCTGCCACCTCTCGGAGAAGGAAATTCTTGCTCTCCTCCACACCTACAAACCCACCCCTGGCATGATTAATCCCTCAGAACTCACGGAGGAAGAGGGGGCTGACCTCCTCAGTAGCGACGACTCTGCCCTGACAACCTCATGCCCCTTAGACCTAAGGGGAGAACACCCTATCTGCACGGTTGCTACCAACCCTAACAGATCTGCTACCCTCCGCAGCAGAGGGGTGGTCAATAGCAACCTAGCTAAAGTTCCCACCTCTGCTTCTACCTGCGACACCCTTTCATACCCCTCCCTAGCCGGCCTCCTAATAAACTGCAGGTCAGCTGTTAAGCATGCATCTGATGTCGCTGACCTCATCCTGAGTCATAAATCGGATCTAGCGATCCTGACTGAATCGTGGCTCAAGGAATCCTCATCCCCCTACCTAGACCTCTTAGTCCCGCCCAACTATAACATCGTAAGGATGGACAGGCACTCAAAGAAAAAAGGGGGTGGCATTGCCTGTATCTACCGTTCCAATCTCTGTATTAAGGAACTGCCGGTGGACCCTACAGATTCCTGCGAATACCTCGCACTCGCCATTTCCAACAACACCTCACAGCTGTGCAAACTTCACATCTTTTACCACCCCCAGGCAAGAACGACGCCTTTACGGACCTCCTCATGGAAATCATCACAGCCAAGGTTTCTCCAAACTCTACTGACATTTTCCTTGGCGACTTTAACTTGCATTGGAATGATCCTAAGGACCCTCAGGTCAATGCCATCAGAGACTTCTTGGCTGATCAAGCCCTTATCCAAGCTTGCTCACTCCCTACTCATTCGAAAGGCGCCACACTAGACTGGATCATTACCAAAGAATCAGCGGTCAAAATTATCTCTATTGACCCTTGTGATTGGTCCGACCACCACGCCATCACCTTCCTCCTGCCCAGCACCCACAAAACATGGACCCCTCAACCCGTGATTCCTAAACAATGGGTTAGAGACACCAAGAACCTCGACCACGAGAAACTGGCAGCGCGTTGTGAGTCCGACCTCCCCCCCCCACCTCAGTGCACCTCGGTCGACAACCTAGCGGAACATTACTCCTCAACCATATCCAACATTCTCGATGACCTGGCACCACTAAAATTAAAAAGAACCCAGATTAAAGACCGAAATCCCTGGTTCAGCGGATCCCTCAACAAGGAGAGGAGATCCCTTCGACAAACTGAACGAATCTGGAAACAACACCCATCAGCAGCACATCTAAAACTTCTCCGCCAGGCCAGAAACGCCTACAATAAGAAAATCCTCAACACAAAAAAGAATTCTTCAGAACTGAACTGGAGAATACCAAAAATCGACCTCGCAAGCTGTTCGACTTGGTCAAACACCAATCCAACAAACTAGCGAAAACCTCCAAAGTCTCACCTAAACCCTCATATCAAGCGAGGAATTCTCGTCCTTCTTCTGCAACAAAATCTCTGCCCTAGGAAATGAACTTAAATCCGCAACTCACCACCAAAAACAAATTCTGCCTGCCCCACCTCCTCTCTCTGCGTTGTCCTCCCGAACTTCACCCAAGAACCTTGCGCACTGGTCCAACTTTAGAATCTACGACGAATACTCTATCTCGAAAATTCTTGCCTCCTTAAAACCGAACAATCACTTTAATGATCCTCTCCCCTCTAACTGCCTAGCTGCCGCCTCTCAGGCTATCATCCCTTCCTGGACCTCAATAATCAACGCCTCCCTCCTACAGGGCTCAATTCCTGACTCGCTCAAGGCTGGCCAAGTTGTCCCCATCCTAAAAAAACCCACGCTAGACCCTGCCTCCGCTGAGAACTACAGTCCCATATCCAACATCCCACTCCTTGCCAAAGTTCTAGAAAAATGTGTGCAACAGCAGCTAAGCCTACACATCAACAACTTTCACCTACTAGATGACTTCCAATCAGGGTTCAGACCTGGACACAGCACGGAAACCACCCTCCTCCACATTGTGGATGACGCCCTCCAAGCCCTCGACCTAGGCGACACCTGTCTCCTAATCCTTCTAGACCTGTCCTCCGCCTTTGATACGGTTAACCACGAAATTCTCCTAGAACGCCTCAAACTCAGGATGCGGTTGGATGGCACCGTCCTTGAATGGTTTAGATCTTTCCTCCAAAACCGCTCACAGAGAGTCCTCATCAATGGTAATCTTTCCGCCCCCTCTCCGGTTTCGGTCGGAGTCCCTCAAGGATCAACCCTCTCCCCTACCCTCTTCAATCTTTACCTTGAACCTCTCACCGAGGTGCTTCAGTGCCGCCAACATGTCCTACCTCATGTACGCCGACGTTACACAGATCTACATAAAAATCTCTTCCCCTGAGGACATTTTCTCCCTGAACGAGGCCTTGAAGCTGACAGTCCATTGGCTCACCGCCAATCAGCTTAAACTCAACGCAAATAAAACTGAATTTCTTCTGATCTCCCCACCCAAAACCAATCCTGACATCCAGGAATGGATCAAGACAATCACAGCACTAAACTGCCCTCCTACCATTGTTGACTCGGCGAAATCCCTTGGAATAACCCTTGACAGCAGCCTGAATATGCGTGGCCATATAAACTCGATGGCCAAAACGGCTAGATTCCACCTGAGTTACCTAAGAAACCTAAAACCTTTCCTCGAAGTTTCCGACCTTAAAACGGCAATCCAGGCACTAGTCATTTCCAGACTAGAATATGGATGCTCTACTCTGGCAGGGCTACCCAAGAGCTCTCTGGCCCCATTGAAAGCCTGCCTCAACACCGCCGCCAGACTCCTAACGGGCACAAAGAAATTCGACCACATCTCTCCTCACCTCAAAGCTCTGAACTGGCTTCCCCTTCAGGCCAGAATCCAATTTAAAGTGGCCTGCATTACTCACAAAGCTCTTTACTCCAATTCCCCTACTTTTCTCGCACAAAAACTCGTGGTATCTGGAGGGACCAGAAACTCCCGATCTGCCAAAGACCTGCTGTTGCAACCAGCACGCTTTCGGAAGAAAAAAACCTACAATCGGGCCTTCTCTGGGGCCGCACCAAGAATTTGGAACTCTCTCCCACCCGCCATCAGAAGACTTCCGTCCTTGGCACAATTTAAGAAGGAAACAAAAACATTCTTAATGGGAAAATACCTCGTCTAAGGAACACTTTACAATCACCTCATCGACATGTTCCACCCTCCACCTCGGCATTCATGGCCTCTATGGATGATACATCTTGCTGCACTCTGGGCATCCCCCAAGAGCTGAGACTGCGAGCCTTCTTATATACTATATCCACTTTGTTTTTTTCCCCACATGTAGCTTGGACTCTAGACTGCGTGCTTGTATATTCTATCCACGTGCTTTAAGTCTGTTTTTCTTCCCCACATGTAACCTGGACTTTAAACTGCGTGCTCCTCCTGTATAATGTATTCCCTATCTATCCCAATTTGACACCTCCCATCCTTAAGCGTTGTATCCCCCCCTTAATCATGTAAAGCGCTCTGATACCCTCACGGGTCTGGTTCGCGCTCTATAAAACTATAAAATAAATAAATAAATAAATGCCACCATTCACCCTGCCCTGCCAGCCAATCTGTTTAACTGCTGGCTTCCAGCACTCTAGAATTCTAGCGATTTTGGGTAGTGTATGCGGGATCCGTGCATCGCAGATAAGAGACTATAGGTCATATAGTTACAATATGTGGAGCTCTAGGTGTACGCCTGTGTCTTCCTGTCACTGAGGAGCCAGTCGTTCAAGGGAACAACCTGGGATGCTCAATAGTACAAGTAAAGGCTTGGGGGTCTCCAATCCACCGTAAAATGTAGCCTCCGTGCATTTATCAAGTAATACTTGTGGGTTATCGTGTTAGACCATGTTGTAGTGATGGGAAGAATTGTTGGAAGTAGGTAAAGATAATTTTGGGTGACTTAAATGATTTGGGGCAGGAGCATTATTTTTAGGTCGAGCCTAGCGCAGCGCGCATGCGCTGCTCTAGGAAATCGGCCTCTTGGAGTCACTTCAGCTGTTGTAGAAGCTTGTGCGTGTGGTGCTCACACGCTATTGGCCTTTGCGTCTGGCTTCAGCACGCAATTGGCTAAAGGCGTGTGGATGTCCCAGCTTTTCGGGAAATGTTTACTCCAGAGCGTTTTGCTCTGGGGAGCCAGCAGCGGCGCGCAGGGGCCATCTGTTTTGTGTCAGGTTTCCTTGCCGCTTTTATTAGAAGGCGCGTTCCCACATTTCTGTTTGCATCGGCTCTCGCTCAGCAGATGGCTTAAGCTTTCGAACACAGACCACATTTCTTTGTTTCCTGCTTCTAGATTGCCAGCAGGCAGACACAGTACAACATCGTAGAAAAAATGATCTAAATAAAACAACATTAAGCAAATAAAGAAAACCTTTTTGTGGAAACGCTGTGTTCGCCGCTAGTGCCACTGCCATGGCCTCATAGCGCTGTGCTTCCAGGGGGTCACACAGCCGGGCATGGGCACGCACTCCAGAGTGTGAACGGGGGACACAGAAGGCACGCACCCTTCGTGCCCCGTGACCGCGGCGTTGAACGAGGTTCATTGGTTTTCCAAGCGCCGGTCCTGCCAGTTTTCCAGGTGTTGGAACAAAGTGTAAAATACAAAAGCAAAAAAGACGGCGACTGGGCAAACACAGCTGTGTAAATGGTCCGGTTACAATAAAATGTTCGCCATAAAGCGCTTCACAGCTCTTTGCAGTTAGGTGTACGCTACACAAAGTTTGTAAAACCCCACAATTCAGTAAAATTATACGCCCACCTCCACAGGCACGCACACCTCGGTTCGCTACCGCCCTTATTTGGAGCCCACTGTGCTTCGGACGCTGTCTGGTCACTGTACACTGGTTCCCTCGGCCTCGGGTTAGAACACTGAGTGCAAGCACGCCGATCTGAAGCCGCACTAGTAAGGAAAAGCTAGCGCCTTCTGTTCACGCGCCCGTTCGCTCCGCCTTTGGCATTTTGTAGAAATCGGTGTAATCCGCAACATTGTCTGTCACAAAATCCTCACGAACGAATCATTTGCTGCAAACACGTGTTTCGTGGAACTGCCCTCGGAGGAGCCTCGGTATAAAACGTGCAAACTGTATATTAGGAGCCTCTATTTTATACAGCGCATATCGACGTTTTTGCTGCATGTAAGCGCTGTAAAATAACAGACGTGTATCTGCAAAGTTTCGTGTTTCCTCTATCTTCCAGCGTATTACTGTTTGATGGGTTCCAATTATAGCGCCCTGGCGCGGATTAGCGCTGTATATTGGCGCTAGGAAAAACACACATATTACGGACAGCATCACTTAAGAACACCCCGATTATGAGGCCCGGGCTGGTTCTCATTTGGAAAACTCGCTTTGCAATTGACAATAAGAGCCAGTTCCTCCATTGGTAGATTTGCATTTCCTAAAAATAGAAATGTCGGGTTTAGATTGTGCAGCCATCGGTTTTATTCGTAGGAGGCGCAGGGGGAGGGAATACACGTTCTGAAAGAAACAGTAATGCGTCTCTTGGGACACTGCTCTACAACATAGCTTAAACATATTGGCAAAGCCAATAGGTCTGGCAAAACACTTATAAGGTCCCAAAGGCGAGACCTATTGGCTATGCCAATACTTGTTAAAAGAGAGCCTCGCCCCACGATGTTGAGTGGAAGTTTGGCCCAGTTCTCAAGATCTCCCTGGACAGCACTCTGTATTGTGACAATGTTGTGGTTCCAACTCGCAAGCGGGTCGGGTGATATCATCATGCCCTGGTATTTGAGATGAGTCGGGCCAGGGTAGTTTAGAGATGTAAGTCTTTTGTGGAGGGGCGCCCACCAGAGGCATCTGTGTCGAATTCCCCCTAGCTTACCACAAGACTCGAAGCATCTACTTAAACCTGAAGTAAGTGGAACATTCTTGGTACAGAAATCTCAAGTTGCTGCACAAAGACAAATCTCAGGTCGCTGCACAAAGACAAATCTCAGGTCACTGCACAAAGAAAGAAATCTCAGGTCGCTGTACAAAGAAAAGATCGTCCACATACAAAGCAATCCTGTCCTCAAAACCCCCGGCTGAGCCACTGAAAACCCCAGACTTCGGCATCCTGTCTGATTTTCTATCCAAGTACCTTGATGACTAGTGCGAATAGGAGCAGGGAAAGTTGGCACACTTGTCTTGTGCCTCTGTGTACCTGGAAAGGAGCGGAGAGAGCACCATTTACTTGAACTTGTGCCCACAGGGAAGAGTACAGGGCCCTCACAAACCCAAGGAAGTGTCGACTAAATTCTATTCTTTCTAAAACTTCAAGCTGGAAGAGCCAATGCACTGTGTTGAAAGTTTTCCGAAAGTTGACAGAGAGTTGGGCAGCCTCTCCCTCCAATCTGTGTATTTGTGCTAAAGCAACCTGCAGCCTGCGAAGTAAGTGCCTGGTGCTTCTGCCTGGATTAAAGCCATTTTGATCAGTGCTGATCAGGGTACCAATTTTCCACACTGGTCTGTTTGCTAAGACTTTGTAAGGTTCTTGGCTTCTATATCTGAGTGAAGGTGGTCTATATGATTTGCAGAGATGGGAAGGTGCCCCAGATTATGTATTCCCGCAACGGTGGCCCAAATCTGAAAGAGACAATTAGTTATGAATTCCTCACCTTAGAATTACCCCCAGACGTCAGACTGGATCCGGAGAATTTTTTCCTCAGCAGTACCTCTGCGCGTCGATAGGTGCCGTCGGTCGAATCCGCGTTCGTCGTTGGCGTCGTGGTCGCCGGAATGACGTTGCGGTATCTACTTAGATGCCGCCCTTGCGCGCTGAAGTCAGTTGTTTCTTTTTCTGCGCCAGCCAGCGCAAATCCGGAGAGAGCGGTACCTCGAGTCACTTTTTGACTTCGTTTTTGCGACTTTTGTCGACACCTTTTTTGAGTCGATCGACTCCTGGTACACGGAGGGATGTCACGTCGGACCGGCTTCAAGGCTTGTGACTCCTGTCACAAACTGATGTCGGTTACAGACCCACACCTCGTGTGCCTATGGTGCCTGGAGCGCGACCACGACCTGAAGTCGTGCTCCGACTGCTGGGCCATGAATCCGAAGTCTTTGCGGGAGCGATCCCGAAAGCTTCTCGAGGCCTGGAAGTCCGCTCCGCGCCGTTCCAGGTCGAGAGGGAGGTCGCGGGACCGGTCGCGGAGCCACCACCACTCGTCATCGAAGTCTTCGTCTTCGGGTAAGTGAAAGCACAAGAAGAAGGCGAAGAAGCATCGTCGCTCTTCGCGTTCTCCCTGTCCGTTGGCCGGCGGGACGCGGAAGGGAGTCGTCCGGCTTCGCCCGCGGAGCCTGTTGGGTCGACTCCGGCCTTCCCTCCTTTTCCGGGACCCGGAGC
Organism: Calotriton arnoldi; assembly: GCA_963921515.1. NCBI lineage: Eukaryota > Metazoa > Chordata > Amphibia > Caudata > Salamandridae > Calotriton > Calotriton arnoldi. Next base: position 181,090 of record CAWUFW010006993.1, read on the forward strand.
GACTCCTGCCCAGTTTCGAAGCTTTTACGAAGCCATACATTCTATCTTCGGGCAGACCGACTCCGCTGGCGCGCCCTCGGGCCCCGCAGACTCGGTTGGGGGCTCTAGGCCTTCGATGTCGGCGGCTTCGGCGCCGCAGGGCCCCCAAGGATCCAGGCCTGGATCCGTATTGGCGCCGGTCGACCTCGTGACACTTCCTCCGGCGCCGAATCCAGTGACGACACCCCCGCCGCCTCCGAATCCGGTTGTGTCCCCAGCCGGCGTCGACCCCGGCCTCCCCCTCGCTGAGGACACGGTGCCGGACCGACGTCGGGACCGGCGCCAACCGGTACTTTTGTACCCCTGTTCTCTCCTGATGTTTCTTACCAGCCTGAGTGGCTAACAGGAGAGGGTGAGGAGGACTGGGAGGGGTCTGTGGACCCTCTTGCAGACCAGTTGGAGGAATCGGACTGGAGAGAGGTGTTGGGTGAGGCCAGTGGACTGGATAACTCCCCAGACCTTGGCATGCTATCTCCCCCTACCGTGGCTACGGAGGAGGGTACATCTTACACCGTGGTGTTGCGTAGGGCAGCCGAGGCCCTAAACCTCGAGCTTCCTACGGTGGCGGTCAGGACTAACCTCCTGACAGAGGTGCTTCAACCGGCAGCGGCCTCCTCGGAGCCCCTGCTGTCGTTCAATGAGGCCCTTACGGACATCCTTTTGGGCACTTGGTCCAAGCCCAGCACAGGGGCTCCTGTGGACAGGATGATTGCCCGACGCCACTGGGCGACCCCATTTTCCTCTCTTCCCATCCTAACCCTGAGAGCTTGGTAGTCCAAGCCTCCACGTCCAAAGGCGTATTCCCTAACGCACCACCTGATAGGGAATCCAAGAAGCTGGACCATCTTGGGAAGATGATGTTTTCTTCCTCCATCTTGGGGCTGCGGTCGGTGAACACCCCATGCCTATTGGGCCGTTACTCCCACTCGGTGTGGGACACGGTTGCGCAGGTGCTTCCACAGTGCCCGGAGGAGGCCCGGGCCGTGCTCTCCCATGCAGTCACCGAAGGGAGAGATGCAGCGAAGTTCACCATCAGAGGTGGGCTGGAATCTGCTGACTCACTGGGGAGGACGATTTCAACGTCGGTGGCACTGAGACGCTACGCCTGGTTGATGTCCACTGGTTTTTCAGGGGATGTCCAAGCAATGCTTTTGGACATGCCCTTCGATGGCCGTCGCCTGTTTGGCGACAAGGCAGACAACGCACTCGAGCGCTTTAAGGATTCCAGGGCTACGGCCAGATCCTTAGGCCTCGCTTCCACCTCCCGCCCGGCGCAGTCTGCTTTTCGCCCCTTTCGTGGCCACGGAAGGGGTGCGCCGCCACGTTCCGCCCAGAGCCACAGGCCTGCGCAGGCTGTCCAACCTCTGCGCGGCCGAGGATGTGGATCCCACCGTTGTGGGTCAGGGTGCCAGCAGGCGGGCCAGTCCACCAGCGCCCCCTCTGCAGCAGCCTCCAAACCCTCCTAGTCCGACCTTTCAGGCCCATCGTTCGCCAGTGGGCGGCAGGATTCGCCATCACCTCCCCCACTGGCTCAGCGTCACGTCGGACAGGTGGGTTTTGCAGATAGTCCGAAGGGGCTACTTCCTCCCCTTCGAGACTACCCCTCCATCCATGCCACCTCAATTCCATTGCATGTCGGAGGATCACCTAGTCCTTCTCCAACAGGAAGTTACTGCTCTCTTGGCCAAAAGGAAAAAATTCTCCGGATCCAGTCTGACTCCTGAGGGTAATTCTAAGGTGAGGAATCCATAACTAATCTATGTCTCTTACAGATATATCGTTACCGAAGGTAAGTAACTTGTTCCTTAGGTCAATAGAAAGGTCACTTCTTGATATGTTTCTAGGAGGTGTGGCAGTATGCGTGAGGAGTAGTTTTATGATTAATTCTATAGTAATTCCATTTGGACTGGTAGTCCTATCTGATGGCATCTCATTATTGTATTTCTGCCGTGGTGAGGGACAGGCACAGTTCGTTCTTTGACATCTGATGCCGAGTTCATGGGAATGGTGACATCAGGGATGATTGGGCACTCTAGTTGTATCCTAGGGGGCATTTGATTAGCATATAGCTCTACATCATGCCTCGCAAATCGTGCGCAATCTCGACCGCCTCGAATACCTGGTGTCCCTGAGCATCCAGGACCATTGGTAGCATCCTCACTTTCAAATCCATTTTTGCCAGGAATACCAGACATTTGCCCACTTTGTCCCCGCCCCCTCATGAAATATTTAACAGTACTTAGATTAGTCCTGATGGCCGCCCTAGCAGTAAGAACCAGTGCGTCTACATTAAGGTCCTTGGCCTACCGCGCCTCCAGACTACTCTTGCTGACTGCCTTCTCATGTCTTCCCTCAAGCTCCTTGCCTTTGCAGCATGAGATGCACATGAAGCGTGTTTTCTTGGAGCCCCTGGGTGTAGGCACTGATCAGTGTCCAGTTGGATCCTTTAGGTAGGGCACAAATGACAACATAGCGGCCGAGTGGATCTAACTGAGTAGCAATAGAGGTTAGGTGAAAGGATTTTTTAAGGGGTATGGCTACCCCTTGAGAGCCCGTAGAAAACTCAGCGTTGCAGACTGTTGTGTAGTCACAGTGTCCTAGGAAGTTACAATGCGTTGAATCACCTGCAGTATGAGCACGTCGGTACAAGGTTTTTTGCAAATAAGAGGACAGCCCCTATGTTTTATTCAGTAGGCCCATCACATTCTAGGAAATAATGCTGTATTGGTCCATGGCTACATGGTGACTATTTGGGTTGGATCCCCAGCAGTGTACTTTGTGGAACCAAGTCTAATTCAGAGTGATTAATTGTGTTTTACAGTCATGCAACAGGGGACTCGGTCATGTCTTTTACAAGATGTTTGTTGGATATACTGTTGTCCCCTTACCGTACACTGGATCGTGGCTGTCGGTGTGTAGGACAATTGAGGCATTGATCAGAAGTGTGTGGATTGTGCAAGAAAACTAAAACATAGAACTAATGTTTTTAACAACTGGCACTCAGAACCCCCAAACAACCCCCACCCTATACTTCTGTCCCCGAAGCATCTGTCGACCTATAAGAAATTAAGAACCTACTAACCAATGTAAACTTCTAGAGCAAAAACAATTAGAATCAACACTAATACAAACAACCCAATCCGCACTACCACAAATGTGACAGTGGGCTAGTGGTGTCGGCACTGGTTCTGATTCTGTGCCCCTTGGGTGAACAGCAATAGAACGCAGGGGCAAACGCACAGTTACCAATTAGCAGCAAGGTTGCTGGTGAGGTAAGTCGATGTTCTCACGGTGGAGGAGATGACTCCCTAATTCCTGAGCTAGGCATCCCTGGGAAGCTCCCTTGGAGGATTGTCACTGATTCGTCATCCGGTACAATTTCCTGTTCTGAACCCCTGTGTTAGTACTAGTTGCCTCTGCGAGGGTGCTGCCTCCATGCTCTCGGGGGTCGTGTGATCCCGAAGTGGCCAACGATCGGGAAGGTCATTCTCTGGGGCGATGTAGGACATTTTATTTCCTTGACCCAGTCCCACACCTCCTCAAAGGAGTCAAAAAAATAGTTTTGCCATTGAATTGGATATGCAGCCAGTCTGGGAACATTAAGGCATAGGTGAACTCCTTTGCTGTCCCCTTTTGTTTCACTTCGGCAGAGGAATGGCACAGTTGTTGTACTGTACATGCATAGTCCAGGAGAGCATGATCTTTGTGTTTTCGTATTGCACCTCGCTGCTTTAATGATCGTATCACGGTTGCCCTGGGTGAGTGAGTATAAATGTAATAATAGGTCGAGGGGGGACATCCGCCTGGGCTTTTGTGACAGCGCCCTGTGGGCTCTTCCATTGGTGAAGAATGGGGAAAGGACATCTGAAGGAACCCATGCACATAATCATGTGGTGAGGAAAGTCTGTGTTTCAGCCTTCTGCTCCCACCTGGAAATCCACCAGTCTGATGTTGTGGCTTGCCCTCCCTTCATTGTCTTCAACTGTCTGTTCAAGTTGTTTGGAGGTGGTTGAAAGCCAGGTCAAAGCATTCTGCATTGTGTGAGTCTGGTCCACAACTTCGGAGAGGCGTGTCTCCACATTGCCAGCTCTTTCAGCAGTGTTGCGGAGGTCTTGGCGCTGCAGTGTCATTTTGATGCGAATTTCTACAATTTAACCCTCAACAGCTATCCTGGTGTCCCTGATGGTTTGCTGTATGGTCTCTGTACCAGTAGCAAATAGAGGTGACGGAGCCCCTTTCACAGACTTGGATACATTTGTGCATTTTAGTCTGTGTCTGATTTCTCCTTCACCATCCCAAGATATTTACCCAAATCTTGGCGGCATGTTCTTGCAGAAGGGATTTGGTTCACCGGTTTTGTGTGTGTCGAGAAGGATGGTTATGATGAAAGAAAAAGAGATGGATGAGGGGGTTTCGCCAGGATCTCAGTTGTGCGCCAGAAGCCGCTGCATCAGTCTCCTCTGCACCAGATCGCTCCTCCAGGCCAAGAGTAGGGAAAGGCGGGTGGAGGCTTGAGTAGAGGGCTCCTCCACGTCAGTGCCACGTGTAGATAGAGGAGTCCGCAATCAAGGGAGAGACAGACCGGTCTCACCCACCGCATCAGATGACCCCGGGGCCGTCGGCCAGCCCTGGGAAATAAGGCGCAAACAAGAGGTGGAGGGGTGAATCCTACCCCATGAGTGGTGCCACTGGAAGCCTCACCTCTTGTAGTTGTCCTACCAGAGCGCTGTAACCATGCCCACAATCTGGGTATACCAAAGGGGATGATGGACGGAGCGTTAGAGCAAATCAAACACTCACCCCCAGTCAACTGATCTGGGTTTAATCCATCATCATTCTTTAGCTCACTCCACCACCCCAGTTCAGACATGGCCATATGCAAATCAGTCTGACCCTGTGCCTCATGGGAACAGTCCAGCCCCAACTTCCAAGCCATGTCTTCCCTGGACCGGAAACAATGTCCTGGGACCGGTTTCGGGTTCATAACCCTCATCAGCCAGGCTATCTTGAATCCAGTGGCAAAGTGAGCAAGGGACCCACGTCTGGGCATACCCTGCCAACTTAGGGCGAACAAAGCGATACCAAAGGGGATGATGGACGGAGCGTTAGAGCAAATCACACACTCACCCCCAGTCAACTGATCTGGGTTTAATCCATCATCATTCTTTAGCTCACTCCACCACCCCAGTTCAGACATGGCCATATGCAAATCAGTCTGACCCTGTGCCTCATGGGAACAGTCCAGCCCGAACTGCCAAGCCATGTCTTCCCTGAAACCGGAAACAAGCATCCTGGGACCGGTTTCTGGCTTACAGCCGTCATCAGCCAGGCTATCTTGAATCCAGTGGAAAGTGAGCAAGGGACCCACGTCTGGGCATACCCTGCCAACTTAGGGCGAACATATCAAAACCAAAGGGGATGATGGACGGAGTGTTGAACATTGCAAGCACCCACCCCCAGTCAACTGATCTGGGTTTAATCCATCATCATTCTTTACCTCACTCCGCCACCCCAGTTCAGACATGGCCATATGCAAATCAGTCTGACCCTGTGCCTCATGGGAACAGTCCAGCCCGAACTGCCAAGCCATGTCTTCCCTGGACCGGAAACAAGCATCCTGGGACCGGTTTCGGGTTCATAACCCTCATCTTACAGGCTATCTTGAATCCAGTGGCAAAGTGAGCAAGGGACCCACGTCTGGGCATACCCTGCCAACTTAGGGTATAGCAGCACTTTGAGCAATGGGCAAAGCAGAACTCATTGTGTATATGAAGCTTCCACTCCCTGTGTACCTCATGAGGCAGTTGCTTCAGGCCTCGACTCTGGTATGGGCCTCATATGCACTGCACAACCCATGTGCCGCCACCCCCCACGGTGACTAACCGAGGAGGGCCCAGTCAGAAATATATGCCTCTGGGCCGTGCCTACCCCAGGACTCTCCAGACCGGATCTCGCATGACTTTTAGGTTGAGGTGCTATCGAATTTTCATTTGTGTGGGTGGGAACATTGCGCAGGTAGTAGGCCGTGCAAGTTGATAGCATTCAGAGTTTATTGGAGATCCAAGATTATGCCTGATTGTGGGGATTGGGTGGCAGAATCACGCACACAAGCACCTGCTATCATCTGCTAGCGGGGCATGCCCCTAGTTTAGTAAATCTTTAATTTCAAAATCAATGAAAATTGTAGAACATGGATGGTAAAAGAGAAGGCAGTACTGCTTTGAAAAAACTCTGGCCTCACAATGTATCAAATTTCAGGATCGCAGTATATGCGCTTGCCAGGTTCCCATCTAGAGAGCATCGGATCATCACTGCAATATAAGGTTTCTTTCTTATATCTTGAAATAAATTCAGGATCCAGGAATGGTAAAGAAAGAGGTTTATTAGAAACGCTCCCCAGAGAAGTCTTCGGTAATAACAGAACCTTATAAACATCACATCTACAAATTCTAAAGTTTTATGTCTCCCCAAGTTCCTTAAAAGCAATGCTGAACTCCATACACTGGTTTCTGAAGACATAGGGTGGTTGGCTTGTAGTGAAGGTGCTCTGAATTTGATTTGTACCAGATTGTCTCTTCCCTGAATATGGCCTTTGTTGGAAGAACTCTGGACCTTGCAATATGTGCACGTTAGAGGTTAAACCATCCATGTAATGCTCTGGATTTGAGGTAGGGATTTCATGGTAGTTTTAAACTATATCAGTGCTACGCTGTTAGTGTTTGACTGCAGTTATTTTTTCCATTCTTTTTATTCTTTTGTCAAAACAATTGCAACCAACAACGCGGTTCAGGTCGTGAGGATCATATCAAACTACAATGAGCTGACAATAGACAGTGGGTAGGTTTAATTGAAGTCTCTAAATTCCCGCCAAGGACCCCGTATCTTGTCGAATTTCCTCAGGCACCCTCTACTTTTAAATATCGTGCATTAAGTATGTATTGAGATAAAGAAATTACTGGACATCCTGTCCTGTCTGCTTTGGTTCGCCTGTGACTGAAAGCTGCATACGGTTTGGCTTGGATTAAGCAGAAAACATGCTAAAAATTGGCATTTTCGTGTAAAATATTTTCATTCCAATTTCAGTTTATCCGATGGTGGATGCAAGCAGTGCTATAAATGGGCCGGTACTGCTCAAGAGAGACCTAATACTTTTAATTAGAGAGTACCTGCACTTCTATTTTTCCATTTCAAGCACTGGATGCAAGTATATTTGCATCTTTTTAGAACCAAATTATGAATGCTTTCTTCGTAGCAAATTGTTGCACATAACGGATGTTTTAACCAATTAATTAAACTTCGGCTAAATGGCCACTTCATAACACATGCCTAAAACTCAATACCATTGACAACGCCAATACCTCTCGAATTGTCGCGACCAATTGGTTTTGCCAGTGCTTGGTTTGTCTTGCTTGACTTCGTATGTGCAGCAGTGGGGGTGTCGTGCATTTCATTTCTCAACGTATGCAGATTTTCTTGCAGGAGCAAGAAGCTTACTAGGAATATGAAATAGGGAGCAGAAATACTCTCCATTGTGCCTGCCAGCAGCAGCACTGTTCAGAGGGCTGTGACAGTCTCCCAAGTGTTTCTCTCGGGCCGGCTCTGGAGGGATCCTGCCGGCTCTTATAAGGCTGCGGCGGAGTTTCCGTTTGCAGGGAGCTGTAACTTCGCCTAGTGGCACAGTTTGGAAGCTGGTATGTGTAGGAATGCGAGTTGTCATGTGGGGATTTTTTCTTTCTATTATTCAAATATCTTTAGGAGGCTTTTTGGTCCTCTTTTTCTAGTGGTTGTGACAGGAGCAATATGATTGATGTTTAACTCATGGGACCTAGTGATTAGGCTTTGTTCTTGGAGGGTTTCTTCTTCCTAAAAGGAGGTCCTTTGCTGCCAGGGCATGCTCTGGCATTATGGAAGGCAAAAGACTGTGCAAGCAGAGAGTTATTGTTTCCTTGTCTTCAGATGAGGAAGGTCCTATCCTGGTAAGGAGGGTCAGGTATGAAGTTACTCCTCTGCCCGAGGAGTCAGCGCTGATGACTACAGCGGAGGCGCAGAAAAAATGGACTCTGCAGTGGCTCATGCGCTAAAGGACAAACGGAAGCTCAAGAGATCTGGTCGATGTTCTAAGGCACTAACCCTACCCCCACACTCTTCTTTGTCTTCAATGGATGATGCCCCTTCAACGTCTGGAGGGAAGTATATTAGATGTGAGAAGGTTCCAGAACTTCTGGGTCACATCTGTATTAATTTGGGGTTTCCCCCTTTTTCAGGGCAATGCCCTTTCCCCCCTGTATATTAAACCTCTGGGAATTTCCATGTCTCAGCATACAAAGATCAAGGACTTGAGTTTTGGGGAATGGAAGGAACCTGATCGGTTGGTTGTTCCCCGATTCTTACACGGGCTTTTATGTTGAATGACTATTATTACTCTTTGCCTCATAATTTAAAGGTGGATGCCATTTTTGCCACTCTGATTGGGAGTATGTCTTTGAATCCTGAGGACTGCGCCCCTTCTGATGCCAATGACAAAAAATTGGAGAGTGCATTGAAAAGGACCTTTTTTGTTGCAGAATTTAACTTTGAGATTTACTTATACAGCCTACACTGCTCAGTTGTTGGTAAAGGACTTTGATGGTTTGGCTACAGCAATTCAGGAAGGGTCAGATTGCTCCAAAATTTTGGTGGTCATGGAGCAGTAATCCAAATATCTGGCTGACATTTCTTCTGACACGCTGAGGGCAGCAGCAGTAGATTATGGGGCTGCTATTGCGGTATGCAGGAACCTTTGGATGTGGGAATGGAAGGCTGATGCCTCCGAGAAGTCTGCATTGGTTAAACTTCCAATTGATGGCAAAAAATGTTTGGGTGAAAAGCTAAATGACATGCTCACAAAAGCTTTTAAGGATCGTAAGCACTCCCTGCGGTTCAAGTGGAATCTTCTTCTTCGTATTTCCCACAACGGCTTTGGGGTCAGTCTTCTTGCCCTCCCCCCAAGAAAGACTACAGATCTGTTTCTTATAGGAAGAAGTGGTTTCAGCCCGAGAAACAGAACAAGAAATTGGAGTCTTCAAACCAGCACGGGTCATCTAAGAAGCACTCCTGACAACTAAAGGTGTCCGATGTCTAGGTTGCCTGTGGGGGGTCAGACTCCAGGCCTTCAGTCGCATTTGGATCAGCGATGTCAGCGATCAATGGGTATTGAGGGGTAGTGCAGAATGGCTACTAATCAGAATTGTGAGATGTTCCCCCCCTGATACCGGTTTGATTCCAACTCCACTGCCAAGGGATCCTCTCATGAGCAATGCCCTCTTTTCAGGCATTTTGGATCTTTTGCAGAAAAGAGCGACTGTACAAGTTCTTGCTTCAGAGCAAGGGAAGGGAGCATATTACATTCTCTTCCTCGTTCAAACGGCATCCGATTCTTTGAGACCTGTTCTGGCTCTAAAGAAAGTGAGTTGGTGGATCCGTACGATTCGGTTCAAAATGGGCACTCTTCACTCAATCATTCCCTTGATACAAGACAACGATTTCTTGACCACTTTGGATCTTCAAGATGCCTACCTCCATGTTCTAACTGCTCAAGAACATCAAATGTTTTTGTCTTGCTCCATGGGGGGGGGGGACATAATTTCCACTTTTCTTTCCTTCCCTTCGGGTTGAAGTCCGCGCCCAGGGTGTTTACGAAGGTGTTCGCTCTTTTGGTTGCTTTACTACACCAGGAGGGCATTTTCGTTCACCTTTATTTGGATGGCTGGCTCATTCACGCCGGTTTTCGAGATTTGGCTCAGCTGCGTACTCGGGTGCTTATCCTTCTGCAGTCTCATGAATTTCTCTCATAAATTGGGAAGAGTCGGAGTTGGTTCCTGCTGAGGACAGATGTTTCATTAGGGCTCGGTTCCTCACTACTCAGGGCAGAGTGACTCTTCCCCTGGCAAGAATTTTCAAGATTCAGTCGCACATCAGTTCCCTGCTTCTCCACTCTTCTCCCAAGATACTCTTGTGTCTTCAGGTTCAGGGAGATCTCGCCTCCACTGTTCCTGGTTTCGTGGGCTCTGTTCCATCTTCAGAAGCTAATGAGATTAATTCTGTGAGTGTGGGACCCTATATCCATGAATCTTTCACAGAGTCCTATTATCCCCATCGGTTCGTTGTCGTCTGCGTTGGTGGTTGAATCCTGTGAACCTCCTGAAAGAGGTTCCCCTTGTGACTGCCGCTCCTGTCATCATCACTACAGACACCAGCGTTTCCAGGTAAGGAGCTTGGCTCGGCCATAATCTGGCCCAAGGAACATTTTCCTGGAACCAGAATATGAGATCTTCAAATTGGAGAGAGCTGGAGGCCGTTCGACAAGCTTTGAAAGCTTTTTCTTGTCTTCTTTCAGGGCGTCCTATTCTGATTCGAACCTATAATATCACCTCCAAGTGTTATTTGAATAAGCAGGGGGGAACAAGGTCTGCTCCCTTCGTCAAGATTTCAGACAAGATCTTTGCGCAGAAGGGAGGATCAGTTCCCTCTCCGCAATACATATTCAACGTTCCTTGAATGTGGTGGCGGACTCTCATTAAAGTGTGTCAGTTTGAACCTGGCATTACATGGGACCTGCTTCCCTGGCATACAAGCCATTTGCCACTCTTCATCTGTGAAGGGAGCATCAAGGTCCTCCTCCCAGGCCCTTCTAGCTTTGGGTTCAACCCTCACTCTGTCGCTCTTAATGGCCTTATGGAGCAGTGATACCAGGTGTCTCGCCGTCCCAGCTGTCAACATCACCTGCAATGTTGCTGTCTGATGAGGTGTTTCGGGGAATTCTGTCCAGATGTCTCGCGCAGTATTGGATATCTTAGCATATTGGAGAAATTGACTGCCTCCCATAGAGAAAGCTTCCTGAGCTTCGGTAAAGGTAAAGAACTGCTCCCCTGGGTATAGCTCTTCCAGCATTTCACATCCCCCCACCCTCCACCTTGCAACTGACATGTCTGCACTCATACCGTTAAATGGCCTAAGCATCCACACAACTAGGTCTCGAGCAAATGGGGCTCAATTTGGATGTTAGACGACCACTTTTGATCTATTTATATAGGGTTGCTTATTTTAGAGTGTCTGAATCACTTTTTATAAATGTTGGCCCTGTGAGAAGGGAATATAAGCCCATAGTGGCTTTTCTCAGTCGGTGGGTGCGTTCCCTTATTGTTATGGCATATAGGGCATCTCACTGTCCTCTCAGGGGGGAGGGAGGGAGAGTGGAGAGAGAATCAATGCATTAAAGGGAAATCTACCAGGGTGATGTCCACTTCCAAGGCCGAAATTCAGGGTGCCTTTGTCTGAGATTTGTAAGGCAGCTACCTGGGCTTCCCTGTCCATTTTTATGAAACATTATCGTTTTGGTCAGGAAATTGAAGTGGACGCTTTGTTTGTTTCACGTGTATTAGCTTTTACGCAGAAATATAGGTTTTCTCCTCTTACACACTATTGTATGTTATAGGTTAATTAAACGTTATATCTGTTTCATCATACATGTTGGGTTGACCTGGTTTCATTTGGCTTTGCAATTCTCATTTATGTAGGGAAGGAAAGCGAGGGGGACGATAAGGTAATGCCTCAATTACTTTCCTTAAATACATTACGCTGAGCCGTTCCCCTCCCTTTCCTTACTTACTCCCTCCTTGTTTACCCAGGCCAACTACAACAGAAAGCAGCTTGGTGCTTTTAACATGAGTATTGGAGAGGGGCTATTTGTTCAGCTAAAGCGTGTTTGGGATTGGTTGTCTTATGAGGCAGGAGTGCCTCATTTATGTAAGTAAGGAAAGCAAGGGGAAGGGCTCGGAGTAATGCAAATACTAGTAAGTAATTGAGGCATTTAAACTGTCTCACACATTTCGTATTTCTGTACGGTAATTATTTGGAGTGACCAAACCTGATAAACTTCCATTTTAAATCCTGGGATTCTGCCATTTGTTGTGAAACATGATTACTACTTCCCGACATCAATAGTTCCTTTTAGACATTTTAAAAATGCAAAGGCAGCAGCAATATACACAGCCTTTGTGTTGCATAGCCCTGCATAAAATGTTATGACTCACCTGGCTTTTCTTTCACACCCTTATAAACCTAATAATATCTGCATTTAATGTATTAAAGTAACGGCTAGTGAGTTCACGTCTGAAACGGAAACAAGCATTCGGTAGAGTAGCATTTTGTTCATATTTATATGTCCTGCTAGTGTATGGCAGTGAATTCCATACTTTAAGATACTTATATATTTTATTTAGCCGAGGAGTAGTCAGTCAGTCATTGTTCTTTATTTGGAAGCTAGAAGCAACCATAAAAGTGCAAACATCTCAAGTAATACAAACTACAAAAGTAATCATGCACAGTAAATGCTTGCACACTATTAAAAACAATATAATATCAAATTATTTTGCTAAAAATAAGTTATCAATAAAAGTCACTCAAAGTGCATCGTGCTACGTGAACGAACAGCTGATCTTAAAAACGCGCCCACATAAAGGCTGCGTTTTATATCCCCCAGCTGTTGAAGATGGTGCAAGGCTGGCCTACAATGCCGGAAACTACGCATCCTAATAAACGTAATTAAAAATAGTTTTGTGCATTTTAAATAAAATTTGCAAAAAAGAAGTGTAATTATGTTTGAGTGGATGTACCATCACACGAGCAGGGACATGCACTAACATTATTACGATAACCCAGAGGAAAACACAGTAAATAAATAATTGTACCGGCCCTGAAATGGATCTTTCCCAGCGACCTCATGAGGTAAATAAGTAAAGGCTCAATGCACCTATAGGCTTCAATTGTAAGCAAACTGCAATTAAGGTTTTCTTGCCTTCCTTCGTATGTCTTTGTGAATGACAGTGATTTGACAACAGCGATTTCACAGCCTATTTACCAAACTTCATGCTGAAACAGGGCTCATCAAGGAGGTGGGCAGACTAGTCTCCTGAAAGGTTCTTTAGGTCTCGCCTAGGCAGCGCATGTGTGCTCTCTCTTTGAGACATGGTGTATCTACAATATGGGCTTCAGGCACCGCCCATCGTTTTCATTGGTTCCTCTTAGTGTCCTTCATAAATGCTGGCTTTTGTTTGGTGACTATGCTTTGTTGTCCCTCCTTTTGAACTTTTGTAACCTCCCATGAGGACTGCTCCTGTTACATGTGCTTTTATTCTTTCTGTTATTTTTGATACTCTGTGAGTACTCTTTTTTTTGTTTTGTTTGCCTGCCTCTGCTCATGGTTTTCGATTAGTGAGAAGTGCTCGTGTTTGGTTTACTTCGTGCGCCGTCTTGATGAAATGTTCGCTGTCGCTTCTTTTACCATGCTTGTTTTGTTTATGACTACAACACTTGAGGAGAGGACAGGTCTTTAATTAACAGTTCTTGTTTTTGTAGGCATGAGGAGAGCTGACGCCAAGACTCAAACCCAGTTCTCCAGTTCCTGCGTCGGCAGCTCTGGGTGTTACGCCACACCCTATCTCCAAATATTCCTGTGCATAGGCGTCAGTGTGTTTAGGAGTGGCAGAGTTTCGTAATTTATTTTTTTCTTGTTTGTTTTCCTGTAGCAGCCCTGTGAGGGGGGAGTGCCTGAGGCTGTAGCAGTTCATGAACTGAGTCATTCACGCTGACCCCATGTGTGTCCTTGGGCTAAGTTACATCCCAGTTTAGCCACCGCACATTTTGTGAAGAATATTACTGGATGTTTCAAGTTCGGAGACTGCCACACCCCAGAGGTGGTTTCATGCCATTGAAAGACTGCTGGCAAAATAAAGCTGTCTGGAGAATACCACTACACATCAGTATGTAATTCCAAAGCGAATGTGTGCACATTCCAAAGTTTTGAATTCTTTAAAACAAACTTTTAAAGTTGTATGACAGACAAAGCTATCCACAGTGTTTTTGTTGGTAATTGATTTATATTGGAATTATATAGCGCTTACTACCCCCAAAGAGGCGTCAGCGCGTTTTATTATGTCTTTCTTGCTCCCTGGGAGCAGTGAACCCAAGCATTGCCTCATCGCCACCAGTGGTTGTGAAATTGCGCCTCGCTCTCATAATTTCATATTGACAGTTTGTGTGGGAGCCACTAATGCAAGCAGGCAGTTTGGACTGTGTTGAGGCCTTTTTAGGATGCCTGTTTCTCCCCGTCTTTGCTGCTGCAGAATTTAAGCAGCATATTATAAACCATGGGAAGAGCATATCTGCTGGCACAGTGCTGTGGACGCCGGAGCATCATGGATTGTTTCCCCTGCAGTAACGTTTCCAACCCCCTTATCTGCACATGGGTCGACTGCAGCGGCTCCCCGCAGCTAGCTTCGCACTGCCTCACTTTTTCGTCTGCATGCTGTAATCTTTCTGTCTCCCCAGCAGACTTCTTTTCAGCTCCCAAGGCCTACTTTATGGCAGCGCTTCCTTCCATTAGCCCTCTGCTGGCACTCCTCCACCTCTGGTATACTTCTGCTTTTCGCCAGGGTAAGCCATGGCTCAGGCTGAGAGTATCACAGGCCGATTGAGCAATGCTGCTTTACCCAAACTCTGTAGGGACATGGAGCCTAAGGGCCTAATCCTTCTCAGGGAATTTATCCACTCAAGCATTTTCGTTGCATTCTGATATTAATTTTGTCGCCGTTCCCATTGTTAATGGATGAGACTACTAGTACCAGAATGCACAGGAAAGGCATCACCTTATGTGCCACTCACCCAGGTAAAGGAAAGCTTGTGAACGTTTGGGCCATATCGTCTCGGTGTGCTGGAAAAAACATGTTTCTGGTTCTAAGTTTAAGCTAACTTGATGTCTGCTAGCTTCCTGTTGAAACAGATACTTTGACTTGTTGTTTTTTTTGTAGGCATGAGGAGAGCTGACACCAAGACTCAAACCCGGTTCCCCAGTTCCAAAGTCGGCAGCTCTGGGTGTTAAGCCACACCCTCTCTCCAAGTAATGCTGGGCAAAGGCGGCAGTGGGTTTGTCTGGGAGTAGCCGAGTTTCATAATTTCTTTTTTCTCTCTTGTTTTCCTGTAGTCGCCCTGAGAGGGGGGAGGGAGGGCCTGAGGCTGTAGCAGTTCATGAACTGAGTCGTTCACGCTGACCCAATGTGTGACCTTGTGCTAAATTACATCCCAGTTTAGCCACTGCACATTTTGGAAAGAATATCACCGGATGTCTCAAGTTTGGAGACTGCAACACCCCAGAGGTGGTTTCATGCCATTGAAAGTCTGCTGGCAAAATAAAGCTACATCTGGAGAATACCACTACACATTAGTATGTAATTCCAAAGCAAACGCGTGCAGATTCCAAAGTTTCGAATTCTTTAAAATAAAGTGAAAAGTTGTATGATAGACAAAGATGTCCACAGTGTTTTTGTTGGTAATTGTATTATATTGGATTTGTATATCGCTTAGTACCCCTACATGCTTTATTATGTCTTTCTTGCTCCCTAGGAACAGTGAACCCTAGCATTGCCTCATCGCCACTGTTGGAAAGTGGATTATTGGTAGGGGCAAATGTAGGTCTGCCACTGACAATACGGCCACTAACACATGATAGGACTCAGCATAGGTCTTAGAAAATTATTCCTATACTCAACCCTTGGTAACGTGGCTGCGAGCAGACAGGCTTAACTTCAAAGACGGGCATGTAAAGCATTTAAAAACACCAATTCAGTAAATAATTAAGACACCACACATAATAAAAATCCAACACCAATTTATAAAAATAGGAAATATTGTTATCTTTAAAATGACACCAAAACGACAAAAATCCAATGTAGGGAACCGGAGATATGAATTTTCAAAGATTTAATAAAATATAGCACTAAGAAGATTATAGCACCATATTGGGATACCTGCTCGCGATAGACCGGGTCAAAGTCAAAGTTTCAGGCCGACCGCGATGGAGCCCTGGGCGGCTACAGCTCGCGGCAGGTCCCGGTCTCAGTTTCTACCTTCACACTTAGAAACTTTTCAGGAGCTTTTCTCCCCGGGGCCCCTCGAAGCTCCCAGCCAGTCCGGATCCGGTGCGGGTTCGCCGTATTGCCTTTCGACGAGCTCCCGGTCAACTTCCCTGGAGCGGACTTAGAAACTTTTTCTTTAGCGATTCAGCGGGGCAACCCAGGAGCCCAGGCCGACACGCGATGGAAGGCAGGCGGCTTGGCTCTCGTGGTTGCTCCCGGTCACCTTTTCTACGAGCGAACTTAGAAACTTTTCTGGAGCTTTTTCTCGCGGGGTCTCTCGATGCTCCTCATGTAGTCGGATCCGGTGAGGGTTTGCCGGCCTCAGATTTCTTCTACTCCCGCTCAAACTCTGGAAGTCGGACCGACGGAGCTTTTAGCGGGAGGAGCCTGGATGGCTTGGCCGACTCGCGGTTGAAGGCAGGCGGCTTGGCTGACCAGGTTGAGTCGGTCCCTCTATGGAGCTTTTTTCAAAGTTCCTCCAAAGTTCTCCAAACTTCTTGAACTTCTTCCTGAAGTTCCTCAAAGGGTCCCAAAGTGTCTCAAACTCACTCCAAGGGTCTGGAAGCTCCAAGATGGTCCTTGAAAGTTGAGGACTTCAGTTCCCACAATCCACTGGGACGTCACCCTTACAAATCCACTGGTAGTTCTCCAAGGTGCAGATTTAGTTGGTGATGTTCCAGATGAGCTCTTTAACCTGTAGCTTTCAGGAGTCCACTTTAGTTCTTTTTCAGCAAAATAATCCACAGGGCTGTAGTTTCAGATGGTGCAGTTTTCAGAGGTCAGGCCTTAGAAATCTTTGCACAGCAAAACTTCTCAGCTTGGCAATGTCTTGCTTCAGTAAGTTTCAAGCAGCAGATCTGGCGGGCTCTGCCCCTCTCAGATACTTTAAAAAAAAAATGTATTGAGATTTTTAGATCATCAGCAACGGTCATATACAAAGCAATAAAACATTCTCATAACACGTGGCGAAAATCATAAACCATGAAATATTGACATGTGATTGTATCTACAATGAGTAGGATAGTATCATGCTGTTGGTCTATACATCTGAAAATTAACTTGCATTATTGTGGGGGGGCTCGTCTGCTGCCACAGATCGTAAATATTGTAGGAATGGTACCCATATATCTGCCGGCCTGGATGATGAGGGGAGCTCCTCCGCATAGAGAACGAGTCGGTCCCGACAACTCGCCATGTCCTGGAGCCATCGTGTAGTCGTTGGAGCTGCCGTGCTCTCCCAGGTCATTGCCACCCGCCTCTTAGCCATCAAGAGAGCCACCCTCACCAATCTGCCCAAAGCTCCCTTCACAGCAGACACTAAACCCAGCAAACAGATATGCGGAGAGCATTGTATCTGCACACCAACCATTGTGGATAGTATTCGGATCACTCCCGCCCAGAATTGAGCCACCCTGGGGCATACCCACGATAAATGCCAGAAATCAGCATCAGGTGGACCGCACCGCTTACAAAGGTCGTTGTCTCGAAGCCCATATTTACATAATCTACTGGGAGTATAGTATACTTGATGTAGATACTTGTAGTGTATGATTCTAAGGTTACAGTTCGAGGTCAGGGTTCCCGTGAGCTGACAGCAGTGCTCCCAGTCCGGCAGTGACAACGGTGGGTCCAAATAAGTATTCCATACCTCCAAGCTACGGTTGGGGGGCTGCGGTTTTTCCTCCCTGGCAGCGCGATATAGTCTGGTGAGTAGGTGGCAGCGTGTTGGGCTAAGAAGGAGAACTTGGAGAGTATTCAGGGTCGCCGGTTCTGTGGGGAAGGTATGATAGAGCGTTTGCAGCGCTTTTTTCAGTCTATGAACCAGGAAAATATATACTGGAGTTTTGTTCTGTATGTAGTCGAGGTCGTCAGCCGTCAAGAAGGAGCCCTCCCGAAAGAGGTCCTGCATTTTAACCATACCTACTTGACGGAAGGTGCGCAGCGCCCCTGTCTCGTGTGTTACCGATAGATCTGCGTGAAAAGCAATAGGCAATAGAGGGGAGTACAGTGGCAACTTACCAGCTAGGCGGCCTAGTGCCTGCCAGGCCTTGACAGTGGTGTCAATCGTGTTAATTTCTGTACGGGGTGTCTTTCTCTTAGCGTGCATTAGTATGGCGCTTAACGGGATAGGATGGGCGTCCCCGTCCTCTATCGCTACGTGTGGGATAAATTCATGCGCGCCAATCCAGTAGTGAGCATATTGCGCTTGAGCACAAAGATAGTACAGATATGGGTCGGGCACACTAAAACCCCCCTACCTGTAGTCCATGATAAGCGTTTTCCATGACACCCGGGCCCGTCTACCCCACCCAGACCAGCCGAAGGAGCTGTGTACGCATAGTACGAAAGAAGTGTTGAGTGAGCGGGATTGGTATATTACTAAAAAGATATAAGAACTGTGGCAGTATTACCATTTTTATCAGCGCGATGCGGTCAGCCAGGGACAAAGGAAGATGCACCCATCTATCTACCTGTTCCAATTTGACACACGCGGGACCATAGTTCGCACGTATCACCGTGTCGGGGTCTCTGTGTACCCATACCCCCAGATATTTCACGGGGTCCAAAGACCACTTGAGTGGATATTCCAGGTCATGGGGCGTAGTGCACTCCGTAAGCGGTACTACTACCGACTTGGACCAGTTTATCCAGAGCCCTGCAAACAGACCGAAGCGGATAAATTCCCGCAGCACTGGTGCCATGAAACTGCGGGGTTCTCGTACAAATAACAGCATGTCATCTGCGTACATGGAGATACTGACTGGGCGGTGGGCAAATCTCAGCGCTGCGGCCCGATGTCGCTGGCGGATAACGCAGGCCAGAGGTTCAAGAGACAAAGCGAATAGAAGAGGCGATAAGGGACAACCCTGTCTCGTGCCCCTGGTAATACGGATTGGGTCTGATGTGCATCCCTCCACTCGAACACGTGCCATGGGATTGGTGTACAGTAAGGTTATCCACTGCACAAATATTGGGGAAAGACCATACGACGGAGAATGCCGAACAAATAACTCCACTCAATAGAGTCAAATGCTTTGGTAGCATCGAGCATAACAGCCGCCGCCGGAAGATTCGGTTCTAGTATGTGAAACGTAGCAAAAAGAGCACGCAGATTGTGGGAAGTGGATCGAGTGGGAATAAAACCAGATTGATCTGGGAGGACAAGCTTTTGCATCAATGGTTGTAGCCTAGTGGCCAACAGTTTAGCCAAGATCTTGGTGTCAATGTTTATAAGTGAAAGCGGCCGGTATGAGTCGCAGCTATGTGTGGGTTTATCTTTTTTAAGAAGCGTGATGATCAGAGCTTCATGCATGGTGGGCGGTAGTGTGCCAGAGTCAAACGCTTCAGCGTACAGTTCTAATAAGTGAGGCGTTCTCTCCTCTGCGTACTCCTTATAAAATTCGCCAGGGAGGCCATCGGATCCCGGAGCTTTATTGTTTGGGAGGGATTTAATAACCGCACGGACTTCTTCTTCTGTGATCGGCTGACCGAGGTACTCTCGCTGTCTGTCCGATAACCAGGCGATGGCTATGTCAGAGAGTTAGTCATGTAAGGCATCCGCGTCTGTCTCCCCTTGTGAGGTGTATAATGCTTCGTATGTGAGCCTAAATTGTTCCAGGATCTCTGAGGTGGTGTAGTGGTCTTGTCCAGAGGTATCTGTTATTTTGGAAATAACCTGTTGGGTCATGCGATCTTTGATTTTCCTAGCTAAGTGCCGTCCAGGTCGCCCACCCTTCCCAAAAGCACGGGCCACATGGCTCCGGGAAATATATTTTACCTCCCTTTCGGCCATGTCAATGTATTCTAACGTGACCTCCTTGATGGCTGCTAGCGTTTGAGCGCAGGGCAGGATCTCATAGTCCCGCTCAAGCTCATGCAGCTTGTCCTCCAGTTTGCTGAGCTGACCTCGCAAGTCCCGTAAACTGCCGGCAGACGTACTAATGCACTTACCCCGGATAGTGGCCTTGAAGGCCTCCCAGAGGGTTGATGCGTTGTCTACTGAACCTTTGTTATCCTCAAAGTATTGTGTAATGGCATCACGAATGGTCGTGGCATAGAGAGGATCGAGGAGAGCCTCCGTGCGGAAACGCCTTGTGAAAGCGCGACGTGTGGTGCATGGAAAGTGTAACGACACCAGCACAAGACTATGATAGGACAGCGTGCGGGGTAACCCAGCTATGTTGGAGACCCACCCACTCGCTGTCTCGCTCAGGAGCCAATAGTCGAGTCGGGACCAACTGTTATGTGCAGTGGAAACATGCGTGCCTTCTCTCACCTCTGGGTTCCGCTGTCTCCAAACATCCAGCAAGCCTAATTCAGCCATCCCAACATTAATAATTTGTGCCGCCTTAGATGAGTGACCCCCTCTGCCACTGGCCTTATCTTTCCCCGGGTCAAGATGTGTATTAAAATCACCCCCACTCCCCCCCCCCCCCACAATACCACAGCATCAGGCCAGGCACGTAGTTTGGAGGTGACTCGTTCGAAAAAACCCGGGTCATCAGTGTTTGGGCCATAAGGGTTTACAATGGTGATAAGAGTACCTGCTAATTTCCCATGTACCATAGCAAAACGCCCAGCATCATCAGTACAGGCGTGAAGCTCCGTGAAGGGCAGTTGTTTCTTAACTAGTGTGAGGACACCGCGGGAGTAAGAAGAGTAAGAGGGCGTTATACGATACCCCGCCCACTGTGATCCAGCTCGACCATCTGATTGGGGTGTGAGGTGTGTTTCTTGTAATAAGGCAATAGCGACTTCATGCCTGTTCAAAAACGCCAAGACCTGTCTGATCTTTTCGGTGTATTGAGTCCCCGCACATTCCAAGTTAGGCAGTTAACTACAGTGTGGTCAGTATGTGGAGCGGAAACAGAACATAGCATGAGCATGACAATGCAGTGTAATACAAAAGCACATATACAGTAATCATAGGGTTGATCGTTAAAATGGCCACGGAACAAACCCCCCCCACCTCCCCTCACCCCTCACCCACTTCAGCAGCCCCAACACGCCAAAGCCATCCCGAACCTCCCCAGATGCACCTTGAGTAACGGCCCAAGGGGGAAAACAGTAGCGGGGAACACCCATAGGGGGGCGCAGGAACACAACATCCCTCCCGGTGTGGTGGGAGGTGGCCAAGCAGTTTCAGTGAAGTTACCTGGCGAACAACACGTAGCAATACAATAAACGAAGAGAGAGAATCCTCATGGTAGGATACAGATGTACAATAAGTGGAGTAAGAGCGGTACAGTAGGACCATGTCCCGCGAGTGCCCCGCAGCACAATATGCAGTTTTAACACCTCAGTGAAAAGAGAAAGGGAACAATATAACAGGAAGGACGCTGTCTAGTCAAAGGAGAGCACATCGAAGAGATGAAGTGCAGTGCCCAACTCACAAATCCTGACATCTGTGTCAATTGTTCACCACTGCATCTGCGGAGCCGCCATCTCGCCCCTCCGCTGCAACGGGGGAGCGGCTGCGCCTGGTCAAAGTCTTCGCAAAGTCCTTGGCCGCCTTAGGATTGTTGAAGATCCGGGATCTACCATTGTCATCAATGCGCAGGATAGAGCATTGCGTAAGACACTTTAGCGGAGATGAGGAGCTTTTTAACGGGTAAGTATTCTCGACGAGCTTCTTGTACCGCCGTCGTGAAGTCCGGATAGAAGGCAAGTTTATTGCCCTCATGAGTGACAACCCCTTTTTCACGAGCCAGTCGAAGGATGGTATCCCGATCTCTATAATTTAAAAGACGGGCTATGATGGGGCGCGGCGGTGCGCCAGGTGGGGGGCGAGCAGCCAGAGATCTGTGAGCCCTCTCGACAATTAGCACTTTGGAAAAATGTTCTGCGCCGAAAATATCGCAAAGTAATTTCTCAAGATATGTCTCAAGGCGGCCTGTATGCGTGGACTCTGGCAAACCAGTAAGGCGCACATTGTTACGTCTCGATTTAGCCTCCAAATCTTTGTTTCGTGCTTGAATGACAGCTAGCACCTTCTCCATGGAAGCCGTCTTCGTGCTCACCTGCTGTAGGCCATCCTCCGCATCCGAAATAAGTGTTTCTGCCTCCCCAAGCCGCAACGCATGTTTGTCTAGTTTCTGCGACATGTGGTCCATACAGAGGTTCAGATTGTCGATCTTACCATCAATTGATTGAAGACTTGATTGAACAGCTAGAAGAGTCTTGTCTATGCTGGATAGCCGGTCGCTAGGACCTTCGAGCCCGAAACCGCCTGCTGGGACGTCTTGGTATACCGGCGAGGCTCAAAGGTGAGACGCAGTTGAGCGCGCTCCGATTTCCCCATGGCAGCGCGCCTAGAACGGAGAACAGAGTAGTACAGGAGACGGTCAGCGCCGTGGGCACGTCCGCCCGCAACGTACGCAGTTGTGTCGTGGATGATGACCAGTGGCGGCCGCAGCAGTAAACCGTGGGAGATCTATATAGGCGGCAGATAGAGCCCTCTAGTTCGCTCTGCGATCCTCGACACACCCAGGGATGATCCACGGTTGGGGGCCGGGCACTGGATCCAACCTCGGCCCTCAAGGGCTGACAGAGTCCATGGTCGGGCCACGTAGCCAAAGATTGTTTCTTTTGCAAAGATGAAGTTGTAGCAGATCACAGAGGGCAGAAGGTAATATTCAGTAGTGTCTAAGGTCGGCCCAACCGCCAGCGTGGTAGATAGGTAATGGACAGTGCGGTGAGGTCGTGCAGTCTGGTAGGGCAGGGCAGATATCACGGCCCTCCACAGCCCCAGCTGTCCGCGGACCCAGTAGCCTGATGGGAGGTCGGGTCTCAACGCAGCACAGCAGATGGTCGTAGGGGGTCGGAGATATCTCAGTCCCAGGGCTGGATCGCAACGGATCCGCAAGTTCTCATGGGCGAGTGTAAATGGGCGGCGCAGACAGGAGCAACAGCAGCAGAAGGCTCCAGCGCCAGTCCGCAGGCAGGGAGCTCACGGGCGCCTCAGGATGAGTGAGCTGTCGGTGGAGAGGCGTGTAGGCCGCAACAAATAGCAAGGAAGGCCGATAGGTGAGGGGGGCACACACAGCAATCCGCGCCCGGAGCCGCCACCACCCGCTAGCTGGGACTGAGTAGGCGCGGCGTCACGAACCAACCGCCGGACCCTGAAGACACAACGGGAGGAGGCAGTCACAGCAGCCCGCGATCCGAGGGCCACACGGGGCTCGGTAGGGAAGGCCGCGGCTCCGGCGGCAAACGCGGCCGTCACCGGCGCACACCCCAACCCGCGCCAGCCACGTAGCCCCCACGACACCCGGCCACCAGCGACACCCCCTAACCCTCCGGGTCAGGCCGCAGTTAGGTCCGCGCCGCACTCACCGCGTCAACGCCACCAGATTCCGCTCCGGGCCGCCATGTTGGTGCTGCAGGCCTGAAAGTTCAGCGGCTCCGCTCTCCCTAGGTTTCGCTCAGCAGGGGGACTGCAACATGCCGAAATGTAGCCCTCACACTCCGGTACTGGATCTCTGCATTAGAGGGGCCGATGTCGCCAGGAAAGCAGGATATTTGTCGGATGTTCGTCTCAGCCTGCGGAGCTGCTCTACGGAGCGGCCATTTTGCGTTGCGCTCTCTAGCGCCCCCCCTCTCAGATACTTATTCCATGTTCTCTGGGTCAGACAGGAGGTCACTCCTGACCAATGGGAGCAGGGTAACTCAAACGTATGACCACTTCCAGTAGAGTGTGGCATTATTTTGTCCCAGAGTGCATCAAATCTTCCAAATCCATAATGGCAGATTTTCCAGCAAGGAGGCAAGAGCTGGCTAAACACACCCCTAGGATGGCTAATTTACTTAGACTCTCCCTCCTGCATCTGCTCATACCTTCCTTAATCCCCCCCATCTGCCTGAGGTAGAAAGTTCAGAGTTGTAAATGTCACTGGGTTCTGCTTTTCTCTTTGAAGCCCATGGTTTACAACCCCTCCCCCTGGCCTGGCATTCCTGTGGACCAGCACACTGCCCTCCCACACTGCATAACGCCAGGGGCTCTTTATCACCTCTCCAGGCAGGCTGGCTAATCCACTTAACTCTGACCAAATAGGGCAGACCACTGGAAGGCTGAATCTGGACTTACAAACAAGAAAGTCTTATAACTTCTTGTAGGTACACTTTAGGAGAAATTCAACAATATCATATTGTTGGATTTATTAATACCATTCGGGAAATCTTGAATGGCACCTCTAGCCCTCTCCTATCAAGAGTTATTAATTAATAACTTCCTACCATGTTAACCTATGTAACAGGGATTTGCAATGGGAAAAATGACTTGGGCCATTTTTCCAGTACCAGGACTTACAAAAACATATTTTATAAGTACTTTGCTTATATCTACAGGACCCCCACCCCATAGGACAACTAGGGGAGACTTTAGGGTTCTGAATCTGTAAAAATATTGCAGATCCTCACTTCACAGTGCTCCTAGCATCTAAGTCGAATTTGGGCAGCACTTTACCATCAATGTGGGAGTGAAATGTGAAATTTCACTTAACCCAGGCATATAAAAACTCATTTTATAAGGGTGTACCTTATAAATATCTGACCCCCACCCCTGGGATACCTAGGGAGACCCTGGGGTCCCTAATATGCCAAACCATTGTAGGTTATCCATTTTTAAGTGCCCCAAACCCAAAAGTCGAGTTTGGGCACAATTTACTTTTAAAAGCAATCCTGGCACCCAGGGCTGCTTTTAAACTGACCTCAGGCTTCAGCAGTGCACACATGCAAGTGCAAAAAGAGCTGCTGGCCTCTAAACTGCCATGCCCTAGGGTACTAGGGACTTCTAGGTAGTTTTAATCCCCTGCCCTATTATATACTAGGGGCTTATGGGGTAGGTCATGCCAATCACAGGGGTACCCCACCATACCATTGTATACCCTAGTGTATGTAGGTGTTTTAACTGTATTCTAATGTGTCTCTTTCAGCATTGCACTGGGCCTGGGCCTGGTTAGGCAGAGCCCAGGGTCAGTCCGAGTCAGTTACCACCAGTATCAATCAGCAACACGTTGGGGGGTGCCCAGGGCACAGGATGACTTTGCAACAGCCACCAATGCCTCCGTTTAGATGGTTGTGAAATTGCCCTTCGCTCTCATTATTTCATATTGATATTTTGTGTGGGAGCCTCTAATGCGAGCATCCACCTAGGATAATGTGCTGCATGGCTAAACAATTATAAAGTCCCAAAGGCGAGACCTATTGGCTATGTCAGTGCTTGTTATACATATGCTAGCCATGGAATACTGAGACCTTTGTCACATGCTAGTTGATCTTTGTTAATCGCTTGATTAGATGCCGCTTCCTTAGTCTGCCATATAGATAGCCACAGGAGTAGGGGACTAGCTCTCATGCAGTCCTCTATATAACTCATCCCGAGTTGTTCATGGGAAATTCAATGTGGAGTAGAAAGTGGAACTGAGCTGGGGAATATAATTTGAATAAAACAAATTAATGGTATCATCAGTCACCCATTTTCCCAGATCTATATTTGTAGGGTTGTGAGTGCAAGGTTGTATATCCTCTAGGCAGAGGATCATGGCCACCCCCTATCATTACTACCTCAGTCTTTTCTTGATTATTATTGTTTCCCACCACCACCACCATAAATCCTGAGTTTAAGGCTAGCTAACTGAATATTATCTGAATCAAGGGCCAAATACAAAGTTTCATTGTCTGCATGCAAATTAATTTTTGCTCCCGTGGCTGCAGCTGCATCCCTGCTCCTTCCTTCTCACATTGTTTTTTACAGCAAGTGGCCCTAGAAGGGGAGCAGTGTATCCATGCTTTATGCCTCAGGTGAAATATATCGTATCTCCCAGTCTTCAGTTTGCTGAAAGACTTGCTCAGGCCCTGGGATAAATACTGTCAATTGACCTTGTTTGCTGAGAGAGTGGCCCTATCCTCTGAAACATTGTTCAGAGAAACTCCATATTCTCCTAGTACGACATCTCCAGCATCCAGTGAAGAAATGAGGTCTGACATCCTGTTTCCCGACCATAGGATATTGTTGTGATTATGAAGTAAGTCTGTGTAAAGATTGTACACTGATGGATGAATCCAGTTTGATCTTCTCCCTTAAGGCTTTCAACTACAGATGCGAAACGATTACCCATGATCTTCATAAATAACGAATCACATTCCTCAAGATCGCTTTGAGAAACACACAGCAGCCTCACAAAATGTTGCTAGAATATGTTCTTTATTCAAGACATTATTGAAAACCTTAACAGCTGGGGAATCAGTTTGACTTGAACACATTTGTATGTTTCACTCCTGAAGCCATCATGGCCGGGTAACTTACTGGTCATCATTTCATCAGTGACCCTCTCCAGCTCATTCAGTTATATAGGACTGGCTAATATAGCAATAGATCACCCTTCAGGCTAGGTATGTGTACTCTGTTAAAGAATTCCTTATATAGCTTATCATACAATTCGGTAAATACTAGGGAATTGTTTCCGGTCCAGTGAGATTCGGTATGTATGACAGGCTAAATTTCTTCTTGGGTTTCCTATTTCTGAGTTGTTATGCTAAGAGTTTTCGAACTTCACTGTTTTCTTCATACGTTTTGTAAGTTGAATGCACAGCTACATTTTAGAGATACAGCCCTGGCTGGGATGTCATCATTTTGCCACTGATACAGGTTTTCATTCACATCATGACGTTGTACAATGCAATTATTTAACTTGATGTACAAGCTACTTAAAATGGACACCACAACAATAAAGTGCATATTAGCCTTTTTTTATTTGAGGTTGTTACTTCATAATAGAAACTTTATACCGCTGTCTCCCACCTCTACATTTCCCAAAGTTAAGAAAGTTTCACTCTGAAATTGCACTAGAAAGGGCTACTCATGGTACTAGATCTTACAAGGTGTACTAACTGTGCACTCTACTACTTCCTCCGGCTGTTCTGGAAAATAAATGCTTATAAATTTAGAGTTTTGCATACTCGCGTATTCTTGAGGAGTTGTAATAAACAAAAAGGCCTTTGCATGCCAGAAAGGGGCCCGCGAGTTTAGAGGGCACTTTCCATTGACTTCTACACTAGAAATAATAGGGAGAGAATTATGTTTAGGAGCATTGGCTTCCCAAATCAGTGGCAGTCCAGACCCCTACCATGAGCCACCCAATCATATTTCTATTTCTGAAATTAATACATGTCTGCCTGACCTACGTAGCATAAATGCACACTAAGCGCACATACATTTAAATGAATATTATAGATTTGAGTAAATATCCCAAGTTAATGATCAACTTAACAAATATCCCTCATATAATACCAATAACTATTACTAATGATCACAATAAAGTAACTGTATTGTATTGCATTGTAGACTTAGTATAGATCTTCATATCCCTAATGAGTTCACAAAGCACTCCGATTATCATCAGTTTCGGGCGCTCTTTCAGAAGTGTGTGATTGGATGTGTGTTGGATTTGAAGTGTTATATGTGGAAAATGTTGGTTCAGATGCACAGATATATTCCAAACGGTGTGGTGTGTGACGCAGACTATACGCATGAGGTCTTATGGTTGGTCTGATATTAAAATGTAGCCATGCATACATACTTATTTATAAAGAAGATAAGGGCCATGTCTTAAATGTTTACTACTTCTACTTTGAGCAGGCATTGAATTGCAGAGTTTGGCTGTCTGGATAGAGGAGGTTCCGCTGGTTTGAGTGTCTGACAGTTAATAATAAGGCAAACTTTTAGCAGATTATATGTAATTTTGTTGACAAGTGATCCAGTTGCCTGGGTTTCTCAGTGAGTTGTACTCATTTAAAGGTGATCCTTCTAGTTACTTGGAGCTGTTGTAGGGAAAAGAGGCCGTGTGATAAAAGTCGACATCACTAGATTAAGCAGCTGTCTTAGAGCTGCATTTTGAACTTTCTCTAGTTTCTGCAGTAGTAACAGGGTAGTTTACGATAGTCCATAAATGTAATGAAGATGGGGAAATACTAATGCCATAATATCTTGGACCTTTTGTGGCAACTTAAGGTATGGGAAATTTCTACCAAGACATTTAATCTTGTGGTAGCTTTGTTTCGCCACTTAATTTACTTGTGGTATAAAAAAGACATTTTGGAGTTCATGAGCACCCCTAAATTCTCTCTTTAATTGAGTATTGTGGTTGGGTCACAGGTCCTGAGGCCAAATGATCAAAGGTTGATGGTTCATCCAGTTGCCACATACAATAATCTCCATTTTTGAGATGTTGAACTTGAGATAGTTAGCAAAGATCCAGTGGTCAATTGCTTGTAGATCTTTCCCCATTGTACATTCGTTGAGGTCAGATGAACTAGATTTAGGATGGTTTGTGTTGGCAGTACAGTTATAGGAGGGGAGATTAAAGGAGGATATACGGTCTGAAAGTGGACTTGAATAGAGGGCGTGCAGTGGTACTTGTGCTGGGTAATTGAATGGTTCAAAAGAGATGGAGGAAGGTGAAATGGTAAGCATCCTGTTGTCGGGGAAAATGTAATTCAGGACAGTTGATTGAATCCCCAAGCCATAAACTATCGGAAGGAGAGTGGTGTGGTGCTTTGTGTCAAAGTCTGCTAAAAGAGAGGAGTATGGCTGCTATTCCACAAGAGTCCACGTTTATTTTGATATCCTCACATATTTGTCAGTGGTGCCTGAGTGCTGCGACCTGTATGGAATCCATTTTGGTAGTGGGCCTGACTGCAGGTTATCTTAAGTGAATGCCAATATTTGAATGATGATCATTCACTCAGGTTCGCTAAAAAAAGATACATTTGTTATTGGTTGGTATTTATTATGATCTGGGTGATACAAACGTGTTTGTGTAATATTGGTTTGATATTTGTTGTTTTTAGTTCTCTTGGGAAGCTTCCAGTTGCTAATGAATGATTGATTATAATCTTGGCCGTTGTGGCCGCATAGCTTTAAGCTCTAGCGAGTAAGTTATTAGGGGTATGAGGAAGGGGAGAACAAAAGTAGGATAATTAAGGTATGAGGAGGAGAGAGTTGGAGAGTAACATGAAGAGCATGAGGTAGATGAGAAGAAGCAATTTAATGCAGAGTAATGGATCACACAAGGGATATATGTATGTATGATTCTTAATACTGGATGTTTGTCGTTCTTGTGTACAGTATCACTGTTACCCAGTTTAATAGCACCTGAATCATGTTGCTTTGAAGCTTTAACTTTTCTTCCTTCCTCTAGTAGATTGTTTCTGAAATAAAGCAGCGAAAACATTTGTATTCATTGTTTACCAGTATGTCACATGCTGCAAGCTCCTGAGTAAGTAGCATTTGTGTGTGATTGCCATTGATTACTGACAGAATTGTTTATTATTTGCAAGCTTGGGAAATGGGAACATATGCCCATACACACTTTAGTCCAAAGAAAAAGGGCCTAATCATGCAGGGTGCATGAGAGGATGTGGTACAATACACAGCACAGTGTCAACTCCATTTTGTAGTGATATCTCGGGTTAATTCAAAGTGGCAAGCAAATTCATATTGAGATTTTAGATGGTTATGCAGCATTCATTGATTTTGCTTCTGCCTATATTTATGAATATTCCTGTAAATCGCAGTTGTATTGTGCTAGAAAATTAAGGCTCGTTTGAGGACATGCTGTCAAACATAAATAAATACTTTAAGCTGAAGCCCTGTACTGAGAATAGTGCTGGGTTAGTCCTCCGTAGGTGCATTCTGTTCCAGTTTCAAGAGTTCTTTAAATATCTCTCCCACAGTCTAACTCGATTTTCAGGTTACACAGGAGCCTTGCCCTACTGGCGTAATCAGTAGGGGTGAGGCTTGTTTACCTTAGCCTCATGCTTATCGTATGATTTTTTTGTTGCACAAACATCCATAGAGACAGATAAAATTGTGTCTGCTGTTGCGCTCCCTTTTCTGGAACTTGGCCTGAATACGCTTAGGTGTAGTAAGGTGGTAGCATGAGGTCATGTTCGGTCATCATCTATAATCCTGCTACGACAAAAAGTGCAGAACCTACATATTGCTTCAATCCCTGACCTGCCCTGGTTTGGTCATGAAGCAGTACCATGTTGGTCACGTTATAAAATGCTGCGCTCAGTGTGAATGTGCAGTAGATTTGCACCACCCGTCTGGAATGACGTGACCGTACAGAGACACCGAATGTGGTCTGTTGAAAACTTATTTATTTTAATTTTTTAAAGTGGCATTGTGAGCTACTGAATTGTCTTTATTCAGCATTGCAATACTTGTAATCTTTCTGGCTTGCAGATTCCTAGAAGAGGTCAATATGAAAGTCTCAGAATGTAGAAAGGAGTGGAAAATTGAGAGACATACTCTTTCCTATTCTTGTGTTTTTACTGTGAAGTCAGTCAGTGATGTGGGTGTAGTGACTGACTAGTCACGTTCTAGTCTTTGTAAAATATGTGTTTCCACCAGCTACTCCTTGAGGGCTGGCTTCAACACTCACCCCACACCCATCTATCACAGGTGTCACCGGTCAGGTGACCCTGCCAATAAAAGGGGCCGGGCGCATGTTCCCTGGGCCAGTTCCAGATAGTATACTACTGTGTCTGCGTGGTCATTCTAACTGCATGGGGTACTAGGGCCCGACCCTTACATTGGTAACAAGTGGGTTGGGCCCGCTTGCAGCAGGTGCCCCGAAGTTTGGCGAGGGGGATAGGATAGCCCATGCCAAGGGCACCCCCTGCGCCTGCTGCTAGTTACCGGGAGCAGTGACTGGGTGACGCGTGCCGGCAAGTACTGGGATCTAGACACCCGCAGGCTATCGACCTGCACCACAAGATGCATCCCAGCAGTTGCAATGCCCTTGAGGGGCTAGAGGATGGCGCCGAAGTATAGACAAAATGGAGAGGGCAGTGCCAACCTCAGGGGTGCCCTGCCCCAGCGAGGTATGTCGGGGCTCACACTTGTTCCCGGGACAGTGAGGCATAAATGAGGTGGGCGTCTGCCGTGGTGTTGAAGCTGGCACGAGGCGAGTGAAGACTGCGTGGCATAGCACTGTGCATTGCTCTATGACAGAAGCGGAAGGGGCCTTGAGTGACGGTGAAGGGTGTCAGGCCGCCCGGTAGGGCCAGTGCATGCCCATAATCCGGCTTGAGGAGGCTCCTGCATGCTGCTCCGCCTGCCACCGTCCGCTCCCAGTGAAGTGGGAAGCCTTCCCGACATGGCATCTGCAGCCCTGCACGGGTACCCCGTGAAGAAGGAAGGGAGGAGTACCGTTGCTGCGGCGAGAGACAAGTGCACCCGTTGAGCCATTCCGGCTGCCTCTGGTGTTTGTTCAGGGAGGCCGGTCTGCCTCATTCGCTTCTGTCACGGTGCCCTGGGGAACGTCTGATAATGGAAGGTAGGGCTGCACAAAGGCGGAGAGAGACCCGCACCGGCCCCAGAAAAGGACAGAAATAGCACGCTGTGCCCCCAGTTACCCTTATTGTTTGCCAGCAGCTGTAAGAGTAGCCTCCCATCGTGGCAAGGTAATCTCCGGTGGAGAGAACGAAGAGGCCCGCAGCGTCAGGGAAGCTGCTGGGGCATAGGAATACTGCTACAGTGCCACCTAGAGGCCATTTGGCGGTACCGCGCCAGTAAAAGGAAAAAAAAGGGGGGCCTAAAGAGGAAAATCAGTGCCCAGTGGAATGGCCCGCAGCACAGGGAAGGCTGCTAGGGCCTACAGCTAATGAGAGAGAGAGTGACCGGCAGTGCCCTGCACTCGAGGCAGGTTGAGGACAGCAGTGTGGAGAGCGTGCCACATTCCCTGGTGGGATACCAAGTGTTTGACTTAGTAGAGACTGGTTACACCATGGAGTAAAAGAGCCCCAAGCTGCCCACAGATGCTCCTGCCAAGAAAAGCTGCCGGGGCCTATGAAGATGCTGTGGTGACGCCTAGTGACCATGGGTGGTCACTGCAGCAGTCAAGTAGCCCTGGTACTGAGGAAATGGCCAGTAGCGCAAAGAGTGGTTCTGTGGCACAGAACTACAGAGGTGTCAGCACTAAGGGGGCACAAACTGGCAAGGAGACCGGGCAAGAGTGTGCCAAATGTGGCCCCATGTGAGCGGACTGTCGTGGGAGGGAGAAGAAGGTCGCAAGAGCATTGGCTTGAGGGAAGAGGCCACACAAACATGACAAAAAAATAACCCTCATGAGACCGAAAGAGGGGTGAGAGTTGTGCACCTATCATCAGTTACGTACCGCCACCGCATTCGTGAGGAGTGCTGACTGCATCCCCTAGTGGCGAAGGCCACCAAGGCAGGAGAAAGGACTGGGTGCGCAAGGCACAGTGGACAATGCCCATGAAGAAAAAGACTGAGAGCATGAGGTCAGAGTTGCGTTAAGGGCTGTGTCTGGAGATCGGACAGCACGGGCAGGAGCTCGGGAGTGAGAGCCCTGCGAGGAAGATGTCCAATGTCATCACAGGGTGTTACTGACAAGTGAAGTGCACATCACATAGAGAGGCCTGGTCTGAAGGAAGAAGAGGTTGACAAGATGGAACAAGGCTACATTTGGAAAAGGAAGAGGAGAAGAAAGGAAGAAAAGAAGATGGAAGAAGAGAAGAAAAGTGTCGCACGAGGCTACAGCACTAAAGCACGAAGAAAAAGAAGAACAGAATGGTGTGTAGTAGACACCTGGCGCACCACAAATTCCAGAATAAGAACTGTGAGTGTTATTGCAATCAAGTGCTTCCCTAAGAAAATCGAAGGAGCACTGGACATCTGGAGTGGAGCCCTGTGTCTATGAAACAACCAGAGGTCAATGAGGCATATTTGGTGCCGTAGAAGGCTGGCTGCCCAGGAACCAGCTGTGTGCGCCGGTGAACCTGACGCTTTTTGGTGAGAGCAATCTCGACCATTGGACGATCCACCCTTGGGACTGCATGTGAGGCTTGGACGTTAGCCTGTTGGGAGTTTTTAAGTGACCCCTTGGCGATGCCTACGAGAGGCCTGCACAGCCCAAGCAGTGCCTTGACAATCCAGGGGCATGGGCCTCAAGGGGTTCCTGTGAGAGGGGAGTCCCACCAAGAGAGATGTGTCTGCTACCGCTCCACGACCGGTATCAGGAAGCAATGAATGCGCTCATGGAGACTGGGTCACCCCAAAGACTGCCCTGTAGATGCCCGTGCCTCAGAGTCCGTATGGCAGTAGTACAGCGACCCTGAAACAACTACCCTTGAGGTGGAGCAAGTGACTTGAAGCTGGGATTGATGGCGGTTCCCACATGGCCCTATGCTGTGGCATGGGAGGTATACTGCGCAGTCCACACAGTCCCGTGGAAGCCCTGTGAAAAGTATCTCAGTGGACTCCTGTGAGAGGGGAATCCTGGTAAGAGAGGGGAATCCTGGTGAGAGAGGGAAGCTGGAAATTGCTTGACCATCAAGTAGCTGGAAGCACTGCGACATTCGATGAAGAATTTTCAACAGTCGCCGGGACGTCATCTGTCTTTGGAGGCTTGGTAATAAGTGTTCCCTATGACCAAATGAAAAAGAGATATTGATTCTTCCGTGCCATTTTCTTCTGCATATTATGTTGTTTCATACCCAGGTATAGGAGGGTAATTTGGGTAAACCCCGTTGTTTTTGCTAAATAATCCATGGAGCCAGACCCCCCATTTTGAAGACGTATCAGCAACAGATTTCACTGTTAATCCAAATCACCCTCACAGCGAACATTGTAAATATACTTCCTCGCAGTGAGACCAGGTTGGACAGGACCCACAGTGCCCAGTTAGAATGTGACTACTTGGACTGGCGAGCGAGAAATCTGGATTCATGCCCAGAGTATTCTGGTTAAAACAACGGAGGCGTGCCTTGATACCTGGTGCTCCCAGCTGCACCTGTCCACTCATCCTGTTCTGCAAGCAGCCTGAATGGACTCAGTTGAGTTTTGTTTTATTTTTTTGTTCTCTCCCACAGGTTGGATTCATTGTCCCATTTTTAATAAAGTTTCGGAGTGATGTAGTGACCGACTGGTTACGTTCTAGTCTTTGTGAAATATGTGTTTCCACAAGACACTCCTTGAGGGCTGGCTTCAACACACCCTACACCCATCCATCACAGGTGTCACCGGTCAGGTGACCCTGCCAATAAAAGGGGCGCACGTGCCCTGGGCAGTTCCAGATAGTATACCACTGGGTCTGCATGGTCATTCTCACTGCATGGGGGCCTAGTGGCCTACCCTTACAGTGGGTTACGGATTTCTCTTCCATGTGGTATAACTTGTTTGGGTACCCTGTACAGAATAAAAAGATCCTACATGCCCATCAAGTTTTAATTGAATGTCGTTCGCAGTTGTAGAGATAATCTAAATCTCATTGTTTGCATAATTTCTTGCGGCCCAACATTGAGATCTACTGGCTATGCAGATGTATTACTATCCTAAGCGCGGCCCATAGTTCACTTTATCCTGGAGCCATGATCTATATACTTGATAATCTGCATGCCTTTCGATGACCTTGTCAACATGTGGCAATTCCAGTGGTGATGCATTCTACCTTTGGTTACTGTAGAGCCCACTCCTTTTTAATTCAGAAAGTAGTCTGTCTGTGCTCCACTTGCACCTTTGAAGGCGGTGATGAAATACATGCAGAGGATTGTGCTCTCCCACCCCTGCACAGCTACTCCCGGGTGAGTGCTATTCCTGGTACTGTTAGTGAAGACATGCTGACTAGCAGGAGGAATATGCAGAACAATGATGCTAAGCAGGGAGAATGAATACAGTATCCTACTGCATATTTTCAGATGTGGTATGCTTTTCTTAGCAGTACTGAGAAACGCACCTCTGGTCCACTTTGAATTCAAAGGAGTACAGCGAGTCGGAGGTAAAACAGATCAGTTTATTCAGGCTTAAGCGGATGCAAAACCAACAAGGAAAAACCTGTTCCGTGAAGGTAATGAACAACTAAAAAGAAGTCTCCTTTCATATTTATACTATACTTCAAACAAGTCTGCCTACAGACTTCACTCCCCTCCCTAATCCATTGGAAATTTCCTTCTAGTTATACATACAAAAAGAATAGCTAACCACTTTACATTTTCAAGATAAGTGATCACAAACCATCGCTAATTGCAAATTGAATGGAAAAAGACCAGTGTGGCTTTCCATCTCAGAGAAGCACAAATGATTAACAAAGTGTAATTATTCTAACAACCACTCAGTACTTTTCCAAGGACATGGAGAAAAAAAAAGAATGTACAATGTCAGGACGTACATGGAAAATTCCTCAGACAACGTTGTACCAAGTCAGGTGGATTTTAAAAAAAATGTCCGCACTCATGTTCATATTATATAACCTTTTCCTCAGTACAGAATATTTCTCCTTTTTAAAAAAAAAAATACAGCGTCTGATTGCCAAAAACAAGTATGGTAACTGTGATGTAGGACTTCAAGCTGAGAGGGTGGGGGAGGGTGATGATAATGGGGCAGTGACAGCTTGCGTGGTGTGACTTGAAAGAACCATGAAATTGGCACCTATTCACTAACCACTATCTATAACGTAAATACATAAAAACGACAAGTGAGAAAGTGTGTACACTTCTCAAATGCTGGCTTTTGTCAGTGTCTGTTTCAGGTGCTTCCTTCAAGTGAGTAATATATATGTGGAACTTGCTTCATCTCTGGCCAGGGGATTCATTGTTCTGGTATGGGCTCTGCACCCGGATACCAGTACGAATGGTTCTGCAGGCTGCTTTTTGTCCTGTGTGGTGTGTGATTGCAGGCTCATTTTGGGGTTGTCATCTGGGTGGCTTAGGCCTGTAGTGTCAGGTGACATCCTGCCATGCTGGCCTGAATTTGTCTGCTTTCTTGTCCAGTTTATGGAAGTCTGGCGTATGTTTTAGTTGGTTGGTCCTGTACCTCTCAGGGGGACCGCTTGGTGGTTCTGTGGCATCTAGGCCTTTTTAGCAAGGCTCAAACAGTACAGTCATGCTTGCTGCGGCTTACTTCATTAAATATGGCGGTAAATAGACATTTCTGCGGAGCTGTGGTCTGGAGGGAATTTGTTACTTCTTGTGGTGAAGGGCACTAAATGAGTTTGCCAAGTAATGGACCTGGATTAGGCCCAGAAGTGGGTACTCTGTTTTTTTTTTATGGTCGAGCCTGCGACAGCATGCGTTAGCACATGAGCTCGCTTGCGAGACGCTGTTGTATTCAATAAAGAGCTTGCAGCCCGACCATTGCTTACCACTTGTTAGTTGCAGTTTGTCTTCTTTTTAGGTCTCGCCTTGGCATCGCTTGCGCTGTCTCTTCGAGAACATGCTGTATTCAGGATAGGGGCATAAAGCTCCACCCACTTTCTGCCCATCTTTTTAATTGGCTCCTGTCACTGTGCTTTATAAATGGTGGCTTTTGATTAGTCAATAGGCTTAGTAGTCTCTCCTTAGTACCGCCTCGTCTCTTCTTGTAACCTCCCATGAGGGCACCCCCTGCTACATGTGTTGTTACTCAGCACGTTTTAATTACAGCCTCCGAGCACTATTTTCTTAAATGGCTTTCCTCCTGCTGTTGCACGCAGGACACGCGCTCCAGCAATGTTTTTTTTAATGGCCTGGTCTGTGCACTTCCCCGCCTGCTCCATGCACTTCCCCATTCAGTCTGCATGTTTTTTGTAAAGCCGGAATTTACCCACTTCTGGCATTTGCATGTCTTTGATTTTTGCTGATCAGATGCCGATGGCGCCTGCTTTGATTTTGGATGATCAGAAGCTGATGGTGCCTGCTCTCTTTCCCCTCCCATTTGCATGTTTTTTGTACGGCTGGAATTCTCCTGACCCCGTAACTATATTTATTATTATATTTGTTAGGCGTTTTAATTTAATTGATACCCTCCCCGTGTGTTGTGTACAGCCGTTGCAGAGACTTGAACCCGGTTCTCCAGGCACAAAGTCGGCAGCTCTGCCTGTTAGGCCATATAGCTAACTTGTTTTTCGTATTCCAGAGGGCTAGAGGTAAAACCGAAGCACAGTTTTTTTCGAAACAGAAAGGCTTGGATACTTACGAATCAAAGAACTGCGCAAGACTCGTAGCTTGGGCTGAGAAACCAACTGGTATGTCTTGTGGGTGGGTTTTTGAAATCGCTGGAAGGAGAACTGCTGTCTGTGAGAGGTACGGTGCGGTGTCGGTGGTGAGGCCTGATGTGGGTAGCCCAGGGATACTTGTTAACTAAGGCGATAGTCCTGGGGCAGGCATAAGAGACTTTAGGCAAATAAAACTTAAACGATGTATTGAGCCTCTCGGAAGCTGTGCGTGGGGCGTTTGATAGGTTCTTTCTGGTAGTGGAGAGCGGGCTGGGTGGCCAAGCATTGGGAGAGGGGGTGGGGTGAGAGTGTCTAACATTAAAAAAATGAAGAATGCAGGGCGGGACGCTTCACTTAACAAAATCCAGTACCTCAACTAATCTATCACAGTGTTCTAAAGAAACTAGCCTTTGTGTGCGTCACTCCCTTTTAGCAGGCTGCCTTCTCCAGTTCCTGGTATTTCTTAATTTGTCTTTAACACTGTCATAATGGCCTTGGAACCCCAGCGTGGTTGTGGTTTTGGATATAAACGGTAAGGGTGGTAATATGGTGTTCAGTTCATTGGTCGCCGCTCGTGTCTTCTGTAAGTTGGGGGCTCTTGCCAGCAGGACCCCGAGCGTGTCTCCCTCTCCTTGGGCAGTCTATTTCGGATTCAGCTACTAACTGTTCATTCTTCAGAGAGAGCCGTTTACATTGACTGTCAGCTGCACATAAACATAGAGCGGCTGCATATCATATGTGGCTGATGTCCAGATCCAGCCTGTTTAAGTCACCGGGATATGCATTTCCTGTGGGGGAAATCGGGGATGGATATATTGGCAGCACGCCCACCCACGTGAAGTGCGTTCTCTTCTTTCGGCCTCTCAAGAATTAATATTGAGACTTTTGTAGGCTGCATCCAATTAATTATAGGAGGGTTTTTTAAACAAGATCTCATGATTTTGAATAAACATAACATTTTCACTGAATCAATGATTTGTACCCAACACATCTGCCAATTTGCCTTTCTTTTAGAATTAATTCATTCCTCGTCTCCCAATTTTCTGTTACTAATCTTAATTAAAATTTGGGCACCCTAACACTTCAACCTTAGAATCGGATATTCTACACCCAAAAAATCTTAACATTGCTAAAGAAATGGCCCTCTCGCTACAGACACTGCGAGGTCTCCTTCCATGCTCCAGATGTGACACCTTGCAGCATCTCAAGGCGGCCTGTCAACTGCCCCTCTGTGAAGCAATGACTCTTTTCAGGGCTCGGGTGTGCTCCGTCTCACGTGCTCCAGCTCATATATTACAAATTGTGCATCTGTCCATTATTCCGAGTATGACGGTACGTTCTGGGTCACAATAACAGAAACAAGCATTTGCAATGCAATAGGTCTCGCATTTGCAAGAGTTTGAGCTATTGGCATTGTAAATGACAATGCCTTGTATTTATGTGTTTTGAAAAACTGCAAGCAGTGCGTAAAAACGCACTTTGTATTTATAGTCGTTACAAGGTTGGCAGTAACTGTGCCTATCCGTCGGGAGGTTCCTTTAATTAGGCCATGTGAACCTCTTTATGCTTTAAATAAGAATATATCTTATATCATTTAGCTACCGTGGGCACACGGGCATAACTCAGGGCACTGCAGCCCCCGGGGTGCCGCCCCAGGTTTCCCCATAGGTGGGGTGGAGGATGGGGGCTTTTGCAAGTGCAGTATCCGCTCGCGCATCCGTCCCTTAAGCTTGTGCAAAGCGGACTCTGGTGAAGGAGGCAGGGCTGGAGAAGCCCGCTTCACAGGGATAGGGGGAGGGCTCCGTGAGGTGGAGTGACGCCCAGTTGCCCACGTGCACAGAGTGACTGTGCACAACGCCATCATTTCACGTGCTGCAGAGGCCCAGACACGAGGACTGCAGAAGAATGAGAGGGGAACACGAGGCCCACAGAAATCTTCTGGGTGGGTGAGGGCTAGTCGCGACCAAGGGAGTGTAGCTTGCATACTCTGTAGCCGCCCCGTTGAGCATGGTGTCCCTGAGTGTCCATTTAACATTCACTGTAATTTCTCTACATACTGTAAGGTGTTTTTATTTCATTAATTTACTTTAAGGAAGTGTTTACTGTGCAAGTAGATGCGGGGAAATGAGGCCGAAAAACACCTTGTAGATTAAATATTTGCAGCACAAGAGTGACTCCTCAATAATTGCATTTATTTGTGTGTTCCGGGGCACACTGACAGTTGGTATCTGTTCCCAATTAGGAGAGAATCCTAATGAAGTTATCTAAAAGCACATTTAGGGCCAGATAACTACCGTTTTTTGCATGGCATGTACAAACGCTATTTTGTCACTGACTCGCAAAATAGCGTTTGCGACTCGCGCTATTAGGAAGGGGCGTTCCTTCCTAATAGCGAGTGTCAATGCAATGTACTATTGTTTTGCAACCGCATTTGCGGCCGCAAAACACTTGCAGTTTACCACCTACTTCAAGTACACCACTCGCAAACCCCTTCCCCTTTGTGAGTGCCTGCTGCCCTTAAAAAATGAAATTGAAAAGTTTCATTTTTCTTTTTTAAATGCATCCCTTTTTCCTTTAAGAAAAACGGATTGCATTAAGAAAAGAAAAAAAACTGCTTTATTTAAAAAGCAGTCCTATTTATGAAGAGGGTGGACACTAGGAGCTAGTTATGAGGTCCAGTGACTCGAGCTCCCGAAGTCAAACTAATACCAAAAGGGGAGTCACTGTTCCTATTAAGAGACAAAAGAGGGAGTGGAAAGTACTCTGGTCGTGTGCTACTCTATCTTTGGGGGACAGTGTGCCATCTTAATCCCCTCACACACCCCGAAGGATGTCATGCTTCATCATTGGGCTTTGCTCCTCGTCGGGCTGACGGTCAACATGTTTCGCGCTTTTGGGCGGTCTCAGAAGGAGATCCAGAGCGCTTCGTCAGGACCAAAAATAGTTCTATATATATATATATATATATATATATATATATCAACAGCGGCCTAAAGGTGCCAGTGTCGCCGGATTATTGAAGGGAGTAGTACTTCTGAAATGACAAAAAATAGACCAAGAGTACAAATATCCATTCTAATGGTAGTTCATATTGTCCGGGTCGTCCATTGGAGGGCCTGGTGCTCATAACCATTAGCGTGACTATTATCGCTATTGGTTGGCATATGCACAAGTGAGCTAACAGTTCTTGTGTTCATTAAATTTAAAATTAAAATTAAAAAGGGATGATAACAAAGTGACAGACATACAAACATAGGGATAAGATCAATGATTAGTGCCATAGTACTGTGCCAGGGTTGTTCTCTACCCATATGTTACTCATATATCCTTAATTCGCCCTGGTGGTATATCGACCTAGATGTCGTTTTATCCAAACAGGTTCAATGATCAGATAAGTAAGTGAACCCAAGATGTCTAGTGAGATAATATCATAGGGCCCCACCATTGATGGCAAACCTCGAGACACTGTTTTAGCAAATGTACAAAATGAACCACATTTCTCACCCCTTAGTATTTGGGTTAAGACCACATGAGATCAGTGAGAGTTCACTCGAGAACTGTAAAAAAGAAAGAGAGAGGAGAAGGAACAACACATAGTCTTAGAGGGCTCCGTTGTGCCCCATTGTATTATCAAGGAAGGTTATTTAAGAACCAGAAAAGAACCTCTGGCCAAGTAGCGGGAGCCGGATTTGCTCCCCGCGTTCTGGGAAGGTTTCCATTCAGACTACTCACGGTTTCCTTGATGTTACAGGGCCGATTCACCTGTGTGCCTCTCGCCGTCTCCGCCGGTATTGAGAGGTTGGCCCTGACCCCTTTTATAGGAGTGGCGCGCTTCTGGTTAGCACGTTAATTGTCCCAGCAGCTACTTTAATTGTCAGATGGGTTGTGCGACTCGCGGGCGCCAACTTTAAATGGTGTGGTTATTATGTAGCTGCCGTGTTTAATAGTGCAGATTATAAACACGGTGTTCTAATGTGAAAACAACGTATTGGGTGATAATAGATCAAAATAAAAGTGTCAGGAAATGCTTTTATTGAAGTGTGGCGGTAAGTACAAAGGATATAAAGTATCCGATCGCCATCTTGGGGTGGTCTTTTGCAATCAGTGTAGTGAATTGGGAAATACAGTGTTCCCCCATGTCTCTGAGGGGAGGTGGTGCATTGTTGATTTAATTATCGCGAGAGTTCACATTTTGCAGTGGTGGTTTTGTATGCAGAGCATAGGCTATCATAATTAATGTTGAGTGCTATAGCGGGATCGTTTTTTGAGGTTATTAACCCAAAGGTCAGTTTCATGACAGATTATGTGTGGGTATTGGTGTTTCTATACTACCTCAATCCATGGTATCTCGTCGTTAAGGCCTTGGGTATTCGTCCGAAGGCGATGGACCCATCTTTGCTCTTTTTGGAATAGGGTCTTGGTTGTCCATAAGGGATTTGATTCAATGATAGTCCAGGTCACTTGATCTGGTGCGTGTCCCTTTTCAATGTAGTGCCTGCTCATTTTGGTGGTGCTTCTTTTGCAACGAATGTTGCTTCTGTGTTCATTCACCCTTGTTCTCACAGCTCTAGATGTCATTCCTATATATAGGAGGTTGCAAGGACATTTTACCATGTAGACACAGTTTATTGTGTTGCAATTTGTATGTCTTTTCTGTGTCCACTCCTGGTTGTTCAGTTGGAGTGTTTTGGTATGTGTTGTCAGTGGACAGACATTGCAAGTTCCACATGGATAGTGCCCTTTGACCGTTGGTAGATCCCATAGTGTCCTTTGGTTGTCCCCCTGTTTCTTCTGTGGTCTTGTGTGGACGACAATATCCTTTAAGTTCTGTGTGCGTCTGAACGCGAATCGTGGGCGTTCCAGTTGCATTTCGCCTGTGTTCAGGATGTTCCAGTGTTTCAACAGAATCTTTTTGACCTGGTTAGATTGAGGTGTGTAAGTAGTTACACCCGTGATTGTCTCGTCCTTCTGTTTTTCATGTGTTTCTAAGAGCGCTTCCCGGTGATTGTTTCGTGCGCGTTTTTGCGCATTTTTGATGATTTTTTGTGGGTAGTTTCTCTTTTCTACATTTTTGCTAAGTTCTGCTGCCTGTGTTTCATAGTCCTGGAAGGTACTGCAATTTCTTCTAAGCCTCAAAAATTGGCCAAAGGGGAGATTTTGTCTCAAGGCTTTTGTGTGATGGCTGTCGTATGGCAGTAAACTGTTGCGATCTGTGGGTTTTTTGTATGTTTTTGTTGAAAGTTTTCCATCTTTTAAGAGT
This sequence comes from Calotriton arnoldi, assembly GCA_963921515.1. Lineage (NCBI taxonomy): Eukaryota > Metazoa > Chordata > Amphibia > Caudata > Salamandridae > Calotriton > Calotriton arnoldi. Next base: position 223,338 of record CAWUFW010006993.1, read on the forward strand.
ATCAGTAGGTCCAGGAATGGTATTTCTTCACCTGAGGTGGATAGTGTGAATTTTAAGAAGGGGTCCTGTTGGTTGATCCAGGAATGAAATTCTTTACAGCATTCCTCTGTGCCTGTCCATAGCATGAGTACATCGTCTATATAACGTTTCCATTCTTTTATTTCCGATTTGAAGGGGTTGGAACCTGGTAGGATGTGTTGGGCCTCAAAGTGGGCCATGTATAGGCATGCTAGGCTCAGCGCAAATGTACTGCCCATACAAGTTCCATGGATTTGTTGATAGTGTTGGTCTTGGAACTTAAAGAAGTTGTTCTTCAGGGCAAGTTCTGCGCATTCCAGGATGAAATTTAGGGGTTGTGGTATGGAGGAATCGCTGTTTCTCATGGTTTCTTCAATGTAAATGTAAATCCGTATTCAATCACTCTTAGTGTAGCTTCTTGTGGGATGTTGGTATATAGCGCTTCCACGTCAAGTGTAGCTAGTAAGGTAATTTCCTCCGGTCCGCTGATGTTCTCAATGAGATTGATGGTCTCTTTTGTGTCTTTTAGATAAGACTGCGTTGCTTGTACCAATGGCCGTAGGAAGTGGTCGCAGTACTGGCTTAATGGCTCGAGGATAGAGTTGATCCCTGACACTATTGGTCTGCCAGGTGGGGGCATGATGTTTTTGTGGATCTTTGGCAAGATATAGAAATATGGGGTTGTTGGTTTAGTGTTCACTAAAAAGTCTGCTTCGTTCTTGGTTATCCATCCATTGGTTAGTGCTTCAGTCACTGAGATGGTGATTCTTCTCGTAAGGGAGTCTGTGGGGTCTGTCTATTTTTTGGTAGTATTTGTTGTCTGCCAATTGTCTGTGACATTCGTTATTGTAGTCATCAGTGTTTAAAATTACGATAGCTCCGCCTTTGTCCGCAGGTTTTATTGTGACCGCCTGGTCATCATTAAGGTTTTGAAGGGCTTTCCTTTCTCTTGTTGGTAAGTTGTCATATATTCTTTTTGGTTGTAGATGGTTTGTCTTGTAGGACTGCTTTTTCATAAGTCAGTATCTCACTGGTAGTCATTGCTGTGGTGGGCGTGAATCTGGACGGGTTGCGTAAGCCTGTGTCCGTGGTGTCCATGTCAATCCTTTTTGTATCTTGTGTTTGAAAAAAGGATTTCAAACGTAGTTTTCGGAAGAAAACATGTAATTCACCGGTGAGTCTGAAAAGATCTTCTTTTGGTGTTGGGACAATGCCTAATCCTCTCTGTAAGACAGATTCTTCTGTTGTTGTCAGGGTCCTGTTAGACAGGTTTACCACTAGTTATTCTTCGTTTGGCTCCGTGTCCTGCGTTGGTCCTCGTCCTCCGACCACTGCACCTGCCTTTGATCGTTTTTTCGCCTGCCTCTTCCTCTGTCCCTGCCTCTGTTCCAAAAAGGAGGGCGTTGTTGTTGTTGATAAAATGGGTGGGCAAAGGAAGAGGCAGGTGAAAAAACGATCAAAGGCAGGTGCAGTGGTCGGAGGACGAGGACCAACGCAGGACACGGAGCCAAACGAAGAAAAACTAGTGGTTAACCTGTCTAACAGGACCCTGACAACAACAGAAGAATCTGTCTTACAGAGAGGATTAGGCTTTGTCCCAACACCAAAAGAAGATCTTTTCAGACTCACCGGTGAATTACATGTTTTCTTCCGAAAACTACGTTTGAAATCCTTTTTTAATTTTAAATTTAATGAACACAAGAACTATTAGCTCACTTGTGCATATGCCAACCAATAGCGATAATAGTCACGCTAATGGTTATGAGCATCAGGCCCTCCTCCAATGGACGACCCGGACAATATGAACTTCCATTAGAATGGATATTTGTACTCTTGGTCTATTTTTTGTCGTTTCAGAAGTACTACTCCCTTCAATAATCTGGCGACACTGTCACCTTTAAGCCACTGTTGATATATATATATATATCATTCCAAACTTTGCCCTAGATCTTCAAAGACGCCACTCCACTTGAAATGATTAGACTGAATCTTTATTCAGAGACTGGACAAGTTGCTCCAATGATTCAATTTCCCAACGAGTTTCGGAGCGGCTGCTCCTTCTTCATGGGGAGAATCTGACCAGCACGGAAACGCTGCAACTTTGTTTCCGCTTTTGAACATGCACTTCCAGGTGAGTAGCATGTCGGGAGTTGTAGTGTACTTTTTCCCCTCCAGTGGGGTCCGTGCAATTTAGTCAGGCAATTTTAATCCGATGTTTGGAATGATTTTGTACACGGCGAGTCCTAGCCGTGAAAGATGCACCGCCCGTGTAAATGAAGTATGGGACTGCGGGCTGAAATTCTTTTGGCCTGGCGGCAGCACGTGAAATTCTTAATTTGAAACCGGACTGGTATCTCTGAGGCCCACTGGAGGGTCATTAACATTGTTTTAACATCGGATCAAAATTGCCTGACTAAATTGCACGGACCCCACTGGAGGGGAAAAAGTACACTACAACTCCCGACATGCTACTCACCTGGGAGTGCATTTTCAAAAGCGGAAACAAAGTTGCAGCGTTTCCGTGCTGGTCAGATTCTCCCCATGAAGAAGGAGCAGCCGCTCCGAAACGCGTCGGGAAAGTGAATCATTGGAGCAACTTGTCCGGTCTCTGAATAAAGATTCAGTCGAATCATTTCAAGTGGAGTGGCGTCTTTGAAGATCTAGGGCAAAGTTTGGAATGATATATATATATATATATATATAACTATTTTTGGTCCTGACGAAGCGCTCTGGATCTCCTTCTGAGACCGCCCAAAAGCGCGAAACATGTTGACCGTAATATATGTCCATTAGGGACATATGGTTTACCTAGCTACAGAGGGACATAATATCCCTTAGAGCAGCACCACTCACGTTGTTTTTAATAATGACAGAGGGATCACCCTAATAAAACTATTCACTCTCCCTCCAGCCATTTTTTAACACACTATTTAGGACTTCACTGCCACTTACACCCACGCACCCATACAGCTTCATCAAAAGATCTCCGATAAAGAGACCCTTCAGGGGACCCGTAGGGCATTGCAGCGCCGGCCCGACGAGGAGCAATGCCCAATGATGAAGCATGACATCCTTCGGGGTGTGTGAGGGCATTAAGATGAGGACACACTGTCCCCCATAGATAGAGTAGCACACGACCAGAGTACTTTCCACTCCCTCTTTTGTCTCTTAATAGGAACAGTGACTCCCCTTTTGGTATTATATAAAAAGCAGTCACAGACATGGTGGTCTGCTGACCCCAGCAGGCCACCATCCATGGGAGTGCTAGCCATTCCCAATGGGGTCGCAAATTGCGACTGCCTCATGAATATTAATGAGGCATGCAGTTTGCGACCCCAATAGGAATCGCAAACATTGTCTGAGACACTGTTGTACATTTAATTTTGCGAGTCGTAATTCGACGCACTTTGCGACTCGCAAAATTGAATGGTTTTACATCTGGCCCTTAATATCGGCAGCCCTTTTAGAGTCATCGGATTGAGTCTGCCATTGTGCATGTTACTCTCTTGCAGGTGAGTATAGTGGTTAGGAGCACTGTCTGTAGTACAGCCTTCACAAAGTGTGTAATACAGTAGATGTACAGCAGTGTCCATTATTTTCCCTATAAGCGCAGTTGCATAATACAATTGAAAGCTCCTGTAATAGGACATCATTTTTTTTCCCCGATCTTTTTTGGGAGGCTTACATACAGAAGCCTTGCCAATATCCATTCCCTATGTTAAACGGCATAACCACAGTCTGCCCTCTTGCCAGATCTGGTGGATTTAATATCTGCTGTAGAGGGTAGCATGTAGCTTGCAGTTCGAAGCTTAATGAAAATAAACGGGTATCATTGAGTTTAGTGTGGCTTACACTAGTCCGTACACTAGTCCCTAAATGACATGGGGCATCCAGTCTGTATTTTGCAGTGGTCCGTATTATAATTGTGACTATGGTGGGTGGTGCCTGTAGTATATTCATGCCTACACATCTCCCTTCCATTTCACACCATCCATTAAGCTATGTTTACAACCGGACTGTAAAAGACTATCCCAAGGTCCATTTTGTGGGGGAAAGAAGAAAACCGCTATATTTTGATTGCAAGAATGATTTTGGAGGCGGTGAGATGGAGGGGTTTGGGAAAGGGGTTGTATGAGTGTTGAAAATTCACAAGACATGGTTAAAAATAGTGATAGGGAAAACTGAGGGAAAATAATAGTTGAGTGCTATTTTGAAGTGATGTTAGCCTTTTGAGACACTAAAAGCTTTTTTGTCTAACAAGTGACTTTGAAGTTGTGTAGTAGCCTTTGCTTATTGTATCTCTCTCTCCCGCTTTGTTGTCTAAGCAGCCGAGCGGCATGGGTAGATGTCACTGAAATGGGTGTCTTTACATGGTGTGAACATGAGGTATGAAGAGATGTCTCTGAGGGGCCACCTCTGCTTGCAAGGTTGACTGCTCGGAGGCCCTGCAGTATAAAATAAGTTTTGATAAAAGCAGCTTTAAGAACTCGGTTTTTACCTTTAGCAGTAGGTATGGGAATGTTAACCTTTGTTGTGAAGTGGTCCTGCATCAGTAGAAGAGTGGCCATAAATCAAAAGGGAATGGTACCCAACACCTGCTTGGCATTCGCCTTATGAAGTTCATTTTCAGTCTGCCTATGTGCACTTGTGCTACCAGAGATATTTGTATTTTGCAAGAGACGCTTTCATTATTCCTTGCTTTCCCTACTGCGTCATTTTTGTGGAGGCGGGTTGCATCGCTTCTTCCTTTCCTTGCTTTATCCCTTTTGTGAGTGAATCGTCTGCAGTGTGCTGTCAATACTTTTTATGTTTTGAGCAAGAGTACCTTGCACAGCTCCTGCTTGTGCTGTATTTGTTTTATTTTGAAGACTTGGGACTGCTTCTTATCAGGTTGTACTACTTTGTGACAGTGTGGCAGTGTTTTGCACAGCAGCTTCTGGCGACTTTTCTTTGTGAGGAAAGCATGTACTGATGCTGCTCATGATGTGGCTGTTCTATGTTTTTTGGTAAATAGGTCTGTGTTGAGGTTGAATCCTAGTTATTATATCAAGCCTAGACAGAGCTTGCGCTGTTTCTTCAAGACATGTTGTATATACTTTGTGGGCTTACAGCCCGCATATTTCTTTTCATTTGTTTCTTTCAGTGTCCTTTAAAAATCCCTCCTTCCAAGTGGTTAATCTTTCCTATTTGTCTCTCCTTTTCATTGGTTGTTCACTCCCACAGAGCAGCTTCCCATTACTTGTAGCCTTCCACTTGTTCTATTGTAGCATTTGTTTAGGGACTACTTTTCCCTTTATCTAAGAGCATTTCACACGAGCGCTCAATGGTTTCAGTAGCTCCAACTTCTCTAAACAGGGCTGTTATTCTTGTTTATCTCCTCACATGGAATGTCAGATGCTGTTTTCAAGGGGCCGCTTTAATTTACTTTCTCTGACTTCAAAGTGAGAGGATTACCGCGTCCCACAACCCGCTCCTGCTTCGCTGCTTCAACCATCCCACCACCCCCCCCCCTTTCCGTGTGCGTTCGTTTGTAGTTCTACAATTATGTCTATTGCCTGGAAATGCTGTCATTTTTTTTTACCATTGCTTACTTAAACCTGTGTGTGTCTCTGCAGCAAGGACGCTAATCTGGCACTTGACGTCCAGCTGATATATTGTATTTCATTAGAAATAAGGTTTAGGTGTGAATGCCAAAGGATAAGCGCTGTCGGTGACTGGGAGGGAAACCTGTCTTTTGACAAAGAAGGGGTAAATGATAGCTGCTTTCTTCAGTCAGTGCTGCAGGGTAAAAGCTGTGAATTCATCTGCTTCCTGGACCGTTTTGCTCCAGGGTTTCTTGCACGTGTTCAAGCTACTCCAGGGCGCACAAATTATTTTTCAGGGTTCGTAGTCAACCGTTCTTAGCTTCTCTTTTGCAGCGTTCTGGTGCTTTCTAGTCAGATTTGCATCCTGCAAAAGCCAATAAGTACATCTAAGCGTTTTTTCGGCCAAATGACTCATCTTGGGAATTGTGGGAATGCCATTTATTTAGGTTTGAACTTTGTACAGTGTCTTAATGCTATACATATGGAGCAAGGGCAAAGTCGTTGCCATGGGAAAGCCAACTGCCTTTACTAAATATGCATGGAAAGATTTTTTTAGAATAGGTAGAAAAAGACTCACTTGTATGTAAATATTGACACTTACGCTGGCACAGGGACAGCTTTTGCTCTCTCACCATCTTCGCGGTTTAGCACAAAAATCGTAATATAAACACACAAACATGCAGGGACTTTCGGTCAGCGGTTGTTAGCTATTAGTCTATTAAAGTGCCATTCACATTTTGCTTTAGCCCATGACAGTATGGGGCCAACGGGTCAGCCGAATTCAACCATTAGCTCGCTTCACTGTGACAGCATTTTATTTGAACACTTGCTCTTCTGCCTAAAAAGCAGTCGGCTCCAGTGCAAGGCTGGTGGATCAATCTCTGCTTTCATTTGTGGTTTTATTTCTTGCTTTTTTTTGGGAACAGTCATTTTTTGCTTAGGCTTTTTTTCCACACGTGCATAATACCCTTTGAAGGCGGCACTTTTACTTATTACTTTTTCATGTCTGTTGTATACGTTTCCAAAAAAAAAGAAAGAATGAAATGCCTCTTAGCGCTATCATTAACATGTTTCCCGGGCTCAGTACGGGGCTTGGATAAAGTGTGAGTGGACTTCCAAGCTGCTGTAGCTCTGTAAGTTCTCTGATCGGCCTTGGTCCTCAGACCTCCCACCGCAGCACCAGCCTTGCCTTCAGTGTGCGGATTTGTAGCAATGTGCTCCACTGTCATTGTCGTTTTGCAGCACCCTCATGCACTTCTTAGCTAGCCATAAACTTTTAGTACTGAAGCCAATGTGTCTGCTGGAAATCCTACCTTTCTAGTGGCTCTCGGGATCTAAAAAGTGTTGTTTTATCAAGTTGTGAACTATTCTATAGCGCTAAATTGGATTGGGGTGAGAATCATTGCTTGGCGCTAAATCTCAGCACTGTCTAAGTAACACGTTCTTTATTCCTGCTGTGTCTGTCCTGAAAGCCAAGCCTGTCTGGTGTTTGCTTGTAATAGCGATGTGCTATGTTACCCTATTTTCTGCCAGCATTATCCCTATTTTCAATGTTAATGTTTGGACTGGTGAAAGATTTATGTTAAAATCGTAGAATTTATTTATGTGGGGACGGTGTGGGCGTGTACACTGCCAATCGTAAAGTCTGGTTTTCTTTTTGCTGAGGCTAAACCGTATCATCAGGAACAAGCACTGCCAAAACCAAATGGCCCCCTAACAAAGGCGAGACCTATAGGCTTTACCAATGCTTGTTTTTTAATTGGTGTCACCTGGGGGTAAACTAATCAGGGTTATTTTGGGAAGTCAGCCTTGAACCTGTGGTTGTTTGTTGCTGGTGGCTACTGTGAAGCATTCCTAATTAAATCCTGACAAACCATTCAAGATGCAAGTGTAGCAAATTTAGGTCACTGGATATCATGGGCTTAGAGAGCATCAACAGAATTTTGGTGGATATTGATGCTGCCCCAGAAGGTTCCATTGAGATGTTTAGGTTGATGGCGGATAGGATGACTGGGAGTTTCTGTGACCTTGTGGCTTTCAGTTGCTTGGTTCATCACTGGACAAGGTGGGCTAGTGCATTACCCTATGATGTGATGGTCAGAGCACCCATAAAGCCTAAGACGGCCATTGGGACTGAAGGGTCTGACCGCGTAGTCATCAAAATGGATCCTCCAGCACAACAGGCTTCATGAAATCTGCTCAGGCGAAATTGGATAACATTTTAAAGGAGATTTCAGCTGTGCCATTTTCTGCATAAATATGGATTTGCAACATTTGCCACATAATCCATCATCTGCTGTATAATCTGCATATTTTAACATAAAAATGTTTATTTCTAGCTCATATGCATCAAAAGTTACCAAAAATGCGGCAACTCATGTTGCAGCACAGTGGAAGGCTCTCTGTAAAGGTTGACTGCTCACCTTTCTGTTGATTATTGATATATTTGGGTTTTAAACTGGTACTAATATTGCCCAGACAGTGTTAACGTATATAAAAATGGCAAAATAATGAAGTAGTACGGTCACAAAATGTGCCACATTACACCGCATAATTTGCTTTCTTGCCACATAATTTAGTCAGCTCTGCCGCATAATGTAGTCCTTCCCTGCAGCATAATTCCATTGACCCTGCATACAAGTATTGCTACATACATACATATAAGTTATCTTCTAAGTTTCAAAAGGTCATGTATACCCACTGAGCCCACGAAGACGTACAAGGAAGAGGTAGATTGTTACCCGACCACCATTCTAGCTTGCATTGTAATTCCACAACCTGCTCCCTCCTGCTTGAGTTATGACTCCCATGATGCCCATCAAAATGAAAAGTTGCCTTAATCTGGACTTGTATCATTGGAAGTTAACCATGCGAAATATGTTTGCCCTTTCATCTGATACTGAAAGTGCTTTCTTTTCCTGCAGGCACCATGTTGGGTATTTCTGCTGTGTGCAGCTGGGCTTTTTATTTACCAGTCACTGGATGCTATTGATGGGAAGCAAGCCAGAAGAACAAACACCAGTACCCCCCTAGGAGAACTTTTTGATCATGGCTGTGATGCAATTTCTACAGGTAACACGTTTTTCCCGTTAGATCACCCTAATGAAGAGCAATTGCTTGCTTGCTTTCATGAACATAGTCATGATGCTAGGCGCTGTGGGTCAGGATAATCAGTCACATTTGGTTTGCCGCCCAATTTCAGCGATGTCTTTAGTGATTATCCTTGCTAAGCTTCCCAAAACCACAGAAGAAAATTTTGTTCTTTTCCTTGACTGTTCACTTTTCTATGAAGTACCTCAAGGCATGCAGGAGACAATTTACTGGATCAATTAATTTCATGGGTAAGTTATTCGAGAAAATAATCGGATTACATTATTAATATATTGTAGAGCGTAATACATCTTTTGAATTCCTCATTGTAGTTGAAAGACTGATATGAAAGTGGAAAGTATGAATTAGAGGCAAAAGATGGTCACCGAGGTTTCAATGGTAAATTCCTTCACAGTAGTTGAGTGGGGAAGAAAATGGGGGGCATTAAGGCAATTGTTTCAAACAAACTGGCCTTCCTGGTGCCACCGATGTGCAATTCGTTCTCTCTGCTTGACGATTGGCGTCTCCAAACCCATTGATGAGGCAATTCTGACACCAAATTTACTGGCCATCAGTGTTGCCCACAGATGGCCGTTTATTATGGCGGTCCTATAGCCACTGATAAATGCTGGACTGTGACAATAATTGTATTCTTCAACATTTTAATGACTTTTTACTATTTGCTTCAGTGCAGTGACTTCAAATAAATGTAATTGCAAATGAAGGCCCAGCACACAGTGGGCACATATGAATAAGTCATTCCAGCACTTAGCTGCTAATTTCAGAAAGTATATCAAGGTATTGTTTGTAAAAAGAAACAAAAGCTTCTTCCAGGATAAATCTAAAGTAGACCACCCACCCCAAACCTATATGACTCTTCCCAAGAGCTCATGTGTGTTCACTTGCAGTTCACATCATTCAGTTAAATTATGTCTTATTGGCAGAGCAATCTCTCTTCTCCAGAATAGGATTTTGATCATCTTTCTTAACCAGTATGGGAAATTGCTGGGGATCCCAGAAAACATATAAGAAAGCAATTTTAAATCCTATTTAAAATAAAAACACAAATCATAATCCATTTCCTTACGACACTGACACACTCACAGAAGCTAGATATAGAATGGAGATGGTGACAGTTAAAGTTGTAAGCCCTCAAATACCCCATGTTCTCTGCACCATTCAAGTCCCTTAGTAATTACTGTACATTAAATTATACATTTGTGTAATGTATAGCCTCGGAAATACAAAATACTCCATATGTCTCTAGATTCTGCTGAAGGGAACGTTGCTGTCAGTGTTTACTCTGTCTCTGTTGAAACAGTCTCACTCATACATTGCACAAGCCTTTTATTAGGTCTGACGATTTGAATGGCTAAGATAAAAAATATTTTTACAAGTTTTAATACTTGTTATTTGTGTTTGTCCAAAGTGCACTTAGTTCTAATTACCACTCATCCTGTGGGAATTCCTACAAACTCGAGGCATTTTAGGGCTTGCTTTTCCAAGTTGTACACTCCTCCGATTCAGGCGACACTGTTTCCATGTAGGTTTAGGAGGCTCTTTGGGATTTGCCACTTTAGCTATTTGGGTTTGAAAATTGAACTTTTTCTTTCCTTGGTAAATGCAGTCTTGTACATTTTTGGGTGACATCAGCTTTCAGTGTGATCAGTCGTTGATTGAGAGACAGCACAGTGTTTTAAGGAATTGTTTCTTTGTTTTTATTGGGAAAAGGTTGTTACTAAATCTACTGTTACCTGCAACCAGATTTATGCACGCTTTAGGCTTTGATGGGTACTTGTTTACGAATGAAATGTGCTAATCTGTTAGAAGAGAAAATTGAAGGAATTGTGGTCCTTAGTTTGTGAGAAACCCCTGGGCTTATGTCATTTCTTCATGCAACCCCTCCCAAAATGCTGTAAATAAATATCTGTCCTTTTAAAATATGAGTCATGTTTTCTGGAAGTGATAAACTGGGGAAATAGGTAAAATCAGTGCATCAACCACTCTATGCTTAGCTTTAACACTGAGATCTGATCGAAATTTCCATTCACTGTCCAGCATTAAAACACTCAACAGTATTGTAAAATCTTAATCTGATACTTCAACCAAACCATAACTTCACTTCTTAATATCTATGCTGGATATTCTGAACTCGCAGCATAAAACGTTTTCCGACCTCAGTTTACATCTATATAAATCATAATTACTGTACATTAAGTTGTACATTTGTGTAATGTAAATAGCCCCAGTAATACGAAATACTCTACATGTCAATAATCTCACTAATACATTGCACATGCCTTGTATTAGGCCTGACGATTTGAATGGCTAAGATAAAAAAAAAGTTTCACACGTTCTTGTATTTGCTATTTGTGTATTTCCATAGTGCTCTTCGGTTGGGTATTTCCAACGCAATGTCTTTTAATTTGCGTTGGTATGTTTTTTGTTTTTTTTACTGCAGCGCATTGAGCTCTGCCTCAATGATATATCTGCAGCTATGATCTCCTGCTCCTGTCTGTCTCTGATTGTAATTTAGATTTTCTCCATGCAACTCCCCTCATTTCTTTCCAGTTCAGAGCCCGCAGAGATCGTGTTATCCACAAAGGAAAATATGTCAATCCTAGGCCTTGCCTTGAAGGTCCCTGTCTGACATCGATACACTGATAGGTTAGGTATACATTTATTTCACTTTGCTAAAAAAAAAAGCATTAAAAATTACACAATCTGAAAATTAAATCATGACTATATTTAAACAACTACCATAGGAAAAGTGGCACGTCTCTACAATTCAAACATTTTGAAAAATAAATGATTGGGTAAAAAGTGTTATGTTTTAAATGTAAACCATTAGGAAACACATGTCATATTTAACATTGTATTGTATTGCAACATTTATTTAACGCTTACTACCCCTGTGTGGGGCTCTGAAGAGCGTGCCTGCATATGTAACACACTACCCCATGTAGTGTGTGTGGTTGGAAGTGTGTTGTCTTTGTTTTGATCCTGTGCGGGAAGTGTTTTCGTGCCATGTGTGAGGATCGCTGAGGTGCGGTTATCGTGTTATGGGACACAGATCTTAGAAGTGTGGTGGATGAAGGACTTTAAAAAACAGTCACACATTTTATAGTTTTCAGTAAGCTGGCAGCTTTGAGCATCTCTGCAGGTCCCTTTTTAGGACGCAGCCTTCCAGACAGCACAGCTGTCTGGTTTGCTAAAAAGGTCTTGGGGACATTCAGAAAGTTGACCTAGGAATGCATTCCGCCTGTTGCTTACCATTGGCTTTGTAACTCACATTTTCTGGCTTTCTGTTTGTTGGCTTTATTCAATTAGGTTGTCCAGCTTGAGTTTGTCTCTCCCATTGCCTAAACCTTGTTTACTGTATTTTTCCATGAACTCACTTTCTGTAAACAGGCCTTTAAACCTTGTTCTTATCTTGTCACATTCGCTGTGCATTCATATACAGAGGTCAGATGTCAGGCTGTGTCTTCCAGGGAGCTTGGTGTTTACTTTTATTACTCTGACTTCAAAGTTAGAGGATTTATGTGACAATCCTTCCATCTACTGGGGGACAGCTTGAGGAAGGCTGTAGGATGTTATTTTTTTTTAGCACACCACAACTTTATTTAAATGTCTGTAAATGAACTTTACAGACATTTACTTTAAATTAATATGTTGTGTGATGACATTTGCACACATTATCATTTGTGCGTGGTATACTTTTCTCAGTAAAACTGTATGTGAGTGCAAATGTAATGGTCATTTCAATTGAAGATGTGTTGTCTGTAATGGCAGTACGCTACCCTACCATGCATACTTCAGGTTACCCCATTCCACACTACTCTGCACCACTCCACGTCACTACACTACTCTGCACTACCCCACACTCTACTCTGCACTACCCCACACTACGCTGCTGCACTCTTCTCTGCACCACTCCACTCTATGCCTCTCTACTCTACACTACTCCACTCTACTTATGCCAATGCACTCTACCCCACACTACTCTATTATGCACCACTGCACTCTACGCCATCCTACTTTGCAACACTCTCCATGCCGCTGCACTGCTCTGTACCACTCCCCTGTACATCAGTGCACTCTATGCCAGTCCCCTCTATGGCATTCTAATCTACTCTGCACTACTGCACTCTACTCTGCACCACTCTACTCCACTGCAGTCTATGCCAATGCACTCTACACAACTTTTCTCAAAACCAGTGCACTCTACGCCAATCTACTCTGCACCACTGCACTCTACATCACTATACTCTATGCCACTGCACTCTACACCACTCTATTCTACTCTGCGTCACTGCAATGTACGCTACTCTATTCTACTCTGCACCACTGTACTCTACACCACTGCTTCCTTTGCCACTACACTCTATGCAACTCTACTCTGGGCCATTGCACTCTGCGGCACTTTACTCTGCGCAACTGCACTCAATGTAAATGCACACCACTCTACTATAAACCTCTGCATTCTATGATAGTATACTTTGCAACACTGCACTCTGTGCCACTCTGCTTTATGCCACTGAACTCTTCACCACTGAACTCTACCCCACTGAACTCTGCATCGCTCCTCTCTATGCCACTGAACTCTGCATCGCTCCACTCTATGCCACTGCACTCTGCCAATCCAATCGAAGTCACTCTAATCGACTCTGCACCATTGCACTCTAGGACACTCTACTCTATACCCCTGCACTGTACGCCACTTCACTCTACTCTGTCACAATCTAGTCATTGCCACAGCAGTTTATGCCACTCTCTTCCACTCTACGCCCCTCCACGCCATTGCACTCTGCGCCACTTTACTCAAAACCAATACACTGTGCCACTGCACTCTATGCCAATCTGCTCTGCACCACAGCACTGTACGCCACTGTACTCTACTCTATGCCACTAAACTCGACTCCACTCTACTCTACACCATTACACTCCACATCACTTTGCTCTGCACCACTGCACGCCACTGCACTCTACGCCACTCTACTCTACACCACTGCACTCTACGCCACTCTACTCTACACCACTGCACTCTATGCCACTCTACTCTACACCACTGCACTCAACAACACTCTACTCTGCAGCACTGCACTCTACAACACTGCTCTGCACCACTGCACTCCCTCCCACTCCACTCTATTTTATGCCACTGCACTCTACTCTGCACCACTCTACTCCAATGCACTCTACGCCACTCTAATCTACTGTACACCACTGCGCTCTACGCCTCTTCACTCTACGTCTCTCTATGCTACACCAGTCTACTCTATGCCAGTGCACTCTATTCCACTCTACTATGCACCACTCCACTCTGCGCCACTCCACGCCGCTCCACTCTGCAACACTGCACTCTGTCAGTGCACTCTATGTGACTACTCTATACCACTCCATTCTACCCTGCACCAATCCACTCTATGCCACTCCACTCTGCAACACTGCACTCTATGCCAGTGCACTCTATGCCACTACTCTATACCACTCCATTATACCCTGCACCAATCCGCTCTACGCTACCTCACTCTACTCTGAAACAATCTATTCTGTGCCACTGCACTTTACGCCACTCTACTCCACTCAGTGCCACTCCACTATACGCCACTGCACCAATCTACTCTACTCTATGCCACTGCACTCTACATTGCACCACTATACTCTACCCCGCACCAGTATACTCCACTTCACTCTACTCTGAAACAATTTACTGTACGCCACTGCACTCTACTCCATACTGCACCACTCCACGCCACCCACGCTACGCCACTCTACTCTAACCCACTACACTCTGTCAATTCACGCTATATCACCTTACTGAAATCAAATGTACCTACTCCCAACTACTTTGCACCAAGGCACTTTACACCACTATACTCTACAACATTCTACTCTATACCACTGCACTCCATGCCACTTAACACCATTGCACTCTACATCACTGCTCACTGCAGTCTACGCCACTCTAATCTACTGTGCACCACTGCAAACTATGCCTCTTCACTCTCCGCCTCTGCACTATTCTACTCTGTGCCAGTGCACTCTACCCCACGTTACTATGCACCTCTGCACTCTTCGCCACTGTACTCTACTCCAGTTTAGGCCACTGTACTCTACTCCAGTTTAGGCCACTCCACTCTGCACCACTCCACTCCACCTAACTCAGCAACACTGCACTCTAAGCCAGTGCACCCTATGCCACCACTCTATACCACTCCACTCTACCCTGCACCACTCCACTGTACATCACTTCACTCTTCTCTGAAACAATCTACTCTATGCCACTGCACTCTATGCCGCTGCACTCTACGCCACTCTACTCTGCGCCAATCCACTCTACGCAACTGCAATCAACATTGTGACACTCTACAACATGCCACTGCGCTCTACCCTGCACCACTATACTCTACCCTGCACCACCACTCTACTCTGAAACAATATACTCTATGCCACTGCACTCTACGCTCCTCTACTCTACACCACTGCACTCTATGCTGCGCCACTCTATGCCTCTGCAGTATACTCTATGCCACTGTACTCTAAACCACTGCATTCTACGCCAATGCATTTTAAACCATTTTGCTCAAAACCAGTGCACCCTACGCCACTGCACATACGCCGACTGCTTTTCACCATTGCACTTTACGCCACTATACTCTACAACATTCTGCTTTATGCCACTTCATGCTACGTCACTCTACACCATTGCACTCTATGGCACTGCACTCTATGCCACTCTATTCTACTCTGCACCACTGTACTCTGCCACTGCTCTCTGCACCACTCTACTCTGCACCATTGTACTCTACATTCTTCAACCCTGCACTCTAACACTACTCTGCATGACTGCACTCCATGCCACTGCACCACTCAAATCTACGCCACTCTGCTGCACTCTCCGGCACTGCACTCTCTGGCACTGCCCTCTACGCCACTCTACTCTACACCTCTTCACTCTACCCTGCACCACTCCACGCCACTTCACTGTACGCCACTCTGCCCCACTCCAACGGACGCCATTGCATTCTACGCCACTGCAGTCTACTCTGCACCACTCTACTCTATGCCACTGCACTCTGAGCTACTCTCTACGCCAATGCACTCTACACCACTTTACTTAAAACCAATGCACTCTATGCCACTGCACTCTATGCCAATCAACTCTGCAAGAATTGTACTTTACGGCACTTCAGTTTTGGCCTCTTTACTCCACTCTGCTCTACGACACTCCACGATACTCCACACATTAAATTCTGCATCTGAAAGAAACACATAGTGATAGATTCCTTACCTTAGAATATCCCCAGGCGGCAGACTGGATCCGGAAAGTTTTCGTCAGCAGTACCCCTGCGCGTCGGTAGATGGCGTCGTGCGGCTCCGCGTCCGTCGTTGGCGTCGTGGTCGCCGAGATGACGTCGCGGGCGCTACTTAGATGCCGCCCACGCGCGCTGACGTCAGTTCTTTCTTTTTCCGCGCCAGCAAGCGCAGATCCGGGAAGAGCAGGAACCCCCAGTCAATTTTTGACTGACTTTTTTGAGGCTTTTTGTCTCTATTTTTCTTCGAGTCATCGACTCCTGGTGCAGTAGGATGCCCGGTTTCAAGTCCTGCGGGGATTGTCACCGCATGATGTCGGTGACGGACCCACGCCGTGTGTGTCTTTTCTGCCTGGGGCGCGACCACGACCCCAAGTCGTGCCCCGACTGCCGGGCCATGGCGCCGAAGACTTTGCGGGAGCGGTCCCGAAAGTTGCTGGAAGCCCGGCAGTCGGCTCCGTGCCGTTCGAAGTCCCGGTCCAGAGGGAGGTCGAGGGACCGTGCGCGGAGTCATCATCATCGGTCTTCGGGATCCAAGTCTTCGCACTCGGGGTCAGGTAAGACGAAGCACAAGAAGTCGAAGAAACGCCATCGTTCTTCAGCTTCCCATCGCCGGTCGCGCGACGCGGCTGAGCTTATGCTGTCGCCGCCCGACTACCCACCCTTCCCGGGGTCGTCGGCGACTCCGGCCCAAATACAGGAGTTCCTGTCGGCCATGGCTCGCCTCTTTGGGCCGCCGGGTCCCGCCGGTGCTCTTCGGGCCCCGCGGTCCCGCATCGGTGTCCTCGCGTTTCCTCGCCGGCGGCTCTGGCGTCGCTGTCGGCTCCGGCCCCAGCGCCGCAGGACACCCTTGGATCCAGGCCTGGATCCCGGTCGACGCCGGTTGACCTTGTTACGCCTCCACCGACGTCGACTCCACCGGCACCACTTCTGACGCCGCCCGCTCCTCGGGACGACGTCGACCTCAGTTTCAGCCCCGAAGTGGGCCCGGCGTCGAGCCGGCGTCGATCGATGCCGTTCTCGACGTTGCTTGGGGATTTCTATCCCCATGTCCCTGCTCCTTATTTTAGACCTGTTGAACAGCCTGAGGAGCAAGGGGAGGACTGGGAGGGGTCTGAGGACCCTCTCGCTGCTGCCTGCGAGTCTGAACAGGACTGGGCTGAGGAATTGGGGACGCCAGTGGTCTGGATACCTCACCAGACCTTGGCATGCTGTCTCCTCCTACCGTGGCTACGGAGGAGGGTGCTAGTTATGCTGTGGTGTTGCGTAGGGCGGCCGAGTCCCTACACCTCGAGCTCCCTACTGTGGCCGTCAGGATTAACCTCCTGACAGAGGTGCTTCAGCCAGCAGCTACTTCTGCGGAGCCGCTGCTTCCTTTCAATGAAGCCCTTTCTGACGTTCTTTTGGGCACTTGGTCCAGGCCCACCACATGGGCTCCTGTGGATAGGAACGTGGCCCGGCGCCATCGCCCGGCTCCGGGTGACCCCATTTTCCTCTCCCAACACCCCACCCCCGAGAGCTTGGTTGTCCAAGCCTCTGCTTCCCCAACCGCCTTCCCTTCCGCACCACCGGATAGGGAATCCAAGAAGCTGGATCAGTTTGGGAAGATTTTTTCTTCCACCAGCTCTGCGCTGCGGTCTGTGAACACCGCATGCCTCCTGGGTCGTTATTCCCACTCTCTGTGGGATACGGTGGCGAACGTGCTGCCCCAGTGTCCGGAGGAGGCCTGGCCTGCTCTCTCCCAGGCTGTTGCAGAGGGGAGAGACGCAGCAAAGTTCATGATTCGTTGTGGCCTAGTTACCGCCGACTCACTGGGCAGATCGATTGCAACGACTGTGGCGGTTCGCCGTCACGCCTGGTTGAGGACCACTGGGTTTTCGGGAGATGTCCAAAACACCCTTATGGACATGCCCTTTGATGGCCGTCGCCTTTTCGGCGACAAAGCGGACAGCGCGTTGGAGAGGTTTAAGGACTCACGGGCTACGGCCAAGTCCTTGGGACTCTCGGCAGTCCGCCCTCCTCCGCCTTCCGCTTTTCGCTCCTTTCGTGGCACAGGAAGGGGCGCCCCGCAGCGTTCGCAACAGAGCCACAGGCCGGCGCAGCAATCATCTCAGCGCGGACGCGAGTTCCGCCGTGGCGGACCAAGGGGCCAGCGGGCGGGTCAGTCCACCACCACCCCGGCCACCACTGCCTCCAAACCTTCCTAGTCCGAACTTTCAGGCCCATCAAACGCCAGTGGGCGGCAGACTTCGCCATCACCTCCCCCACTGGCGCACCATCACTTCGGACAGGTGGGTTTTAGAGATAGTCCGGAGGGGCTACTCCCTCCCCTTCAAGACTACCCCTCCAGCCATGCCACCTCAGTACCACCGCATGTCGGGGGATCACTTGGTGCTTCTTCAGCAGAAAGTTGCGGCCCTCTTGGCCAAGGGGGCCATCGAGCGAGTTCCGACGCCAGAAGTAGGTCGTGGTTGCTATTCCCACTACTTTCTGGTGCCCAAGAAGGACAAAGGCCTGCGTCCTATCTTAGACCTCCGGAACGTCAATCGCTTCCTCCGCAAAGAGAAGTTCAAGATGCTCACTCTAGCTCAGGTCTTGTCTGCTCTCGACCCACAAGACTGGATGGTGGCGCTGGACTTGCAGGATGCCTATTTCCACATCCCCGTCCTGCGCGCGCACCGGCATTACCTACGGTTCACGGTAGGCCATGAGCACTTTCAGTTCACCGTGCTCCCCTTTGGCCTTACCAGCGCCCCTCGGGTGTTCACCAAGGTGATGGCGGTGGTCGCAGCTCATCTGCGCAGATCAGGGGTTTCAGTCTTCCCCCTATCTTGACGACTGGTTGTTGAAGGCGGGTTCGCCCCAGGCAGTCGTCTCCCACCTCCAGACTACGGCTGACCTGCACTTGCTGGGGTTCTCCATCAACGTGCCGAAGTCGCACCTGATCCCCTCTCAGAAGCTCCTCTTTATCGGAGCGGTTCTGGACATGGCGCAGTTTCGGGTCTATCCTCCTGAGCAGCGAGTCTGGGATATTCGGGCTCTGATTCCCATCTTTCAGCCCTTGTCCCGGGTTTCGGACGGAGTGACTCTGAGGCTGCTGGGCCTCATGGCCTCCTGCATCCTGCTGGTCAATCATGCCAGATGACATATGCGGGCTCTGCAGTGGGACCTGAAGTTCCAGTGGGCGCAGCATCAGGGGAACCTGTCCGATCACGTCCAGATCACGGAGGGCACTGCACGACAGTTGCAGTGGTGGCTAACGAACCGGCATTGGGTCGACGGCAGATCCCTCTCCCTTCCCCAACCGGAGTTTACAGTGGTGGCGGATGCGTCCCTCCTGGGATGGGCCGGCCACATGGGAGAGGCGGAGATCAGAGGCCTCTGGTCTCCGGCGGAGTCCCGGCTCCATATCAACCTTCTGGAGCTGCGGGCGATCCGGCTTGCACTGAAGGCATTCCTTCCCTCTATCAAGGGGAGAGTAGTGCAGGTGTTCACAGACAACACCACCTCCATGTGGTACTGCAACAAACAAGGCGGGGTGGGGTCGTGGACCCTCTGTCAGGAGGCTCTGCGTCTCTGGACATGGCTGGAACATCAGGGCATGTCCCTGGTGGTTCAACACCTGGACGGTTCTCTGAACGCCAGGGCGGACGAACTCAGCCGCAGGTGCATGCTCGATCACGAATGGCGTCTTCACTCGGAGGTGGTGCAAGGTCTCTTTCAGCAGTGGGGAGAGCCTTGGTTAGATCTATTCGCCACCGAAGAGAACGCGCAATGTCATCAGTTCTGCGCGTTGGAATTTCCAAGGCGGCACTCGCTCGGCGACGCTTTTCGTCACGAGTGGAGTTGCGGTCTGTTGTACGCCTTTCCGCCTATACCACTTCTGCCCACAGTGCTGAAGAAGATCAAGCTCGACCGGGCCCAAGTCATTCTTGTGGCGCCGGACTGGGCTCGAAGAGTATGGTATCCCGAGCTACTCAGTATGAGCATCGATCCTCCGATCAGTCTGCCTCTTCGGGAGGATCTTCTGTCGCAGCAGCAGGGGACTGTCCTCCACCCGAACCTATCCAGCCTCCACCTCTTTGCGTGGAGATTGAGCTGCGGCAGCTGATTCCTTTCGACTTGCCTCCTGAAGTTTGTGACGTTATTCTGGCAGCCAGGCGTCCCTCTACTAAAGTGGTATACGCCTGCAGGTGGAACAAGTTTGTGGCATGGTGCACAGCAAAGGCTGTGGATCCCCTTTCTGCCCCTCTTTCTGAGGTCCTACTGTTCCTTCTCTCTTTGGCCCGGCAGGGCTCTGCTCTGGGCACTATCAAGGGCTACCTTTCTGCAATTTCTGCCTTTCTCAGGCTACCTGATCAGCCCTCTCTTTTCAAGTCCCCTGTTGTAAATCGATTTCTCAAAGGCATTACACACCTTTTTCCTCCTATTCCTTTCGTGATGCCTCAGTGGGACTTGAATCTGGTTCTTACATACTTGATGTGCGCTCCCTTTGAGCCCCTTCACAACTGTCCTCTTCGTCTTTTGACATTAAAGACTGCCTTCCTGGTGGCCATCACCTCTGCTAGGCGGGTGAGTGAGCTCCAGGCTCTTTCTTGTAAGCCTCCTTTCCTTTCAGTCCATCCGGACAAGGTTGTGCTCAGGCCCCATCCTTCCTTTTTGCCAAAAGTGGTTACGGCCTTTCACATTGGGCAGACTATTACCTTGCCCACCTTCTTTCCGCATCCTTCCAGAGAGGAAGAGAGGCTCCACCGTCTGGACCCAAAACGTGCGCTCTCATTTTATCTCAACCGCACACAGCAGTTCCGGGTGGATGACCAGCTCTTTGTTGGCTACGTTGGCACCAAGAAAGGTCGGGCGGTACACAAGAGAACTATCTCCCGCTGGGTTGTCTTGTGCATCAAAGCCTGTTACTCTTTGGCTAAAAAAGAACCTCCGGTGGGGCGTCGTGCTCACTCCACCAGAGCTACTGCAGCCACTACTGCATTGGGACGCTGCGTCCCCCTGCAAGACATCTGTCAGGCAGCCACGTGGGCCTCGCTGCACACGTTTACCAAGCATTATTGCCTGGACAGCCAAGTCCGGAGAGATGGCTTCTTTGGCCGTTCTGTTCTCCGCGATTTTCTGGTGTGATCTTAGTTCGCAGAGCCACCACTGGGGTTGGTATTGCTGGGGTATCTATTCTAAGGTAAGGAATCTATCACTATGTGTTTCTTTCAGATGAACAAGTTACTTACCTTCGGTAACGGTATATCTGTAAGAAACATTAGTAGTGATAGATTCCTTACCGCCCCACCCATCCTCCCCGTTCTGCGAACTGATTTCTAGGGTTAAGGTCATCCCTTTCAGGGCCCTAGTTTCAATGCACCAGTGGTCAGTATCTTGCATGGCTCTGTGTTCCTGGTGCGGAAAGTCGTGTACAGAACTGACGTCAGCGCGCGTGGCGGCGTCTAAGTAGCGTCCGCAATGTCATCTCGGCGACCACGACGCCAACGACGGACGCGGAGCCGCACGACGCCACCTACCGACGCGCAGGGGTACTGCTGACGAAAACTTTCCTGATCCAGTCTGACGCCTGGGGATATTCTAAGGTAAGGAATCTATCACTACTAATGTTTCTTACAGATATATCGTTACCAAAGGTAAGTAACTTGTTCTCCAATGACACTCCACTCCACTCTATGCCACTCCATTCTACAGCACTCTACTCCACTCTGTGCCATTCCATGCCTCTACTCAACTCTATGACGATCTACGCAACTCCCTCTGTACCACTCTACGCCACTTTACTCCCACTCTATTCTATGACAGACTACTCCGCTCTACGCCACTCCACAACACTCTACTCAATTCTGACACTGTACTCTACTCTAAGCCTCTCAACTCTATTCCCTTCCACTCTACGACACTCGACTCCCTCCACGACACTCTACAATACTGTATGCTACTCCATGACACTCCACAACACTCCTCTCCATGCCACTCTACTCTACTCTACGCCACGCCACTCCATTAACACTCTCCTCTACTTGACTTTACGACAGTCCACACCACGCCACTCTCCTTTACCCCACTAACTTTTAGCCATGCTGAACAGCAGCCACTTTGGTATTCAACATTGCTAAAACATATTGGCAAAGCCAATAGCTCTTGCATATGGGAGACCTTTTGACTTGCCAATGCTTGTTGGTATTTCTTAGTTCGCAGTCCACTTAGCTGGCTACTGCACTGGGTTGTCCATTCTGAGATATTCTGTTTAAAGTTTATGGTCCAGAGCAGGTGTAGGTTAAAGAGAGAAATGGTGGAAAGATCTGCTGGGATGGACTTTGTTATTATCATCCCATTGTCATTGTGAGACACCAAGTAGCATCCGTTAGAGGTAGCTAGTCGAGACTTGCAGAGGTGAACTAAGTTAAAATCCTCTGTTAGCCAGCGGCATGTGGCAGATCTCTTTAGTTATTCCATGCCTGCTTAGATGGTAATGGGTGGTTTATTGCTGTCGACTGGTACAGTAAGGGTGATGGACGTGACCTTTTGCAGTTTTCTTATGTGAGTGTAAGAGTGTCAAGCAGTAAAAGGGGCTCATTAAGCAGCCTGTATGAACTACAGGTGGCTGAGCGTTATGATGTTAGATTTAGAGTGAGTTATATATTGTATTGTACTATAATTGCATTCTTATAGAACTTACTACCCCTGATGAGGCGTACCAGCGCATTAAATTCTAAATTCCATATTTGTAAAGCCTGACTTATCACCCATAAGGGTATCCAGGCACTAGGGGCCGTCGGGGAGATTAAGTGAGCTATTGCCCAGAGTCCCTTGATGCTGAGCCAAGCTGCCGTCGGCGCCAGGCAGCACGCTGCTCCAGAACCCAGGGTTAGTGATTTTTGTTTGGTTACTGTTGATTTGGTTACTGCACCATATGCGGTGTGTATGCTCTTAGTTGCACTCCTACTCTCCTATCTACGGCGTGTATGCTTCCACAAACTAGTACCCCTAGTGTTACTATGTTGTGTAGATTAACACTGAGGGTGACTCTGCCACATCTTGTCCCGATAGGGTTACCCTGCCATATACTGTGTGAGTTTGCACCGTGTTGAGTGTGTGTGAGTGATTTTTTGGGTGTGTGAGTGAATGTATGGGTCTGTGAGTCGGTGTGAGTGGTTTTGTGGGTGTGTGAGTTATGTGGGTGTGTGGGTGTGAGTGACTATGGGTCTGTGAGTAGTTGTGTGGGTATGTGAGTAACTATCCGTGTGTGAGTGAGTGTTTGAGTGGGTGTGTGGGTCTGTGAGTGGATGTGAGACTGACAGGATGGGTGTATGAGTACTTTTGAGGGTGTGTGAGTAGATTTGTGAGTTGGTAAGTGGGTGTGTGAGTGGCTTTATGGGTCTGTGAGTGGTTGTGTGGGTGGGTGTGTGAGTGGTTGTATGGGTGTGTAAATGGATGTGTGAGTGGTTGTATGGGTCTGTGACTGGGTGTCTGAGTGGTTTTGTGGGTGGCTGCATGGGTCTGTGAGTGGTTTTGTGGGTGTGTGAGTGGGTATGTGAGTAACTGGGTGAGGGATTGAGTGTTTAAGTGGCTGTGTGGGTCTGTGAGAGGATGTGAGAGTGACAGAATGGGTGTGTGAGTGGGTGTCTGTGGGTGTGTCAGCAACTGTGTGAGTGACTGGGCCAGAACGAAACCCCACTTGCCCCTTTATCCAACAAGAGTCCACAGTTGTGCACAAAATGTCTATGCAACTGCAGTACTTTCTACTGGTTAATTAGTAAGTGCTTCCTCATTGAGTAAATATCTAGTGCATATTCTACACTACAGCTGCGTAATGGGCCTCAAGGAAATGTCTCTAGTGACCTTGTGTGTGTTTTGGCAATTTGATTGTTCCTCATGCGTCTTCATCCAGAAATCCAATTAGTTAATGCGCCTAAATCAGGGAATCATTTCTACGGTATGGTAACTATAACTCGCGCCCTCGCCATGCACAGTTTTCTCATCAATTTTACTGCAATTCTTACAATGATATTATCACTGATGTCATGAGTGATGTAATATCTGGGGTAATTAGCAGTGCATGGCGAGGGCGTGAGTTATAGTTACCTTAGGGCACAAGTTATAGTTAGAGTTATTTAAAGGTACTAGAACAGCTGAATTTCGAAGGTTTTTAAAATTCTATTTTCTAACTATAATGCCCCTGTAACCTTTGATTGTTTTTCAGTAAATTTCTAGGGTTCTGTAACGTTAAGTAAAAAACCTTAAATAAAATGCCCATCGCAGTGCACAGTGGGGGGATTTGGACGCAGGGCCTTGGATTGTGCTGCCCCCACCCAAGCTTGCTGCTCCTGCCCACTTCCTCCTTGCCATCCATCGTCCAAGTCCATGCCCCTGCTCCCTCATTACAGCCCTGTGTGGCCGTTGTTATGCCTCCGCCCTACCGTCTGTTGTCCGACTCCATGCACCAGCCCCCTCCTTCCAGCCCTGCATGGTCTGATGTGCTGCCACTGCCCTCCATTTAGCTTGATGTCACTGCCCACCCCTCTGGTCCTCTGTTGCCCAATTCTATGCCCCTTCATTGCCCTCCTGCTTAGCCTCTGTGCTTAGCTTGCTGTCCCTGCCGTCCTTTCCCCACCCTCCGATGTCTGAGTGTTTGCCCCTGCTCCCTCCTTTTTTGCTCCCCATGTTCCATGGACCTGCCACTGCCCGTCCTAGCTACACTGAGTGTTCTTTGAGCTGCCACTGCCCCTCTCACCTGCCTAGCATGGTCAGATGACTGCTGCCTGTCCCTGACACCTCTATCCTGCCTGTCCAAGTTACATGCCCCTATCACCTCCCTCCTGTCCTCCATGATTCATTTTGCTGCCTCTCCCTTCTTCCCTTCTTCCCTCTATGCTCTGTTGTGCTGCAACTTCTCCTCCTGCCTACCCCGTGTGGTCTGGTTTGAAGCCCCTTCCCCTGCCTTCTCTTGCCTGCGTCCAGCCACTACCCATCCCTTCTGTCCTCTATGGTCCTTTGTGCTTGCCACTGCCCCCCTCCCTCTTGCCCACCTTGGCTGTTGTGCTGCCCAAACCCTCCTGCTTGCCATGCATGGCCTTCTGTGCTGGCACAGCCCCTCCCACCTGCCTTGTGTGGTCAGCTTGCTGCCCTTGACTCACTCCCACCTTCTCTCAGTTGTCTGTGTGTATGCCATTATAGTCTCACTGTTGCCCTCCATGGTGTGTTGTGCTTCCAGTACCCATCCTGTCTGCCCTCCATGGTAAGCTTGCTGCTCCAGCTCTGCTCCCATGTCCCCTGTCCTACGTTTTCCATGTGCAGGTCCCTATCCCCTCCCTCCTGCCTTGTGTGGTCTGTCGTCGTGCCCCTGCCCACTCCCTCCTGCCCTTCATGGTCCATTGTGCTGCAACTGTCCCTCCTGTCTGTCCAGTATGGTCAGCTGCTGCCCTTGCCTCTTTCCCACCTGCTCTCTGTTGTCCATGTGCATGGCCCTGATCCCTCCCTATTGCTTTCCATGGTCCGTTGTGCTGCACTGCCATCCCGCTTGCCCTGTGTGGTGTATTGTGCTGCTGCAACCCCTGACTCCTGCCCTGTAAGGTTAGTTTGGTGCCCCTATCCATCTCCCTCCTGCCCTCTGTGTTCCAAGTCCATGTCCCTACCCAATTCCTCCTGCCCTCAGTGATCCAATGTACCATACTTGCCAACATTTCGAACTTGGTAAAAGGGGGATTTTAGAAAAAAAAAGCCTGGGGAATTGATTTTACCCAGTGACTTACATGGAAAAAGAGGAGATTTTAAGTAGGAGACAGCTAAAATAAATCCCTTTTGGGCTTAAAACCATCGGTAGTCTCCTGCCTGAATCGGGTCTGTTGGCATGTATGGTTGTACTGCCACTGCCACTGCCTCTTCCTTCTGCCCTCAATGGTCTGTTATATTGCCACAGCCTCACTTGCCTGTCCTACATGGTAGGTTTGTGGAAATGTACCTTTTTAGGGGTACACTGGTGCAGGGTCACCCTCTTGTCCCCGGGTCCAAAGACCAACAAAATAGAGATCGGCACTGGAGTTGGAATAAATAACAAGTTTATTAATCACTCATGAGTGGGACCACGTCCACACAACACTCTCAAGTGTTGCAGGAGGTAGTACACTGAAGTCACAGGACACAGGTCTTTTATACAGGTTTTCTGCAATGCAAGCATGTGAACAGAAATAGGAAGAACAAGTTTTAGAAATAGTTATCAGCAAACAAGGGCAGATGAATAACCATGTGGTCAGCAAAGTGGGAGGGGGAGCAGGAATGCTTATGGCAGCAGTAAATGGTCGACTGTTAACATCTGAGACCAGGTGCACTGACAACTATAAACCCTCAGCACGTATATTGCTTTAGCTGAGTCAGGAAGTCAACAAAAATAGATAACACAAGCAGAGTGAAAAGACGAAAGAATTACGAAGGAAACTTAAATGGACACCATAGCCAAAATGGCTGTAGCTTATGCTAAGTAAAATATTACACGTTTTCACAGACAACCCTTTTAGCATAAGCTAAGACATTTTTCTCATGCTTTAAAAGGGGTACGATAAATATGTATATCAATTAGCATCATGTCGCTAACTTCTCGGTCTATTGCTAAACGGGCATTTTCATTTTGGACATTCGTTTTAGATGGTAGACAAGTAGTACAAGTGGAACTACAGAGGGAACAAAGCATCGGTCCGCATTGGATACATAAACAACAGGAGTTGAGAATTGCAATAATTATGAACATGGCCGATAATATTTTCAGACCCCATACAGAAAATATGTTCCAGAACCATCCAGCCCAAGTCCATGTTCCTGAGTCTTGATGTAGCTCAGTAGCTATTTTATGCATTTTGGAAATAGCATCATAAACAGAAGGGGCGTGGTCAGGGATAAATACACAGCAACTACTACACAGGTCAAGCGTCTAATCTTCCTATTATTTAAAGCCGCACCAACAAAGAAAAAGAGTCCCAAATTAAAGTCAACATATTGCTGTAATGCAGGGTCAGTTTGATCCACTTCATCATTATTTATAGTTCTTTTGAATTGGTTCAAAGAAATGTCATTAAACAGTCTTTGATCTTTATGATAAGATGCAGGTGCTAGGAACACAGGAGGAAGCAAGAAGGACACATAGCATATGCCAGACCATCCGATTGGTAGATGATAGTAACTTTTACTCCCACAAATGAAATAAGTATTGTGTGAAGACAGAAAACTGCTATTATTCGTTCCAGTAATGTTCAATACTGTAGTACAGTCACTTTTTCCCACTGGGATACTGCCAAAACTGCTCACACAAAGATATGCTCGAGCTCTGGTAACAGCGATGACAGGAGGCCCGTTACCCTTGGCCGTTCGAGTGTTGGGGAAAACATAGCTTGTGGAGGAATCTCCTTTGCAATACTCCGCCATTTCCCATACAGTTCCTTTGGCTTGTGGGTCCCCTTCCTCATAGGGGTAACAGACTTTGTTCAGCTTGGCGTTGAGGTCACCCACATCCCATGTTTCTGAGAGATTGAATACTTTAGAGGCATAGAAGTTTGAACCAAGCTGGGCATGAGCCATTGTGAGAGAATGGCAGCGGTGACAACGGGATTCCTTTTATGTTCTGATGAGGAGGAATCTTGCCACAGACCCAACAGTTAGTAGCATTGCTTAGCTGGTGTGTCTGATGCAACATTTGAAGAAATGAATTGTTTCTCAGATTTTGCCGTTATCCCTGTTCATGTTGCGGCAAATCAAAATGATGGTGCTTTTTTTTGCAGCAAGTGATGTAACAGTAATGTTAGGTAAAGAGGCTCCAGGCATTACTTCCTCCACTACCCACATTACCGTAGCGATGATGGCAGCAGTCAAAGTCAGACCAAGGATGCAGATTGTACAGCCGTTTCACGTTGTCGCAGCGATCTCTTTCTTCTTAGGCGAGCTCATTTTCATCGGCAAACAACAAAATAGATGATGCCCTAAGGTCCTGGGCAGGCGTTGGTTTCTTCACTAACGTTGAGACGAGTAGTCACTAATAGGCTACCCCCCTTTGTAGTCAGTCTTTAACCACCCAGGACAGTGGCTCAAACAGTCTCTTTCTGTGATGAAGTGTCTTTCTTCCTGGATCGAAGTAGGTATCTAGATGCACCAGGGATCGTGTGGTCCGGGAAGACTTCCTCAGGCCCTTCAGGTGACGCAGCTCGTCCTCTCTCAGTGACCAAAATGTCGCGATGATCTGTCAGCACAGCAGGGCTCACGAAGGAAGAGTTTCCCGCACCGGCTGATAAATAGAAGACAAGCTATCAGTTAACTGGGACAAATAGTCTCTCATCAACATGTCTGGGGTACCTAATACTGGTGCAGAACAAAGAGCTTGGCGTGACTGTTGGAAGGCATTCTGACATTCAGTAGTCCATGTGAAAGGCATTGGAGTGTCTTTAGTCAAAAGGGCCAACAAAGGTTTAATAATGTGTGAAAAACTGGGGATCCACTGCCTACAAAAAGAAGTAAGGCCAATCCGTGCACGGACATCCTTCTAAGTACGGGGTACAGGAGTATTTAAAATGGTCTGAATGTGGTCTGGTGTGAGTGCATGTCCCTCCTTAGACAGGAGGTG
This sequence comes from Calotriton arnoldi, assembly GCA_963921515.1. Classification (NCBI taxonomy): domain Eukaryota; kingdom Metazoa; phylum Chordata; class Amphibia; order Caudata; family Salamandridae; genus Calotriton; species Calotriton arnoldi. Next base: position 251,960 of record CAWUFW010006993.1, read on the forward strand.
ACCTAAATAGGTAACCTGCTGTCTACAAAATTGCAATTTCTTTCTAGAGACTTTGTGATTATGTGATGCAAGAAATGATAACAATAACAGTGTACCTTCTTCATATTGCTCAGGAGTATCTGGTCGCAGAAGTCTATTCAACTACACCAGAAATAGTAATAATCCCTAACTAGCTACCATAAATTAAATTCCTCTGAAGTCTGGAGTGAAGCAAAAAACGAGACATAGCATGAACAGAGAAGTAGGACTGCAATTTTATCAGAGCCCCAGAGATTACCACTAAACATGGTGGTAATTTTAGAGTCATTGGTATTTCTTACAACCGGTAGTATGCTGTTAGTGGTACAGAAAATGCCACAGGCTAACATTAAATAGTAGCAATTAAAAGGGCAGTGACAGGAATTGTGGCAAAATTTGTCATCACTAGAGTGTGTTGTTACCATACCTAGACCACTCTTCAGGTATAGGCGTCGCGTTACGGTTTTACCCAGTTTAAGATTTTACTCAGAGCTGAACTTATTTTTGATTCTTCATACTGTCGTTTTAGACCGTCTTATTTTAATGCTGTGGTCAGACTGACAGTAATGCATTTACTCCTGGTTTTAATCCAGCGGAGTGTTTTTTTGGGGGTTTTTTCGATGCAAGGGAAGTTCACTTATGAGATGGGGGGTATTTTAAAACAAGCAGTATTTTGCATTTTCCACCAGTGTTCAAATAATGCTTCCTGTTGAGCGCCTAAGACACCTACTATGTAAATAACTATAATTACTGGCAATGCCGAGGACGTAAAGTGCAGAGTATTAATACATCTCACGCTGCTTGAATGTATCACTATGGAGCATGTACCACACAAAATACTAAGCAAGCCTTGCTTCTATCACTGGGCATAGTGTAGGTAGAAAAAGAGACAGTTACGTAAATCTACTGAAGTTTATCTGCCTGGAGAACGCAACTTTCATCCTTCCAAATTAAAAAACTGAGTACCATTAAATCAGGTAATAGTAACACCAGTCGCAGGGCTTAGCAAAGACAAAAGTACACTCAACAAGTTATTATTATTCAAATGCTACCAAGTATCCAGAGGAGAACATGACAGCATACTTAGGCACAACCTGTCCTAATAGGCAGCAGTCAGCCCAAGCAGCAACAAAGCCAATGGGTTTCAATTTTGTATAGTACACAGAGAGAGAGGCCAATAACAAGAAGGGTCAAATGCACCAATGTAAACAAAGCAAGACAAATACAGGTTTTTATACTCACACAGAACATACACATATAAGCACCTAAGCATACAGACAACATGCACAAGCACCCAGATGTATGTCAGTCGTGCACAAAAATAGAATCCAACAAAAATATCTTAGCTAGCATATCGACTACCACAGTAATGTGAATGGAAGTGTTTATAATCTAACTATGGATTCAAAAATTCTTAACGCTAAATCTAATGATCACTGTAAGTCGAGTTCTTTCTTTGTGTATTTGTTCCACAATGAACCGTACATTATGGGAGAAATACCATATTTACTATACATCTCCCTGTAAGGGGTCCCTTCTGGAGGGGCCGGCCGACATTATTCAAAACTAATCTTGGTACCACAAGAGCAGCAACACCACTTACGGAGTGTGCTGAGAACAGGCATGTTCTACAAATATATGTAAAATATTACTACTCCAAACAAATATTCCAAAAGGAGAAAAATCTCCACATTACCTGCCTTCACTTTTTGCAAAAATGAATAACAAACCAAACCAAAATCTTGGCCAAGCAAATCAAGAGTGCCGCTTCAGCGACCTTACCAAACAGAAGTCTCCAACTCCCACCTGCCGATCTCTGGTCGACCTAATGGTCACTGCAGAAATACGCCAAAGAAAGCCCCAGTCGAGACTGGCCACCACCTGGAGGGTCAAATCGGGAAAACCGAAAAGGTCACTTCGGTCTGCAAAGACAAGAGTCTCCTCATGCAGGGCGCCTCCTCGGTAATATTTCGATCATCCATCGTGACCTCTCCTTCGGACGGCCGCGTCTCCGATGGGGCCCTATGTGTGGGCGCCAACTGTGGAAATGTACCTTTTTAGGGGTACACTGGTGCAGGGTCACCCTCTTGTCCCTGGGTCCAAAGACCAACAAAATAGAGATCGGCACTGGAGTTGGAATAAATAACAAGTTTATTAATCACTCATGAGTGGGACCACGTCCACACAACACTCAAGTGTTGCAGGAGGTAGTACACTGAAGTCACAGAACACAGGTCTTTTATACAGGTTTTCTGCAATGCAAGCATGTGAACAGAAATAGGAAGAACAAGTTTTAGAAATAGTTATCAGCAAACAAGGGCAGATGAATAGCCATGTGGTCAGCAAAGTGGGAGGGGGAGCAGGAATGCTTATGGCAGCAGTAAATGGTCGACAGTTAACATTTGAGACCAGGTGCACTGATAACTATAAACCCTCAGCACGTACATTGCTTTAGCTGAGTCATGAAGTCAACAAAAATAGATAACACAAGCAGAGTGAAAAGACGAAAGAATTACGAAGGAAACTTAAATGGACACCATAGCCAAAATGGCTGTAGCTTATGCTAAGTAAAATATTACACGTTTTCATAGGTTTGTTGCCGCTGCCTCCTTTCCCCTGCCCTCCGTGGTCCACTGTGCTGCCACAGCCACTCCCGCCTGCCCAGTGTGGTCAACTTTTTGCCTCTGCTCCCTCCTCCCTGCCCTCAATTATCTGAGTCCATGCCCCTGACATATGCTTCTCCATAGTATTCTAATGAACAACTAGATTGCTAATATTCTATATGTATTACAAAAGTGTGGCACGTCTGAAGTCATCTTGATGTAATCAAAACTCTAATACCTAAAGCATTTCCTTTAGAAATTATAAAAATGAGAGGATCTTATTCCCATGGAAATTATGGTTAGCGATCTTAAAAACTAAAATAAGGACATATTTTCTGAGTTCTCAAATAGCGACAAAGCACTTTTAAATTATTTGCTATCTTGATGGTTTTTGTATCCAGTTGATTATATGTTTCACTTAGGGGAGAGAATGTGGCGTTACGGTCAGAGCTGCAGACTTTGCAACTGGGGCACCAGGTTTGAGTTTCGGCATCAGTTCGACATCCTGTGATTCTGGGCAAATCACCTAATCTCCCCATGCCTAAAGCCCAAAAGTAATGAGTCCTTGTGTAATGTAACTGATGCTTATGTAAAGCAGTCTAATACCTAAATCTGCGCTATATAAAATTGCAAATAAGTTAAGTAGTTTTGCACACTTCTGTCATTGGGCTATACTTGCACTACATTTGGGTGATATTTGTGCTACATTTGGGCTCTTTTCTCTCTGGTGGCCTTCTTGGGAGACTTATTTGTTATGAGGCTCGCTAAACTCCTCATTTACTGCAGTATCTTCAGTACAAAATGCTTTCAGTTTTCCACTACGATTCCATCAAGATGGCAGTCAGATGTGCTACACCTTTGGCATAAATTCAGAATGTTAGCACTCTAGTTGCTCATCATAACACTGTAGTAAACTACTGATCACCAGGGAGTTCACTGGCAATGTGCTGCTGGTGTTGAAAGTGCATGTTTCAGTCTACATGTCAGAATGTTTTAATGAAATAGAAAAGTAAGATATTTGAGAACTCACTTAAAACGTGCCCTAATTTTTTCTTTCTACCTCACTAACCATCATTTCTATGACAAAATGAACCCCCCTTATTTTGTTCCTTCCTAAATTAAATGTTTTAAGTTTTAAGTTTTATCAGTTTGATTCAATCAAGATGGTTTCAGGCGTTCCACACATATGTCATAAATAAGACTGATAGCACTCTAGTTGTTATTTAGAACACTCTGGGAGGCTGCAGTAGAACACCAGTGTAATCAACTGACAGGCTAGGCTGCTCCTGGTGGAAGTACATGTTTTACTGAGAATGTCAGACTTCATTCTCATATGACTGAGAAACATAGTGTGAATTTACACAATATATGCTCTCATTTTAGCTTCTGGACCACCTTCTATAACCTCTATGGGAAAATCATTAGAAAGCTGTTTTCTCTTAAACATGATTTTTGAAATCCCAGCAGATGTCTTTTTCACAGTGTAAAATCACCTTAGCAACAAATGATTTATATTGTAACTAAAATCTGTTATCACCCTACATACGTTCTCCTTTTTGTGACCCTGCCATTCACGAGAATGCATTTCAATGGGGTGCCTTCATGTATATTGGTCCCAAGATGGCTGACATTAATTTCTGGTTGAAGTGCTGACAGCCAATTAGATCTCACCATGAGATCTGTGCTTAGGCTCCGCCACGATATACAAATTTGGATTTCTTTTAATATCTCGAAATCTACTGAACGGAGTTACACCATATAACAAACATGTTTTCTGGACCAAGAGCTAGCTTTCTGCCAAATTTGGTGTAATTCTGTCCAGCAGTTTCGGGCTGCAGTCGTGAGTAAAATCTCAATGGGAATTAACATGAGAAACATGAGAAACACACTTTTTTATGACCCCCCCCACCCCTTTTTTCTCAGCCCCGCTTGACGGATCACCCCGAAACTTTCCATGCACAACTAGAATCACTGGCACATTTGTTAGGGAAAATTTTGTGAAGATTTTTCAACCGGCGCCAAAGATATAGGCAAGTCAAAAAACACTTTTCCTATGGAAACATGGTCCAATATATCCATATTCCCCCCCTAAGACACGGTAGCCACTAGGTAGTTATAGTTAGGATTTCCATTGGAAAAGCATTTTTAGGTTTGCTTATAACTTTGGCGATGTTAGATGAATCTTCACAAAACTCTCCCAATAAAAAACTCTCATTCACCTCCGCTCCTCCCTTACATGTTTCGGGGTGATCCATCAAGTGGGTGGGGGGCTGTGAAAAAGAGGGGGGGGGGTGTCTCAAAACATGTTTTCCCCATTGATTTGTGATAGGAAATGTAGACACTACTTCAGCCCAAACGGCTGAACAGATTTACACCAAAGTTGGATTTCGATCCCGAAAGCATACATTTGAGGTTTTGTCTGCACATCTCTTGCGCTGTGCTTGTGAAATCTATTGTATTTAATATAAATCTTAAAAGGGGCTTACATCTTCTGCTTTTCATTGGTTTATGTGCTTGCCACTTACTTTTCCTCCCTTCTATTGGTTGTGGCATACTTTTTCCTGTTGTTCTTGGTGTATTTTGTCTTATCAGTTTCCCATGGGCCAGGTACTCCTTTTCATCCGCAGAACTTATTTTTTGGCTTTCCGGACGCGCTCAGCCAATGGCTTTAAATCATGTCCATATTTTGTTTGTATTTCTCTTTGCTGGTTTCACTTTTAGTGCTGGTGTCTGCAGTTCCTCAACCTCCACCCTCCTCGTACACTGTTTTTCCCCAAACCCCGCCTCCCTTATGTGTTGTTTAATCACGCCCCCCTCCCTTGTCGTTCTGTAATCATTGCCCCCCATCCCTTGTCGTTCTTTAATCGTTCGCTGTCCCTCGCCCGTGTTGTTGTTTTAATCCCACCACCCCCGCCCGCTTAATTTGCTGCATGTTCGTTATTATAGCCCCGTTGAGAATCAAGCCCGCAGAGTGGGCCTTGAGAAAAGCTGGGTGCAGGGTCTCCACTGTCCACCACCTTACAGTCCTTATCCTCCCCACCACTATAATATTTATTTTTAGGTCTCGCCCTGAAAGCCAGCGCTTCAGCGCTGGCTCTGGGCGAGACATTTTGTAGTGGGCTTGCAGAAATGCGACCACAACTTTTGGCTGGCCTAGAGCATGCGAGTACGCGCACAGTAACGCGCATTCCTCGCATGCTCCAGGCGCCATATGTCTTTCCTCTCACTTGCTCCTCCCCCTCCCCACCACAGAGCGCTTCTCGTGGCCGCGCGGCCGTGTCACATTCACGGCCGCGCGTCACTTGCTCTCCCGCTCCTGCCCCCTCCCCCACCACAGAGCGCGTCTCGCACGGCCACGCGGCCAATGCTTGGTTGTAATGCGACTGGTAAACGGGATCTGTTTCACGGAGATCCAGTCTAGATACGCAATTTGCTAGCAGCCATTTCGTCAGCAGTGGCTGGTGTGCGTTCTTCACTCTCGCTGCCCTTAATGGTGACTGGGGCATGATGGCATCTGCTTTCGCTCCAGCAGTTTTGAAGTACTGTGTTCACTTTATGTGCTCAGCACCCACCACCTCAGTGTTCTCTTCTGAAGTCACAACGCTTGATCTAAACTTTGCTTTCTCTCATGATTAGTGAGCCGCGGGGTCTAATCTTGTCACAAATGCCGACGGCTTGTTCTACCAATTGTTCGCCTGGCGTACTGCTTGCTCCTCATCTTGCAGTCAAGCGCCTCTGTTTGTCAGCCTTAGGAGTGTGGGAGCACGGAGTACTGTACATATCCTAACTTGTGAAGGGAGTCTTTCAGTCTTCTTCTCAGCCAGGCCCACACTGCTGTGCATAACTCGTTTTTTTCTTTTCACAATTTACCGGCACAATATTTCAAGGCAGTAATCCGAAGCTTTTGGATGGAAACTAACAATCTAGCAGTGTCATTCGTCACCTTACATATGCTCCACTCACTGCCAACCCACAAATGTGAAATGAGTCATAAAAAACAAACACATGTTCTCGCACAAAAAGCATGGGTTAAAATAGACTGAAAGATTAAATGCGGGCTTTTTTTTCAAAGAAACCAGATAATCTGGGATGCTGCTGTGCTGTGTCACATCAGCATACCTGCATCGCTTGTTTTTCTTTGTTCCTCATGTGCACATTAGTCAGATTGAAATCTGATGTGACGCCATCTGAGGGCAGCCCTGTGATAATATATATAGTTATGGTGACCAAACCCATTGACCGTAGTGAGGAAAGGACTAATCGTGTAGAGACTACACTAATCTCAGATATTTTTAGGTCTCGGCCTGCACCAGCGCTTGCGCTGGTCTGGCCGAGAGTTTTAGTAAGCGGGTTTCTGGAAGTGCAAACCCACTGGCTTTCGGCTGGCGACCAGCTTGCGTTCACGATGGCACGCGCGCGCAGCTGCCATCTGGGTTTCCTATCTCTTCCTCATTTCCTTGTCATGGCTCATTAACTCTCTGGACTCTAATGTTTCAATCGCAGCAGCAGCTCACATTACCAACTGACGGCCCTGGACTACAGTCACATGAAAAACAACAGCGATTAGCATTGAAATGCAAGCTTTTTTTTGTCTAGTTAGAAATATTGCTTCGGTGGGTTGATTTCACCTTATATCGCTATTTGTTTTATATTGGGAGTCACAGCCTAATTACCAGTATTTTTGTCTCACTCTTTTTTTTTATATTTATTCGCGCAAAGCACAAAGCTATATTTAAGGTTACTTTTTCCGCGTCACATCTTCACTCTATTTAAACTCCACACCCCCACTCTTATTGTCTCTCTCCTTCTCTCTCCCCTCTCTAATTCTCTCTCTACTTAATTAACTCTCCCCTCTCTATCTTTTTTAGCCTTTCATTCTCTCTCACCCCTTTATCTGTTTCTCTTTCAAACTCCTTCATTCACTCTTTCTCCCCTTCTTTCTCTCTCTCTATCCCGCTCCACTCTTTATTCTATGTACACCCTTTCTCTCTTTCTCTCTCACCACCCTCTCTAATTGGGCATTATATCTTCACTCTATCTCTCACTCGGCAATACCACAGCATCACTCAGCATCACCACAGCATCACTCAGCGCAACCACAGCATCAATCAGAGCCAGCACAGCATCAATCAGAGCCAGCACAGCATCAATCAGAGCCAGCACAGCATCACTCAGCACCAACACCGCATCTCCCAACGCCATCACAGCATCACTCAACGCCATCACAGCATCACTCAGTGCAACCACAGCATTACTCAGCACAACCACAGCATCACTTAGCGCCACAACAGCATCACTCAGCGCCACCACAGCATTACTCAGCAGCACCACAACATCACCCCGCGCCACCACAGCATCACTCAGCACCACCATAGCTTCACTCAGCGATACCACATCATAACTCAGGGCCACCACAGGATGACTCCGCACCACCACAGCATCGCTCAGCACCACCCCAGCATCGCTCAGCGCCACCCCAGCATCACTCAGCGCAACCCCAGCATCACTCAGCGCCACCCCAGCATCACTCAGCGCCACCACAGCATCACTCAGCGCCACCACAGCATCACTCAGCGCCACCACAGCATCACTCAGCGCCACCACAGCATCACTCAGCGTCACCACAGCATCGCTCGGCGTCACCACAGCCTCGCTCGGCGTCACCACAGCATCGCTCAGCGCCGCCACAGCATCGCTCAGCGCCGCCACAGCATCGCTCAGCGCCGCCACAGCATCGCTCAGCGCCGCCACAGCATCGCTCAGCACCCCCACAGCATCGCTCAGCACCGCCACAGCATCGCTCAGGGCCCCCACAGCATCGCTCAGGGCCACCACAGCATCGCTCAGGGCCACCACAGCATCGCTCAGGGCCACCACAGCATCACTCAGGGCCACCCAGCATCACTCAGCGCCACCACAGCATCACTCAGCGCCACCACAGCATCACTCAGCGCCACCACAGCATCACTCAGCGCCACCACAGCATCACTCAGCGCCACCACAGCATCACTCAGCGCCACCATAGCATCACTCAGAACTACCACAGCATCGCTCAGCGCCACCACAGCATCGCTCAGCGCCACCACAGCATCGCTCAGTGTCACCACAGCATCGCTCAGCGCCACCACAACATCATTCAGCGCCACCACAGCATCACTCAGGGCCACCACAGCATCACTCAGGGCCACCACAGCATCACTCAGGGCCACCACAACATCACTCAGCGCCACCACAGCATCACTCAGCGCCACCACAGCATCGCTCAGCGCCGCCACAGCATCGCTCAGCGCCGCCACAGCATCGCTCAGCGCCGCAACAGCATCGCTCAGCGCCGCAACAGCATCGCTCAGCGCCGCCACAGCATCGCTCAGCGCCGCCACAGCATCGCTCAGCGCCGCCACAGCATCGCTCAGCGCCGCCACAGCATCGCTCAGCGCCGCCACAGCATCGCTCAGCGCCGCTCAGCGCCGCCACAGCATCGCTCAGCGCCGCCACAGCATCGCTCAGCGCCGCACACAGCATCGCTCAGCACCGCCACAGCATCGCTCAGCACCACCACAGCATCGCTCAGCACCACCACAGCATCGCTCAGCACCGCCACAGCATCGCTCAGCACCACCACAGCATCGCTCAGCACCACCACAGCATCGCTCAGCACCGCCACAGCATCGCTCAGCACCGCCACAGCATCGCTCAGCACCACCACAGCATCACTCAGGGCCACCACAGCATCACTCAGGGCCGCCACAGCATCACTCAGGGCCACCACAGCATCACTCAGCACCACCACCACAGCATCACTCAGCGCCAAGACAATATCACTCAGCACCACCACAGCATCACTCAGCGCCAAGACAATATCACTCAGCACCACCACAGCATCACTCAGCACCACAGCAGTATCACTCAGCAAGACCTGAGTATCATTCAGCATCACCTCAGCATCGTCTCCGCAACAGTCACCACCACCACCACTACCACCTCAGCATCACTCAGCACCACCTCAGCCTGCTCTCGGAATCTGGCATCTGTTGATTCCCCCCTAGCGCCTGGCCGCTGCTAGTGTTATAATACAGGTACTAGTTCCCAACCTTCACCCTCCGATTGTTTATGCCCCCTCAAAAAAAAGTTTTAACAAACAACCATTGCAATAGGCAGAAACAAGTTGCCAGCATTGCAAGAACAAAAGAAAACTGAGGAAATTTTTTATTGTAAATACTTTTTTTAATATGGTCGTTCAGTTTTACATAATGCCTTCTTGGTCATATATAAAGTAACAAAAATGCTTCTGACACTTTTTTATTATAACTTTTCAGCATGCTGCACAGCAGCCACACTTCTCTACAGCACAGCTTGAAGACATTGGCAAAGTCAGTAGCTCTGGCTAAACACTTATAAGGCCCCAAAGGCGAGACCTATTGGCTATGCCAGTGCTTGTTTTACATGCACCTGTCTTTACTACGTATTTAAACAGTACTCAATATACTGATTCCTGAAAGATTACATTCTTAGTAGGTTCTGTAGGTAGTCAAACTTGCGCCTTCCTGATGACTGTAGTCACCACTTGGCCTAAACTCTGGTAAAATGTCCTGCTTGAACCCATGACGGAGCACTGACAATAGTTGGTTAACTACACTGTCTACTAAAGATTACACCAGCCTATAAGGTCAGGTAAATCTCTTGAACCACCCACAGTCAAAGGTTAATATTACCTAAGCACATGCTGATATACATGTGTATGTCTGTTGATCTATAGCACTGAGATGGACAGAGGCCCATCTCAAAGCGCCTGCCGACATGTCCGATGACACTTCACTACAAACAAACTGAATATGGAGGAGTGGTCTACTTTCGTGAATGATTTTTTTTACTTTTATCTTCCACGATTCCCTCAATACAAGATCGAATTGCTTGCTACAGACTACCAGAGTGATGTTGACATTGTTACTGTGAATGTTTTTTTTTCTTCATCAAATTGGATTTTTTCCATTTTTGTTACCCTCCGTTTCACTGAAATTCATTAGTCTGTTATTCTCTACCGGGCTTTATACCCTAAAAACACGTGACCACATTACACCACGTCCCCAAACTGAGAACACGTGTCTGTGATTTTTTAGCACCTTTGAGTGTTGAACATCATAGGTTGATAAAATTAATTTTAAAGGATATCCCTTTTCTAAAATAAAAAATACACTGGGTTTCAAACTCGGGTAGCAGCCACGGAGACACCTCTTTTTGTGCGTGCAGGTGTTTTGGATTAAAGGGACCTGGAGTGGTTTAGGCGCACAGGTTTGATTTTGGCTGTTTGGGTGATTTATGGGGACCTACTGTCATGCAAACGTTGAACATCTAAGTGAGGAAGAGGAGTTAGGGAGAGTAGAATTCTTTGCATCATATTTACAGGTTTGTAATGGCATCGGAAAACATAAATATTCTTAGGGGGCATTCTGGGTATTAACCAAGTGAGGACCGCCCCCTCTCGGAACCACTGACTAGAAAAATGATGAACTTTCGGGTAGTTGCACGGTTTGCGTTTTTTAAATTGTTGTTCTGGCAAACTACAGGGACATGAGGTAAAAGGGTATGGTTATATTGCCTTGATATAATTCAGTGTGCGCATTTCTCTGCCAAAGGGGTCTTTTTGTTCTGTCTTCGTCTATGCCCAACCAAAAATATGTTACATCTAATCCCATGAATATTTACAAGGTGATCAACACTAGTGTACAGCAGGCACTAAATATGTTAAAATTGGATTAACTTGAAGCTTAATACACTATGGTGGCAACCTTGTATTAAAAGCACGCACGCTTTTCACCTTTATTTAGCAGTTTTTAAGAGCAGGATCACAGTCAAGCTAAGAGGAGCAATTTTGCATTTGTCATCATTCTACAGGTTTATCGACAGTGATGGTTACACCACATAAATTCTCCATAAATTATTAGGAAATGCTTTAACATCAACCTGGAAAGGCGGCTAAAATGAGATTAAAGAACATGGTCAAAGTTCTGTTACAATTAAGTAAGTTAAAAAGCACAGAAAGGGATGAGGCAATCTGGAAACACAAATTGTTTTTGGGAAGCCAGTGAAATAGCTCAGCTGGTGAAGTGCTTCCTACAACAGGGTTTATTCTAGTAGGCCGTATTATGTTTTAATTTCTACTGCACTATAACCAAGAAAGTGTAAACAAGCATTGTTTTGTCCTTCGATGTCTTGCCCTTTTTCTTAGGGTCTAGCCTGCAAGAGTATGCACTCTCATTTGGGAGACACTATTGTTTACAAAAAGGCATTGGAGCCCGCCCATTGCTTACCACTTGTTGGCTCCAGTGTCTCTCTTCTTTGCACCATCCTTAATTGGCCACTGCATGCCAAACGTCACTTACGATCCTTTGTGTGGAGCACGGACCAAGCACAGATTGATTTGAGGTAATCAGTTCCTTTCCAATGCTCCCGATTTAATTCCCATCTCGCACTGATGGCACTTTGCAGGTTCTGGATGAAGACCAAGTCTTGCCATATATGATAAGTGGATGGTGGGACCTAGGAGGAATCATGAGCTTGGGGAAAAGAATCATCATTTTTTGGTCCTCTTTGAGGAGCATGAGATCTCGACATCAAGATTGAAATTTGAATTGATTGTTAATTATACCAATAACTGTACCTGTCCTCCTGTTTCATATTTCCCCTGTGAGTATTTTATGGAAGCCTTTTTTAATGGAATTTTAATGTCATATTAATATATTGGTGAGAGGCAGCTTTAAATGCAACATCTAACTTACGGCTTCCTACAATCCTACGTGACTTGGCTGTATTTCAAGGTGGAAATGTCAATCATGGGTACCAGGAGGTTATTAACCATGTCTTTTAAGTGATACTAGTGCTTACAATTTTTTTTATTTTGTAGTCCAGGCTTATTATTTCATGAAACCTATAGATAAGTAGCGTAAAGTAAAATAAAAAATGAATTTAAAGTGCAAAATTGAAGTTGTCGCAGACAGAGTTTGTTGCTTCACATTCATGCATCCCAATGAATGAATTCGGTCTGACAGCCTATGCTATATACAGTTAATATAATGAATTGTATTCAAATTGTTCTTCGGCATAAGCTTCATAACATCCATATATCCAGACAAATAAATAACCTGGAAATTAATATGCCCAGCCATACAGCCTGAAATATATTGAGATCTTTTAAAGCATATAATGTTTGCTATTTATTTTTTTCAGTTTAGGTGGGATGCATTATGCTGTCAGACTTGTATCCCGCAGGCCATTTTATAGCACTGCAGGGTGCAGTAGAGAAGTATGGGTTAGGAAACTGTCAGTTCCTCCAATATGCCAAGATAGCGGCGACGGCGAGACAGTTCTGGTCTTCCTTTCCGGAGGCCCCTGAACCCACACAGACCTTGGTGACCATGCTCTCAGTGGCAGGTGGCTGCAAGTTTATATCGCACATATACCGAGCACTGCGAGCCTACAGGCCATACTAAAAATAGAAGGCGCCTGGCAACAGGTATGTGAAGAACCCCACCCCCCCCGATACTGGCAAAAAATAAACGCAGGTGTGCGCATGGTGTCACTTTGTGCGAGGTTTAGTTTGACCCAATACTATATAGTGCATATGGCATATATTTCCCCAAAAAGACTTCACATTATTTATCTAGACATCTCAGATCTGCGCCAGGTGCAGTGCGATAGTGGCAGACTTTACACATATAGTATGGCAATGCCCAGTCATAGCATTATACTGGAAAGCTATATTGCACCTCATTACACTCTGCACAGGATGGGAGGTCCAACATTCGATTAAGCAGTACTTCCTGGGACTCCTTCCAGATAACCCAAAGAGGAAACTGAGTGGGATCTTTTTGGGGTTAGGGCTAATAGTAGCCAAACGACTGATTACGATAGGTTGATTGAGTCCTAAAGCCCCTGCACAGTTGGACTGGAGACGGGACATGTTAGAATGGGCTAGTGCTGAGGAGGCTCATATGAGGAGATCCCGTAGAGAAGAGAGGGTGGTGGACGATTTGTTATCCTGGAGTACTGTGACTCAGGCATCAGTGGAGTCAATGGAGCAAGATCAGACCGGGAAGACTGGAAATAGTGTAATAGACAAGGGAGGCCGAAAGGGGTACAAATAATACGCTGAGGCTTTCCAAGCTATGAGAATTGAGAAAGAGGGAATGACAGTTCCTACTGCCGTATTTTATCTCTTATACCTTCATTTTGAGCTGTTAAGTGATTGGAAGCTGGGGAGGTGGGAATGGGTGAGGGGACTTAAGGTGAACATGTTGCTCACTGTATGTGGTAAATATTAACAATGTTGGATATGGAGTCATCCACTATTATGATGTTTTCCTTCTCCGTTACTATTAGGACTTGCCTGAATAGAACTGCTGTGTATACAAGCTGTCTTGCTGATCACTGTAATTTACCTAATGGTGTGAAATTGAGTGAATGCTGGAGGCCACCTAGTTAAGGCCTGAGACTGTACCCAGTAAAGTTCTGAGTAGGACTGTTGGGCCTGCATAGTGAGTAATGTTATTGTCGCAACATGTCCATCGCAGTTGGCCATTTGAAATGTCAATAAGGAAATTAAAATAAAAAGACTATGCAGAAATTAAATGTGGATGAGCTGTAGTCTATAGTTGGCGACAGGGCAGCGGGTTGGCTGCAGCAGTAACCCCATTGTGCCTCAGAGATGGGGGGGGGGATGGTGTCCATTTCCCTGGCAGTCCGGGCTGCAGGTGCGCACTCTGGCGCCCTCTCCCGCAATATGATATACAGATGTGTGATCAGTTTAGGAGGAGAGGGGTTGGTTAGTAAGTATTCTAAGGCATGTAGCATGTGGGGAGGTCGCTGGGAAGGTATGGTGTAGAGCTCAGCATGTGGCACTGAGTTGGTGGTAGAGTAGGGTGTCAAGTTCTGTAGACATGGGATGTATGTCAGTGCTAGGTGGAGTAGGAAACTGGTCATTTGAGGCAAAGAGCCGCATATTTAAACCAACCCAGTCTGTGGGCCCACCGACAGGCACACACGTCCAACATCGGTGGGAGCATGGGGTTTTGGGCCAGTGGTATAGTGGGAGTATAGAGACAGTGTAGCCGGGCTCGCCTCTGCAGGCCGTCCCAGGCCCAACAGGCGCAGCCACCGTGTCTATTTCAGGCGCGGGGACCTGCAAGACTAGTGTATCGCAGTGGGTAGAGGGCAGGGGCTACCTGATCCATTTCTACTTCAGTATGTGGCTGGAGCAATTCTGGGTATAGCCAATAATGTAGGAATTGGGCTTGTGCGCAATAAGCATAGAGGTGCATGTCGGCAGCATTGAGGCCACCTTGCTAGAAAGGTAAAGTTAGTGTTTCCCATGATATCCTCAGCTGTTTACCCGCCCATGCCAGTGAGACTAGATTAGAGCGAAGTTGTTTCAAAAAGTGTGCTGTGAGCTGGATTGGAATATTTGTAAAAAGAGGTAGATGAACTTAGGGAGGACAGCCATTTTGGCAATGGTGATTCTCCCTGCCAAGGACAGGGGTAATCTATACCAGGCCGGCACACTGTCTTTTAGCCAGATCATAGCCCTACCATAATTCGCCCTCCACAGCTCTTCAATATCTCTGCAAAGCCAGGCGCCCAGATAGCGGATCGTCTCTGTGGCCTACTGTTGCAGGTAGTCAAGCTCAAACGGGCACATGTTCGAGTTGAGAGGAAAAAGGGTAGATTTCGACCAATTGATGTGAATTCCGGAGTAGCCTCTGAATCGGACAATCTTGCGAATAACAGGGGTCAAATTTGTTTGGAGTTCCCAGATGTAGAGTGTGATATTGTCCGCATACATAGTCACCAGTATACTTCTAGCAGTGAAGTTCAGACTCCTGCGGGCATGATGTTGACGTAATCAGGCAGCAAGAGGTTCCATTGCTATCGCAAATAAAAGTGGGGACAATGGACAGCCCTGTTTGGTTCCTCTTATGATCAGGAACAGGGTAAAAGTGAACCCATTGAGACGGAGGTGCTCTGTTGGGAGGTGTAGAGTAGGCGGATCAAGTGTAGAAACCTCAAACTGATACCAAGCTTCGGGAGTAGGCAAAAGAGATACGACCATTCTAAGGAATCAAAGGCCTAAGTGACTTATATTAATGATGCAACCTCCTCCAGTTGAGTGTCGATGGTGTACATGAGGGCAGTGTGAATGCAAGTAGCAGCAGAAGGCAATTAGCAATCAGTTTGGCAACTATCTTATTATCAACATTTACTATTAGCCGGCTTATCAGGCTTCAAAATAGTAACGATAACCGCTTCTCGCAGGGATGGTGGCAACTGGCCTGAGGTAGGAGCCATCATACATGGCCGGTAGATGTGTGGCTAGCAGCGAGGCATATTCTTTGTAGAAGGATGTAGTGAGCCCATCCAGGCCGACACCTTATCCCTGGGGAGGCTCTGAATCACCTGAAGGATCTCTTCAACTGTAAAGAGAGTATCTAGATACATGCAGTGTGCATGGTAGAGAGCCACAGAAGCTGAAGCGTGTCAAGGTAGGCATCCAGATCTGCCTCATCTTGAATAATGGTAGCCTGGTATAAGTGGTAGTAGAAAGACATTATTACCTGAACCAACTCATCTGAGCATGTATGACTTACTTGCTGGTCATCAACAAGCTCCATGTCAGGATCCAGGAGAAGGCACTTAAGTTCAGAGCTAAAACAGTGACTGTAATCTTCTCTAAAGAAAGGTTCCAATCAAGAAGAATGGTCAGGTCCAATAGTTGGAGAATAAATTGGAGTTTGCGGAATTCAAAGATGTCCGCTAATGTGCCTTTTCCCTGGCTCCGCTCTAGTGGTTCGAGTGTAGGCCAAGAATAGAATGTACAGCGCGTGCTGCTTCCAAACTGCACACTTCACTGAAGAAATTCCCCCGTGAGCAGCCTTTACCTCAGTCTCCGTCGTGAAAGTTTATTCTAGGGTAGTGGCATCATGTTATTAGGCATGGTCATAGTTCTCCATGTTGTTTCCACTTCTGGCAGGTTAAAATAGAAAGACAAGTAGTCGCTCAGGTTTTGAGTCGAACTCTTGGAGAAGAATTCATTAGTAGCATCTCAGCTACGAGTCGGTCTTCAGTGAGGGAGTAGTGTATCTGCTGTGTGTCTGAAAGTAGAGTAATTCTGAGGAAAGTAGCTACAAGTTGAAGCTTCAGTACAGCAGTGTCTCTTCACTGCAGTACAATCATAGTCCACCGAATTTGTGAAAGAACGAAGCGTCTAGTCCTCATTGTTTAAATACTTACGAGTCTAGTGTCTTTGTGAGGAAAGAACAACCATTGAAAAAAGGCAACTTGCTCAACACATTCAAATGCGTCAGATTGAGCATTCAACACAGAAATTCAGAAGAAAGAAATTAACAAGGAAGAAACAAACACCTGAGAAAACGGAGGAGTCGTCTTTCTCTTCGTTCATCTCTCTAGTTCCTCCTTGGGGCACGCTAGTACAATCTAAAGAAAAAGACATAATTTGATTAATTGATACTTGTGTGAGATTTAATAAGCACATAAGAAACGTTGAAGTTTAAGGAATTTTATAATTGAAAGCAGCCTGAGTAACAGACTTTAATTACAATGTTACAACAGAGGAACACTTACTAGAAGATGAGCAATAGCTTTAGTCAGTTAGGGTACGTAGAATGATACAGTGTTTAGCATTGAAATTAGTGTAAGATAGTAAAGCTAGTTGAAGGTTAGTAAGGAAGTGTAATGCATGTTATATGTTCTTTTACAGTTTCCAAACTCGCAAGGAAGCATACATATAAGAACCACCACACATAGAAGATTGAGTAATCCAAGACGAGAGAAGGAACCGAAGATAGAGGAGGCTGTCTCTTCTTTTCTCCCCATCCCCTTTCCCGCCTTGAGGCGCTTCCGTCATTCAGTAAACTTGGAGGACGGGGGGCTTCCGGGAAGGGCATTGGGAACAGTCTTCATTCTGCTCCTGGATAAGTCTTAGGTAAGAACTTCTGATAGAGTGAAGTGCCCACATTGATCTTGCACCCGAGCAGAATGGCAGAAGGTTTTGACTTAAAAAACCTGGGAGAAATTTTTGAAGAAATTAAAAAGAATTAGTGACAGAGAGCAAAATAAAAGTCTAGGACAAGAATTTGTGACGTCAAGGAGGGAAACCTTAGATTTGGCCATTAAGATGAGTGGAATACACTCAGGAACTAGTTTTGGACTTCCATCACCCAAAGAAGAAGGCACAAGTTCCACCTCAAATCTTCTACTTAGAGTAACCACCCAAGTTGTTCACTCACTGTCCCCTGTGATACTTCTAGCTCCCCCTGAGAGCTTCAATGGAGACTCGCAGAAAGCACAGCACAAGTTTTCTTGACTCAATGTTCCTTACATTTTATGTGCCGTTCTTCGATTTTAAAAAGATGCACCATCTTGAGTAGCCTTTATTCTGTCCTATCTCAGTGGAGATGCAGCATTGTGGTCTATGCCATTAGTCTCTATGGATGACCTAGTCTTGTACAACTTCGAAGAATGCAAAAAAGAGTTTTTTAGAATCTTCAATAGAAAAAAGGCATCGCAAGCTACAGATAATGAGTTATTGGAATTGAGGCATGGAAACAAAGACATAGTAGCCTACTTGGCACAGTTTAACAAGCTGGCGGTGGAAACGGAATGGCTGGATAGTAAAAGAGCAGCAGTCTGCTATAGTGACTTAAAGGATGAGTTGACGGATGCCCTGGCTAGATACCTAATAGACCAAGTGAAGTCTCAGCACTGGTGGAACTGGTCTTGGAAATAGATTTTCACCAAAACGAAAGAACAGGAGAAAGGAAAGACTTTTGTTTCAGTGTGCCTAGGTTTGATAAAGTCAGGACAGAGAATTCTAAAGTCTCTGAAAATCGGCATGGAGTTGAACCTATGCAGATAGGTACCATCTGTGGTCCTTTGTTTATGGAAGGAAAAGAGAAGAGGAGGCATAATAACCAATGTTTGCATTGTGGAGCCAGTGGGAATTTTGTAATGATTTGGCCGAAAAAACTCAAGTTGTCCCAGAAGGAAAACTTGCGGCACCATCAGTAGGAGGAGTTGAACTGATGAGTGCGGACAAATATACAACTCCAAAGACGCACCAGTTGGCTAATACCTTACAGTCTTCCTCTCCTCATCTGGTTCTATCCATGATGCATATGTTCTGGGAAGTGTCACTGCGATAAATATCTGTGGTGATAGATTCTGGAGCCAACGTAAATTTTGATCTGAAGTTTTTGGAAAGAGTAGTATTGAGAGCTATTTGAAAAAAACAGGAGTGAAGCTGTATGAGCAGTCCATATGACAAATCTTACATCTGGCCCTATTGTGAGTCACATTAAACAAGTAGAATTAATCTCTCGAGAACTGGATTACCATGGCTAACCAAACACAATCTCACAATAGATTGGAGTGCCAGAACCATAGACATGAATTCGGAGTTCTGTAAAGAAAACTGTTTTGGAGAATGTGAATCATTTCAAGAGACGAGTCTAGCTGCCCTACTATGTGATAGAGGGATTTCAGTGTGTGTGATTCATACCAATGAAATTCCCCAGAATATGAAGATTATATGGAAGTGTTTAACGAAGTGGAAGCTGAGAAACTTCATCATCACAGAACCTATGATTGCAAAATAGAACTGGAACCAGGCTCCAATCTATCATGCAGTAGGCTATACGCATTGACTGAAAAAGAAAATCAACACCTGAACGATTACACACAGAAATACTTAGCCAACAAATTCATTCGACCCGCCCAGTCTCCCGTTTTTTCACCAGGTTTTTTAGTTCGAAAGAAGGAAGGCGAATTCAGAATGTGCATAGACTATAGAGCCATCAATCGAATCACAGTAAAGGATCGTTACCCTCTACCCCTAATCTCAGTATTGTTGGATCAGGTGAAGAGGCACAAGTGTATACCAACCTCGACTTGAGAGGGAATTATCATCTGATTAGAATTAAGGAGGGTGACAAATGGAAAACAGCCTTCAGAACAAAATGCATCCTTTTCGACTACCAGGTCATGCTGTATGGGCTTTGTAACGCTCCTGCTGCCCTTCAGCATTTTATCAACGATGTATTGAACAAATTCATTGACAAATGTGCCTTAGTCTACATTGATGACATCGTAATATATTCAAACTTGGAAGAGGATCATAGGGAGCAAGTGAGAGGTGTTTTGCAAAAACTGAGGGAAATTAATGTGAAGTTGGAGAAGTGTGCCTTCAGTGTCAAGTCTGTGGAGTTCTTGGGATTTGTACTTTCTCCAGCTAGAGTGACTATGGGTGAGCAAATATAAAGGCGGTTACTGAGTGGAAGTCCTCAAACTCTGTGAAAGAAGTTCAGAGCTTCATAGGCTTTGCAAACTTCTATAGAAGATTTATCCAGGAGTTCTCCCAGAAGATAATTCCTCTCACACATCTATTAAAGAAAGGAGTTCCTTTTAAATGGTCAGAAGATGCAGAAGAAGCCTTTGAATCTTTAAAGAAGGATTTCACCTCTGTTCCAATTCTGCTTCATGCTGATCCATCTAAGCCATTCTACATAGAAACTGACGCATCTGACTTAACTATAGGCGAGGTACTGTCTCAAAGGCACAAGGAAACTGGGCAGTTACATCCAGTGGGATATCGTTCACAAAACAGACCTCCACTGAAGTAAATTATACCATTCCCAAAAAGGAATTGCTTGCAATAAAGGATGCCTTCAAAGAATGGAGACACCATCTCATGGGAGTCAAACGCACAGTTACAGTGTGTACAAATCATCTAAATCAATCAGCAAGAACCTTGACTCCAAGACAACTTTGAAGGTCCTTGTACTTTGCTGATTACGATTTTGTCATCACCTATAAACCTGGAAGCAAGAATGGAAAGGCGGATTCCTTATCACAAATAGATACAGAGACATCAAGGAACTTTTTAGAGGCTCAGAAAATAATTCCAGAGGCGAATATCATAGTAGCCTCTCTAAAAGGAACCATAGAGGAACATGTCAGCAAGTCCATGAGCTTAGAAGAAATGGATGAGTGGGCTGGCAAGATTCAGCAATAGAAATTCGTGATTGCTTGACATATCAAGATGGAGCCTTGTACCTTCCTACCCAAGCACTACAAGAAAATGCTTTATATGAGTGTCATGATAGCCCATTAGCCGGTCACAAGGGAATCCTGAAAACAGAGAACCTAGTAAAAAGGTTTTGGTGGCTACAAATGACCAAAGATATGCACCAGTAAGTGACCACGTGTGAGATTTGTGCTCGGGGGAAATCGGAGAGACAACCACCAAAAGGTTTGTTACAACCATTGCCCTCCCCCCCCCCCCCATCCATGGCATACTCTGACTTTAGATCAAATAGTGGACTTACCTTTTAGTCAAGGGTTTAACACCATTTTAGTGTGTGTCGATGCTTTTACTAAGATGGCCCATATCATTCCTTTGAAAGGAAAACCAACAGCTAGACAACTCGCACTACATTTTAGTCATCACATTGTACATGCACGCGGCATTCAGAAAGTAATCATATCAGATCGAGGCTCTCAATTTCTGTCACATTCCTGAAAGTCCTTCACACGTGGGTTAAACATAGAGACCAAGTATTCGACCAGCTACCATCCAGAAACAGATGGACAGACAGAGAGAGCAAACAAAGAACTAGAACAGTATCTGAAATTATTCCTATTAGACCAAGAAGGGGACTGGCCAGAGTATCTCTTGGCTGCAGAGTTCGCACACAACAATGCAAGGAATGTGTCTACAGGTTATTCACCTTTTTATCTGAACAATGGTAGACATCCAAATTTCTTAGTAGACTTCCAGGACGCTGCTGTCTTGACGTGAAAGATATTGTCCGAAATATTTAGCATCAGTACACAAATCAGCTGTAGAAAATTTGACAATGGCCAAAGAGCGTTACAAATTCTATGCAGACAAGAAAATGACCAGACCTTAAGGTTGGAGATATGGTATGGCTTAACTCAAAGAACATTAGACTGAAGGGCAATCGAAAGTTACAACCTCGCTTTGTGGGACCATATCCAATTAAGAAAATCATAAACTCAATGTCCTTTTGATTAAAATTGCCTCAACATGTTAAAATACATCCTGTATTCAATGTCTCATTGTTAAAGACGGTGCCACAGAATTTAAGAATGACATTGCCACATAAGCCTCTACAGCTTGAGGGAGGGCCAGTCTTTGAAGTAAAATGAATCCTGGACTCAGAAGAAGTGAAAGGTCAAGTATATTATCTGATCGATTGGAAAGGCTGTGGACCAGAGGAAAGGTCCTGGGAGTTACATAGTGATGTACATGCTCCTCAGTTGACCATAGCGTTTCATCAAACTTTTGCAGCCAAACCTCGACCGGCCGAACCCTCCTTGTGAGGGGGTTCTGTCAGGATCCAGCAGATGGCACCTAGGTTCAGAGTTAAAACAGTGAGTGTAATCATCTCTAAAGAACAGTTTCAATCAAGAAGAAGGGTCAGGTCTAATGGTTAGAGAATAAATTGGAGTTTGAGGAATTCAAAGATGTCTGCTAATGTGCCTTTTCCCTGGCACCGCTCTAGTGGTTCAAGTGTAGGCCAAGAATAGAATGTACAGTGTGCGCTGCTTCCAAACAGCGCACTTCACTGAGGAAATTTCCCTGTGAGCAGCCTTTACCTCTGTCTTTGTCGCAGAAGTTTAGTCTAGGGTAGTGGAGTTGTGTTATTAGGTGTCGTCATAGTTCTCTGTGTTGTTTCCCCTTCTGGCTGTTACAGCTTTGGTTAAAATAAAGAGGCAAGTAGTGTCTCAGGTTTTTAGTCTGACCCTTGGAGGAGAATTCATTGGTAGCATCTCAGCTACTAGTCGGTCTCCAGTGAGTGAGGTAGTCAAAGCTTCAATAGAGCAGTGTCTCTCCCCTGCAGTTCAGTCGTAGCCCACCGAATTTGTGAAAGAACGAAGCATCTAGTCCTCATTTTAAAATACTTACGAGGCTAGCGTCTTCATGAGGAAAGAACAACCATTAAAAGGCAACTTGCTCAGCACATTCAAAAGTGTCAGATTGAGCATTCAACACAGAAATTCAGAAGAAAGAAATTAACAAGGAAGAAACACTTACCTGAGAAAACGGAGGAGTCGTCATCCTCTTCCTTCATCTCTCCAGTTCCTCCTTGGTGCACGCAAGTACAATCTAAAGAAAAAGACATAATTTGATCAACTGATATTTGTGTGAGAATTCACATTGTGTGAGATACGGTGAAGGCTAAGCAATTTTATAATTGAAAGCAGCCTGAGAAACATAATTTAATTACAACGTTACAAAAGAGGAAGACATACTAGAAGAGGAGCAATAGCCTTAGTCACGTTGGGTACGTAGAATGATACAAGTGTTTAGCATTTAAATTAGTGTAAGATAGTAAAGCTAGTCGAAGGTTAGGAAGGAAGTGTAATGTATTTTATGTGTTCTTTTACAGTTTCTAAACTCTCACAAGGAAGCATACACCAATAGACAAAAAGAACCACCACACATAGAAAATTGACTTATTCAAGACAAGAGAAGGAACCGAAGACATACAAGGCTGTCTCTTCTTTTCTCCCCATCCCCTCCCCCCCCTGGAGGCGCTTCCGTCATTCAGTAAACTTGGAGGACGGGGGGATTCCGGGATGGGCATCATTGTGCTCCTGTGTAAGTCTTGGGTAACAACCTCTGACACTTCATTTCATATGTGTTGGCCCAGGGCTTATGGAGCAGACTCACCAGCGTCTTGTCAGCGCAATCTCCCTCACCATAGCGCCTCGCGACCAGCTCCATATGGAGGTAATGAGTTTCCCGAACTGATTCTTCCTCATAATGTTTGCTAATTTTAAGCATAAGGTTCATGGCCTCTACAATTGCATTATTCAACCTGAAATGAATGTAAAGATGCATTTTAGAGCACTTTTGTTGTCAAGGAAACATGGAACTGTCAATGAACATTGGTATGTATGGGCTTTGCTAAGCAGAGCTATGAACCTGATGGACAGATAAAACTTTCGAACATGCTGCATGGTGGTAATGGTAGGGGAGCTTAGAAAGCCTAGAGAACCAGTGTTTACTTATTTGTAGGTCAGCAGTGCAGTGCTGTTTAAGGTTACTGTATCAACATAAGCACTCTTCAGGAGTAATATTGGGGGCCAGTCTACGCTAAATACTTTTACTTCGGTGGCCAGCATCAGCCATCCTGAAGTCACTTTCTTCCAGTGGTTTAAGGGCCCTTCACCCATTCCAAAACGGCTGTTTGGAAAATGACAGTCTTATAATGGAGTAGGACAAGAGTTGAAAGAAGCATTGGCCCCTTGTAAGGACCTGCAGCATATGAAATATCTTTTTTCTGTCCCTCAGATTGATGCAGAAGGAACCTCCACGTACCACACTGGGTTTGTCCATGCTGATTACAGGTTTCCACTGCAGTTTGAGAGGCAGCATCTGTAGTTTAGTGGCTGTTGGGTTGGTGTTAATTGGAGACTGCGTTAAGACAGCATGGATAGGCAGCCGAGCAAAAGTCAATGTCTTATAAGGTGGTGAGAGGGTAGTACGGTGCAGTGTGAAGGAGTAGGGTCTTCACCTTTAGATACCTAGCAGGTTATCTGTTGGGATGCACCACATGTGGTGCAAAAGATGGAGGAGCTATGCAGCAACTGGAGGCTGGTGGAATTCACTTGGGCTCCATGATGGGGTGCACGTGGTGTGGTGACCTCATAGGGCATTTTTGTAGGGAAGCAGTGAGCATCAGCACGCTACTGAGCAAGGAGCAGGACTGAGGCTGGGTCAGAATATTACAAAGACTACCTGTACTGCTAACGGATTTTTGGCAGTTTGGTGCGAATGTTTTGGACAGATCAGGCTGGTGGCTCAACCAGAGTTGCCCAAAATCTTCTAACAAACTATAGTCAGATGAATAATTTCACATTTACGGTTGTTATCAGACTGCAAATCTCCATCATCAGTCAAGACAGGGCCCATTCTCATAGAGGTGAAACTGCCTATGCTGCCGATTTAGGGAACATTCCAGTCGCAGGAATCTGGTATGTTTCTCTAATGTCTTCTGCATGGATTCAGATTCTAGGTACGACTCCTAAGTATTGTAGGTTGCGCTAAAAAATGTGTTTTGCTCCTTAATGTTTCTCGTGTATTCCACCTCTCATTATTCTGCTCTCCATATTATCCTAGCAGTTGTAAACCATGATGAAGACCCCCATGATGGAGAAAGAAAACGTTCTTGTCTTTTAATTACAGTCCTCCATCATGCGTAGTAATATAGTCATAACAGCACCTCCATCATGCCATGCATCTTTGTGTAGGGAAGGAATAGGCTGGTGCAAGATACACGACTGCTTGGAAAGTTTGTGTTTTTCATTGCTACTTGTTATTAACCAGCAATAATGATGCATAACCCAGGGTTTAAATAATATCTTGCTTTATGTGTATCACTTCATTCCACAATGTTTCATGTTTCCACGCACTGTAAATTTTGTGTTGCTCTTACCACATCTATTGGTGCTCATTTTATAGACCTCTGAAGGATGCAAGACTTATTTGACCTTGCTAAGATTCGACTTGTGGCTTGCAGATGATGCAACATGCCAACAAGGAGTCTTAGGCTGATGACCATTCCTGTAGGGTTTGTGGTTGAGAGTTTTCTATTGCAGTGAATTTTTCTTAGAGTAACGATTTAACATTATCTTTATATTTTGATAAATGGCATGCTACATTTTCAGAATGATTCTTCGTTGCCAATTTATTTATTTATTATTCAGGATTACAGATGGTTGTAAGTTTAGGAACCTCATGTACTTCCGGGCAAGAGCATTGGATTACAATAACATATGCAAGTTAATGTTCACATTCAGTACGCTAAGAATGAAAATGTAGTTTCCCAATTATCAGTCCCTCACTGACATTGTTCAAATGTCTAAAGTGTTTGCTCATACTATTAAAATAATGCAACATGAAATAACGCAGAACTTTCCTCACAAAGTTCATGTTCATCTTGTAGTCCCAGAGTTGAGCTAACAGAGGCATGTCAGAAGGTGCCCGGGTCAACAAACTCAAGCAAAGGCCTCATAGGAAGTGGGCCTGTTAACGTCTAAAAAAGAAGCATTAGCATAGCCAATAGGTCTCACCTTTGAGAACTTATAAGTATTTGCCAAGCAGCACATTATCCTGGGTGATACAACATCTACTGTTACTTCACGTGCCACTGATGAACGGCCACACACACCCAAGGATGGGTTTCCGTGCTATTAAATCAAAGTATGATAAAGTCTCTTAAAAATTCAAAAAAGCGTATTTAACAAAGAACCTTTGAGACTAATAGGCACATTATAGCACTACATTGAGAAATACTTATTTAAAATGTTTTTTTGTATAACTGGTAGTCTGAACGTTTATATCTGGAAGTGCTTTTTACGCGATAATGAAGAAAAAGAGATTTAGTGAAATAAGCCAAAACAGAGGCACGTTAACCAATGACACATTAAATACCAAAACCATAAAGCATTAAAGACTAACCAATCACATTGATTAAGCTCTTAAAAAATAAGCAAATAAAACACCTTATAAACCTATTTAAAACGCACAAAATGGAGAAACACTGATACTGTATTTTAAACCGTAAAGTTACTTTAATGCGGAAGTGGTTGGGAACTGGAAAGGCAGCGCAGTACATGGCAAGGAAGAAATCAAACGACCACCCAGCTATGCAATTCTTATCAAGGGGAGGTTAGCTAAGGCCGTCCATATATTAAACTTTAGCAGGGATCACATGAGAACTCTATAATTAGAAAAAAATGCGACATTTTACATGAAAATGTAATGCCAACAAAATTTACAAGCTCGTAAACTAACAGCTTAATATCAAAGTTTATGGGGAGAAGGTACATACCAATCACAAAAATAACATATTTGTAGAATCGGCCTGAAATGTGACTAATAAAGATCACAAATAAGGACAAGATGCTGTGTAGCATGGGCTAAAGAAAAAAAATTAAGTGTACGTGTGTTAAGCGTGCATCTCATGACATAACGTAAGCCTACTCTGCTTCCAATCTGCTATGAGATTCTCAATTTGGAAAACTTGTTTACAATGCCATTCTTATAGACTAGTGGGGTGACGGCTGGCTTTTTGTTAGTGGAAGTGCTTGGTAATAGTTGGGCCACTGTGTGTGGTTGCCCCAACTGTCGTAGAAAAAAGATCCCATATTAAATTAACAATCTTGGGCTGTAATAACATGGCTGCTGGGAGTAGGGCCCTTAGCTAAACAAACTACATCAGATGAGTTAAACTCTAACGTCCATTACATTTATTGAGCTTACTACTAATGAAGTGTTTTTTGAAAAGGAGTCAGAAAGTGATATTTGCATTGCAAGTGATGAAGAGTTTATGCTGCAGATGGAAAAAAAAATACACACACACAAAATGAGAGAACATTGCAACTGTGAAAAAGTAAAGCATTCACTTATACATGGGGTGAATGGTGGCGTTGACATTCCCAAGGAAGGATTGTATTTTTTTATTTGAGGTGTTTGGTATAGTGCCTACACATTCTTTGCACCCAAATAGCATCAAAATCACCTATAAGTCTTCCTCAAGCACTATAGAAGAAATCCAACCTAAACCGTTCACAAAAGAACCCAGTGACCCACATAGCCCTCAATAAACGAAACTGTTCAACGTCAGGAAACAACTGAAGGCACACCCATGCTGCCTGCTTCAACATTCCAATTGGTTAGTCTTGAGAAACAGCCTTTTATACATTGAAATTTCCACCCACACCCCCGAAATTTCAACCTACCAGCCATCAAACACAACTCAATACTCACGAGTTCTACTAACATTCAACAAACTCAGCGAGCGACTGATGGGGTCTGCCAGAATTCTATTGAAGAAAGTTACTGGTGGTGTGGTGCCCCCTAAACGGATGCTCAAAGACAACACTGTAGATCACCTTGAGACAGACAAAACAAACCGAAACTAGAGGTGAATTCATAAAACACAAAGACTCACAGCAGTCACAGACATGAGGTCCAGGAAGAAAAGCTCAGCCTAAAATATACACAAAGACAGGAATGCCCTCGAATCATATCATTACAGAGGAGCTGCTCTAAAAATAGCAACAGCAATTGTTTCTGCAGTATGATAAATTAAAGAGTAATACGTTCCCTCTTCAGCAACCATTTGTACAAGACCGAAAAGGGGTTCTGCACCAAACACAGATCCACATAAAATATCTTCACCGTACTCCTAATAAATTATGTAAATTTGCCCCCCCAAAAAAATGTGGCTCAGTCTGGCTCCATCTACTGAACATAGCGGCCAGATTCACAAAATCAAAAAGTTATTCCCCTTGGATTATTCTTCAGTTTTGATCAAATTCCCACGTGAGCGTTTGTCCCTAGCTAGCCAGAACAGGGGTGGGAGTGTACTGCTGTGATGGTGCCAGTAACTATGTCATGTGACAAGGCCCCATATGTGTCCCAGGTGGGTAAGCAGTGTATAGGTTCAGTAATCTGGAGTCCTCGTGTAGCCTGTGGGCCGGCTGGAGAGTGATGGTATGACCTTATGCCTGTGTACGCTAGCCATGGGCGGGACATGTAAGCGCGATTCATGGTGGGTGCTTATCACTTTTGACCTCCACCTGGAGTAAGAAGGTTTCCCAACATAATCTGCCCATGCAGGAATCTCCTCTCATTTGAAGTAGTTGACCTTCCGCTCTGGTCCACATCAGTAGAACACTGAGCCAGCGCCGAAGGTTAGGATTTGCAGGGGTCTTCCAAACCATAGCTATTTGGCGTTTGAACAGTACAAATGCCATATCGATGAAGCAGTGGAGATGTTTGTCCCCTTTGGCTCGGGGGCGTAGCCCCAACAGGCAGGATTTAGGTGCTGGTGTCAGATTATGCACTGACATCTCGTCTACTGCGGTAGTCACTTCTGGTCAGACTGTGTGCAACACCGTGCAGGACCATACCATGTGGAAGAACTCAGCATTCTGTAATGTACAGCTGGGACATTCAGAAGATAGTGCTGGGAACATGCTCTTAATGCATTGCGGGGAGAGGTAGGTGTGATGTACATTATTGAATTGTGTGAAATGGAACTGAGGGTTACGGGATATCCCTTTCACCAACTGGAGAGCCCGGACCCAGGCCTTGTCAGATAGAGGCTGCTGTAGCACCCCATCCCATTCAGTATGGGGCCCGACTGCGTGATCAGGAGGAGGAGTGTTGAGTGAAGTGTAGAGGGACGTAAAGGCATGGCGAGTGCCAACGGATGTCAACAGCATGTACAATACCACGGAGGCAGAGGGCTCTTCATTCTCATTGTTCCATGTTTTGCGCAGTGCATGTTGTATGGCATGAAGCGTTAGAAAGGGACCCGCACCCAGTCCGTTGGTGTCCATGAAATCCTGGAAAGACATAGTCATCTCTTCATTGTACAGGTTTCCGATGTGCTCTACCTCCGCGTTCCTCCATGGGGTAATGTCAGCGCGCTGACCCACATCTCATAATGATGATAGCTTCCAGATGGCAATCTTTGGGTCGTATGGATTGGGAGTGCCTCTGGGTTGCAAGTATCTGCACCAACAGGTGCAGGCCACCGCCATCTCTCTCGTGTCCCCCATAGGGCGAACAGTGGCGTCAGAGAGCCATGTGTAGGTCCTTACACCACGTAACACCTCGCGAATGGGCGGTGACTCAGGACTGTTCGGGCGCGTAACCATGCCAACCGTCACTGTAGTTGTGCCGCTGCATAATAGATTTCGAAATTAGGTACCCCAAGACCGCCCTCTGACAGCGGGCGTTGGAGCATGATCAGTGCGATTCGGTGCCTACCCGCACTCTGTATCAGTTTGAGCAGTGATCCATTAAGCTCACGGAAGAAAGTCTGTGGAAGCACGATTGGGAGGGCTGCAAAGAAGTAGAGCAGGCGGAGTAAGACGATCATTTTAGCGATTGCCACTCGGCGTAGCGGAGATAAAGGCAGAGACGGGGGCACTGTCCTTGATGTCACCACTGTTCCTGAAAGTGCCAGTTCAGTGCTGGGCAAATGTATGTGTAACTTGTATGTTGTGTAAGCCATGTCAGAGTCAGGCTAGACGTTCAACTTCGCTGCTGTCTCATAACAAGAAAACTGGCAACAGTGATATGCTGACTGAATCCAAGGTGACTGAAGTTCACTCCTAGTCCCATACAGTGTTGAGTTAGCCATGTATTTGTGTTTCTTGTACTTTGTTATTGTTTTTGAGCTAAGTCCAGCTTCTGTAGAAACAAAAGCACGTAGCTGACTCAGACCTGCCAACTAAATAAACAAGAAACCTACCAACAGTCGCCCTACCCTGTCCAGCTGCACTTCCTGATCCAGAGGTCCCCAGAAGAAGAGGCCGGGCCGCGGGATCTACCAACGCAGGGAGACTAAGGCAGCAATGTTCTGCTAAAAATGTTGCTTCCCGCCGACGACAGGTGAGAGGGACGAATGTGGCATTAAATTGCTATCAGCTACGGGCACCGAAGCTGAACACAGGCAAGCTGCAACACAAGCAGGAAACAAATAAAAACATAGTCTCCCAAATGAACAGATAAACAACAAAAGCATAAAGATACAGTACCTGATCCCTGCCCCGTGGGAGGAAACAAAAGACAAAAAGGAGGGACAAAGAGGAAGGATTCACCACTAGCAAGCAAGGATTTTTAAAGGACACTGAAACAAACAAATAAAAAGCAGTGGGTGGGCTGTAAGCTCACAAGGTTTGTACGACAGGTCTCAAAGCTCGACCTAAGTATATTTACTACAGGGGCAGAGAAAACACGGCAGATCCAGCACCTGTGTTATCCAGTGGTGCTAGCCGTGTTAGCTGGCTTGTTACTAATAAATAGATCAGGCATGCTTTAAAATCCATAAATAAATGTTGCAGCACGAGTGTGGAGCTCTGGAAAGTGCAGGGCCTCACGAATAATCGTTCTGCCTCCCTTCTGATTAACTTTTTGTGCTTTTCTTTCAAATTTGTACTCGATCTCTCACTATACAGCATATGTTTGTCCTTTATTCTTCTGTTCTTCTATTTGCAAACTGGTTTGTTTCAAACTAACCTCACAAGTTTGTTTTCCTTTCAGTCTTTGTTGCTGTCGGAACCACTGTCGCGTGTCGGCTTGGAACAAACCCAGACTGGCTGTTCTTTTGCAACTTTATTGGGATGTTCATGTTCTATTGTGCTCACTGGCAGACCTATGTGTCGGGAACACTAAGGTTTGGAAAGTAAGTAGACTACTCTTTGTGGTGGCGTCTGTATGGGCCAGGGTGGGTGGGGGTGGAGTGTGAGAAGGGTGAGGACAATGCAATGAATTCTAGTAATTACTTTCCAAAAAGGGAGGCATTGTGTTGACAATATCGAGCATAAAGTAACCTTTCCCCACTGAATCAGTGTTCACTTTTACCAATTGTTTTTGAGCAGGTAATTATTTAAATATTACCTTGGACAGATGTTTTTCTTACATATGACACAAAGTTGGAGTGCCTAACTATTGAAGCAGACTACTACTTGTTACTCTTCTCTGAGTAATGTATTTTATCTTAGAGTTATGTTTGAGCATCTTTAAACAGAACTAATGCCAGTTGACAAATGCAAATGAAGAGAGAGCTTTACCTGGGGCTTCCTTTACACTTTGAATACAAAATGTTGAAAAAAAACACCTGTATTACACCTCACTTTAATTAACTTAGTGGGACATATAAATGTCTCTGTTTGTCAGTCTCCATTGACTCCAAATTTCTAAGATAATCTATTTCCTTGTGGTCCCACTTTAATATAGTCTAAATGTTGTTGATGCCTTCGAGCAAGGCTACTAATGTCTGACACATTCATGCTCTCAGTTGCTCCACTGTTCCACAGTTGAGGAAAACCTTCAAAGGGGCAGCACCTTTTTTAGAGTCTCACTTTACTGCACAGCTGTTAACCAAAGCTTTTGCCACTACTCTTTTGAAGAAATACACATACTGTGGCCTTCAAAGGTTTATGACTCTCTCACCATATACTGTTGCTGTTTGGTGTATCATTACACCCAGCTCCTGACAAAACTACAGTGATTCACAGGGGTGTGGAATTTAATAACATATATACTTGCCCATGGGGCAGGCTGCTTCATAAATCTAATTGCCCTGTACCAAAATCCACTTGTCCCTTTCATGCCATGTAGTGTAGTGACATTATGGCAGCAATCTCATTACATCAGAGCTCTGATATAACCTTTCTGATTATGCCAGGGCTCATACCATAGTAGGGATTGAATACTATCAATTCTCTATTTTGCCACCTTTCTGCAGATCTACATACAGGGGCTGAAGGTAGTGGTAAGCACTGGAATGCCCTTTGAGTCTGTGCAAACCTACTAACTTACATGTTTTTAGGGCTTTCACCAGCTCTTCTATAATCTTTTTCCATACTGATAAAGGTTGGAAATTTACTCCTGACAATGGCAGACGTAAAACTTCTTCCAGGGTTTGGGAAATAGTGGTTGGACATAAAGTGAACTTGCAAACGCTCAACAGATTTTCACATGAGTAAATCTACACATGCATGTTTGCTCGAGCTAAAATGCAGTTCACAACTATTTTCTAGGACTATGATTTATTTTCCTACTTCTGTAAATTCTTGTTAATTCATGAAAGCCAAAAAATCTGCACTAATTCAAGGACATATACCATGGGTACACTTTTAAGATTTCTTTAATATTTAGGCCCTTAATTAGGTCTGGTGTTAACCGAAACCTTTTGTGTTTATTAAAAGTTTTCTCTCTCTCTCTGCCTATCTATCGGCTGGCTTCAGTATGAGTGACAGCATTCTGCTCTTTCACAAGGAGCATATTGGCACACAAAGTAGTTTTGTTCAGTGCCAGGAACTAATGTGGTAATGTGTGCTTTTTTAGACCAATTTTTTTTAATACTTTTTGCCAATGCTTGTTATAACAGTGAAGGCCTGCAGCTCCCACGCCTTTAAGGTTTTACAAAAACCATGCCTAAATAAGACACACATTGACAAAACAAACCAAAAGGCTGACCACCAATTTCAGCCCTACTGACTTTGCCAATGCTTGTTTATTTGGAGAAGGTAGTGAGTAAATCTCTCTCAAAATTTGTGGAGGATAATGAGTTGCTGGACGAAGTCCAATTTGGATTTCGCCCCGCACATGGAACCGAGACTGCCTTGGTGGCAGTCTTGGATGACTCATGCAATGAGGGTCGACAGTGGTCAGACAGCCTTTTTAGTGCTGCTTGACATGTCAGGCCGCATTCGATTCGGTTAACCATCGAATCCTGATTAAGAGAGTAGTGGAGATGGGGTGTTACGGGTAGGGCTCGGGACTGGCTGCATTCTTTTCTTTCTAATAGGCAGCAGGCAGTGACTTTGTCGTCATTTACCTCTCAGAATAGAGATGTTAAACATGGGGTCCCGCAGGGCTCGGCTATTAGCCCGATTCTGTTTAATCTCTATCTTCGACCCCTTATTATTTTAATTAAATCATTTGGCATTGATGTCATAAACTATGCGGACGACACTCAGCTCGTCTTTTCTATTGAGGGCAACAAAGCAGTGCCCCTAGAAAAATTTCATAAATGTATGCATAGAACAGCGGAATGGTTGAAAGAGAATTCACTGCAATTTAATGGTGAAAAAACTGAAATCCTGTGGTGTACTGCAGGCAAAATTCAGCCGACCATTCCCAGTAGATTTCTGGCCTGGTCCGGCCAACAACTCCGTATTGCCCGCTAGTTCAGTGCGCAATTTAGGAGTGATCCTGGATAGCAATTTACAACTAGATTCTCAGGTGAATAAAACGGTGAACACTTGTCTTTCTCTGCTCCGAGCTCTTCGGAAGATCCTCCCGCTTTTACCTACCCTTGCTAGATCTCAAGTGGTGCGGAGTATAGTTTTAAGCAGACTGGATTATTGTAATGCACTCCTTTTAGGTGCTCCAGCATCCCTGATAATAAAACTGCAAAGAGTCCAGATCATGGCGGCTAAGTTGGCATTAAATCGACCGCGTAGGGCCTCGGCCTCATTGGCGTTAAAGGACCTACATTGGTTGCCCATCGCGCAAAGAGTCCAATTTAAGGCACTTTGTATTGTATATAGGGCAATACATAAAACTGGACCTAAATTGCTGCAAAAGAAATTTGTATGGTATTCTCCTGTTAGATGCTTGCGCTCTTCTTCTGCTAATCTGGTTTGCGTTCCCATGTTAGTAAAGTGCGAATGGGTGGCAGATCTTTTAGCTTTACAGCATCTAGACTTTGGAACGCTTTGCCTCCGGAAATCAGACAACTGAACACCTTGTCACGCTTCAGGAAGGAACTGAAAACCAGATTGTTTCCTAGAAACTGATTCCTGCCTATCTTAGCTTAGCTACGCGCAATGGATGATTGGCAACTTAAGCGCCAGGATACCCTTGGGGTGGCAGCTGCGCTATACAAGTGTACCTTACATTACATTACATTACATTACATTACATTTGTATGTTTCCCATAATCTTGTTGAAACTGGTTACACCAATTTTCCATTTGGACTATTTTTTTGGGAATACTAGCACGCATCAACTCATTTTATAAATGATGCTGCAAAAAATGGGACCTAAAATTTTACAGTAGTTTAGCAAAATGTTTTTTTTCCTAGTTGCATTCTTTTGTGAACATTTTATTTTAAAAGCAAAGAATTATCCATCTTGCTTTCAAGATTCTGCAAATATTTGCATCTAATCAGAGATTATTCTGGAAGCATTATAAATAGCCTCATACTGCTAAACTTTAAAAACATGTGCACACATGTTTATACTGGAACCGCTGTCAGTAGTGCAGTCTGAGCTTACAACATTTCCTTAGAACGCTCACCCTAAGAACAAAGACTTTGCATTAATGAACCATAAGTACAGGTTCGAACAGCATTAACATATGAACACAAATTACCTTAACTGCAGACAATGCCCTTTCCCTGATCCATAATGTAGTACTGTGAACTAGCAGCCAAAGGGTTTGTGCTGCAGGGGGTTGGGCCTACTTGTCCCAAGGACAAAATACACATGACAACTTGTTGTCTTTGACCCCAAACAGTATGTCCTGGGCATCGGGCTATAGAAATTCCACACTCCTGGATTCACCACATTTGTGTTACATTCAAATCTTTGTCACCCATAGATTCTAAACATAAAGCTTGTTTTCACTGTAGCAGATGAAACAAAGGTATTTTGGTAATGGATTGTCAGGAGTCCCCAGTAGTTTTTACATAAGGATCAAGTGTGTTCGAGTCATTTCAGGTGTAAATCAGTTAGCATCGCATATCCTCTTTTGGTGTTCTTATATCTGGATGAGCAAAGTCCCCCAGTCATGATTCAGGTGTATCCACACCTCTCTTCCAACAGGACCATATTTTCTGATATTTTTTCTAGTAGCCTCTAGCTTTATAAACACTTTCCTTTGCCAATGCACATCAGTCCATCTCACTCTGCCATTCCCTCAGTGTAAGGGAATCAGGGCTCCTCCATTTCCTTGCAATATCTCTTTTTAGGTTTTGCCTACAGCGTGCATGCACTGTCAGTGAAAGTTATTGTTCTTAAAAAAATGACTTACCTTTACTTACTATTGATGGCTTCCAAATCACTCTTGTTCCTTTACTTACCATCGGTCAGTGCCTCCTTTTCACCTCTGGCTTCCTCCTGGGTTTTGAGACTTCACCTGGGCTGTGGAGCATGGACCAAGTGCAGCTTTCTGTGGTCAGTGTCCTTCCACTGGCCACAGGCTCTGTTGTTACTTTTGGGCATGACATTTTATTGAGTGCATGTCCAAAAGTAATTCTTCTTCATCATGCCTGTATTTCCTCCATCACCCACGCCCTCCATTGTTTTTCACCCACCCTCGCCCATCTCCCCCTCTCTGATGTGTTGACCCTCTGCCCCCAAGCTCCCCTGTGCTGTTTTTCTTTGCATGTTGCACAGCAGTGCGGGCTGCTGTGCAAAATAGCTTAAAGGAAAAAAAAGAAAGCACTATGATGCAGTAAATGCTGCCCACGTCATAGTGTATGTTGTTTTTTTTACCTTTTTTTTAATACTTTACACCATGTTGCATAGCAGCTAGTGCTGCTGTGGAACATGTAAAAAAACAGACAAAGCCAATAGATTTTACATAGTCGAAACCCTTTTGGCTTTGCCAATGCTTGTTGCTACTAGGAGACCAGTCCCCACCAGAGACCTCGAACTCTTCCTGCCTTCCCAGCCATCCATTATTCCTGGTACAGCTAACGTACGATCGGGAATGGAATGGCATGCCTAATTATTTCTTTTTGGTATCTGTGTATCAGTGTCCACAGTTTTGTTACAACCTGCCAACTCTAGATAGTATCCATGAACGTGCCCAGTGCACGCTTGCAACGTAGACAGTTGGGGGATGAAGCCCAGCCCATCTGGCACAGTCTGGAGGTGTGGAAATAGAGATCTATGGAGATATTTGAATTAAATCAATCTAAGGCGTTTGGGGATGGCCAAGACATGTGGTGCAATTTTTGTCTCAGTCCATTTCTCATCCTCTAGGTCCTCCCCAAGGTCTAGTTCCAATTTCTCTTTTAAAGTATGGAAGAGATCAGGAGCGTTAAGTAACAGTGACCTGTACAACCACGAGATACCCTTCGTTCCCAGTTGTTCCACAGTAATCTTAGCTTCTAGGGTGTGGAATTCATGGATCATCACTAGTTTTTCTCTATGGTATTCATGGCATGCTGAAGTTGAAGACAGAATGAAAAATTTCCTAGCTAACGTAACGGAAAGTTTCTATTCTATTAAGGACTCGGAGGCGAGGATTATGCCTTCTCTCTTCGCTTTATTTGAATAGCAGCTCATTAGAAAGGTTAACAAAGACTACATTTCCCATGAACCCTAGGGAAAGGTAGCAAATAAAAACACATGGTAACATCCAATCATGAAAGGGTAACAGTGTCTAATCAGGGGCTTCCAAGCCCAACATAGTCCCTTGTTAGTGTCCCTTCGCCCTCTTTAGTCGCGCGAAGTCAGCCATCGCAACGTCTTCATGCGTCCTGTTTGTTCGCATCAGAACCTACAAAAACAAGGACATATTACCGACTGAAACCGTAACTGCTACACCTGAAACTGAAGCAGCACACAGTTAGAACTGCAGAGATGACAATCCCATTCAACAAATGTTTAAGCAAATTACTTACTGCAATACGGGGAGGGATGTCTCCTTTGGGAACCTAGGGCGGGATAATCCTCACATCCGAGTCCTTAATAGAATTGAAACTTTCCGTTACGTTAGCTAGGAAATTTATCATTCTATGTCAGGACTGGAGGCGAGGATTATGCTAGTTCAAAGCTTGCTCACAACAAGGTGAGCCATGTTCAGCACCGGCTTGAAGTAGAACCTCTTGAACGTAGAGTCCAAAGACCAATCTGCTGCGTTGAGGATATCCTCCAAACGGGCACCCAAGCCGAATGCTTTAGAAGCCCTTGCTCCTCGAGCTGAATGGGCCCCGAAGTGACGGAGGCTGATGCCAGCCTCTTGCATCACCCATCTAACCCATCTAGCGATGGTCGGGGCAGAGACCGCTTTAAAGGGTTTCCTTAGAGCAATGAGGAGTTGACGTTCTCCAGGAGGTCGGAATTCCTCCATCATTTCTTCATAGGCTTTAAGACAATTAACCACACATAGTTTTGGAGAATCTGGGAACTCCGGGTAAGAAATTACCCTGGTATGACACTTTGTCCGCCTGAGGAGTGTGAAAGTAACCCCGTCGGGAGTAAACATCCTGCTGGTGATATCCAGAGCTCTGACATCAGAAACGCGTCTGCAGGATATAAGAAAGAGAAGCATGGCCAATTTGGCGGAAAGCTCCTTTCTGGAGAGGAAACGGTTCGGCTGCCAGGGCAAAAACAGGTTGAGAACCTGGTTCACATCCCAAAGGGCAGAGTAGCGAGGCTCAGGAGGTAACGAGAGCCAAATGCCACGCAACAATCTGCAAACCATTGGGTGTTCACCCATTGCCGTGCCATTAACTGGAACATGGCCGAACGAGATGGCAGACTGGAAGGTGTTTATTGACCTGTATGCCATGCCGCTGGAAGCTAACTGAGCCAAAAAATTCACAACATGGACAACGTCCGCGACCAGGGGATCAAAACCCCTTTGCAAACACCAACGGGACCATCTGCCCCACGCGGATCTGTACCTCTTGACGGTACTGTCCGCCCAAGCCTTGGAGATGAATGTTTCAGCCTCCTGCAAAAGGCCTGGGACTTCCCATCGGCCCCTGAAATCCGCCACGCCATGAGCCACAGCGAGTTCGCCAGCACCAGAGGATGCTGAGCGTTGTCGGGACTCAGGAGGAGAGTCGGAAAGTGGGGGAGTAGGATTGGAGAATCCCAAGAAAGTTCCAGCAGAACTGGAAACCAGACTTGCGATCTCCACAGGGGGGTTATTAGAATTAGATCCGCTGACTGTCTGCGGACTTGGGCCGTCGTCCTCGTGATCATCGCGAAAGGAGGAAAGGCATACCCCTTCTCTGAGCCCCAATCCTGAAGGAATGCATCCGTGGCCGCTGCCAGGGGGTCCGGTCTCCAGCTGAAGAACCGGGGAATCTGGTGGTCCAATCTCGACACGAAAAGGTCCACTGAGAAGGGACCCCATCGGTCGTTCAACAGCGCAAAAACGCTCCGGTCGAGCATCCAAAGACTGGAGTCCCGGAAGTGGCGGGATTGAAAGTCCGCCTCCTGGTTGTCTCGTCCTGGCAGATACTCTGCCGTGACTGAAATCTGACTGTCCAGGCAATACTGCCAGAAACTTGCAGCTAGGTCCGAGAGGGCCTTGGATCTGGTGCCCCCCAGATGGTTCACATATCGGACCGCTAAAATGTTGTCCATCTTGAGAAGGACACATGACTGTACCGAGTCTCTCGTCCAGCAGCGGACGGCAAAGTACCCCGCCAGAAGCTCTAGACAGTTCATATGCAACTTCTGTTCGTCGGGTGACCACAATCCTCCCGTAGAGAGGTCTCCGCACCTGGCACCCCAGCCTAGCCTGCTGGCGTCTGATTCTATAACAAGATCTGGAGCGGAACCGAAAATCGCACGGCCGTTCCAGGCCTCCATATGATCCAGCCACCACTGGATCTCCTCCCGGGCTTCGCTGGAAAGGGAAACCGTGTGAGAATAAAGGTAACCCTTGCGAAGAACAAACGCTTTCAGGCGTTGAAGAGCACGTTAGTGGAGAGGACCCAGGAAGATGGCTTGGATTGATGCCGACAGGAGGCCGACCACCCGAGCCAGTTGCCGGAGGGACACCTGTTGTCTGGAAAGAACACGTCTCAGCTCGTGACGGATTTTGGTCAACCTTCCTGGAAGGAAGGCTGAGAGTAGACGTGGTGGAGTCTATAACGAACCCCAAAAAGGTAACGGACTGAGCGGGTAGTAGCAGTGATTTTTGCTCGTTTATCACAAAGCCGAGACTCTGCAGCAGGTCTACCGCCATCCAAAGATGGGCGGATAGTTGATGGGGGCAAGAGCCCATGAGAAGGAGATTGTCCAGATACACGATCATCCGGATACCTCGAGCCCTCAGGAACTCCACCACTGGTTTGAGCACCTTGGTGAAGCACCAGGGAGCCGAGGAGAGCCCGAACGGGAGGGCTGTGAATTCGTAAGTCTGATGGCGCCAGGCAAACTGGAGGAAGCGCCTGTGAGGAGGGAAAATCGGGATCACCAGATAGGCGTCCTTGAGGTCCAAGCGAACCATCCAATCCTGAGGACGCAAGACATCCCGGAGGAGGTGGATCCCCTCCATTTTGAAATGGCAGTAAACCAGCCATTCGTTGAATTCGCTTAAGTTTATTACTGGCCTTCGACTGCCATCGGTCTTGTCGACCAAAAAGATATTGCTTAAGAACCCCCTGGGGTGAGGGGAGGCCAGGGAGATGGCGCCCTTGTTGAGGAGGGATGTGACTTCCTTGTCTACAAGGGCGGCCTCTTGAGTGGAAAACTGAATGGGTCGGGGCTTGGTTTGCTGCACCGGATTCCCTACGTACTCTATATGAAACCCCTGTACTGTCTGCAGCACACACGCGTCTCGCGTGATGGAAATCCAGGCCAGGAAAAAATTCGCCAGCCACCCCCCTATTTTTAGTTGGGAAAAGGGGAGAACACTCACCGGGGCTTGAGGTGGACGCTCCTCCTCGGAAGCCTTTGCCCTTGCCGCGACGTCCTCTGGTGGGATAAAAGTTCCCGAAGCGGGACTGGTCCTGATACTGTCTGGAGCCTCTTTGTGTGTTCTGATGGGGTTGACGACCGGCCGAGCGGCCCCTGCCTCGACCGGCCCCGTGAAAAACACGAGGGAACACACTTTTAATCGTGGATTGGGCCTTATCCAATGAAGTGAAAGTGTTGACAAACTTTCCGAGCTCTTTCACAAAAGGCTCGCCAAAGAGACCTCCTTGGGCAACGGCGCCCGCCTCCGAGTCCGCCAGATCCCCCAATTTTGGGTCGATCTTAATAAGTAGGGAACAGCGGCGCTCGGTGGAAAGGGCGCAATTTGTGTTGCCCAAAAATATTACGGCCCTCTGGGCCCATCCTAACAAGGCTTCTGGGGAAATTATGGACCCTGACTCTTTAGCTTCCTCCAGCATATCCAGGATTTTTGTAATGGGGCCGAGGGCATCCAGGAGTTTATCCTAGCATGCCCTCCATGATCTGTCGATCCCTTTTTTATCATCCCTAATAAATTTCTGAAGAAAAGTGGCCATGCGGGGGTCAATTTCTGGGGTTAGTCCCACTTTACCCTCTAGGGATGGCCGGGGACACTCTACCCGTAAACAATTGCGGGCCTCCTTTTCCAATGGTCTACGGATATGCCCTGCCACATAAGAGGCAACTTTATCGGCCGGGGCCCACTCCGAAGAGCGTGGGTGGATGATATTGTTTGGGTCGAGCATATCTGACGTGCCCTGAGGGGTCTGAGAAGGGCGGGCGGGAGCCAGAGTCTGGAAGGGCCTGGGTTGGCATCTGCATCCCCTGCCGCGTCCGGGTCAGTACTGGGAGCGGTTGGCGTCGGGGTAGGCAGATTCCCTGCAGGGGGGGCAGGCTGGCTATCCAGGAAGGCTTGCTTAAATCTCGCAAAAGCATCTAGGTCCACCCCAGAGTCCCGGGGCCGTTTAGGTGGCGGTGAGCCAAGGTCTCCTGAACCCCCTGGAGCCGGGGCTGAGGGAGGTGCGGTAGCTTGGGGTGTAAGCCTCTCAAAGGCTTGGGCGATCTGGCGAGAGAGAGAGCCTCTCCTCTAAAGGAGTTATGGCCTCGTCTACCGCACGATAAATGGAGGTCTACAGCCTCATAGAATGCGTCACCCCAAGGCAGATCTGCCAGAGGATCCTCTTCTTGGTAGTCCTCATAGTATTCCATATTGAGGTAAGTAAAGAAAAGGTGACTGGGTGGAAATCACTGGGCCTGGGTGAGGGCCTCAAGTATTTAGGGCTGGGTGACAGCCTGACTAATATGGGCGGATGTACCGCAATTAACGGGGTTCAAGCCCCAGGGGACACAAGGGGCTGGTGGATGATGAGATTAGTAACAAATAACCCTATGACAGGGGCTGGTCCGGGTAATGTCCCCCAACAGACCTCTAGGCCAAATACAGGACCCAAACAAGGGCGTTCAGTATTGTTAATACAGACTCTGTTCCCCGTTTTTAAGAGAAAAGGGAACAGAGCGTGAGCGTTGTCAAGGGCGGTCGACCGCTGCAGTAATTAACGCGGTTCACTGCCTACGGACCCAAGAACGGGCGTTCCCCTCGGACCAGTCGGCTCCGATACGCGCGCGGTGCTTGAACTCCTATGACTGAGGAGAGTTCAAGAACTGCGCCGCACTAGGCGTCTCCTCCCACGCCCCATGGCGGTGGGAGGCCAACGGCGCTGAGCCAGCCACCAGCGTTTGACCGCGTAGGAGCGGAAAGCCCGTTCCTGCGGCTAAGCTGACGAGAAAAGCGATCCGAATCGCTAAGGCAACCTGTAAACCCAAAAAAAACTAGCCGAGCGCGAAGCGCGCACATAAACCAGAAACTTCTGAGGAAATAACAAAGCAAGCACGACTCGCGCACACAACAAGGCAGCGCTTAAAAAGAAAGCATGAAAATTATAGCCTGTAAACAAACTCATTTGGCATTGAAACACAGCACCAAACAGTAAGCAAAACTGAAGGGTACTTATCTGGCTGCGTAGCAGCGAAGAAAGAGGGCGAAGGGACACTAACAAGGGACTATGTTGGGCTTGGAAGCCCCTGATTGGACACTGTTACCCTTTCATGATTGGATGTTACCATGTGTTTTTATTTGCTACCTTTCCCTAGGGTTCATGGGAAATGTAGTCTTTGTTAACCTTTCTAATGAGCTGCTATTCAAATAAAGCGAAGAGAGAAGGCATAATCCTCGCCTCCAGTCCTGACATAGAAGTTGGCTATCATCTGTTCAAATGATTTAACATAGCTTGTCACCCACACATCTCTAAGTTTCAGTATACCAATGAGATCCCATGCATGAAACCCTTGGAACTTCTTTGTCTGAGAGAGCATTCTCCTGCCCCACAAGGGGTTACAGCCGTTAATTTACCTTGCCATCCGATATGCTTAAGTGCGGTTTTTCAGGATTTGTTTTTTTGTGATTGGAGGAAGCACATGAGGAAATGGGGCACCTTTAAGCATGGATAGCAAATCAACAACTCAAGGGAATCTGGCTCCATTTGTATAGCTGAACCCGCTCTATCCACTCAATCGCCAAAGAGCCGCTTACCTGCTTCATTCCCCTCACCCCCACTCGTATATCTGTGACGCGTCAGAAGCCAGGCATACCTGGCTGTGTTCAGCAACTTACCCTTCAGCTTCTTTCTACTACGTTTGAGCTGTCTGATTGATATCCACTCTGTTGTCTACCTACTGAGCTTCCAATTGCCCTATTTGGTCCTCTAGCTCGTCCGTTTTCGCTCTCTA
This sequence comes from Calotriton arnoldi, assembly GCA_963921515.1. Classification (NCBI taxonomy): domain Eukaryota; kingdom Metazoa; phylum Chordata; class Amphibia; order Caudata; family Salamandridae; genus Calotriton; species Calotriton arnoldi. The sequence continues at coordinate 294,644 of CAWUFW010006993.1, forward strand.
TCTTTCTACATGCCCCCCCCCAAAATCAGTTTTCAAGGCTTCCCACTGGATTGCCTGGGCGGAGCCTAAATTCCTATTCAACTCCAAGTATTTGGCTGTGCCTATCCTGAGTAGCTCTATCAAGGGCCTGATTACACATACATACATACGCAGCAATTATCGCACCTGATATATAACGATACCACAGTGTAGGTTATTTCTCAGGTGCGATAAATAGCACATATTACGAGTTTCCAGGGAATAACATGCAGATTTTGGTGCTTAACTCCTAAAAATGTGCATAATATGGCAAATACCGTATGCTTTTCCCATGTTAAATTTCGGCAGGTTTGCCCTGCCGAAATTTAACGAAGGTTGAGGTATTTAACACATCCGATAAATCAGATGTTAAATTGCACTCAACTTATAATTCTGACCCCTCCGCAAACAAGTGTTTACGCAGGAGTCTGAAAATAATGACTCACTCGTAATCAGGCCCCAAGTATTCATCATGCTGCTACCAGGTATTCAGTCTTCATATCCCCCTTTGTCCCCAGTCTGTTTCTGATTTGTATCTCAATTGCGGAGGGGTCTGAGGGCCCCCTCTGGGGCTTTTGTACCTATGTAATGATAGCTGTGTATACTGCTGGCACAAATATATAATCAATATGAATAGACGAGGGATGGGTACCAGAATAGTATGTATACTGCTGTGTTGTCCCATTCCATTTACAGCATGTGTCAGCTAAGCCTAATGAGGAAGCCCATTTATTTTTCTGCAGATAGGCGCTGTGTTGTGAACATCTGAGTCAGAACTCAACAGAATTAAATTAACCACTGATGACTACCGTACCTGGCTGTTAGTCCAAAAAGTATGCTGGATTTCAGCTTAAGGGCACACTACTATAATCCTGGGGGGACGTATAGACTAAGCAATGTCCAAGGCAGCCCTTCAACCACCACAGATCTACATGGTGTGTCTGATTGTACCATTGGTGATACAAGCGGAAATGTTTTTCCTGAGAAATATTATGGCAACTGTAGATCCCCGGGCATGATACACTCTTGTTATCCGTAGTGGCCTAAAAAGCTGCACTTCTTGCCCATGGGGTGCGTCCCCCACCACAAAAGGGCATCTGGGTCATGTTTGCTAAGTATAATGGAGAACAGCTCCTGTCTTGAACGAGTTGTTTAAACCGTTCACATTACATGACATGATACAGTATTAATCTGCAGGTGTTTCAGACATGTCAGAGCCTGTTCAGTGTATTTCTTCAGAGGGTTACTCCCTGACCCACTGGGTGTGGCACTCATGTTGTGTAACCCCTCTGTAGTATTGGAGAGTCTGTGATGCCCAAGGTGCAACTGTTTACCACCCATAAGCCCCTTCAACAATCGGAAATCATCTTGACCCAATCATGGAACTCAATGGACTTGTTACCTCCATACCCCAAAAACAAAATTAGTAACAAAACCCTCCCTACAGACATAACCTGCCCACCACCCCCAACTCCCCTCATTCCATACTTCCACCCTAGAAGCATCTATTGCCCTCAATTAACTTATTAGTGTTTAACTGTACTACAAAGAGTAGGAGTGGGCCTGTATGCCTGGTCCTCCCCACTGCCCATCCAAATTATTGTCTCTGTTATAACCAGTTGGACCTGCTCCAAAATATTTCTCAAGCATATGAAAATAAACCATTTCAGCTCTACCTGAAGTACTATCAATGACTCTTGCTGATTACATGATTCTCTCAAATGTGCGAGGGTTGAGGGGGGAAGGTCATGGCTCCTCTTTGTCTGGAACTGGTAGGCGGTCTGATCTTCATAATTTGACTCTGCAGAGTCACTTGTTTCACCATTTTGAGTGCAATGCCAGAGCACGGCCCCTTCAGGATCCTTCTGGGTTTGTATGTTTGGTCGGACTATCTTGTCATGTTCTAGACAGTGTAGATGGATTTGAACTAGTCCTCTTTTCTGCAGACAACTTTTCTTTCTTCAACCCAATCTTAGGCTGCTTCTGGACAATCAAATCTGAAGGATCAGCCGTTGAAACTTAGCCATAGCTTGGCTGGAAACATTAGTTCATAATTCAGCTTCATGGCTTTCAGCTTCTGCTTCACCCAAACCTGAGGAGCGACCCTGCTTCTGCACTGCTCAGGTATAGTCATGAGTGCTGGTTGAGACAAGACAGCAGGGGCCTATGTGCTGTTTCGATAATAAAGTACCAGGAAAGATTGTCCTGTGGCACCCACGGCTTCAGCCAGATAGTGGGAAAATGCTCCATAATTTGTCTCTCAGCGCCTCCCGGGATGCACACATTATTTTGTCTGGCCCTCCTTTCCATATCTTCAGCTCGCTCTTCCAGGTGCCAGGAGGTTGTGGGTAGTCGGGATAGTGTAGAATATGTTCTGGGGCTGGTCTTCCACTGTTAATATGTATATCTCTGCCGCGCCCTCTTTTTTTGCTGTATTTCGGAGGTCCTGTCTCACAGGTTCATATTTACTTGAAGCTCCACCATCCTCCCCTCTAAGGCGGAACTAATGTCTTTAATGACCTTGAATATAGTTTCTGCAGAGGAGGTTGCGAAATCACCTGTTTTTGGAGCCCCCCCAGCACAGCTATCAATCTATATTGAGGCCTGACAACTTACTGGCCCAACCTCACTCCCTCATCTGCCTTCCTGGCAGCCCGTGGCACGTCTGCCCGCCGCTGCTCCTCGTCTGTCTGCGGTCTCTCTTGCATGAGTTGGCCAGGTCGGGGGTCTCAGCCTCATGCCCTGCTAAGCAGAAAGCCTGCCACTGCTCCGCGTTGCCAACATCTTAGAAGCAGCAGGTCTCAGCTTGTGATATTGTTGCGTCTTGCCTTTCTGGATGTCTATGTGCTCCTTTCACGAGCCCCTCTATTTTGGTAGCAGTGCAGATGCTATTTTGGGGTGCCAGGTCTGGTTTTGATCCAAGGATGATGTCAGATAGTGGGGAAGATGGCAGAGGAGCGCAGTTATGCACCTGCAATCCTGGCTGAAAGCCATACCCCCACGAACATTCTTGTGTGTTTGTGTGTATAAACATTGTGCATTTGACGGCGTTTGTTGTATGTAAGGCAATGCATGATCTCATTTGTTTTTGCAAATGTCCCTATCATGATAGATCTTCTCTCTTTGTATAATATGGGTGTGCTCTCAGGGTGTATTTTTTTTTTGTGTGGAGTTTTATATAGTGCGAATTAGACTCGAAGGTATCAGAGCACTTTACATGAGCACCAGTTACAGACGGACGCATTCATTTTTGTTAGGCCCGGGGAGATTAAGTGATTTGCCCAGAATCACATAATGTTGAGCGTCCCTGCCGAGACTCGAACCCTGTTCCCCAGATCCGAGGTCGACCGCTCTAGCCCTTAGGCCACATTCTCTTCCCTTCTTGACAGTTGTAATTTCAGACAGCAACACAGACAAGGAAGAAGTAATGGACAGTACAGGATATCACCTACTGCACATTAAGAAGTAGCATTGTTGACTGTAACCGATGACATGAGAGTCTTAAGCACAATAATGGACCTTTAGGTAGAACTCAACCCTCTCTAATATCTGATCCTCTTCTATAGACTAAAAGAAGGGAGGAAATGGTTAAAAGAGACAAAGGTAAATTGAAATCACTTTTGGATAATCGGCCTTTTTGAGTGGTGATCTTTAAGTGCTACATGGAGAGCCTCAGCAGTCAGCTTTCTCACCTACCATGTTGTATATTATCGAGCAGCAATCCTAAGAGCCAAAGGGAGAGCTTCCATATCTGCACAAATGTTTCTCAGCTACGGCTAGGGCTCTCAAGACGTCTGCTGTGGGTCATGGAAGAACTAAATATAATATTAGGAAGGATCAATGATTGGATAAATTAGAGATGATTTTGGACCTAATTAATGTGTTGGCATACAGGGAGCTATGTGTATAAGTATTATTAGTTTACAAGAAAGCAGAAATGTGTTTGTTAGCTTATTAAATTTTCCTTCATCCTCGCAATTCTGGGGTAAGGTCCTCCGGTAGTGCAAAATGAGGAAGGAGGTTTCTAATTAGTGGACATAAGTTTCCATCATAAGAAAGGTTAGACAACCAGTAACAAAAGATGAATAACCATACACCGAATTCTCCACAGTGCTAGATGGCTGACCTAAAATAAAGTGCATGTACCCCAGATTCATTGCGCAATATAGTTAGATCCAAAACAGATACAAACTTTTGAGTGAGCTTATCACCGAACACATTAAGCTTTACATAAATCAAGGTAATAGACAAAGGATTAGGCTATCTACCCACCCCCTACACATGACCTCTTTAAAACTGTAGACATCACTTCTGATAGATAGAACCACCTTTCTCTGACATCATAGAAAAAAATGAAATTATATGCTCTTTCACTCGCCCAACGCTTAATCCATCTGGAGAGGACCAGACATGGAAAAATTGAAAATGTCCCATACCCATATGAGAGTCTTCAATAACATATGCGAGAAGCCCTGGCGGATTTACAACAAAGAAAAGACAACATCATAAAGTCTGCTGATAAATGGGGAGCTAAACGTCATTTTACTTGAATTTGGGTTCAATTAATTCATGTGTGTTTGTCCTGGTATTAACATCTAGCTAAATGAATAAGGAATTATTCATATTGGGCATTCACCACATCAGGCTTGATCAACCGAAGAACATGCTCCACACCATGTGGAGCTTACTGCACGAAAGGAGCCAGATGAACTTCCACTAAATATATCGTTTACCCTTGTTGGTGAGCGAGTGAATGGGATGGAACTGGCAAAGAAGTCAGCTGGGGGGAGAAAGTACAGAACACGGGTGAGTCTCTAGAACTGCCTACCATGCGATACGCTAATTTCATTTCAAGACCAGAGGCTACCATTATGTATAACATCTATTTTTTTTTTAAAGAATCGAGCTAACTCGCCAGATGAGTAAAAAAATGCAACTTAGTGACACTCCCTACCGGACACAGGGTGCTTATATGAAACTACCAGTTTTCCATACAAATGAGACTATCCCCGTGCAAAGGGGTGGCAGGCTAAATACTTTTAGGCCTATCACGATCTACATACCACTACTTTGGAGACATAGGCACCAGACGGAAGACAGGAGTGAAGAGCGATTTAGTCCTTCGATTTATACTAGATAATGTCATTGGGGCCCTCTAGCTTGGGCCTTACAAACAGTTTTTTTAAACATACTTTATTGATTTTATGAAATGTCGCGCCGCGCGTAAGCATTGTTACAGTTGGTACATAGGCATTACGACATAAATCAAATGAACTTGAATATAGTTATAACCTACAGGTTACAATCAGGATACAGATGCTAGCCCATATGGGATATTGGCATTTTAGTATCAGCCAATTACAATAACAATTTCACTGGCTTCATTGTCCATCAGGGTCAAAGTAAAAACAAAACAATCCCAAACCCCCAATTGAAATAATTCGGGCCCCGGATTTAGCCTTGTTCCACTATTTTCGTCATGTGGGGATCTCAGATATAGGGGTGCAGTTCACCTCATCAGGCCCCGTATCAGGCGGGGGATCGGGAAGCCCATCCCTGCCTTGCATAGGGGGAGGGGCGCCGGCCCTATTTGCGTGTGCTATAGGGGATTCGATGGCCTTGATTGCCTCCAGCATCAGATCCCATTCCATGGAGATCAGTGTTTTTCGCAACCCCCGATATTCCTCCCTTCTAACGACTGCACTTTCTGCTCCACCCCAGCGGGTCGTTTCCCCATGCCAGGTGAATACTTTTGGCGGAAGAGCCGATTTCCACCTCATTGTGATGGAGCGCTTCGCTATAAGTAGGGCCAAGTCAGCGAATCCGAGCTGCACTTTCTGTGACTTAGGGCTGCGGTATAACCCTAGTATACCGCGCTCCACTGTGTCCCAGTTGGAGATTCCTGTGATGTTTCCTATGATATGTGCGACCTTGGACCAGAACCCTCTAAGGCGTGGGCACGTCCACAACATATGCAGTATGTCTGCCTCTTCTGCCTGGCATCTGGGGCAACAAACCTGCGCATTGGGGTATATGCAGTTGAGACGTTGCGGGGTGAGGTAGGCCCTGTGGAGAATCATATATTGTATTAACTTGAATTTGGCGTTACGGGACACCTTCCTAGGGTATTCCAGGAGAGAGGACCAATCCTTGTCCGTTAAATCCTTCATATATCATATACACAAAGGAGCTGTAAGGGGATAAAGAACAGGTCGCCCCCCACTCACAGAATTATAACACAAAAAGGACCTGATCTTGAGGTGAATGAAGTATTCGGAGATCCCTCCATAAGTCTATGGTCACGCAATTTTGTGTGACTTGAACAGCGGCTATACTGATGCCGTCTATTCTAGGGAATCCTTGATCACCTGCTATTCATTAAAAAAGGTGTGTCTGTGGGCTCTGTCTCCCATGGTCTATACCACCCTCTAGTGTAAATAACCAAACTTTAATAGAAGAAGAAAGAAAAAGTGGTGGAGAAGATTGGTAGTGCCTCACAGGAGTAACACCATGGGAGTTTGCAGATTGGTTCTCACCTGCATCCTCAGGTTCTCATCATCAGCGACTACCAACCCATAACAAAAAATTGTAGTAAAATAAGAAAAGAAAAAGAAGTGCTCAGTATGGTATAGCGTGCTGCCGGTATACCAGATAACTTATCCGGGCATTCAGCAGTACCAACCCTATAGGAATAGCGGGATCTGGACTTGAATACCGCTGTTCCAAATCTAAAAACGAGCTAGACAGCCACTGGCTGTGTTATTTTATTCCGTGCTGTGGGTCTGCTCACTTTAAAACCAGGACACACTGTTGCCTACTATCTACTTAGTTATAGAGGGCCAACATGTTTCAATGCCAAAGGGAACTTACGGCAAATTCATCAGGGCAAGGGTCAGTTTTCACCACACTGCACCAATTTTTATCTGTTTTTATACCGGGTAATTGCCCATCATGGGCATACCTGCAACCCCCTTTATTTGTGAATGTGTACTAGTCTACAGTCACACGATCCGTCACTCTCGCTGCTAAACGTCAGCCGTGTGAACGCGAGTATCTGGCGTTGGCTCAGCACCTCCGTTAAATCCTTCCCCAGGTCTCTGGACCACTTTTCTCTAAGTGTCGTGAGGGAGGTCCCTGCGTGTGCCTGGACGCACCTGTATAGCCATCTTATGAGGTGGCGTCCCTCGCCCATCAGGCATACAGCATGTATCAGCTCGTGTGTTGGGGGTTCCTCGCGGCCTGGTGCCCAGTGCTTCTTCACATACCAGTCGATGGCTGCATGTAGCATAAAGAGAGAGCGCAGGACTCCTTGTTCCCGATCGAAATTCTCGTGATCCATCAGGGCGCCATCCGCAAACAGCGCCCCCACTGTGGAGACCCTCTCCCTACACCAACAAAATATACTCCGCTTAGTGATCAAGCCAGTGGATGTGGGGATCCCAAGTAGAGGAGTATTAGAGGAGTATTAGAGGCGTAGGGGAAGCATTGATTTGTGTATTGTAAGGCCTTTTTCCAATAAGAAAGAGCTATTCGCAGCAATAGGGGGGAATCAGGAGGGATCCTACTCCACGGTAGTAGCAAGGTATGTAGGGCGCCCCGGCTCAGGGATTGTGACGTGTAGCCAAGTTCGTGCAAGTTGCGCCCCACAAGCCAGTACGACAGCCATTGCAGTTGACTAGCAAAGCAGTAGGCACAAAAATCCGGCACCCCCAGTCCCCCTCTGTCCGGCCCCAGCTGCAGGTTGGTTAGTCCCACCCTTCTGCGATCCGTTCCCCAGATGAGATCCGATAGGAGTGAGTCCAGTGTTTTAAAAATGGAGGCAGGAAACAGTACTGCCAAATTTGTGAAGAAGTACAACAGGCGCGGGAGCACAACCATCTTAGAGATGGCTATTCTGCCCATCACTGAGAGAAGCAACAACACCCGGAAGGATATCTGAGTGCGTAGCGCCCTGACCGCCCTCATCAGATTGCCCTCTAATAAATCCTGTGGGGTCCTATAAATTTGAATACCCAGATATTTGAAAGTATTTGGAGCGACTGAGAGAGAGAGCTGTCCAAACTTAATGGTTTCAAGGCGCTCTCCAGGGTGAAAAAAGAATGCATGGGACTTCTTCTCATTGATGATTAGGCCCGAAATGCGTTCGAACTGTTGAGCTCTAGGTCGCCCGTCAGGTCTTGAGTGTATAAGATGAGATCGTCCGCATATGCTGACCATACATGTATCGAGTTGCCCAGCCAGATCCCTATTGTTTCTGCCTCCCTCCGGAGCCTAATAGTAAGGGGTTCAAGCGCCAGCACGAACAGCAGTAGTAACAGGGGGCAACCCTCCTGTGTGCCTCTGCTCACTTGGTATGGTCGTGAGATATGGGCTCCAGAGCAGACTCGTGCCGTAGGGGCCGTGTACAGCAGCTTGACCCACTTCACGTACCCCGGTGGGACGCAAAACTTGTCCATAGCCTTTATCATGTATTCCCAATTAAGGGTGTCGAAAGCTTGGCGCAAATCGAGGGAGATGCACCCAGCACCTAGAGAGGCACCAGGAGTGGCCTCCATAACAAGGAGACGTCTAATGTTCAGGGAGGTACTACGGGCTGGGACGAAGCAACACTGATCACTGTGGATCAGTTGTGGCAGGTAGGGGAGCAGCCGGCGGGCCAAGATTTTGCTTAGAATCCTGTATTACGTAGCTAAAAGCAACAATGGGCAGTAGCCCAACATATCTGTTGGATCCCTGCCCGGTTTAGGAAGGGAGGTGACCAGGGCCTGCATGGTGGAGGGAGGGAGGCTACCAGTATTAAGGGCAGTTTGGTATAGTTAATTTGTCCAAGAAGGTATCAACGAACTCCGCCGGTAGGCCATCAAGACCCGGAGCCTTATTACGTGGGAGTTCTCGGATGGTCGCCCTAATTTCAGACTTGGTAATGGGGCTGGACTGGTCTTTCTGGGCCGCGCGCGTGAGTTTGGGATAGGTTAGATCGCTCAGTAAGGCTTCCATGGGCTCCCCCGCTGCGTCCACAGGGGCTCGGTAAAGTGCCTCGGAGTATTCATTGGGCCTTACAAACATATTGATTCCCCGGTCATGAAAGGTTCATGAGTGGACACTCTTGTTTTTACTCTAATGGCAAGAATACCACATTAACCTTTTTTTAACCTACCCTCACAGTTTTATATCAGGTTCTTTGATGATACAAAGGAAGAAAGAATGTTTCCAATCTCTAAACCAGCTTTAGTGAAGCTATTGGCTTCTAATGTTATGGTCCTTCAATGGGGCACTAGACGAACAACCATTAGTAAGGATGGGTAACAATACACAGTATGCTCCCTAGTACTAGATGGTTAACACAGTGGTGAAGCAAGCTGCATTATTTGGGTCAAGATTTTACCACTTGTTTGACAAACGGGGCACATGTATCAAACATAAGGATCATTGACTACTTGTAAGATAGAAGTAGTAGGTTTATATAACCATGAAGATGTGTCATACTTCTACTGTTTTAAATTGAAGCTGCTTTGTATGTGGTGTGTTATTACGGTTTTCACCATTTTGTGTGGTGTTATGGTAGTTGATATATGCACATAATGTCTTTGTAAGTATGGATTATCTCCTCTGCCATTAAAGCTTGCCACATGCAACCTGACTGTGTATCGTTTTGTGTACACATGCTACAAGTATTTGAAGAAATAAATCCCTTTTGTGTGGATTTCTTCTCAGGGTTGAGAGCTCATCATTGGGCTGGACACATTGATGGACCCACCTTATGAGCCTCCACACTGATGTGAGCTCAGGTTTTTTTTTTTGGAAAGTTAATTTTAAAATTGCATTAGTTTCTTAGAGAATTGTGTCCTCTGTCTGCACCCCTTTCATAATAAAAAAAAAAACGCAAAACAAATGGGGAGGGCTGCTGGAGCAGGAGATAGTGGAACAAATGGCTGTATTCACCCATGGCCCTCCATTGGCCTCTCAGACTTCTCCCTTTGAATTTTCTGAGAGGAGAGCCCATTCACCAAAAAAAGTAGAAACGCATTTGTATACGTTTTTCTACATTTTTTTAGCTGATTGAGCTTACCTCTGAGCAAAAACAAAGGGAAGAGCCCGTACAGCCACCTGAGATCTGACAGATGCATTGGAAGAGGGTAAGGGGCACCATGGTTGAATAGAGATATTTTTAGTTGAGTCTACCATACAGCAGAGCTGTCTGGTTGAAAACGACATATTGTTAGCTTACCAAAAACAGTGGGCTTGTAGCATTCCTGTTGCTTACCATTAGTTGACTTTATTTTCAATTTCATTTTGCGTATTGTTGTCCCATCCATGGAGCATATCCTCATTTTTTGTGTCCATCCACTGCTCACTTTTAGGGAAGTACTTTTTGAGAGTTTGTGTTTTACAGTTGTCTTCCTTGTGTGCTTCTTCCCAACTCCCTGCGTGCTCCGTATTGTTTTCTCTCATCCATGGGCTTCCCTCCCTCTCCCAGTTTTGTTTTCTCTCACCTGTGTGCATCTACCCTTCCCCTATACTCCGTTTAGCTGTCTCTCACTTGTGTACCCATCCCCTGTGTTGCTCTCACTCGTATGCTGCTTTCCCACCCTCGCCCACTACCCATTGCTTCCTGCCGCCACCTGTTTCTGTCTTAGGTCAAGATGTAGACAGTTACAAAAAATGGGTACCACTCAAGAAAAGAATTGCTTTTTAGAGCTACAGAGGACTTGAATTTTGATGTTTCTAAAGTTAAGGAGATCTTGCTTCTAGAGAGTCTTGCGCCTCTGGACAGCGTGAGGAGGTTGGCTAAGTAGGTAGGTCTGTTGTAGTTTGAAGTCTTTGAATGCGATGCATCCTATTTTGAACTTGATTTGCACCTTGGGTGGAGTTGTTGCAGAATCGTGATATATGGTTAAATCTTTTTTTCTCTGAGATGAGTTTAGAAGTGGAGTAGAGAATGGCTTTGAGCGAAGCCAATGTTGATGTGATAATATATGCTAGAATGGCATTACCTGCATCAATTCTTGAGATGATCAAGGCATGGGCAACTGATCTTAGTTGATCGGACAAGAGAAGATATTTGATTTTCTTAAGCTGGTGGAGGCGGAAGCTGGTAGATTTTGTTCACTTGTTCTGACAAAGTGAAAAAGGAGTCTATTGTGAAACCTTGAGATTGGACTGTGTTGCTCTGTGCTGGGTTGAACACCAACATGGGTACCTCAGTGAGCAGAGATGAATCAATATTAGATGAGGATTTGTGGGAGATAGGATGAATTTTGTTTTTGACAGGTTCAGTTTCAAACAGTGCAAGTTCATTCATACCTGAATTATTTCCAGGCTCTTTTGCAGGGTGTGTAAATCTGAGCGTATTGGCAAAGTTTTAGGGCGGTGTAATTTGTAAGCAACTTGAGTAAATCCATGTAATGATTGGAACTGGGGTGAGAGTGGCGACTTGTGGAGCGTTGCATGTCATTCATTCCATTACTGACATTTAATTCCCCAATTTTACCAGCTGGGACCGACCTTTCAGGAAGGAGCGGAACCAATTTAGTATCATTCCTCTGTGGCACATTCTGAGCTCCAGTATCTTGAGGAGGATAACATGGTCCACTGTATCGAAGGCTGCTGATAGGTCTAAAACGGACCAGAATGCAGATTTCCCCTTTGTCAAGGATGCAGTACATGTAGGCTAGGATTTTCAAGGTGGCTGTTTCTGTGCTGTAGCTTTCCCTGAAGCCAGACTGGACATTGGAGAGTAAGTCATTGTTGCTTTTGTGTGACACATTTTTCAATGGCTTTTCCTAACCAGCGCAATTTGCTGATGCGTCTGAAATTTTCGAGGAATTTGGAGTCGGCATTGGGTTTCTTGAGTATGGGTGTTATCTGACACAGTTTTAAAGTTGTGGACATTGTGATAGAGGTGCGTTCTTTAACTTGAGCCATATTGGTGCGAATATGATTGTTTTGGCTAGTGTCACTTTTCAGAGGAATAGAGTTGATGCATGTCTTTTATTTTCGAGAGCTCTTTGGTGTTGAGCCGCTTAAATGACTCTTATATGTTAGGTGTTATTGGGTAAACATATGTGGTGGCGAGGATTTACTAGAGAGGTTTGTTTTCAGTATAGCGATTTCGGCACAATCCATAGTGAAGGGAGAGAGAATCTCATTCTTCTTAAATTGTTATTCCCAATGTTGTCTTGGATGGCATGATAATCCGTTTTCTTCACTTGTCTTTTCTTAATCCTGTGTAACATGCTGGCTTTGTACATTTTTGCTGAGAGATAATTATTTTATCATATTTACAATAAAATTGGTTGCAGATCTACCCAAGGGCTTTCACTGCCTTTGCTAAACGGAACGCCTGTTTTTTTAGTTGGGGATTTCATGATTAAATGGAATTTGTGTACTATATACTTTAGTCAATTACTGATTTGCTGACTTTTAATTTGTTCGAGGACTTACCACAAAACATTTTGTTGAATCAAAAAAGGCTTACACTTTTTGTCCTCCTCGAACAATCCTTTTAACCTGTATGGCAAAACATTTTACTATTTTACAGGCTACTGCAGAAAATACATGAAAACTAGATGTAGAATAGATTATAAATTACATCCATCTATCAACGTAGAAGCAATTGCAATGGTAGTCATGTGTACTTAAGCATCTCTGTTCCTAAATTATTACACTATGCCCACCCACAAGGAAACACTTACTAACCAATCACAAAAAGAAAGGAAACTAACAGGAAAATAGAAAAAAATGTTAGACTATCAGTTATTGTTGAATATTGTTGAATATGTTTGTTTAGCATTTACATCTCACAGCTGGCCAGGCAGGGCTTCTCAGCGCTAGTGAGTTAGCAACGTGACCGACACCTGCAAAAGAAAGTTAGAAAAGCCAGGATTTAATATTTTTCCTAAAAGCCGACTCGACTCGTTAGGACAGTGATGAAGCCAATGCGGGAGAGAATTCCAGAGTTTTGAAGAAAGAAGTTTGAAAGACCGACCCCCAAACCTTATTTGCAACATTTTCGGAAACTCCTGTGTTTTACAGAACTTTAAGATTAGAGGGAAGCATAGAAATAAAGCAAGTGTCACTCCTGCTAGCCATCAATCTGTTAATTTTCAATGTGTTCCCAACTTATGCATGAAAGGAAGTGAGTTGCCACTAACACTTCCTTAAGTTACAAGCCCTGGAAGTGAGGTATGCTGATATTCTGGCTTCCCTAACTGATCTAAATTTGTGATCGTGGGCAATTGAATTTGTGCCTGTACCTCCTTTCACTTTCTGCCAAAAAGTTTAGAGTGCTTACAAGCGAGAAAATCAATGTATTTGCATTAAATGTATAGAGGGCCATTTTTACTTTCTTTGTGTTCTGGTACTTGTTGTTTGGTTTTTCTTAAGTGCAAAAATATATATTCACTGAGAAAACCAAAGATTACAGGGATGTTATAGTTAGGTTGATGTTTTATCCACAAAAATCATAGAAATTTAGCAGTTATAGTTATACTTTTAGTTATACTTATGTTAAGACACTATAACTCATGGCCTAAAGTTACTTAATGGCACGAGTTATAGTTTCTTCAGGTAAGTATAACTATAACTGCTGAATTTCTCGAGTTTTGTATGGGCAAAACATCAACCTAACTATAACGTTTCAGTAACCTTTGGTGTTCTCAGCGAATTTCTATGTTTTTTTAACGTAAAGTAATATATAATTACTGCATGTTAATACAACCATCACTGCACACAGCCTTCGCCCTGCAGCCCCCCACCCACCCCCTGCATGCACCTAGACTGCGCACGACCCCTGCATCTATACTATGGGGCAGTTTTTCTTTGTTTTTTCTCCCCCCCGGCCCTATGCGAGAAACAAAATGGGGGCTGCAACTTTCAGGTTGCGGTCAGCCAATCAGGGCCTTGCTCCCCCCTTCCCCCATCCGCGGATCCTTCGCAAGTGGATCTGCAAAAGGTCCACGTCCCTAGATATCTATAAATCTTTTTCCTTTAACAACTCCAAAACCACAGAACAGATCTACACCAGTTAACAAAAAGGGCTACCTTTCTGCCAAATTTGGTATGATTCCGTCCAGCGGTTCAGGCTGTAGTGTCTAATGGAAAACGTATGTTCTTTGACACCCCTTCCCCCCTTTTCTCGGCCCCTGCTTGACCCCAAACTTTCGCAGACCTAGGCAAAGTAGGGCACTTTTTTGGGGAACATTTCGTAAAGATTTTTCAGACGGCATCAAAGTTATTAGCAAACCAAAAAACGCTTCGTCTTTAGGAATTAGTTCCTAACTATAACTACCTACTGGCTATTGCCAGTAGGTAATGTGTGTATATATCCATACCCCAGTGGCAGTCGCCACTGAGTAGTTAAAGTTAGGACCACCTTTCCATAGGAAAATGTTTTTTTGGTTAGCTTATAACTTTGGCAATGTTTGACACATACTCCCAAAACTTCCCCCCCAAAAATAAAAGTTGTCTCATCCACCTCAGTTCCTTCCTGCAATGTTTCGGGGTGATCTGTAAAGCGGCGGCTGAGAGAAAAAGGGGGGGGGGTCCCAAAACGCGTTTTCCCCATTCATTTTTCCATAGAAAAATTGAACAGCTATACCGCAAAAACTGCTAAACAGAATTACACCATATTTGGCAGAAAGCTAGATCGTGATCCAGAAAGTGAGCATTTTGTGATTTGGTGTAAATCTGTTTAGTAGTTTTTGAAAAATTAAGATTCAAGATCTTTGTACATTTCACACCATGGAGGATCTGCTGAGCTAACAGATTTTGAGAACAGATCTGATTGACTGCCACAACATCAGCAAAGATGTGGCAGCAGCCAGTTTATTATTATTAAATTTCTAAGGCGCACAGCTACCCGGAGGTTTCCCGGCGCCATCGGACCCAACGCAAGAAGAAAGAGATACCCTATTGGTTAAATAACCACGTTTTTAGGTCTTTGCGGAATTTGTAATAAATAGTTTCATGCCGGAGTTGTAAGGGGAGTGAATTCCACAGTGAAGGAGCTAAGCAAGCAAAAGACCGACCACCCATACGTACTCGATTGATCCTAGGGACTTGAAACTTTGCCCGAGTAGAAGATCGAAGAAGACGCGCAGGGAGGTAAGGGTGTACCAAGGCACTGAGATACTGTGGCGCTGCACCCGATTTAATCTTATGCATATAGCATAGGGCTTTAAATTTAGTGCGATTCTCCATCCTAAGCCAATGAAGGTCGCGGAGAGAACCTGAGATAGAGGCCTTTCTAGGTAACTGGCAAAGTAGTCTGGCCGCAGAATTCTGGACTACTTGCAGCTTTCGAACCACCTCCTTATTGGCTCCTAAATACAGGACGTTGCCATAGTCCAGTCTGGACACAATCAAGGCCTGGATAACTGTTTTTTGAGTAGAATTGGGTAACATCCAAAGTATTTTTTTGAGCCATCTTAGGATGGTGAAACAGGTTGAGGCGACCTTAACCGCTTGCTGCCTCATAGATAGTTGGTCATCTATGATTATGCCAAGATTGCGGACTGATTGTGATGGTTGGGGGAGATCACCCATTTGAGGCGGCCAATGTTGGGGACCCCAGAGATCTTTGTTTCTTCTGAGGATTAGAACTTCAGTTTTCCCCCCGTTTAATTTCAACCTGTTGGTATGCATCCAGCTAGCTATCTTTTGCAGCCCTACATGGAGAGAGGACACAGTAGATGCCTCCTTGGTGGACAGGGAGAAGATTAGCTGGGTATCATCCGCATATGAAAATATGGTTAGCCCAGCCTCTTCAGCTATTGTGGCCAGGGGGCTAACAAAGATATTGAAAAGTAATGGGCTAAGGATAGATCCCTGCGGCACTCCATACGGGAAAGCATGGGCCTTAGAGCTTGCGGTCAGAGAAAAAACCTGAAAAGTCCTGCCAGACAGAAAGTTCGACAGCCACTTGAGTGCTGATCCGACAATGCCCCGAGAATGTAAAACTTGTAGAAGGGCAGTGTGTGACACAGTGTCGAAAGCAGCACTCAAGTCAAGCAGTATGAGTGCCACAGTTTCTCCCATGTCAAGACGTTGGCGAAGAGTTTCTGTGACTCCCAAGAGCGTGGATTCTGTAGAGAAGCCAGCTCTAAATCCCGATTGTGATGTGTGTAGGATTTTTTGGGAGTCCACAAACTGCGTCAGCTGCTGATTGATATGTTTTTCTAAAATTTTAGAAAAAGCTGGGAGTAATGAAATCGGGCGGAAGTTAGATGGTTCCGACGGATCAGCATTCACTTTTTTTAGCAGGGGGAGAACCATGGCATGTTTCCAAGCCGCTGGTACTATTGCTTCACGTAGCGATGCATTAAGCAGTTCCATAATAACATTGAGTAGTGGTAATTCCAGTTTTTGAAGAATGGGAATGGGGAGAGGGTCCTTGGGAGAGCCAGATTTACGGCTAGTTAGGATGCGGCTGAAGGATGGAGCATCTAAAGGCAGCCAGTTATCAAGCGTCTTGCCAGGTCTTGCAATAGTGGCCTGCGTCATTGGAAAAGTGGTACAGCCTGATGTAGAGACATTGATCTTTAATTGCAACTCCACATTAGTTGCCGTGGTATTAAATTCTGTATACATTTTTTCTATTTTATCAGTAAAGAACTCTGCCAGATCTTCACATTGCGCTTCATTTAACCCAGGTGGCACTGGTTGGCAAGTTGCGCCTGACAGCTCTTTCACTACTTTAAATAGAATTTTAGGACTGTTATGTGCCAATGAAATGATGTTATTTACGTGTTCAGCACGAGCAGCGTTACACAGGGCATGATAGTCTTTTTTTGCCAGTTTATAAGTTCGTCGTGATTCTGGCGCATAGTCCTTCCTCCACCGTCTCTCCAAAGCTTTACATTTGGTTTTTACTTACAGTTTAGGTCTTGGGCACTCAGTCCCCTGTCCTACCAAAAAGTTTTTAAAAAACAGATAGGGGGGCTGGGTAGGGATACCCTGGAACCTAAGGCCTTTGGTTAAAACAAGCACAGATTTTTTTTTTTAAGATGTTTTTCTCCCGCCAGGGAGTCTGCAAATTCTCTATTTTTTTTTGTTGAGAGGGAGCAAACGGCCCCCCTCGCCGAGCCTTCATGAGACCCTGGGAACCGCATACCTAGGGCCGATATTTTCATGTGGGGGGTGGCTTCCCTCCCCAAGCCTCGAAAAAGCCCCGTGGATCCCAACCCTGGGGCCACTGTATTCTCAAATTAGGATTTTATTTTAATGAATATTAAATGAAAGGCAGGAGCTGCTCATTTGTTGTCCACTGTTCTGGCAAGGAGCACCCCATAATGCCCTACCTTTATTTTTTGGAGTACATATTTTCTTGATGATGGTGCCCCTAGAAAAGGCAGGAGCACCATAAAACATTTTTTTAAGTTGTGGGTGGCAGCAGGGAGGGCAGCAGCCTCTTAGCAACATTAAAACAACAGTAAGCATTTTCAATAGAGCCTTTATAAAAAAAAATGTAACATGTCTAAGAGTCTTTTTAGGTCTCGCCTACGAAGCGCGCATGCGTTGTATAGGAGGGGACCTTTTGCAATCGATCAGCACTTTGCCTAAAAGCGTGTACGTTTTGCATTGTTTTCTGTTGCAACGCGTGCACGTTTGGCGTTTCCCTTGCGGGAGCGAGCATTGGCGCCATCTGTTAGTAATTATCTTGAAAACAGATGGTGCCCCTGCTCGCTCCCGCAAGGGAAACGCTGTGTGTCTGGTTTTTCCCTGCTTTCGCTTTCTCCGCATCCCCTCTTTTAACTTATTCGTAGACGCTCGTCGTTTCCCTGCTCTAACCCTTGCTTTATTAATGACGATCTCCTCTCGTCTAGCCCTCTTTCCTACATCTGAGTCTCGTCGCGTGGTCTTTCTCTTGACTTATTTTTGCCGTGTCTCTTGTTGGCTACCGGTTTTTGGCTTCATTAACGCATCTGCTGAGATCTGGGAGCAAAAAGCAGGCGCCATGTAAAAATCCCCGCGTCATCCACTCGGCTTCCGGTCGTTCACTAAAACCCAAAACATGACAACGGCTGCTATTTACCCAGCAGCTGCAAGGCTGGCAACGAGCACGGTATGAAACAAGCGCTGTATTCTTGTGACTCTATCTGTTCTGCTACCTTGCATTTGTCTTCTTCCAAGTGACCCTTCCCTTTTTAGGCCCTTCAACATGTATGATCATCTTCAGAATGCGTTTCACGCGAAAGGACGGCCCTCGCAATACTATTTATTCGCTAGCATAAAACATCTAAAACACAAATATGTTTTCCTGTTTTTCCCCGACATATATGAAATTGAGTCCACAGCACCTTAAGGCCGCAGTCGTTGGCAGTTCCCTCGGTGCTATTAATGTATTTCCGCTAAAAGAGATCTGGACCATAAAAGCTTTAATTCTGTCAGATGCTACTTACTTATGGGTTACTTTCTCGTTCTCTATTTACCTTTTTTTTTTTCCACCGTTGATTTTTTTTAAATTCCGAGATTAAATTATTTCCAGACTGAAAACTTTTTGAACGTTCGATTAATGCTGGATTCCTTTACAGAGGACTTATTTCTTGTCGTCAGAAATTCCACACAGAAACTACCAGAAAGACCTTTCATCCCAATGGAAACAAATGAAATTCCGAATAGTGACACTGCAGCAAATTGCCCGTCTTGGAGAACGAAGGACGATTACTCGCCACAGATCCGCTAGATTCATACTTCCGCTCGCCCAACCCTGCAGTACACACAAGGGCTACTGGGATTTGCCAGAGGTAATTCAAGGTGCTTCTGTCCACCACCACCTCCACGAGGACAGTAAGTGAGGCAGGCTGCTCCACAGGAGGTCACATGGGTCCTCCCACAAATTGTGAAAAATCAATGTTCATCCCAGGAGACAAGCATCTTGCATATGAAACAAGCATTGGCATTGCCAATAGGTCTCGCCTTTGGGACCTTATAAGTGTTTAGGTACGCAGCACATTATCTTGGGTGCCACAACATCTACTGTTACTTCACATGAGTGCGGTGTAAGCCCACAGAGTGAATACAACATGCGCTGCATAGGCTCTACCTATACAAGCATTTGCAATGCAATAGGTCTCGCATTTTGCGAGTTTAAGCTATTGGCATTGTAAATGACAATGCCTTTTATTTGTTTTAATGAAAACAAAAATAAAAGGCATTGTTATTTGCAATGTCAATAGCTCAAACTCGCATAAAGACGAGACCTATGGCATTGCAAATGCTTGTTTTTATTTTTACATTTTTCATGGCACGAAGTGCAACCATAGAACCAACCACTAGAGGTCTCTGCACTGCAGATGAAGAGCATACAGAGTTTTTAAATATGGTAAGCCCTTCTGGGCTCATGGATTTAATGACCCAGGAGACTTACTGTTTTTATCACATAAAACCCCTCGTCCCCCATGCCTAGTCTTATCTGAGAAATACATAGTTATATCTGCTTTTGTCTTAAAGTGAGTGTGGTGATAAAATAGGTTTGCTGATATCAAGGTAACTGAAGATAAGGTTTGAAGGCAAAAAATCCATTACATCACATCTTAAAGTATGTAACTTAAATCCCGTTTATATTTTACAAGCCTATTGTTTTTTTAATTCCACATAAGTAATAAAAAAGTACTTTGGATAACATATTAGTATGGACATGTTATAGGAGTAAATCTAATAACCTTTGTTTTTCTTTCTCCAGAATGGATGTTACAGAAGCTCAGATTTCTATAATAATAATGTTTTTGATGTCTGCATTTGGTGGAACAGCTCTGTGGGACGTTCAGGTAATGATTTTACAAATATTGCTATTTATGTATATCTGGTCTGAGGTGTTAGGTAGAAATACGTGGTTTTTGCTGTTCTTCAGATTTCCCTGCAATGTGGATGTGTTGCAGATGTAATTTATGTATTATTGCCTTTGAATTTTAATTTCTTAAATCATGTGTGTGTGGATGCAATACCTTCTTTTATGACGTGGTTTACTCTTGTGTGGACTGTCCAGTCATTGTGGTACTTGATTGTAGTGGTGTGTTTCTCATGCATGAATTAAGTGCCACAGAGAGGAAACCAACCCCATCTGCCATAAATAAAGCTGGACATAGGGTAATAGTTGTACAATTTAGTATTTTTTTTTAAAAGTCTGGTAAATAGAGGCAATAAATACAGCTCTGTCACGTCTCAGCATAAATTTGTCCTAAAAGGAAACTCAGCGAATGAGCACCCCACAGAAACATTTTATATATAATGCATGTCTTTCAGGAAGCCTGTAGAATGATTGATTTTAAATGTTTTTAAATGTTTTATCACGAGCAAGGAAGTATGATGCAGTAATAATTTTAGTGAAATCTGGGGATCTTTTTCTGCAGTTCACGCTTTGAAGTCACGGTGTAATGCTGTATTTTGCCATAAGCGTTTATAGCGTACATAACTCATTGTCGTAAAAGACCCATTTACAAGTTATGCACAGTCACAAGTATTAAGATACCACTGGTAATTGGTTGGTGCACAATTTGCGCCCAATTTCGAGTTGCATATCTTAGATTGGGGAAACTACACACACAATACATTTCTGCCACTTATCCTTCCCATTTTCATCAAGTTAATTTTTGAAACCGGGAACGGAAGTTTTCAACGGAAAGGGATTACCAGCCAACTTGTAATATATGCTCACAAACTTTCGGTTTTCTGTGCTTCAATTACATACAGGAAATGGAAACTATACGTAAACAATGCTGGACTCAATATACTTTGTGGAATCCCCAGAATATTGTGGTATAGAGTAATTGTTATTGCAGTCTCTATCCCGTCTCCTGGTAAGTAACCGTAGAGGTTGAGCCGTTGCGAGAAGTGAGGTGTACAGTAGTCCTATACCTCGCCACAAATTTTCCTAAGATGAATTTTAGTGGTCGCTTTCCATTCCAGCCACTGGTCACTTATTACAAATCACCAACAAGGAACAGCAGACAAAAGACTGCCAAAAATGTTTAAACACACCGGCAGCTGAACATGTTAATCCCGCTCTCTCCTACTCTCCTCACTTCTGTAAGAGTTTGTTGGAGATATTGTTGCCTCGTTTCCATCTCTGTTGAAAAAGGTAGTTGGAGAGCTCTCAAGTTTCCCAGTTCCATGCTCAAGTAGCTCACCCATTCCAGGTGTTAATTGCATTCTGGGAGCTGTAGTTCTGATTTTATAATGAAGTCAAGTGGAGCACAAATCCCAGAATCCTAGGCCTAGACTGATTGGTGCAACTAGCGCATGGAAATTAAAAAACGCGATAGCTCGGTAGTTGAAAAGTTCATTTTAGGTCTAGCCTAGGCAGCGCCTGCGCTGTCTCTTTGGGACATGCTATATTCAGGTATGGACTTGAAGCTCTGCCCATTTTCCGCCCATCTTTTCAATTGGCTCCTGTTACTGTTCATTCTAAATGGTTTCTTTTGATTTGTGAATAGGCTTAGTAGTCCCTCCTTAGTACCGCCTTTTCTGCTTTTGTAACCTCCCATGAGGGCTAGCCCTTTTACTTGTGTTGTTACTCAGTATGTTTCATTTACAGTCTGTGAGCACTATTTTCTTAAATGAGTTTCTCCTACCTGCTGTTGCAGGCACACTTTTTGCTTCCCAGCTAACACACACAGCATTTGTTTCCTGCTTATCATCAGAGGCGTTTCGAGGGCGCCTGTTCTGTGCAAACATCCCTCCCTCCCCCCACCCTGCTTGTTTTAAACAGCATGGCACGCCACCGCGCCTTGCTTTTCTTATATGCGGCTCGTTTTAAAAGCTCCCCATGGGGCGCTTTCACTTAAATGGCGGCTGCGCCCCTTTCTTTACACGCGACTCACCGTACTCAGAGTGACAAACATGCTTTTTTTTTGTATTTTGTAAAAGCGCCCCATGCCGCGCTTTTACTTTAATGGCAGCCGCACCCCTTTCTTAGGACGCGGCTTGTCTAAAGAAAGGTGCGCGGCCGCCATTAAAGTGAAAGCGCGGCAAGGGGCGCTTATATAAAAAAAAAGCAGTTGTTTCTCAAGTTGACAAACAAATGCTTTTTCTTTTGTAAAAGCAACCCATGCGCTTTCACTTTAATGGCAGCAGCGCACCTTTCTTTAGACGCGGCCCGTCTAAAGAAAGGGTTGCGCCCGCCTTTAAAGTAAAAGCACGCACGGGGCGATTTTACAAAAAAAAACATTTGTTTCTCAAGTTGACAAACAAATGCTTTTTTTGTAAAAGCGCTCTATGCCGCGCTTTCACTTTAATGGCGGCCGCGCCCCTTTTAAATGCGGCTCGCTGTATTCAGCAGCCCTGAGTGGCATGATTATCAGCTCTGTACAGGGCTACATGCTACTTCTTACTGCCTCACAACCCCACTCTTTTCTAAGTCTTTGGGGTTTTGTTTGCCCAGCCCTTTCTTTCATCAAGCAAATTGCAGCAGTAGAAAAGAGCATTTCGTGATTATGAAGCTTGGGGAAGTGTTCTTGGCACTGAAATCAGACCACAACATTAAAACCACAACTGCATGAATCCTACCAGACTACTGCAGTACAATCAACGCGAGGACGTACATCCAGAAACTCGAGAGGGCCTAGAATCAGACAGCGAGGCTCTTGTACAGCTTATAAAGTAAGGCCACAACTCGCTATTAATAAAAAATTCCATTCAAATTAAAAGTAATGTGCTTGATCAACAAAACATCCACTAACAAAAGCCAAAAATACCTATAACAAGCATTTGCAATGCAATAGGTCTCGCATTTGTTAAAGTTAGAGCTGTCTGTGTTGAAAATGACAATGTTTTTTACTTTTGTTTGTTTATTTGCAGTTGAGTAATTATATTTGCATAGCACTATTGCCATTGGTATAAAAAAGCAGAAGTAAAAAACATTGTCATTTTTAACGCGACCAGCTCTAACTTTAACAAATGCGAGACCTATTGCAGTGCAAATGCTTGTTGAACAAGTTGCCTTGCAATCGCCATTAGTGACCTGGAGTGCTGACGCTAACCCTCTTTTCCAAATTCTAGTAAAACATTATGATGGGCGAAGTATTTTTAAACTACGTGGAACAGGTGTGTCCAAATACTATTGTGAGTTTTCATATTCCCTGGCTCTGCGATGGATCTGGGGTGGCTTTGTAAATTATCGTGCTGCAGTCTCCGCCCCACAGTTCCCCCATGAGTCATAAGATCGCCAGCCAAGATATGTTGCTCAGTTCTTGTGGAAGACACAAAACAAAAGACCAACTGTTGCCTCTACAGCGACATAAAACACGACCAGTTTCTCAAGTCTCCAAGCTGCACTCGGTCGTCACTGCTGGACTCACTGTTCTGCTCATAAACATATTTCACCAGTTACAAATTCTTTGCTAATTGTGCATCGTTTACAGGGATAGAGAACTACAGTCCCACTTCCTCCAGTCTGAAAGCACCACGACAAGGGGACTTTTAAGGCAGCAAAACAGTATTCATGTAATGTAAACCAAAACAGAAAATAAAACAACCACAAGCCACTGCAGGTGCCCTCCCTGCCCCTCAATCCCCCCTCCCCCCCAACCCATCCCCACCACAAATGCCCAAACTTCTAGGGAAGCTAGGGAGACATACAGCACTGATCGACCAGCATTCGATTTTATTGCTTGCTCATAGCAAGTAAATCTGAAGTGCTAAATCGAAACTCAGTAGTTAATGTACATCCTCTCGAAAGTAGACAAAAAAACCTGACTCTGAATTCCTCAGTTGCTTTTTATTCACTGGACTGTTCAGACCTACTAAAACAATCCGTAGGACCTGGGTAATATATGTTAAAAGACCAAGGGCCATATGTATGAAAGTTTGGTTTTGCGATTCTCAAATAGCGAATTTTAGAGAATCGCTATTTGAGAATCGCAAAACGAGATGTATGTAGGATTTGCAAATAAATTTGCGAATCCTACATATTCCTTAATTGCGAATCGCAAATTGCGATTCGCAATTAAGGAAACCCGCCCCATTCATCGCAAATTGCGATTCGCAATTAAGGAAACCCTCCCCATTCATTCCTATGGGCCTAGAGGCCCATAGGAATGAATGGGAAGACATTCTCAATTTGCGATTAGCAATTAGAGAATCGCAAATTGAGAATGCAATTTCAAGGTTGCAAGGGTGTCAAAAGGACACCCTGTTGCACCCCTGAAATAAGCATGGGTGCACATGTGGCGCACATACATGGCCTAAGGGCATGTATGTGCGACACATTGCACTTTGAAAAATGCAAAAAAGTGCATTTTTCAAAGAAATCGCAAATAATTTGCGATTCCTTAAGGCCATATTGCACTTTTTTTGTGCTTCTTACATTGCATTTAAGGAACCGCAATTTGCGATTCCTTAAATGCAATCGCAAAATAGGGAATCGCAAATTTTGCGATTCCTTATTTTGCGAGGCAGTTGTTCATTAATACATACCACTAAGCCCAATTGCGATCGCAATTTGGAATGATACATATGCCCCATAGTTAGGAATAGTGAAACTGTTCAAGAGAGGATGCTTTGAATTTTAGTAGGTTAAAAGACACAAGTGGTCCTGGCGGAGACAATGAACATTTCAAGAAAAATGTTTTTCATACCAAAGAAGGAACACACTATATGCAAATAGGGATTAATTTCACTTTCTCTTTTATATTGGTGATTTGTTAATCAAATAATACATTCTTCTCAACCTTCATCTAATTACGAGCACTCTATCAAACACTTACCTCTGTGCACTTATCTTGGAGCAACTAGTCGAATAGTTTTGTTTAAAATAATTTTCAAACTTAAATGTATTATTTGATTAACAAATCGCCAATATAAAAGAAAAAGTTAAATTAATCCCTATTTGCATATAGTGTGTTCCTTCTTGGGTATGAACAACTTTTTTCTTGAAATGTAGACAGACATTTAGTTCAGAGGAAGAGTGAAACTACAAATTTGTTGGGTTTCGACATAGTTTAACTGCTGGGTAGTGGGCAAGCTTAGAGATCTATATTGGGCTCGAATGCTGTGTGTGGATCTGTATGTACGCCTGTTGTAACATGATATCGTACAACTCACAACATGCAGGGAAGATCTTGTATAATACTTCAGCATAATACAGTAGAAACACTCTCTCCTGTCTGCTCAAGACATCTGAAGCACTACTTGAGGATGACAAATGTGGGCTCGTTGACTCACCTTGTGTGTGCTCTGTTATACAGTGGTAGAACGTCTAAAGGGGATGAGGCACTGGAGAAATAGTCGACACATATTGTCACCTGCGATCATACGGTGGTTATAGTTCATCATCACAGCTCTTCATTTTCACTCGTGTGTGCATATTCAAATTGCATAAGGGGTTATGTAGGGAAGAATGTTGTGATATGTGCCAGTCACCATGATGTCATGCCCCAAGTGGACATGTACTTCCTATGATTGTTTGCTTTACTCACAAAGCAGCCACATGTCACCATGGTCCCTGGCAATCAATTGACATGCAGTCCTGAGATAATGGAAGATGAGCTGTCCTCTGGTATGACAGCCAGCTTTCACGATGATGGAGTGCTAGTAGAGTTGATCGTGTAATGGTGGTTTGGGTTAGTGCCTGGGTTTTACATGTGTGCAGTCTATGACTCTTAGCACCCAAAGGAAATGGGCTATGGCATAGAAATGTCATGCTGCATGTTGCCTGCCCTGGTATTGCATGGTGATGCACTGCTGCACTTAACTGGTGATGCATCTCAATACCTTGTGCAAGCATCGAGATTGGCTAGCCACTGAATGCCAACAGTGAACCTGCTTATGTCTGGAAAGAACCAGTGGTCAGGAAGTGGAGTGCAGTCAATACTTTGACATTGGAGCCAGCTGTTGGTGAAGTTAGCTCCTGTTCTCATTCTACCAATGCCCTGGATCGGCATGCAAAAAAGTGTTGTCTACCCAATATTTCTTCTTCTCACATAGCAAAGAAAGTAATCATTTGTTTGTATAGTCACTCTCTCTTCCCTAAACAGTTGTTCCTCGGGTGCAGTGCAACAAAGACTGATTGAGATTATATATATATATATATATATATATATATATATATACTATACTATACTATATACCATTATCCAGTGGGATTCATTTACAGGTCTGCCTCCAAAGATTGTACCTGGGGATATTAATGTCGTCTCCCACATACACAGTGGGAGAGGATTCAGGTCTCTCGACCCTCTGACTGGGTTGTAAGTACCTTGGAGTATCTGCTCCTAATACGTTCTTCTCCCTGATCTCTACACTATCCAAGGAGGCTGACACCATTTATTTCATTTTATATTATGTTTCAGAAACAGTCCATCATATGGACTGTTAAGTCATATCCTTTGAGGCACTGAGAAATCGTGGCCATTATCTCAGACCCACTAAAAGGGAGTTGTCCTATTTACTTGGTAGATGGGATAAGGTAGACTATGATACAGACTGATACATATAAATAGCAGTACAAATCATTATCCTGGAATACAACAGAGGCCTTCTTGTTATTCTTGTATTACCGAATGTTTAAGTCCAATCGCTTAGTAGTCCTTATGAGACCCACATAGTAACATTTGGATCCAGACACATCCCTGGTTGTAACAACATTGACACTTGACTTACTATTAAATAATATTTGATTTTCCCATCTTCTATTGTATATAAACCAGCTAATGTTAATTTGATTTTGTGGCAGTGTGAAGTATTTTCACGCCACAATGAGCACTCCGTCGTCTGCACTTTGTTTATTGAATGTTGAATATATTGAATCTGCATAGAAAAGAATGAACTTGTTTTTTTAATCAGAACATTAAATTCGTAGTAGGATTATAACTAACACAAGACAAAATTAATATTCTCCGGTACATCCTTTGGAGGTGGACTGTAAATGAATCCCACTGGACAATTGTGTATGGTATAATAAACACTGACACCGACATTGTGGAAACATTTGTTGTACTATACTCAAGGAGGGGAGAATGAATCAGTTGTGCTAGAGTCTCAAGGAAGTTTTTTTGGAGACGCTCAACCACACTTTCACAGGATGCGGTGTATGTTTCATCTCCGCTTGTTTGGTTTGGTGGATAGTGTCATCATCGGGTTTGTCACTTGAGTGTTCCATTCTCCAAGTAACCTACTATCCTCCACCAGGTGGGAGACTGTCTGGATAACCGACAATGGTGAAAGGTTAAAATTGCCTCCTTTCTTGCTAACAACTGTTTATTTGACCAGGAGAGGGATAAGGTTTAAAGAAACGCTGGTGTTGAAGTGGATGAGTTATTGGTCCACAACACCTAGTGGTTTGTGGTCGACATGTTTCGGCCGTGGAGTGCCCTTATGGGTGTGGTGGCCTTCATCAGGACCATTATGGGTGAGAGCTGGAGTTTAGACCTTCTATGTGTAGTGTAGGTAAATTAACTCACTTACCGCTCTTTGTCAGTGAGTACATTTGCTCGAGCTTGACTAGTGTTATAGGCGCAGACTTTGGCCCATATCTATAGAGAAAACAGAAAACAGGGTGAACTAATATATAATAAATAGTAATAGACTGATTTCGGCGTGACACATAATACGTGCGTTGTGAGTTACAACAGTGCTGTGTAAATAATCAAACACAAATGAAGTTGAAAAACGAAATGCTAGAAGGAACGTGAAAAAGGGTATCTAGTCCTTGGGGCCTAGATGCTAGATGTATGATGCATCTGTATGAATAATACCGTGATAATACAGTATGTTGGACTATGGCGTTGTAGAGTTCAGGTTTCAACAAAATAAGTCTGGATAGCTGCATATGTGCCTTCACACATCCTGTTAATATGTGGTTTAGGTCTCCAATACAACTGTCCTTGAGACTCTGGCACAGTCCCCCCCCCTGTTTATCTTTTGAGAAACACTTGTTGTGCTTGTGGCAGGCTTACTATGAGTGCTCGTCTGTACATGAATGGATGGTGGGTGGATGAGAACTAACTGGGGAGAGGCGAGGTGCGTGTATGTGTAATGAGCTCCCCCTCTTAGATTGCCAAGCGTTTGCAAGTATTTTGAAATGTTCATTTTATGATGCATTTCTTCTTTCTTTATATACATTTGCTGAGTTACCAGTAATACTAAGGGTAATACTAAGGGTTTTGTTTAACAGGACCAGCAACGTATGCTTTTTGTGATTCGCAATACATGTGATGTTTCCTGTTACAATGTAATCTGACTATATTTAAAAAAATATTTACTTTTTAGATTGACCCTCTAGTGTGTGTGTGTTTGTATGTTATTGTGACTACTGTATGCGCATTCGTGCATGAGTGTTATACACTGTTGTCATTAACCTTTATCTTCCACTTTATTAATCTCGTCCTAATCGTGTTATCCACTGCTTCCATTGATTTCTAAATTTAAATTATAAATGTAAGCCTAGTTGGTCATTATTACTACTCTAGACTTAATGGATGTGTATTTTGGGAATTCAGCCTGATGTGCAAGTTAGTAGGTCCATCAATGGTTGTTTTTCCCCTCCTGTGCCTGCCTTTGATTTTTATGTATGTCATAGTTATGTTTTAGGAGATATTCCCCATTATTGGATCCAGCTCCCTGTCCATGCTCTTCTGAACTCCATAGTTGTACGTTTTTGACTACGTACTATTGAGTTACATGGCAAGTACAAAACATATGCCCGGCTACTCAGGCATACACTTTAACAAATGGGGTGTTTGTGAATTGCAAGTTGACAAATGCTGCATGCACTATTGTGTCTGATCGAGTATATCCTCTGAATCGTGTCCTAAATAATTTTGCATACATTTGTATGCACACAAAAGATATAAACATATATCATTCCTGATCTAGTAATTCCGCCTAGACAGAAATTCTAATAGTAAAATAAGCCTTTTATGTGGTGCATCCGGAATGTACTTCTTCCATTTAAAATCACTGTATATAACAGATGGTACTGTTATCTAATTTATGGTCTTCAAATTTCCACCCTCGAAAGGATTGATGGCTGTCGCCTTGTCAGGATTCAAACTCATATCCTCCGCAAGACCAAATTTGGCAGTGAAAAGTGTTAAACTAAATCCTCTGTATCCCAGAATGTTTCGTGCAGATAGCTCAAATTACTTTGGTGTCTTTTATGGTTTATGCTGCTGCTACACCCTTAGTAAAACTCCCCTAAGTGAGGATCATCTTCAGTTGTGATTCCATGAGGTCCAGATATCTATTTTGGGCATGCCTGTGGTCCTAATCGTCATGGGGCACCTTGTTAGGGGATGATGCATG
Organism: Calotriton arnoldi; assembly: GCA_963921515.1. Lineage (NCBI taxonomy): Eukaryota > Metazoa > Chordata > Amphibia > Caudata > Salamandridae > Calotriton > Calotriton arnoldi. Next base: position 323,903 of record CAWUFW010006993.1, read on the forward strand.
ACGAGCGCATAACATTTAATGGTGCTGAAAAGTAAAGTTCAGTTCAATATAGGAAAACTGCTTGAAATCCCCAGTGGCATTACATTGGGACTGGCAAAGACTTGTAATATAGGTTGTATAGCCAGAATCTCCTGTTGACATAGATGATGGCAAGGTGATTTTATTTTCATGGCAGGGCATGTTACTGCAGTGTTATGTACTGAAGCCATTATGTCTGCCTTCGTTTTTCCAGCATTTTTAAAACAATTCAAATTTGCAAAAGCATATTGCCTTTGTCATTTGGATATTTATTGTTATTTATGTTTTTTACCCACTGCTGCCTTTGGAAGTTTCCTTAAAACTGAAAATGAAAGTTAAAGGTAAATATTTTGCTGCAACCCTTCATTAGGATAGTTCTGTATCTAGATGCAAACTTTGCTTTGTAAGTAGCTAACTGCAAAGAAAGTAGGCAGATGGTGTTTGCATTTCCTGTAATGTCTTTGATTAATACGTTTACATGACTATTCTCTTGGCAATGGTTTTTTATCCATTGATAAATTTTTAACAAAAGTAGACAAATGTGTGAAACTGTAAATTTCACATTGCTTTGGATATATTTGAAAGGCAGAAAGGCACATCTGCTCTTGATATTTGTTAATTTACAGTTCCAGGAAGATTTTGTTAGATATTGAAACGTTAATACTAAGAATATTGCCTGAAGAGAATGGTCTTTTGAGAACTCATTGGCGATGCTTTTCTCTGTTAACATATCTTTTGTTTTTATTAATGCTCAACATCCGGTTTCTTTTAATTTTCTGCTTTCCTTCTTAACCAAGATACCAATTGTGGGACTTCCGCTAAAAACGTTTCCTATTCTTGGAATAATAGGCGGAGCATTGTTGTCATGTTCCAGCTATTTCATAGTAATATTCACCGGAGGAGTTGGCAAGAATGGATCGACGATAGCGGTAAGTCATTGTTTGAAAACAAATGATATTTTAATCTCAGTGTTTGATCCTGTAATGTTTGCAGTTCTTTGTGTTATCCCTCCCTAATTTTAGCGGCCAGACCCGTATATCAATGTTGTGTTAAGAGAAGGACCTCTTAGCAGGAAATTGTATCTTGCATGATTGGTTGAAACTTTGAACCAGAAAAAGGTCAATTTTAGGATTGAGTTCAGTTCAAGAGTATCTAGGCTTGGTCCAAACAATTCATAAACCACTTAACATGTCGTCCTACGCAGGGCATATTCACTTAATCAACAATTGTGGAACAACTTAAATAACATCACATAACATGTATTTGTAAAGTGCACATTCACCCAAGGGTATCTTGGCGCTGAATAACAGATGTTTATTGCTAACCAACTCAATGGAACTCATTTTTATCAATTTCAGAAGGAAGAAAGGCTTAGTGGACCATACGGGATTTGAACCTGTGACCATGAGGTCGAACACAGGCCCCTACAGTGGACACATTAGTCCACTAAGCCACCAAACCCAGTTGGAGTCTAAAGTGTTAATTTAGGTTGCTGTGCAAATAATCAGATTTTGAATTACACTGCTTACGCCTGCATTCTCTTTTTCTAATGATTTTGAACTTTCTTTGCATGTCCTAAAAAGTTAACTTATTTCTGAACTTTCTTAGATTTTATTTATTCTACTGAATTTTATTAGAAAACCGAACAGAATACTCACATGGACCCCCACCACCAACACCAAAGCAAGGACATCGGAGGTTAAGACCTCTTTTTCTTACGTTTCCTCATGAGATTTCAGCACCATTTTGGAATTGGCTGATTTATATATTAATCAATGACAACGTGTCAGCATAATCATGCATTTAGTTATGACGAAGTGTTTGACCTGAAACACAGACAATAGGTGATCTGATAGTGCGTGTGGATGACCTTTGAATTAATTGGTGTGCATTGGATGTTTTGGGGATTTTTTTCTTGTGAAAGACCTTTTTAGTTTGCATTTGCAAGAAGTCTTGTGCCAGAAATGGCTCAGGAAGGACAATCTGCTGGTTTATCAGCATTTGTGATATACCTGAAGGTTATTAAAAGGTATATTGAAGGTATAAAAACGTCTGTGAAAAAGGTCCGTTTTAATGAAGAGGAAACGTGTTGATCAATCAGATGAAGACTTTTGGAACTTGTCTGGGGACAAATAGGAGGAAATCAAAAGGGGACAATGTAAACGAAAAAGCTAAGAATATTGAACATAAGAGTAAAGTATGTTGAAAAAAGAGAAGGCTGGATCAAGCTGTAAAGGCAAAAAAGTAAGAAGGGTATCCTTTGCAACACATTTGAGCAAGGTTTCATAGGCGGCACACAGAGAGTACTTGAGTACGTGATAATGCAGATACACTTTGAAAGTTATTGAGTATAATGATGATACAGAATTTGATGAATATGTTGATCTCCAAGAAGGAGATGATCTTACAGAAAGTTTGAATTAGGACTTACAGTCCTTCAATATGGGTGTATTGAAAAACCCTCAGTGGGAGGACATATTTCATCCAAAACACCCACATAGTTCAGAATAGTTGCCTATGGAACATGTGCCTAGACACAGTAAAGAATGGTTGAGGAAACCTCTGGAGAAAGAGGCTTGTAATGTGATGTTATGCAAGCAGAGTGCTCTAGACTAGTCAATGAAGAAAAAGGTTGTGCTATCCCGAATTTGGATCCAGAGCCTATTTCTTTCCTTTCTAAGAAAGGGTCTAGAATGAGGTTTTAACCAGTGCCAGGATAAGTTGCTGGATGTTTTAAGTTCTTTGGCACAGATCATGGATGTGGCAGGAGGCCCATTTAAAAGGCTTAGATGTTGATATGTTTACTTTGTGGTTGGACACAAGAAAATGATGGACGGAGCATTGAAACCTTTCAGACACTCACCCCAGTCACAGATCTGGGTTGAATCCATCATCGTTCTTTAGCTCACTTCACCACCCCAGATCAGACCTAGCCATATGCAAATCAGTCATGACCCTGTTCCTCGTTTGAACAGTCCAGCCCGAACTGTCAAGCCATGTCTTCCCTGGACCGGAAACAAGTATCTTGTTGAAGCCATCTGGTAATTTCTTTACAGGGCAATTCTAATGCTGGTCTGTTAGCTAAGAAGAGGAAAGTCATTGTTTTATCAAAAAACATAAAACTGAAGTCAGACACGTCCTATGCGGAGACAGTGCAGAGGTTTGAGGTGGGGGGGGGTGATGTGGGTTTGTCTTGGGAGGTCGAGGATGAGCCTGGCTGCTGCGTTCTAGATGGTTTGGAGTCTGTTTAGCAGTTTTGTGCTTTAAGCCAAATGAAAATCAATGAATGTATAAAAACATTCCTAGTTCTGCAGTGTGCGTGATTACAACCACTTGTGATATGAAAATGCCACCTATTCAAGTTCCTGGCTTTGTCTTTAGACGAGATGACAAAATAAATGCCGAGCCCGCTGACGTCACGGAGCAGGCTCTGCTTGCCCGGCTGTAACACAGAATCGGTCGAGCAGAGTACCGGAAATTTAGATCCCACGTTGCTGTAAATTATCTGAATTTCTCTAAGTTTTCCTTTCCAGTTTCGGATTACCTCTGTATCTTGTTTCAAAGTAGAGAACTGCAGGGCCCCATGGTGAATGCAGTTTAGCTGGTTTCCAATAATCCTTGTCGCTAATACATGTTGTGTAAAACTGAAGTCACACACTTCAGATGAGTGTAATAAGCTTTATTTCACCATAAAAAAGGCCTCATTGATGAGAGCTCAATGGCTCAACCTTCATCCTCCGATCTGTCTCCAGCTGCCCCATTCAGATACTTAAACAAATAACATTCCATAACACTATGGAATCTGGAGTTCAACAGCACCCACCCACCCCGCTCCTTCACTGGGAGCTTTTCTAAAGCACTGAAACATGCGTTCCGGTCTGTGGGGCTTATAGATGACTGGAGGATCAACCATCCTGACACTCTGGATTATACCTTTATTCCCCATTCACATCTTGTATACTCCCAACTTGAGTACACTTTCATAAGCCACTCACTGTATCAGTAGCCAAGCTACTGATACAGGCCCTGATTCTATCCAGGATAGATCTCGGCAACGCCCTCTATCTGGGGTCCCCCAACGCAGTAGTCACGAGACTTCAGATTGTTCAGAACTCGGCGGCAAGACTGCTTACCGGCACTGGTCACCGTTGTTCCGCAAAGCCCACACTGCGCTCCCTGCACTGGCTCCCGGTGCAGGAGAGAATCAGTTTTAAAGCCCTCTGCGAGGCCCACAAGTCTCTGGAAGGGAACGGACCTCACATCATCAAAGCTTTGATCCGGCCGTATAAAGCCTCCAGAAACCTTCGCTCCGATACGCTCCATCTGGCAGAAGTCCTATAGCTACTTCCTGAGGGGTCACACATTTGATTAGCAAAGCGCTAATTTCGGTCCTTCCAAAACCGGGGAAGGACGTGCATTTTTGTGCCTCGTGCAGACCCATTGCATTATTAAATCTAGATGTCAAACTCTATACTAAGATCCTTGCTACTCGGCTGCAAGACATTATGCTGGATCTGATTCACCCGGATCAGTCAGGATTTATTAAGAGGAGACAGATACACTTAAGTTGAGGGGGGGGTCCACCTGGTCAAAAAGGCAACTAATGAAACGCATGCCGGCAGTCCTACTGGCACTAAATGCCGAAAAAGCCTTCGACCGGGTGGATTGGTTCTTCCTCTTTCACACGCTCCATCTCTTTGGCATGTGCAAACAATTTATAAACGTGATCCAGGCCAACTACGCACATCCACTATCACACGTATTAGTGAATGGAGTGGGCTCCGACCTAATTAAGTTAGAGTGGGGTACCCGTCAGGGGTCTCTGCTCTCCCCACTCTTATTCGCCCTCAGTATAGAACCCCTTTAGCCAAGGTGAGGGCTGAGCCAGTGATCCAGGGCCTCTCATTTGGATCTATTATTCACAAAATGGTGGTGTTTGCGGATGATGTGTTGCTTTCCCTAACTACCCCCTCAACATTCCTAGCAGCTCTACAGCAGGAATTAGTACTTTATGAGATAGTGACAGGTTATCATATTAACCTTCACAAATCTTTCCTTCTAAATCTGACCCTACCCATATCCGAGATGGAGACGCTGATGGGCTCCACCCCTTTCCACCAGGTTAAAAAATACCTTACCTACCTGGGGGTTATAATCACTCCCAAGGTTTCCGATCGTGCAAATTATCCCCCCTCCTTCAACAACTTAAAGCTGATCTTAAAAGATGGGCTCCGTTGTATCTATCATGGTTAGGTGACATTCATGCAATAACAAGCATTGGCATAGCCAATAGGTCTCGCCTTTGGGACATTATAAGTGGACTACTGTTAACAACATTTGCAAGAAAAGACACTAGAGCAGTAGAGACCTACCTTTCTAGGTAAAGAAAAGACAATCCAAGCATGGAAATTGTTGGAAGGAAAGCAACCCGACCTATAGCACTCATGAGAATGAGAACAGAATCTGCAGGGGAACATTGAAAATAGTGTGCGCTTCTACGATCTGTAAGTCGAAGGCTTAAGACATGGGCCAAGGTCGGAAAAACTGAAGTAGTGTAAGTCAGCATCCGTGGGATAAGCAGCGCACACGCGGCCTTGTGTGAAGCTTTCCTCAAGGAGGGAGGCGGTTTCTAGAGCTGAAATAGAGGGTGAGCTCACCGTCTCGACAATTTTAGAGGTGTTGTGACACTTAAGTTTCTCGCGAATCGCGAGCTGTGAAAGATGAAAAGGTAACAAAGCTGAGAATTAGGAAGACCATGAAACTACGTTTAACTTGAAATGCGAACGTCACCAGCAGCTCCTGGCAGACTATGAAAGGGAACAACCGAAATTACATGTTGGCCCATCTACTCCCTTGAAACACGGCCTGTGAGGACCGCCAAGAGATACTCATAGCATGCATGCTACTGACAGCCGATACATGGCCTCCATCCAGCATTGCCCTTCCTCCCTCCTCGGCTTGTCAACCAAAGGCCTCATAACCACTTGGAATCACCCTGTCTACTGACCGTTAACTAGAGAACGTCTGAGAGGGCACGGGTAGAGTTGTAAATAGTACAATACTGCACTGCAAGCAGACATTAAGAGAATGCAGGAAATATGTAAATTGTTTTTTTCCCCCCAGAAATTAATGTATGCATCTCGCGCCAGTTTGATATACGAGGTGAGACGTTCCGTCTCCTCTGCGCGTCTGCAGTGTGACGAAGGTGCGACACCCTTGACACAAAAACCCGCCAGGGACAAAATGAGAGAACTACTGCAGCTGCTAATTAACAGAGCAAAAATAAAAAAAGCACAAAGCAAGCGCGGCCGCGAATGTGAAACCGACCGCGCTATGTTAAATTAGTAACCTGATCCACGACCAGCTGCCAGCCTGCGCGCCGCTACTCGCTCCCGAGACCCAAAGGCCATGGGAGTGAATGTTTAGAGGAAAGGCGGGACATGCACCCGTCTTTGGCCATTTGCGTGCTTTCATTATTGAAAGCCACACGCAAAGGCCAATGGGATGTGTGGGAGGAGTCCGACTCACATGGAGAAGTCTCTGGGAAGTCTGGAGTGATTCCAAGAGGCCCTCTCCTAGAGCAGCGCATGCGCGCTGCGCTAGGCTCGACCTAAAAATGACTGTCTTACCACAGTTTCTATATCTTTTTCAGGGACTCCCAATTGAATTAGATCGAGAATTCTTTTTGGAGCTCCGCTCTCTGGTGACCAGTTTTATTTGCCAGGATCGCAGAGCCTGACTCCTTTATAAACTGTTACGTTTACCCAAGGAAGTTGGTGGGCTGCCCCTTCCTGCTTTTCCCTTAAACTATTATGCGGTGCAACTAAGAGTGATATCTGAATGGTCACTGAGAGAATCAGATAAGCACTTGCTCCTTATGGTTTGGGCGGCACTAGGCCTGTATATATGGGACATTTTATGGAAGCCGAAGGCAGACCGACCCCTAAATGCATACCTTAGCATACCTACAAAAACGACCCTTAAATCATGGTATGATGTGAATTGATCGGCTGCATGGGCCATGTTCCCCTCTCCATTCACTCCTATTTACTTTAACCCTTCCTTTCCACCCACACTTACACCTCGGCCCACTTCTCAGGAGATTGTTGTTTCTAGCGAGGAAGATGAAAATGATAAGGAAAGAGATTAACTTATCAAAGGAGCAGGTCACTCAAAAGGAGTTAGCCTGAGTGGTTGGTCTATTATCTTCATCAATTCAGGGAAAATGTTCTGGGTCCCCTGCTTTACAGGGCATCACAACGGTTAAAGACTTCATATTTAAGAAAAGAATTGTGATATGCAGAAACACTCTACCTGTCCTTAGAGGCCAGAAAGGAGCTAGTATGGGGGTTAGACAATTAGGAAGCTTGGAACTGGAGAGTATTTTTTGACCATCTCCAAATTTAGTGTTTCAGACAAATGCAAGCAATCTGATCTGAGGTGCTTGGCTGAGCAATCAGGAAGCAGGAGGAAAATGGTCAAAGGGAGAGCAAGGTTTCTCTACAATTTGTTTAGAGAAGTTGTCAGAAAAGAATGCCTTGAAGAGTTTCTAGATGTTTTGATGAACAACGTTGTCTTGATTCATACAAGCAACAAGTCTTCAATTACTTTTATGAATCATTTAGGTGGAAGTAAATTGAAATGAATGGTCAGACTTGGCAAAGCCATGTTGGTATTTTTATATGGAACACAGATTTTGTTTAAAGGCAGAAAATCTTCCAGGAACAGAGAATCTGATTGCGATTGGAACTCAAGGATTTTAGCGATTGGAGAGTGATGAAAGGAATCAGGCTTAAAAGGTCACCCAAACACGATATGATATTTTTGGGACGTAAATATGTTTTTTTTATCTTTTTTTGTTCATGCCCAGCTAATGGTTACCTACATTTGAAACAACTTAGTCAGAAGTTGGCGACTTTGCTTAATTTCTTTCAGAAGAGCATCTGAAGTCAAAGCTCTTGAGATTTGCCATAAATACTACATGCATTTAGGAATATGTAAGAGAAAAAAAACTGATGGTCTGATAATGTTTTATCCTAGTTTTTAGAAGTGCATGAAATTATGTGTTGTTGATTACATGCGAGTTTGTGAAAGTAGGATGCTGAAGTTCGGAGCTTGTTGTGTATATCAATTACTGATCTTGTATATGAAACCTTACAAGGCAGTCTCTACAGCTACTATAGCAAGGTGGGTGAAATTAGTGATAAGAGTCTAGTGTGATTTATCTAGATCAGGAGCACAGTTGTCTAGAGGTGCTATGGCAAGTAAGGTTTTTTCGGTCAGGAGGAAATTTGAGTGAGATTCTTAAAGCAGATGATTGGTCTAATCTGCAAGTGTGATTTCAGAGTTTTATTTATTGCTGGTAGAGCATGCGAGCAATGTGGCTGTCCAAGGCTTTCAACATGGATAATGATAGCCTCCAATCTTGTAATCAAATGGCAATTCTACAATTATCATGAAGAGAGAATCTTGATTTCATTATTGACACAGAGGCTAGGATTATCCCACCCTCCTTTCCCAGGTGATAGTAAGACATTGGCAAATATTGTGAAAGATGTCATAGAAAAATTCAACGAAGATGGCAAGAGTGTTGGGCGTATTTTGATGTTTTATAAAATAAGTAAGAGTTTAAGTGAGTAGACTTTATGATTCTGTTTTGCATTTTCAAACAGTCTGCAATAGGAGACTTCAAAAGAGATGCTGAATAAAATGAAGGGCATAGTTCTGCAGTTCGTTGAATTTTTCATCACAGTCTAAAAGAGGAAGAGGAGAACATGCATGGGGCTTATACAGTCTGAGAATATTTATTTGTGTTTGAGATGTAGTGACATTCTTTCAAGGTTGCTGCAGGGAGCAGCGATAAAAAATATTATGCAAACTGCTAGCCTCTGTGTCTTTCATGAAACCTAGATTTTCTCTTCACAATTATTTGAGAATAGCTATTTATGTTGTAATGTAGATCTAGTTTTTCAGCACAAAGCAGTTCAACAATATATGCATGTACTGTAAGCGCCAGAAAATAGCTTGTATCTTTAATAAGAGTCTCACCTTAAATCTAAGGCTCTAAATTGCAGTGTCAGATTCACATTTTCTTCACATGGCCCTAGTTGATTACTCCTCCATCTATTCAAAACTATTTTTTTGTTTTTATTTTTAATGGAGTTTTTAGAAACAACACTACAAATTTCAGATAGTTTCTAATTTTGATCTTTGCGCGTCAGCCAAATGAGAGACTAGCCCAGTGAGGTGAATTCATCTTCATTGTGCTTCTGTACATGCAGGGATTTCGCTGTGGTTTAGTGGCAACATTTTAATAACTGCAGACAGTGTTGGATCTGTTTTACTGTGAAAGAAAGGCAAATGTTTGTCTTCTGGGAATTGTGAGTACATTTGTGAATTGGTATCTTTCTGATGGATACTTCTGACCTCAGATTCCTCACCTTTAGAATATCCCCAGGCACCAGATCCGGAGATTTGTCTCAACAGCACTCACACCTGCTGAGAGGTGGCTTTGTGTAACTTTGCAGTGATTCAGTACCTCCCCTGAAGTGATGGAGCATAGACCCATGTAGGAGCTACCCATGTGCGCCAACATCGGTTCCTTTCTTTCTGCGCCTTCAGGCACTGATTCAATGCTCGGCTCCCAAGTGTGTTAGTATTCTGACGATTTTGAAATTCTTGTACAAAGTGCTAGGGAATGGTATCCCCCACTGAAAACAATAGGCTTCAAGCTCTGTCGAGACTGCATGAAGCAGATTCTAGTCACAGATTCTCACAAGGTATGTCTCAGGTGCTTATGCTCTAAGTCATGCCCTCAGACACCCAAAGTCAATCTAAGGCTGGGAGGCAAAAAACTGTTGCCAAGCACAAGAAGCGGTCAGGGTCAAAGCGTATATCCTGCTTCTGCCTCAAGTCGCAGTCAGTAGGCTGTTCCTGCGACAGGTCTGCTTTGCGGTAAGTTGAAATGGAAGTGCATGCACAAACATAAGACGAAGCGGAACTCTTCTCCATCCCACCACTTAAAATTCCACAAGAAGGCATGAGGATGTCGAGATCAAAATTGGATCTCTTCTAAAAAATTTCGGAATCCAAAGTGATTTCGTCGTCCCAGCATGCACCAAAAGCCTTCAAGGAGACCATGCTGGAATTTTTTGGCGCAATTCCAGCTCCCTCTGGTGTTCATTCGGGCACCCTGGAGTCACAGGGTTCTCCGGGCCTGCCCCATCTGTATTCTTTACAATGCCTGTGTAGACTTCTACACCAGCGCCAATGCCTGTGGCACCAGTAGAAGACCTGGTGCTGACACAGATCTGTGACCCGAGCTGAAAGCAGATTTAAGCCGATGTTTCAATACAAAATTACTAAAGCACAACCATTGTCGCTACCAGTAGAAATGCCATTCTCTTTTTGGCTCGGATTCGGACTCTGTACAGAAGGTATATATGGCCCCTCAGGACACTGATGATGACGGTGATGGATTTTTCCCAGATCTCATTACACTGATGATGCACTGAGTCTACATCTGCAGAATGTCAGTGGGCTAGATAATTTTTTGAAAAATATTATGACCCACCACATAGACCACCAACACAGGAAAGTGCCTCATTTTCAGTGGTAGTTCGAAGGGAAACGGACAACAGAACTGCAGTTGCCCACCATTGAGATAAAGATGAACGTTTATCGGCGCCATTACTGCCATTTAGTGAATCCCTTAATAATGCACTTATGACTCTGTAGTACTAACCATGTTCATGATTATGTCCACAATCAGTCAGCCCGTGGTTTGGCAATATAGATCTGTTCCTTGTGATCATGACGTTCTTACAAGGCACCCCACTCTGCAGAGTTTAATTATGCAGGCCATAACAAGAAAGATCAACCCAAATTCTTTTCCAATCATTCTCCCAGATAGGGAGTCCAAAAGAATCGATGCTTTCAGGAAAATAATGTTTTCATTAGCAAGCTTAGTCCTTAGGTCCATTAAGGCACTTTGTGTATTAGTCAAGTATACACATGCATTATGGGAAATGGCCAGCAAAATCTTGCTGGCGGTCCCAGTGGACCTCAGGGCCTCACTGGCCCGACGATGCATGACCAGGATGCTGCAAAATACATAATCCTGGTCACCATGGAGATTACTGGCTGCTTTGGTAGAGCTATTGACATTTGTCTCGTGCCTGTAAGGCATGCCTGGATGAGGCCAACCAGGTTTTCTATTGCAAGTATCTCTAATGGGTACGCCTTGTAATGGGTCCAAGCTCTAAGGAGGAAAGACTGATTCAGCGCTAGAACGATTCAAAGATGGCAGTGTTATTGCACAATCCTTGGGATTATTCATGCCTGCAAAGCAATTTCCGCACCCGTTCAGGGTTCACCCCAGAGGGCTAGCTTACACAAAGTGCCAGCCCCTTCAGCTGGTTGTACAGTAAACAGCCCAGTCGTTTCAAGGCCATGGACGTGGCGCCAGTGGGAATCATACAGGCCAACAGGGACTGCAGTCTTCCAGTTCTTCCCCTGCTGCAATGGCCACCAAGCCACATTACTTTGCCCTTTATAAATTGTGCCAGGTCCTGTCGGATGCAGGATCTGACATTTCCTCCCCAGATGATTGCTCTTCACGTCAGACAGATTGGTCTTACAGATTGTTCTAAAGGGCTGTGCCCTTCCATTCCTCCCACACCTAAGTGAATTACAGAGGAGGACTCTGCAATCCTAATGCAGACGTTCAAACTTTTACTATGCAAGTGTGTCATCAAACAGGTACCAGACTCTGATAAAGACCAAGTATGCTATTTTCGCTACTTCCTCATTCCAAAGAAGTACATTGTGCCTCAATGCCTATACTGGATCTCTACCCGTGGAATGCCCTTTAAGTAGAAAGACTACTTCTTTTATTTTTTTGTATTTTGTTTACTGGCATTTAAATATACATGTACACAATTTTGCAAGATTAATAGGAGAAAAAAAAAATAATCAAAAGGAGAGGCTTTCAGAAGGACTACTTCAGAATGCTCATACTAGCTCAGATGCTCTTTGCTCTGGACTCAGGAGACTGGATGGTGTCCTTGGATTTGCAGGGTGCTTTTTTTCCATATATACATCCCACAGTCCCAAAGGCATTACTTGCAGTTCGGTGTGGGCCAAGACCATTTTCAGTTTGTTGTGCTCCCCTTCGGCCTCCCCTCAGCCCTTCAGATGTTTACAAAAATTATGGTGGTGGTCGCTGCCCATCTTCAGAGGTCGGGCTGAACATAATTCGGTGGTTGGCTGCTAAAGGCTGGGTTGCCACAGTCAGTCATAGACCACCTCGAGATGGCTGCCAAGCTTCTGGTGTCATTGGGTTTTACCGTCAACTAGAGGAAGTCCCACCTGTGTTCCATGCAAGTCTTCCATTCATTAGGGCAGTTCTGGATACAGTTGGGTTCAGGACCTTTCCTCCGCCCCAGCGAGTCCGGGACATTCAGGATATGATTCTGATGTTTCGGGATCAGTCATGGATTTCAGTGAGGATGGCTCTGATGCTTCTTGGTCTCTTGGCCTTGTGTATCTTCCTCCTCCGGAATGCTGTGTGTGGCCCATGTGGGCCATTCTCTGCACCCTCTGATCCCTGTGGCCCCAATATCAGGTCTGCTTCTCTGACTTCATTCAAATTTCAAAGGAGACACCGGAGGATCAGCATTGATGGCTGGTGGACACAAGTCTGACATGCGTCCATCAAAGGTAGTCTTCTACGGGTCCTTGTGGACAACACTACCACCATGTGGTCCTGTAAAAAGCTGGGCGCAGAGTACGGTCCCGGGTTCTGTACCAGGAGGCCCTATTCCTCTGGAGAAGGCTGCACCAGCAGAACATCTTCCTGATCGCCAACCACCTCCTAGGGCTGTAAAAGACAGAGCAGACGTTCTAAGCAGGTCAATGAGGAATGCCTTTGTTAAATCTATTTACATCATCAAGAGCTCACATTGTCACCAACTTTGCACACTGAACTTTACTCTAAGGTTTAGGGGGCTTAGTGGGCTTAGGGGATTAAGGGGCACATTCTGGCTGGATTGGAATTAGGGGCTCCTGTATGTGTTCCCACTGCTTCCTCTACTACGTTGAGTTCTGAATACAATCAGGATTGACCATGTCCAAGTCATTCTATTCACCCCGGACTGGACCAGGCGAGTATGGTACCCAGAGTCCCTGAACCTGGGAATTTTTTGACTTAGGGAAGACCTTCTGTCTCAGCAACAGAGCAGAGTCCTATGTCCTAGTCTTGGCAACCTACACGTCCATGCATGGAGATTGAATGGCGGCAACTGAATGCATGTGATTGCAGACCTAGGTGGTTGATGTCATCCTTGCCACCAGGCACCCTTCCACAAAGTCCATACATACAGGGTGCTGAGAGAATTTGTTTGCCTTGTGTGCCCAAAATACTGACCCCTTACTGGTCTATCTTTGTGATGTTTGTTCTTTCGTTCGCACCGCAAGGTCTTGCAGTAGGTACCCTGTAGGGTTATCTGCAGGCACTTTCTGAGTTTACCAGACCAACTGTCTGTGTAAGTCTTTGGTTGTGATGTATTTTATTAAGGGTGTGACCCACATGTTTGCCCCCAAACCTTTTGTGATAGTATTATGTGCATTCCTTTCGGGCCTCTGCTCAACTTGTCTTCTTAACATTGAAAACAGTTTTATTTATTGCCATCATATAAGCACATCGCATGAGTGAACTTCAGATGGCGGTACAACCACCATACACCACCTTCTTTCCGGACAAGTTGATGTTAAGGACACGTGCAGCCTTCCTGCCCAAAGTTGTGACACCCTTCCACTTTAGCCAGTCGGTCATTGTGCCACCGTTCATTGCTCTGCCTCACCTGTCAATGGAGTAGAGACTCCATTGCCTTGATCTGAGTAGGGCATTCGTTTGTACATCGACTGCACAAAAGACAGTTGGGTAGATGATTAGCTCTTCGTTAGGGTTCATGCGTGAAGAAAGATAAGTAGTCTAAAACAGGATCCTCTTGAGGTGAAAAATCCTCTGAATCAAGATCTGCTACACACTAGCAAAGAAACAGCCCTGTGAAGGTCTGAGAGCCCATTCTACCAGGGTCAATTCTGCTATAAAGGCATTGGTGTAAGGGGTACCTATTCTAACCATCAGCCAGGCTGCAATTTGGATGTTGTTGCATACTTTTACTAAACACTACTCCCTTGGCAGCCAGGTCTGGTGGGAAAGTCACTTTGCATGCTCGGTTCTGCAGGACTTTGTGGGCTAAGTCCCCTCCCCAGATCCTCCCCCTAAGGGAGGTACTGCTGTGGTATGTATTCTAAAGGTGAAGAATCTGTGGTTATAAGTATCCATCAGTAGAACAAGTTACTTAACTTCAGTAACGCCCTTTGTGGTGCATACTTAATCTAACCGCTTATTTTTCACTGCTCTCCCATCACTTTGTTCTGTGGAGTGGCCTCTTTCACATGAAATGGTCCCAAATTAGAGATCGCCGCACTGTTGCCAACAATTTGTTCAACAGAATGAAAAATATGAATGAAATGAAATCCGCATACTGAGGTGGCGCCTATATACAGCTCCACTTCATCACTTCAGGGGTAATACTAGCATGCGGAGCACTGCTAAGAAACAATGTCTGAATCCAGTCTGGTGCCGGAGTATATTTTTATGGTGAGGCAACTGCAATTAGAGTATCTACCAGAAAGAGCTTAACATGAGGTAAGTTAATTGTTCTTCGAGAGCAGATTCAAGAGAACAGAGCAGTTCAGAAGCATTCTGGCTAATCTATTAAACCCTTAGTCATGGAAGCTCAGTCATGGACCAGGTAGGGCATGAGAGTGCTGGTGCCCCCAACGAAGATGGCCTCCCCCATTCTAGGGGAGTATTATGGGAAGGACTGGTTAGGGAATACCTTGGTGCTTTGTGGCCAAGAGAGGGTAGGCCTTTTTGATTATTTGTGAATATGATCACATATTAGCCGAATTCAATTCCTGATGTCTCTTCACCAATTTCAGCTGCCAAAGGTTAAATCCTCAAAATGTTTAACCCTTCATGCTGTTCATCATTCTTCTTTCAGCTTTCCCTGCTGATTACAGTCCCTTCTCGACCACTCACTTCTCCAGCTTTCCTGTTACGCTCAACAGTTCTATCAGTCTCTTTCTAAGTTCTAGCTGGGTCTCTGAAAGTTGGTCTTTCCAGCCCTGGTCTATTCCCTCACCCCTTCCATAACTGGTGGTGGGGGGCACATGCTTCTTTGTCAGCAGGTTGAGTTGGGAAGGAAAGGGAGGGGAGGGGCACAGACAGACCGATAAAACATGGTGGTGGGAACCTCACTGTGAGAAAGTGCCCTCTTTCTGCATGGTTGCTCCCACTTTTTGCTGAATTGCTGATGTACTTTGACTGAGTGTGCCCTGGGCTCCTGCTAATCAGGTACCCAGGGCCTATGTTCTTTCCCTAAAACTGCATTGAAGCCTAAACCCAATTGGCATCTCTGGCCGCAGGTCAGGCCCTGGTAAATGGTACCACAGGTACCCAGGGCACAGTGACCAGAGAAGGCCTCTAAGGGCTTCAGCACTTATTGTGCCACCCCTAGAGGTCCTGTATCCTTACACTCACACACTACTTTTGCAGGCTGCGTGTTTTGGTGCAGAACAAAGTGAAGAGTTGACATGGCACACACCTCTGTGTGCCATGCCTACAAACCACTGCCCTGGCATAGCTCGGTCACCCCTCTAGCTGGGTGCACTATACCAGTGGTGAGGGTACGGGTGCATGAGCCCTGTACCCCTACAGTATCTAAGTCCATTCTTAGACATTGTAAGTGCAGTGCTGCCATTAAGAGTATATGGTGCTGGGAGTTTGTCATTACAAACTCCACAGCACCATAATGGCTACACTGAAAACTGAGAAGTTTGGTATCAAACTTCTCAGCACATTAAACCCACACTGATGCCAGTGTAGGATTTAATGAAAAATGCACACAGAGGGCATCTTAGAGATGCCCCCTGAAAACGAACCTACCACTAGTGTCCAGGCTGAGTGGCTGCTTTCAGATGCCACCACCAGACATGTTTCTGGACCACTGGGTCGAGAGCCTGCTGCTCTCTGGGGCCTGAAACAATGCACATCCTGGGACGAGGTGCCAAGCCTCCTCCCCCAGGATGTGCAGGGTTCACGAAGGAGAAGCTTCAAAGGCTTGCCGCCTTTGTGAGCTTCCCCAGGCCACTTGCTGCCCTCAGCAACTGGTCCCCACTGGTTCTGACCCCCACTTTGGGCGGGAGAACCGGCGGGAAAAACAAGTGAGGAAGAGAGGTGTGCCCACCTCTGCCAACTCCACCCCTCAGGTGGGGGAGGCGAGGTGAAGCACAACTCTCAGTCCCCGCCATCTTGCAGATGGGGGGGGACTCAGCCAACCAGGGACAGACTCATGCCCCCCTCGCACTGGAAGGTGGCATAATAGGGGGTGTACCCACCCCAGGAAAGGGACCCATTGGTCCTTGCCTTTTACCTACCTGTAACGCCCCTAAATCTAGTATTTAGGGGCACCCCTGAACCTTGCCTCCTCAGACAAGAAGAAACTACAAGGAGAAGAAGAAGAAGGACGGAACAGCCGTGCAGCAGCTAACAAGAGGAAGACACCCACTGACTTGGCCCCAGCCCTACCGGCCTGTCTCCACCTCGAACCTGCTCCTGCGAAATCCCGGTGTGTCCTGCAGCCAGCAACCTCGAAAACCCCGGAGGACCTGCCTGCCTTCAACCCCAAAGACTGTGTCTCCCGTGAACACCGGATTTGTTCATCTGCAACCTCTGGCTCCGGCCGGACACCGCAAATCCGCCCCACTCTGCACCCGCTGTCCACGGCCTGAGCTCGAGTGGGCAAACACCACGAGGAGGTCCCCCCGGCTATCCTGACCCAAGATCCGGCGACCCCTGACCTGCCTCAAGCCTCCAGCCGACGCCTGCAGCCTAAATCCAGAAGGTCCCCCCAACCGCGACCTGGAGCTGGTAAGAAGATCCGACCCCAAAAGGCACACCTGCACCCGACGCCCCACGGCCTTGGGTGCCCAAACCGACGGTGCCTAACCAACCCCTAACTTCCTAACTTACCTCTCGAAGTGGTATTCGCACCCAGAAGACCTTCGTCCTCAAGCCTGCAGTGCCCTTGCAAACCGGAGGTTCCCCATTGAAACCAAGAGGGCGCCCGACGTCAAAACAGCACCCTGCACCCAGCCGCCCTAGTGCCGCTGAGGGTGCACCTTTGGTGCTACTTTGTTTCCCCATTTGCCCTGTGCTAAAGTTCAGGAGCTTTGCTCCCACAACCAAGTGGCCTGCTTGGCAGCAGCCACCAACCGGAGGCCCCCTATCCCCCATTGGATAACATTGGGCCTCAGCACTCTGCACCCGGCCGCCCTAGTGCCACTGAGGGTGTAACTAGAGTGCATCCTTGACCCTGGGGGACCCCTGAGTCTACCCCCAGAACCTCAACTCCCACTACCAAATATTTTCCTTAAAACCGATAACACTATTTTCCTCTATAGGATAACATTGACTGTTTTTCTTGGAAAAGTTTCTAAGTGTGGAGTTTGAAAACCTAACTAACAAAAACGATTTTACTTACCTGTTTACAGGAAATGTCCCAGAGCAGTATCCAGGTATACTACTCTGAATAAGAAAAGTAATCTCAAAAGTAACTTACCTGTAATTTTACTGAAAAGCCCATTCAAGTCTATGTACTGTATTTACAAAGTATTGCATTTCTCTGAAACCATACTGTAAGTCAAAACAAAGTGCATATACAATTACAATTCAAACTGTTTACAAACTGCATTACTACTGTAAAGTATGTATTGCTTACCTGTGCCAGGCTTGCTTGGTTCTAGAAAATAAAATAACTAAAAGAATATTTTCATTCAAAAACAATTGGTCTGAAGTTCAGTCTTTGAGTGTGTGAATTCATTTGCTTACTGAGTGTGTACAACAAATGCTTAACACTGTCCTCTGCTACTGCCTTACTGTTCGACCACACTACCACAAATAGAGAGTGAGGTGCTATCTAACTTTACCTCTGCCTACCTTTGGGGTTCCACTGGACTCTGTGCACACTGTACCTCACTTTTGTATAGTATATACAGAGCCAGCTTCCTACATTGGTGGATCAGCGATGGGATATACAACTTTGCATTTGTTGGACTACTTGGTTAATACCTGATCACACGACAGAACTCTTAAATTGTCTTTAGAATTCTGATTTTTCAAATTGCAATTTTTTGCAAAATTACTAAGTCTTGTTAGGGCCTTGGTTAAGTCCCTTTAGAATTTTAGAAAACTAAAAGTCACTTTATCTAGGGTTAGAGGGGTTAGAAGTTTTTTTAACAATGTCTCAAAACAAGAACCCAGCTGTTAGTGAAAATAACCACAATGCCATAGAGGACATGGTTGAGGAGTTTGACCTCACCCCTTACCTTCACTTGTCTTTCAAGGAGGTAAGGTCCCTATGCAAAATTAAAAACATAACCATGGGGTCCCATCCCACCAAACAAAAGCTCCAGGAGCTGTTGGCTGGGTATGCTAAGGACCACCCATCTGAAAATGGTGAAGAGCAGTCCGATGAGGAAGGAGGGGAAGGGGGTGACCTGGTAGATCAACCCCCTCCACTTCCTATGGAGAAAGGATCAGGTACCACTGAGGACATTGAGGACAACCTCAATGAGGAGGACAGCCTTTTAGCAAGGCTGACCAAAAGACTGGATCTAGAGACCAGGTTGCTGGCTCTAGAAAGAGAGAGAGCAGAGAACGGCCTAGCACCCATCCATGGTGGCAGCAATTTACTTAATAAGGATAAAGAGCAATCTTATGATCCTAAAATCCACAAAGGGATTGTCCCTAAATATGAAGAGAGTGATGATATCGCAAAATGGTTCACAGCCTTTGAGAGGGCTTGTGAAATGAGAAAAGTGAAGAAGTCACACTGGGGGGCACTCCTTTGGGAACCGTTCTCTTGTAACTGCAGAGACAGACTCCTGACCCTTTCTGGGGCAGATGCTGGGTCTTATGACCTCATTAAGAGAACTCTGATTGAGGGATTTGGACTCACAACTGAGGAATACAGAATTAGATTCAGGGGGGCTCACAAACCCCAAAACCAATCCTGGATTGACTTTGTAGACTACTCAGTTAAAACACTAGATGGTTGGTTAACTGGACACAATGTGCATGATTTCAATGGACTTTACATTCTGTTTATGAAAGAACATATTTTAAGTAATTGCACTAATGAAAAGTTGCATCAGCATTTGGTAGACCTAGGTCTAATTTCTCCCCAAGAATTGGGAAAGAAGGCACACCACTGGGTCAGGACAAGGGTGACGGAAACAACCACTGGGGGTGACCAAACGAAAGGGGTTACAAAACCTCCCCAGGAGAAAGGTGGTGAGAATCCACAAGATAAAAAGCCTGAGTCTTCAAAAGGGCCCCAAAAACCTGCACAGGGGGGTGGGTCCCAAAACTCTTCCCAGTCCAATAATAGGTACAGGGGAAAGAACTTTGATCCTTTAAAGGCCTGGTGTAACAACTGTAAGAAGTTGGGACACTTAATTGGAGATGCTGCTTGCCCAAACAAGAAGGCCCCTAGTCCTACTACAGCTACTCCTGGTGTAGCAGGTCTCCAGATGGGATCAACAGTGTGCCAAGAGCAAATCGGGTTGCACACTGAAGCAGTTCTAGTTTCAGAAGGGGAAGTTGAGTTTGCCACTGTAGCTGTGTGACCACCCAACTTAAAAAAGTACTTACAATACCCTTGGATTAATGGAACTAGGATAGAAGCTCTGAGGGATACAGGTGCCAGTGTCACTATGGTGAGAGATACACTGGTTTCCCCTGAGCAATACTTGATTGGGAGAACTTACCCAGTCACCAATGCTGACAGTGTTACCACTAGCCATGCAATGGCTATGGTGACATTAGACGCAATGACCTGGAAACCTCAGCATGGGCTGAGGTTCAACTAAAAGCCCATGCAGCAATGCTGGATATCCCTGAATTGGTGTGTGTAAAAACGAGAGCACAGAGCAGAAAACAGGGTGAAAAAGAAGTGTTGGAGCCTGAAAGTATGGCCCAACCTTCCAAGAGAAAAGGTAAGAAGACTGGGGAACCAGCTTCTGTACAGCAAAAGGATCAGGACCCCTCTCCTCAGGGAGAGGACTTGGACACCCCAGAGGGAACTGAGCCCATGGAGCTTGACCCTTACCAGGTTGAACTCTTGGGCCCAGTGGTACCCTCTAGGGAAGAGCTGTGCCTTGGACAGCAGGGCTGTCCAATTCTTGAAAGCCTGAGGCAGCAAGCTGCTGCACAGGAAAAGGGAGATGTCAGTGGTACCCACAGAGTTTATTGGGAAGAGGGACTACTCTACACTGAGGCCAGAGACCCCAAACCTGGAGCCACTAGGAGAGTGGTAGTGCCTCAGAAGTACAGGGAGTATCTCCTAATTGTAGCTCATGACATCCCTCTAGCTGGACATCTGGGCCAAACCAAGACTTGGGAAAGGCTAGTTAGCCACTTTTACTGGCCCCAGATGCTCCAAAAAGTAAAGGGGTTTGTCAGCTCCTGTGTCACCTGTCAGGCCAGTGGCAAGACAGGTGGCCCCTCAAAGGCCCCCCTGATACCACTACCTGTGCTGGGGGTTTCCTTTGAAAGGGTAGGTGTGGACATAGTGGGTCCACTTGAACCTCCCACAGCATCAGGGAACAAATTCATTCTAGTGGTAGTGGATCATTCCACTAGGTACCCTGAAGCAATTCCCCTTAGGAGTACTACAGCTCCTGCAGTAGCCAAGGCCCTCATTGGTGTCTTCACCAGGGTAGGGTTTCCTAAGGAGGTGGTTTCAGACAGAGGTTCCAACTTCATGTCTACTTACCTAAAACACATGTGGAAAGAGTGTGGAGTGCAGTACAAGTTTACTACACCCTATCACCCACAAACCAATGGCCTTGTTGAGAGATTCAACAAGACATTGAAAGGCATGATTATGGGGCTCCCTAAAAAACTCAAAAGGAGATGGGATGTCCTCTTACCATGCCTGCTTTTCGCTTACAGAGAGGTGCCACAGAAGAGAGTAGGGTTTTCTCCCTTTGAACTTCTGTTTGGCCATCCTGTGAGGGGACCACTCTGTCTTGTAAAAGAGGGTTGGGAAAAGACTCTCCAAGAACCCAAACAAGATATTGTGGACTATGTGCTTGGCCTAAGGTCCAGAATGGCTGAATACATGGAAAAGGCATCCAAAAATCTTGAGGCCAGCCAGGAGCTTCAGAAGCACTGGTATGACCAAAAAGCTGCACTGGTTGAATTTCAACCTGGGCAAAAGGTGTGGGTATTGGATCCAGTGGCACCAAGGGCACTCCAGGACAAATGGTGTGGCCCTTACCCTATCCTAGAAAAGAAGAGTGAGGTCACCTACTTGGTTGACCTGAGCACAAGCAGGACAAATGGGTTATCCATGTGAACCGCCTTAAGCTCTTCCATGACAGGGCTGACATCACCATGCTGATGGTGACTGATGAGGATCAGGAGACAGAGAGTGAACCTCTCCCTGACCTCCTCTCATACAGCCCAAAAGATGGGTCAGTGGATGGAGTTGTCTTTTCAGACACCCTCTCTGCCCAACAGCAAACTGATTGCAAGCAAGTCTTGCAGCAGTATGCAAAGCTCTTTTCCTTGACCCCTGGTCAGACAAACTGGTGTACCCATGATGTGGACACTGGTGACAGTTCACCTGTCAAAAGCAAAATCTATCGACATTCTGATCAAGTCAAGCAAAGCATCAGAGCTGAAGTCAGCAAGATGCTGGAGTTAGGGGTTATTGAACCCTCTGAGAGCCCCTGGGCCAGCCCAGTGGTTCTAGTCCCCAAACCTCATCCACGGGGTGGAAAGAGAGAAATGAGGTTCTGTGTGGACTATAGAGGGCTCAACTCTGTCACCAAGACAGATGCTCACCCTATCCCAAGAGCAGATGAGTTGATAGACAAAATTGGGTGCAGCCAAATTTCTAAGTACCTTTGACTTAACTGCAGGGTACTGGCAAATTGGCATGGCCCCAGGAGCAAAAGAAAAGACAGCATTCTCCACACCTGATGGGCATTATCAGTTTACTGTTATGCCCTTTGGTTTAAAGAATGCCACTGCCACCTTCCAGAGGCTGGTGAATCAAGTCCTTGCTGGATTGGAGTCCTTTAGTGCAGGCTATCTAGATGATATTGCTGTCCTTAGCTCCACCTGGCAGGATCACCTTATCTGCCTTGGGAAGGTTTTAAATGCCCTGCAAACTGCAGGCCTAACTATCAAGGCATCCAAGTGCCAGATAGGGCAGGGAACTGTGGTGTACTTAGGCCACCTTGTTGGTGGAGGCCAGGTACAACCCTTAC
Source organism: Calotriton arnoldi (assembly GCA_963921515.1). Taxonomy (NCBI): domain Eukaryota; kingdom Metazoa; phylum Chordata; class Amphibia; order Caudata; family Salamandridae; genus Calotriton; species Calotriton arnoldi. Next base: position 346,334 of record CAWUFW010006993.1, read on the forward strand.
AGCCCAAGATCAAGGCCATCTTGGACTGGGCAGCTCCAACAACCCATACCTAAGTCAGGGCATTCCTTGGCTTGGCTGGGTACTACAGGACGTTTGTGAAGGGATATGGGTCCATTGTGGCTCCTCTCACAGAACTCACCTCCAAGAAGATGCCCAAAAAGGTAAACTGGACAGTTAGTTGTCAAAAAGCTTTTGACACCCTGAAAGAGCCTATGTGCTCAGCACCAATTCTCAAAGCTCCAGACTATGCCAAGCAGTTCATTGTGCAGACCGATGCCTCTAAGCTAGGGATAGGAGCGGTCCTATCCCAGACCAATGATGAAGGCCAAGACCAACCTGTTGCTTTTATAAGCAGAAGGCTTCTCCCCAGGGAGCAGCGTTGGAGTGCCATTGAGAGGGAGGCCTTTGCTGTGGTTTGGTCCCTGAAGAAGCTGAGACCATACTTGTTTGGTACTCACTTCCTAGTTCAAACTGATCACTGACCTCTCAGATGGCTAATGCAAATGAAAGGTGAAAATCCTAAACTGTTGAGGTGGTCCATCTCCCTACAGGCAATGGACTTTGTAGTGGAACACAGACCTGGGACTGCCCATGCCAATGCAGATTGACTTTCCAGGTTCTTCCACTTAGAAAATGAAGACTCTCTAGGGAAAGGTTAGTCTCATCCTCTTTCGTTTGGGGGGGGGGAGGGGGAGGGTTGTGTGAGAAAGTGCCCTCTTTCTGCATGGTTGCTCCCACTTTTTGCTGAATTGCTGATGTACTTTGACTGAGTGTGCCCTGGGCTCCTGCTAATCAGGTACCCAGGGCCTATGTTCTTTCCCTAAAACTGCATTGAAGCCTAAACGCAATTGGCATCTCTGGCCACAGGTCAGCCCCTGGTAAATGGTACCACAGGTACCCAGGGCACAGTGACCAGAGAAGGCCTCTAAGGGCTTCAGCACTTATTGTGCCACCCCTAGAGGTCCTGTATCCTTACACTCACACACTGCTTTTGCAGGCTGCGTGTTTTGGTGCAGAACAAAGTGAAGAGTTGACATGGCACACACCTCTGTGTGCCATGCCTACAAACCACTGCCCTGGCATAGCTCGGTCACCCCTCTAGCTGGGTGCACTATACCAGTGGTGAGGGTACGGGTGCATGAGCCCTGTACCCCTACAGTATCTAAGTCCATTCTTAGACATTGTAAGTGCAGTGCTGCCATTAAGAGTATATGGTGCTGGGAGTTTGTCATTACAAACTCCACAGCACCATAATAGCTACACTGAAAACTGAGAAGTTTGGTATCAAGCTTCTTAGCACATTAAACCCGCACTGATGCCAGTGTGGGATTTAATGAAAAATGCACACAGAGGGCATCTTAGAGATGCCCCCAAACTAACCTACCACTAGTGTCCAGGCTGAGTGGCTGCTTTTAGCTGCCACCACCAGACATGTTTCTGGACCCCTGGGTCGAGAGCCTGCTGCTCTCTGGGGCCTGAAACAATGCACATCCTGGGACGAGGTGCCAAGCCTCCTCCCCCAGGATGGGCAGGGTTCACGAAGGGGAAGCTTAAAAGGCTTGCCGCCTTTGTGAGCTTCCCCAGGCCACTTGCTGCCCTCAGCAACTGGTCCCCACTGGTTCTGACCCCCACTTTGGGCGGGAGAACCGGCGGGAAATACAAGTGAGGAAGAGAGGTGTGCCCACCTCTGCCAACTCCACCCATCAGGTGGGGGAGGCGAGGTGAAGCACAACTCTCAGTCCCCGCCATCTTGCAGATGGGGGGACTCAGCCAACCAGGGACAGGCTCAGGCTCATGCCCCCCTCTCACTGGAAGGTGGCATAATAGGGGGCGTATCCACCCCAGGGCAGGGACCCATTGGTCCCTGCCTTTTACCTACCTGTAACACCCCTAAATCTAGTATTTCGGGGCACCCCTGAACCTTGCTTCCTCAGACAAGAAGAAACTACAAGGAGAAGAAGAAGAAGGACGGAACAGCTGTGCAGCAGCTAACAAGAGGAAGACGCCCACTGACTTGGCCCCAGCCCTACCGGCCTGTCTCCACCTCGAACCTGCTCCTGCGAAATCCCGGTGTGTCCTGCAGCCAGCAACCTCGAAAACCCTGGAGGACCTGCCTGCCTTCAACCCCAAAGACTGTGTCTCCCGTGAACACCGGATTTGTTCATCTGCAACCTCTGGCTCCGGCCGGACACCGGGAATCCGCCCCACTCTGCACCCGCCGTCCACGGCCCGAGCTCGAGTGGGCAAACACCACGAGGAGGTCCCCTCGGCGATCCTGACCCGAGATCCGACGACCCCTGACCTGCCTCAAGCCTCCAGCCGACGCCTGCAGCCTAAATCCAGAAGGTCCCCCCAACCGCGACCAGGAGCTGGTAAGAAGATCCGACCCCAAAAGGCACCCCGACGCCCCACGGCCTTGGGTGCCCAAACCGACGGGGCCTAACCAACCCCTAACTTCCCAACTTACCTCTCGAAGTGGTGGTCGCACCCAGAAGACCTTCGTCCCCAAGCCTGCAGTGCCTTTGCAAACCGGAGGTTCCCCATTGAAAACAACAGGGCGCCCGACGTCGAAACAGCACCCTGCACCTGACCGCCCTAGTGCCGCTGAGGGTACACCTTTGGTGCTACTTTGTTTCCCCATTTGCCCTGTGCTAAAGTCCAGGAGCTTCGCTCCCACAACCAAGTGGCCTGCTTGCCAGCAGCCACCAACCGGAGGCCCCCTATCCCCATTGGATAACATTGGGCCTCAGCACTCTGCACCTGGCCGCCCTAGTGCCACTGCGGGTGTAACTAGAGTGCATCCTTGATGAGTGAGTCTACCCCCAGAACATCCACTCCCACTACCAAATACTTACCTTAAAACTGATAACACTATTTTCCTCCATAGGATAACATTGACTGTTTTTCTTGGAAAAGTTTCTAAGTGTGGAGTTTGAAAACCTAAAGAAATTCTTTAAAATTGCACTAACTAACAAAAACGATTTTACTTACCTGTTTACAGGAAATGTCCCAGAGTAGTATCCAGGTATACTACTCTGAGTAAGAAAAGTAATCTCAAAAGTAACTTACCTGTAATTTTACTGAAAAGCCCATTCAAGTTTATGTACTGTATTTACAAAGTATTGCATTTCTCTGAAACCATACTGTAAGTCTAAACGAAGTGCATGTACAATTACAATTCAAACTGTTTACAAACTGCATTACTACTGTAAAGTATTTATTGCTTACATGTGCCAGGCTTGCTTGGTTCTAGAAAATAAAATAACTAAAAGAATATTTTCATACAAAAACAATTGGTCTGAAGTTCAGTCTTTGAGTGTGTGAATTCATTTGCTGACTGAGTGTGTACAACAAATGCAGTGTGAGGCCCCAATCACCAGCATTATATTAGAGGGTTGATGCTTTCACCCCATACACGTCTTTACATCTGTGTTTGCTGGGTTGTATTGGGGAGGGTATGTTTGTGAGTAGTATGTGTCAGTGATATGATTGTTGGCTGTATATATGAGGTGTATATCTGGGGTCATGTTTTTGATAATTTAATTCAAGTTTTTTGCAGTTGTTTTAATTGTAAATAGTGCTATATATATCGTATTTTTTGCATTTTTGTATCAAATGACTGTGATCAAAAAAGAAGAATAATGGATATACAGTGTTACAGTGTAAATTATGAATTTGATATTTGTGTTTTTGTATGAGATAAATAATAAAATGATGGAAAAATGATAAACAGATCTTGAAGTGGAGAATTGTTAAGGATTGATTTATGACCCGCATGAAAGCTACAGGTTAGCTAATAATAAAGAAATTTAGGTCACGTGGGAGGTCTTTTTGCTATACAACAAATGCTTAACACTGTCCTCTGATACTGCCTTACTGCTCGACCACACTACCACAAATAGAGAGTGAGGTGCTATCTAACTTTACCTCTGCCTACCTTTGGGGTTCCACTGGACTCTGTGCACACTATACCTCACTTTGGTATAGTATATATAGAGCAAGCTTCCTACACTCACTCCCTAGCCTTCAGAGGCAAGTAACCCTATCTGGTCATCGAGTGAGAGTGGGGTCTTGGAAACGTCTTTCACCTTCCAGAAGCGCACGGTCCATGTGGCACTAATCCAGGCATGATTATGGTGGGGGTGGGAGCGGAAACAAGAGATTTCTTTTCTTTACATACACCCCCTTAAATTGGAGGGGCTGGGGGGAGGGGTTATCGGACATCTCCCCATCATGTCCCATGCTAATGCCACCATGTGGGCTAACCATCCTCTGCTTAGCAGTCAAAGGAAAAGCAGCTTCTGATGGATGAGGGATCTGATTTTATGTTGAACTCTTATTGATATGTGGGATAGAAAAATCAAGTTATGTGTAAACATGCAACGCTAAATTCTTTGTGTTTACGTTCTAGGGCACCAGTGTACTTTCACCCGGTTTACATATTGGATTAGTTATTGCTTTGGCAGTAATGATCTACAAAAAATCAACAACTGAACTCTTTGAGAGGCATCCATGTCTTTATACCTTGACTTTCGGATTTGTGTTTGCTAAAATCGCAAATAAACTCGTGGTAAGGACGAACACTTGCATTTCGATAATTGTTTAACAGCCTTGATTTATGTGTCTGCTCGCGCTTTCATTCCCCTTGCTGACAATGGCATGCATCTGTAAAGTGACGTAATGGTAATGTTCATTGTTAAATGGCTTCCGTTTGCTTAACAAAGTCTATTGTTTTTTTTAGGTTTTTTTTAGGAATAGGGCACTTAGAAATATTTAAAAGGTTCTTAAAATCTTTGTACAATGTAAGCCCACTGCAGTGTGTGAATATTTCTAGTGAGCATGATCTGCTTTTCTTTCTTCACCTCATTGTAAGCTGTAAAGATGGCGCATGTGTCTGCCCGTGATGTTGTGCGCATCATGAACTATGAACCTTCTGCCTGTCACGTCCTATTAAAGCCGGCCTTCCTTTGTCCAGTGAGTGCATTATGGAAGATATGAGAAGGGCTCATTTCTTTTTATCCCCCTTCAGTAGTGTCTTCATTTATCTCCTTGAACATTAGTTTTCACTTTAAATGCATGGAGATATTAATTGATATTACTTGATTGTGCTATGATTCCTCTCGAATGTTTCAGAAGTCTAAAATGTATCTTGCTCTTGTCCCTCACCCCCCAAAGTGAAAGTCTAAAAGTCTGATTTCTCAGTTAACAATAACATGCATTGGCAAAGTCAATAGGTCTGGCCTTGGCAAGCTGGAGCAATGCATGTTTTTTTTTAATTGCAAACATATGCTGCAAAAAGAAGAAATGAAAATGTGTAAATCCCTAAACGTGGTACCCATATGCTTGTAATAAAAATGTTTTTTAAATTACAAAAATAAAATCACATATAATTTTAATAGAAGAGTGTGTGGGTGGTTCCTACCTAGCAGGCCAGTAGAGCGGGTACCAAACGGGCGTGGGAGGGCGGGGAGGAGGTCGGGGAGCGGAGTGAATCAAAAATAATAAATAAGAACAAAGAAAAGAAAACTTACCTAGAAGTCGCGGTCGCCGTCGCAGCTGCCGCGTCTTCTTCACCAGGAGGCACCCAGAATCCCTTGACCAATCACAATGCTGCCTTAAGCAGCATTGTGATTGGTCTGAGCGCCATGTTTCGGCGCTCAGATAGGGGCTTGGAAGCTGGGCATGTTCTCCACCAAGGCTGTATAATACAGCCTGTGGAGAACATGTACAGTGCGCATGACGGTTTGGCCAGCCGAGATGACCGGCCAAACCTTCATGCGCCCTTTGGTGCAGCCACCTCTCCTCCTCCAGCCTCGACGTCAGGGGAGGCTGGCCCGTCCTATCAGCGGGGACGAACTGCAGTGCAACTAAAATAGTAAAAATAACATGATAATAACGGACGGCCGTTATTATCATTTTATTTTTACTTTTCACTGCTTTAAAGCAGTGGGGCGACGCTCCTCCGCATTAGCGGAGGAGCCGCCCCTGAAGCAGGCGTCTATATAAAACGAAGAGAAATCATTTTTTATTTAAAAACACATTACAGGAAAATATAATTCGTATTGATCCAAAGAAAAGGCACTATTCACTTTGAATTGCTGTACCCTGAAGACAGTGTAAACACACAAGACTGACTTAAAAAAATAAAATAGGATAACAAACCGAAATAAAAAAAATAACATTGACAAACTATTGGCCCACCAGCCGTGGTACAGAAGTGTACTTCTTTTTAGGCAGATGTGAACATATATGAGCAAGCAAAATGTGTACAGGAAGGCAAATAGCGAAGTGAGGTGACCCATTGCCCCATGCTGGTTGCTGTGGTGGGTTGACGCAAACTGTGAATGACAGTTGTACAGACCAGTAGATGAAGATGGCTATCTATGTATGTATGTATATGTATTTTTCAATTATAATTTTTTATTACACAAACCTGGTGAGACTGCTAGAGCTGTCTTTTTGCCAGACCTAAAAAGCCCTTAATCATGACCAGCAACTAACTGTTGTCTCATTACACAGACAACCAGCGCAAATGCACGTTCCCTGATTTAGGACAAATATGCCCCAATATGGTGTTGGTCTACTGCTCAGAGAACAATTACCACTTTATCTCACTTACTCATACCAAACATTACTTTGGGGGTTTGATGCTCTTTCTAAGGCAGACACGTTATATTCAAAGTTTGTTTCCTACAAATAAACTTCTTTCTTTTACCAGTGAGTCGGCAGAAGAGGGATAGATACCCTCCAATAAAAACTCAGTTTCCTGTGTTCTTAAAGGTGGTCGCATCAGAATGCCTCATCTATCTCCATTCATAAAACAGGTAGGGCTAATTATTAGGACATTTTTAGTTCTTGTTACAGGGGGCATTCTGATTTAGGTCTGGTTTGCCCCACTGTTTATTCTATGGTTTTATCCTAGAATTGCAACTCTGCTGAGTGGCTGCACTTAGATGGGTTTGTCCACTATAACAAAGCAAGAGGGGGCATCAGTCATGCCTGTGCGGCCACGTTCAGCACCATTTCAGTAATCGCTTCTGCTGTCTCCATTACACACTTATCCCCCACTCCTGCCAACCACCTTATATGTGGAGCAGTAAGTCAGCCACTGGTCTGCTTATTCACAGCAGTCATGTTTTCTGGTTTCTGCATCCCACGTGTACTGGACCATGGACCTGAAAGAGAACCATCACTATAAAGCATGGTCTGTGATGCCCATGGACTGGATGTCGGGCAGACACCGGTGCAGACTGTACGAGCATCCATGACCTGAAAATTAAGGGTTTTGGGATGGAAGTCAGATAGTAACCAACAATGGACCTGGCCTGGTACTATTAGGAATGTAGGTACTAACCTGAGATTCACCTGGATGGGGAAATGTATTGTTGTAACAAGAATGTTTTCTCTTTTACTGTTAGAACACTGTAGGTATAAAGAATGTGCATGTTTCCTTTCTGTCTGTAATCCCAGTTTATACAGTAAACCACAGCACCAGAAAAAAAAAATAAGGTAAACATGTCCAAATTCATAGACATCTGCTCCTAATCTCACCATGAAGAACAGAGTGGATGGAGCAAGCACTGAAACAGACAGGTAGAAATGCTCCATCTCCTCTGACAATTCTCTTCTCTGTGAGGGCTGTATCAGTGGCTTACATTTTGCCTCATTCCACCTAAGTACCCCGTCATTTTATGTTACAGCTCCAGCTCACCAGCTCTCATATCTCAGTCAGGGAGCTTCAAGTTTTGGTTGAAGATATTTTCGGCAGTGATGAGCAAACTTTATCCACTAAAAGGAATAGAGGAAAAGATTTTTCCAAAAACTCACCAAAGCGCCTGATGCTTCCCCTCCCTCATTTAGAAGACAGAGACTTTCCTCGAGAGGACACTGACGCGGAGTCCATTGGCAAATATATTAGAAAAGACATTCGCTTCAGACACAAAGTGGAGTTTCAGGAGGTGGTCCAGCCATCTATTTAAAATCTAGCTATAGTCCAACACCGACCCTCTCTCTTTATAAGGAGAGGAGTCACGTTTGCAAAAATAATGCACACTGTGATAGAGACATGGGGGGCGAATTCCAGTTTGTATATAAAGCTCCAGTTGCTCTGCCATGTCTTTGAGAGCTGTTTAATATACATTTGATTTAGGGGCACAAAAGAGTGGCATTCATATTTCTTTATCAGGATAACGTATCTGGTATAACAAGCTGGTTTCGTTTTAAAGAGGTCAAAAGCCCTATTACGAGATTTGACCTAAAACAGAATGGAGGTGGAACCCTTGGGCGGTGCTTCAGACCAATACATTTTTTTGGGAACAATCATGAAGACCCCATCAATTATGTTGCCACCATTGCTTTGAAAAGCCAACACACTTTTGGAATCAAATAAGAGACACGGGGGTAACTGACACTGTGCAGCTAGGATTAGACAGCTCATGCACCAGCAAGAAAAGAACCCTACTTCGATTACTAGCTCCTCCAATTGTCCTGTGCAATAATGTAACTGTAGACATAAAGAGGGCAATACGTTATAAGGAGAATTGTAAATATGGCACCGGTGAAGGTCACACAGTTTTAATAGAGAACTAGAATGTTCACCTAGCTCACTGAATGTGCCTTTGCTGGAAGGTATATTGCCGGAGAAGACAGATTTAGAATAAATCGCTTTCCTTTGCAGAAAGCTGAATATGTACATGGAAATGGTTCTTATCACAGCTTTTAGAAATTCCTGAAATAAATGAGTCGCCAAAAACGTTCCTTTCCATGTGTTGGTATTATATATCTAAAGTGTTACAAGTCTTTTGTAGCCCATGACGCTTTTGATAGCTGTCTCAATGTTCTGCCTAATTTACAGTGTTACTTATTTTCAAATATATTTTGATTATATTTGACTGTAGTCGTTTATAAGGTAGACAATGCAATGTTTTTTATATACAAATATGTTTTAAATGTATTTTATTGTTTCCTTTTATTTAACTCATGATAAAAATAATGTTCAGACGAATGCACACTCTTGCAGAGAGATGCAACTATTCACAAAAGTAAGTGGGAATAAGTTAATTAGGAAAAATAAATGCCCAAACAGTAACATAAATCTATTCATTTTAAATATGAAATCAGTCTGCAAATTGCTCCATACACCTCTTAAAATTTTTTACTACCACACATAAACTACTTAGGCACACTCCTCCTTGGATAATATTGCTTATATGTTTTTGTAATGCAGTCCTTGTAATAATTGTTCATCCTCCATCTACTTTCTAGCTTTCTGAACGTTTTTTTTGTAGTTTACATTTTCAGCCATGCTAGTTTGTGTCTACCATTGGATGGAGATCATGGTGATAAGTTTTGGGATCTTCCAGAGCATTGCTTGAGAATAGGCTTTCTAGATCCCTTGGCACTAAGGATTTTGTCAATGTACCAACACGAGACAGAAAGCCAGCTGGACTGCAACCATCCAGCAACCCACTGATCAGTACTTGAGTGACATGCATATCTGATAGACTTCTAGCCACAGATTACTTACCTTAGAATTATCTCCAGGCGTCAGACTGGATCCGTACCTATTTTTTGTGAGCAGCACCCCTGTGCGCCAGTAGGTGGCAGTGTTCAGCTCCACGTGGCATCATAGGCACCACCTAAGCATGCTGGCGTCAATTCTTTTCACACCAGTCAGTGCGCATCTGGAGATACCTACCCCGTCAGTCACATGTTGACTGTGCTTTTTCAACATTTTTTGAGAGTTCTTCTCCTGGTGTAGCAGGGATGACCACCAGGAAGGTCGGCTTTCTGCCCTACAGCGCCTTGTCATTGATAAATGTTGGTGATGGCCCCACATCTTGTTTAGCTCTGGTGCCTGGAACGCCACCACGATACAAAGACCTGCGCCATGCACCCAAAGGTCTTGAGGGAGCAGCCCCTCAAGCTCCTTGCGGCCTCATATGCGATGCTACCAGTTGAGAGAACGGTCCCGGGATCAGTCACGGAGCACAAAGGCTTCAGCGCACTCAAAGTCGTCAGATCACTCAGGTAAGTCTCACCGCAAGAAGACGAGTAAGAAGCTGAAGAGGTGCGTGTTTGACTTCGCCCCGTTCGTCGGCCGACGAGACAAAGGAGCATTGCCATTCGAGGCCTGGCTCCGTGGTTGAGCCACCGCTTGAGACGGCTGCACACCTCCCTAAGTTTCCGGGAGCCGTAGCGACCCCCGCTCAACTCTCAAGAGTTTTATGAGGCGAAGCGCCTCATATTTGAGTGGCTCGTTCCTTTCGGCGTGCCTTCAGGCCCCATGGGTTAGGGAGGAGCCCCTACTCGTTCCACGCCGGTGGCTCCTGCCCCAGCCACAGTCAGGCCCCTTGGATCAACGGATGGATCCGAACCAGCACCGATCATACCACCTCGACCATCCCGCCGATCCTGATGCCGACACTCCCGGCAGCAGCATCCACATACTGATCCCTGACCCCAACACAGAGCCAAGGGATGCCTACCAGTCCAGAGTCTGAACCCTATTCCTAAGGGCTAGGACTCGGGGAGGATTGGGAGGGGTAGCTGGACCCTGGGGAATACCAGCCTTTAAGATCCCCAAATGGACTGGTGTGAGGTCTTGGTGGAGGCCAGTGGACTGGACACTTCTCTGGATACTGGCATGCTTTCCCCCCTACTGTGGCTACAGAGGATTGAGTGTCCCTTGCAATTGCAGTGAGAAGGGAGGCTGAGGTCCTGGGCCTTAGCCTACTTTCAGGGGCAGTCAAGACAAACGTCCTGATGGAGGTGATTCAGTGTGTCAGCCGGGAGTTTCCCCCTCAGAATTGCTTCTCCAATTTTTTGAAGCCCTTACAGACGTCCTGCTTGGAACTTGGTCCAAGCCCTGCACAGGGGCTCCTGTGAATAGGACGATTGCCCGCATCCACCGCCCTACCTCCGGGCATCCCAAATTCCTCACACAATACCCTACCTCAAAGAGCGTGATGGTCCAAACCTCTGCCTCCCAAATAAATCCTGGCATATTCCCTACAGTCCCACTGGATAGGGATTCAAATAGGCTGGATTCCTTAGGGAAGAAGATGTTGTCTTCCACCAGCCTGGCACTGCGGTCCAGGAACACTGTGTGCCTTTTGGTCTGCTAGTCCCATGCTATATGGGATTCGGTTGCGCAGGTGCTGCCAATGGTCTTGGAGGACGCCCGGGCCATACTCTCCCAGGCTTTTGACTACGGGAGAGATGCAGCTAAGTTCACAATCCAATGTGGACTGGATACCAACGACTCGCTAGGCAGAGCGGATTCATCGACGGTGGCTACGCGTGGCTGAGAGCTGGCTTTTCAGAGGATGTCCAAGCCTCACTTATGGACATGTCTTTTCATGGCTCCCAACTCTTCGGAGATCAGACTGATTCAGTGCTGGAGCCCTTTAAGGATTTGCCACCTTCAATCAGCCTTTCATGGCCACGGAAGGGGCTTCCAGCTGCATCTATTCCCGCCCAACCACCACTGCACGGAAGCTTCCCAGCCTCTGCATGGCTGAGACACAGTACCCACAGACCTCATGGGTTGGGCAGCCAGAGGTTGGGCCAGTCCAACCTCCCCTGTGCTCTCAGCATCCGCAGCCTCCAAACTTTTATAGTCTGTCCTCTTACCATCATGAACACCTAGTGGGAGGCAGGATACGCCATAATGTGCCCCACACAGGGTCTATTATCCGAAGGGACTACTCCCTCCCCTTCGTGACTACCCCTCCATCCATGCCACCTGCTTATGACAAAGCGATACAAAAGGGGATGATGGACGGAACGTTTGAGCCAATCAAACACTCACCCCCAGTCAACTGATCTGGGTTTAATCCATCATCATTCTTTAGCTCACTCCACCACCCCAGTTCAGACATGGCCATATGCAAATCAGTCTGACCCTGTGCCTCATGGGAACAGTCCAGCCGAACTGCCAAGCCATGTCTTCCCTGGACCGGAAACAAGCATCCTAGGACCGGTTTCTGGCATTCCAGCCGTCATCAGCCAGGCTTGCTTGAATCCAGTGGCAAAGTGAGCAAGGGACCCACGTCTGGGCATACCCCGCCAACTTAGGGCGAACAAAGCGATACAAAAGGGATGATGGACGGAACGTTTGAGCCAATCAAACACTCACCCCCAGTCAACTGATCTGGGTTTAATCCATCATCATTCTTTAGCTCACTCCACCACCCCAGTTCAGACATGGCCATATGCAAATCAGTCTGACCCTGTGCCTCATGGGAACAGTCCAGCCCGAACTGCCAAGCCATGTCTTCCCTGGACCGGAAACAAGCATCCTAGGACCGGTTTCTGGCATTCCAGCCGTCATCAGCCTAAAAGTCATGCGAGATCCGGTCTGGCGAGTCCTGGGGTAGGCACGGCCCAGAGGCATATATTTCTGACTGGGCCCTCCTCGGTTAGTCACCGTAGGGGGTGGCGGCACATGGGTTGTGCAGTGCATATGAGGCCTATACCAGAGTCGAGGCCTGAAGCAACTGCCTCATAAGGTACACAGGGAGTGGAAGCTTCATATACACAATGAGTTCTGCTTTGCCCATTGCTCAAAGTGCTGCTATACCCTAAGTTGGCGGGGGTATGCCCAGACGTGGGTCCCTTGCTCACTTTGCCACTGGATTCAAGCAAGCCTGGCTGATGACGGCTGGAATGCCAGAAACCGGTCCTAGGATGCTTGTTTCCGGTCCAGGGAAGACATGGCTTGGCAGTTCGGGCTGGACTGTTCCCATGTGGCACAGGGTCAGACTGATTTGCATATGGCCATGTCTGAACTGGGGTGGTGGAGTGAGCTAAAGAATGATGATGGATTAAACCCAGATCAGTTGACTGGGGGTGAGTGTTTGATTGGCTCAAACGTTCCGTCCATCATCCCCTTTTGTATCGCTTTGTTCGCCCTAAGTTGGCGGGGTATGCCCAGACGTGGGTCCCTTGCTCACTTTGCCACTGGATTCAAGCAAGCCTGGCTGATGACGGCTGGAATGCCAGAAACCGGTCCTAGGATGCTTGTTTCCGGTCCAGGGAAGACATGGCTTGGCAGTTCGGGCTGGACTGTTCCCATGAGGCACAGGGTCAGACTGATTTGCATATGGCCATGTCTGAACTGGGGTGGTGGAGTGAGCTAAAGAATGATGATGGATTAAACCCAGATCAGTTGACTGGGGGTGAGTGTTTGATTGGCTCAAACGTTCCGTCCATCATCCCCTTTTGTATCGCTTATGACAGGCTGACGGAGGACCAACTTACCTTGCTCCGCCAGGAAGTTATGGCTCTTTTGGCCAAGGGAACCATGGAGAGGCTGCCGATGACAGAAGGTAGGTCTTAGTTGCTATTCCCACTACTTTTTGGTGCTCAAGAAGGACAGAGGTCTTCGTCCTATCCTAGACGAACAACCCTCTCAATTTCTTCCTCATGAAGGAGAATTTAAAAATACTCACGCTCACTCAAGTCCTGTCTGTCCTGGACCCAGTCACTGGATGGTAGTGCTTAACTGGCAGGATGCATATTTCCACTTTCCTGTCTTACCTGCCTACAGGCGATACCTGCGGTTCACGGTGAGCCACGAGCACTTTCAGTTCACCTTGCTCCCTTTTGGCCTTACCAGCGCCCCTCAGGTGTTTACCAAGGTGATGGCGGTGGTAGCAACTCATCTGCAGAGATCAGCAACGCCAGTCTTCCCCTATCTCGTAGACTGTCTGTTCAAGGCGGGCTTGCCGCAGGATGTCATCTCCCACCTCCAGACTACGGCGGGTTCACTATCAACGTGCCAAAATCGCACCGGATTCCCTCTCAGATGCTCCCTTTCATCGGAGATGTTCTGGGCATGGTGCAGTTTCGGGCCTATCCTCCTGAATGCAGAGTCCAGGATATTCAGGCTATGATACTGATGTTTCAGCCTCTATCCTGGATTTCAGTGAGACTGACTCTGTGGCTGCTGAGCCTCATGGCCTCCCACATCCTGCTTGTAACATATGCAGACTATGCAGTGGGACCTGAAGTTCAGTGGGCGTAGAATTGGCGATTCTCCCCGACATGATCCAGATCTCAGATTGAACTGCAAAAGATCTGCAGTGGTGGTTAACGAACCACGATTGGGTCAGCAGCAGACCCCTCTCCCTTCCCCAACAAGATCTCACAGTGGTGACAGATGAGTCACTCCTGGGATGTGGTGCCCATCTGGGAAAGGTGGAGATCAGAGGCTGTCTCAGACGGAATCAGGTCTACACAGCAACCAAATGGTGCTCTGGGCGATCTGGCTGGCATTGAAAGCCTTTCTACCCTCCTTCAAGGGAAGCCTAGTGCAGGTGTTCATGGACAACACCACCGCCATGTGTTACTGCAACAAACATGGCGGGGTGGGGTCGTGGACCCTTTGTCAAGAGGCCCTGCATCTCTGGACATGGATGGAACAGCAGGGTTTTCCCTAGCGATTTAACACCTGGCGGGCTCTCAACGCCAGGGCGGACAAACTCAGCCGATGATGCCTAGCGGATCACGAATGGCATCTCCAATCAGAGGTAGTGCAAGGTCTCTTTCTGCAGTGGGAAGAGCCTTGGTTAGATCTGTTTGCCACTGCAGAGAACGCACAATGTCAGCAGTTGTGAGCACTGGAGTTTGCAAGATGGCTCTTGCTCTGCGATGCTTTTTGTCTTCAGTGGAGCTCAGGCCTCCTGTACGCCTTTCCGCCCATACCACTCCTGGCCAGAATTCTCAAGAAGGTCAGGAATGGCCGGGCCCAAGTCATCCTTGTAGCTCTGGACTGGGCTCTGAGTGTTTGGTATTTCGAGCTGTTGAGCATGGCCTTCAGTCCCCGGATCAGGCTGCCCCTTAGGGGGGAACTTCTGTCGCAGCAGCAGGGGAGGGTTCTCCACCCAAATCTGTCAACGTTCTGCCTTCTTGCGTGGAGTATGAGCGGTGACAGTGGACAGCTTTCAACCTTTCCCATCGAAGTCTGAAATGTTGTATTGACAGCGGGACGTCCCTCCACCAAAACGGTATACGCGTGCCATTGGGGAAATTTGTGTCGTGGTGTGCAGAGCCACAGGTTGCCCCCTTTCTGCTTCCCTTTCTCAGGTTCTTCTGTTTATTCTTTCCCTTGCTTAGCAGGGCTCTGCTCTAGACACCTTAAAGGGCTACCTTTCTGCTATATCAGCCTTTCTGCAGTTGCCTGATCAGCCATCCCTCTTAAAATCCCCTATAGTACATAGGTTCTTGAAAGGTTTGCAACATATGTTTCTTCTTTCACCCTTCGTCATGCCTCAGTGGGACCTTAATCTAGTCCCGACGTTCCTAATGTGCGCTTTCTTTGAGCCCTTGCACAAAGGGAGCTCAAGCTCCTTACCAGCAAGACGGACTTCCTGGTGGCAATAACATCTGCCTGGAGGGTTAGTGAGCTTCAAGCACTGTCATCCAAGCTTCCATACTTAAACATGTATGCCAGTCCATCACCCTGCCTACTTATTACGCTCCTCCTCATCCCTCTAGAGAAGACGAGTGACTTCACCGACTGGATCCAAAAAGAGCGTTGTCTTTCTACCTTTTCCACATAAAACAGTTCTGGGTGGATGACCAACTCCTTGTAGGGTATGGCAGAGCGAAGAAGGGAAAGGCTGTTCAGAAACTGACCATCTCCAGATGGATCATACTCTGTGGCCTACCTGCAGAACAGGAAGCACTCTTCTTTATTTAATATTCTCTCTCATTAAGGCTTCCATGGAAAGATTTAAAGGTGTCATTCCGCCTAGGTTGCCCCCTGTTTAATGCTGGAACCTTAATTGTGTTCTTACCAGTTTCCTTTCCTGAAAGGTCGCCTGTTGTGGCTATCACATTTCTGAGGCGTGTTAGTGAACTGCAAACTCTAACTCTTGAAGAGCCTATCTTTCAGGTTCATAATGAAAGGATTGTCCTTAGGAGTAATCCCAAATGTCTTCTAAAAGTGGTATCCCCCTTTCACCTCAATCAAACAATAAAGCTCCCGGTTTTTTTCAACAGCCAGATTCTGTGGCAGAGAGAGCCCTTCACACCTTGATGTCAAGCATGCTCTCAGTTATTACATTGAAAGGACCAAGCCCTTTCATAAGACTCAGCACTTTTTCACAGCTTTTACCATGCCACACAAAACACATGCTCTTTCAAAGGCAGGCATAGCTAGATGAATTGATAAATGTATCCAAAACTCCTACATTAAGGCTGAAAAATGACTCTGCCTGCCCCGCCCAGTCTGTATTCAACTCGGAAAAATAGGGCATCTTTGGCTTTCCTCAACAACTTTCCCATAGCTGACATCTGTAAAGCAGCTACCTGCTCCTTTTCACACACATTGACCAAGCACTACAACAGATTGGCGTGTGCCAAGACATCTTAGGAACTCTTTCAATCCTCTCCAACATCCTCCAGTTAACCACATCTTAGGGGAGTACTGCTTTACAGTCTATGCAATGGTACAAAAGAAAGGTCACAGTGGAAAAATGATTTCAAACCAAATATGTAGAACCAAATTCAAACACATGAAATAATTCAAACGTCACTACGAGAAATAGATGAGTTCTTGTGATTTAATTTGCATCACAAAAAGTTGAGTTAATCAAACAAATAGACATGGAATAAATCAACGGTGGTAAAATTTGGTGCTCAGAAAAGAGGGAAGGGGTGAGTGTTGAGGGAGGGTTGCGTGATGGTGTAAGGGAACGGAAAGGTAATGTGGTTCAAATACATCCCAACATTGTAGAACCAATCCCGCCTTTTACTTGGCAAATAAATGTAAACAAAAACATCACATGATAGGCACAGATAAACATGTCTCTGTCACCTATGTTCGATATATGTTACAATATGTCGACGTTTCGACCCCTATAGTCATAAAGGTAACTTCATCCTTATTGGGGGGGTCTTCATCAGGACTCTAGGAACTAGTGAAGGTGGGGAGGGAGCACCTAGAAATAAATAGGCTAGAATTAGGTGACGTAATTATAGACCAATGCTAAATTGAAGGATAATTAGGGGTAATTACCAATGGAATGCAGCACGATGAATCCGGCTGTATGTTTTAAAAGGAGAGGGCCCGTAAGCTCCTAAAACAAGTCAGAGACGAAAGGGAAAAATCAGATTTGGATCCATAGAAACAATGTAAAAAGATTTCCCAAAATTGGCGTAATTACAGCGAAACTCACTGTAAAATGAAAGGTAGCCAAAATCCAATGAATGAAAGTGATGGGTGCCCCAAGTGCACCTAAGTATCCGGACAAGGTTGATTAGTAACCTGAAAGACAAGGGCCAGTATGCTCGAGCAGGTGTAAGAACCAATTCTGTCTTAAGTATACGCAATTCTGTCCCAAGTATATGCACGATGCCGCCCACTGTCAGTGAGCGTTGCCAAAAGGTAATAATAAGAAAACCTGTGCTCACCACTCAAAATCATAACCATGGACATATAGTATGGAGATGCGCTCAGGAATCAGCAGCATAGAGGTACCGTAATATTGTAAAAATACCCAAGGCGTGTTCAAACCCATAGTAGAATGGAGCCATAACTAAAAAACCCAATGTAGTCATTTACCAGAGCTGGCCATCCAGACAGAACCGTAACAATAATCTATATGTATATACACATTAAAGGTATGCCTCGAGTCAGAGAGGACTACCCATGCGACACAATTCCAGTATATAATAATCCAAGAAATTCTTGTAAACCTTTAAATGGTCAGGCAGAGCGCACTCGAGTTATACAAACAATGATCCACATTATCCAGGCATAAAAAATAAAAAAAAGTAGTTCCGCGGTATCAAATCCATCGGGACCATGTCAAAATCAAAAATCTTCCGAACAAAGTGTTCCAAACTGTTTTCTCAAAAGAGGTTTCACCGCTGTGTTATGGCAAACAGAGGCACGTCACGATGGTTAACCAATGTCTTAAAGTAAAAAGTACAGCGGTACAAAATCCCCTTAGAAAATTCCACTGTTATCTAAACAAACCACTACCGACCTCACCAGACGTGCAAATTTAAAAATCTTTGGCATGATAGTTTAGAGAGGCTCAAGAGGCAGACCGAGTACTCGCCCGCCCACGGCTCTGGTCTGCGTCAAAGAAGCAGCCGACCACGTCACCGATGCCCTTTTAAAGTGGCGGGGGCGTGGCCAAGATGGCGGCGAAGTAAGACGTGCTGTGCCGCCTCTCCGCCGACTGCTGATCTATAGCACCGACCCGCAGCCTTCCTGAGCCGTGCTGGTGGGGGCGACGGTCTTCCCCTGCGCCGCAGCACCGGGGTCTACTGCAGGGTGACATCTCGCTGCCCCGCATGCCGCTGCTGGTGAGCTCTGGCATCCGGCATTGACGCCTGCACAACAGCGACGGAAACGGCCCGCAACCCAGCGAGGGCTGCGCTGCCTTGACGCCCGACCTCGTCGGCCCCTGCGACCTTCCGGGGGCCGCCTGGTGCGATCTACTTACCAGGGCTGTGGATCGCCTGCCATCCGACCCTTCTCTCCAGTGGTGGGACCGGCGGGCCCGGAGGCCGTGGTGCGCACATAGCCGGCAGCGGTGCGGCCTACTCTCCACCGACGGCCGCGCCCAGTTGGATCGTCGGCTCTCCCTCCGGCCCAGCCGTCCTGTCCTTGCCAGCGGCTGCCTGCTCCAGACGGAGCCATGTTGCTTTGCCTGCCGCCCGGCCCCCATCCTCAACACCGGGGACGGCGGGCCTGGAGGCGGGGAAGCGTACACTGCTGGTGGCGGCGCGGCCTACTCCATTGGCAGCCACGCCGCACTGACTCATCGGCCTTCCACCCGACTCAGCTGCCCTGTTCTGATTTGCGGGAGCCCGCTTTGGTAATAGCGGACTCTGCTTCCCGCCGCTGGTCCAGAGGAGCTTGCCGTGTGGCGACCGGGGCCCGGCGACAAACGCCGAAGTTGCCGCAGGGGCGTGGACATCCCTGGTAGGGAGGCGACGTGGATATCAGCCCGCTGCACGACCCTCGATAGGGCCTACAATCAAGGTGAGCCTACGCGCCCGGCGTGTCCCCCGACTACGCTCCTGAGGCCTGAGACCCCCGCAGGACTTGGAGGCGGGACCCCCTAGCGGCCTAGCGAGTCCGGCTGGCTGACCCTGATCTGCCCTGCAGCGAGGCTTATGGCGTGAGGCCTGCGGGCCGGAGGACCTCGCCCGGAGGAGCTGGGAGGACGCCTGCCGCCGCTCACCGTTGCTGCTGAGGCCCACCCGCGCCTGCAGCGTTCCGACATCCAGCGCCGGAGTTATTCGTGGAGGTGAGGAGAACGCGCTGGGGGTCCAGCGCTAGATCGCGCCTGCGGCGACAGGAGGTGGAGGGGCTGCCCGGTGCCAGCGCATCAGTGGTGGACATTGTTGGGAGGCCTGGAGTCCTGCCCCCCTGCACATCCCTTCAGTCTGGCCCCATAGGGTGCGGCGATCCTGACAGATTGGCCGGAGTCGGCTGCGCCAGCCTGAACTTCGCCGACACCCGCTACGACTGGCGGCCCCTGGGCGCGAGGGAGACGTGGTGGGCCTTCACCAGCGACCTCAGTTGCGCAAGACCTGTGGGGCGACGGCTTCTACCTGGGGGAACTGAGGACAGCGGCCACGGCAGCTCATCAATATAGCTGGGTCTCCCTGGGGAGCGCCGCCCTGGGCCTGGAGTAGGCCGACTCCGAGAGCAAGAAGCAAAGGACTCTTGCGATCCCGAGTGCTTCCTACCTTAGCACCCGGCCCCCATAGCCTCTGACCTGTGCCTCGAAACGCTGTTGGGCCAAGCCCCTGGGTGCTCACTCGATCCGCGTGGCCTTGCTCCGGCGGGGCGCGGGGACGGGCCCGTTCCGCTCACTCTTGGTGGCGCAGTGTTGGGATATGACCTCCACCCGTCCCAAGAGGGACAAAACACAGAAGGACTCTAAGCCCGACCTCACAGTGAAGGATCTCTTCTCTCGCGCCCAGCGGGGCCCCATCAAGATGGCTCATTCATCTCAGGAGGCCGAGTCCTCCCTCACACCGAGAGATGCTCGGGAGGAGCCGGTGACGCGGGCCTTCCTCGAGTCCCTGTTCACGACCCTCCGGGAAGACTTGCAAACCGTGAAACGCGATCTCACCTCCGAGATCAAGGACATCCGCAGAGACGTCGATAACATTGGGGAACGGGTTGCAGCACTCGAGGACAGAGGAGACGACAGGGACACAGAACTGTCCGCGTTCCAGCAGGAGGTCATCCGCATCCATGAACAGCAGGTAGACCTCCAGACGCACCTCGAGGACCTGGAAAACCGCTCCCTGCGGCACAACATAAGGATCCGAGGAGTTGCAACGAATGCGGAGGCAGGAGGCGTCTTCGCCTTTGTGAGGGGACTGTTCAACCATGTCTTGGAAAACGCACCGGATTTTGACATCAAGATTGACAGGGCCCACTGGGTGGGGCCCCCTAGACCTGACAGGGCTGCCCCGGCTGACATCCTGGCCTGCATCCAAGACTTCCGCACAAAAGAGGAGATTCTTCGCAAGGCCAGGTCTATGCACCCGATCGCCTACCAGGACCACCGTCCCACTCTCTACCAAGACCTCGCGGCGATTACATTGCAGAAACGTAGGCTCTTCCGCTCCATCACGTCCCACCTCCGCCAACGAGACATTCCATACTCCTGGGGGCACCCATTCCGACTGATCTTTCGCATGGACGGGAAGCAATACCAGCTCCGCTCCCTGGCGGAGGCTAGCAGGGTTCTTGGAGTTGCTCTTCCGGACGAGGAAGGGGGGAACCATGGCACGAGCCCTGCTGCAGAGGCCTCGCCATCGGGTTGGCAGCAACTGCGACGCCGAAGACACTCCAAGCGGCCGGAACCCACAGAAATAGCACTGAATCAAAAGGCCGCCTTGGAGTCCCTACCTGAGGAACTAGCAAAGACTCAATCCTCATGATTTTAGACGGGTCGGACTGTTCTTTGTTCTTCTGTGGCGGGAGGCGGGGAGGGGGGTACCCTTGGCCACTCTATGGACCCCTTATCGGACTCTTCCTGTTCATCTTGGGATGATGGACTTCTAAGTTCCAGATGTTGGCTGTTGGCGATCCTCCCTTCTCCCATTGGGAGCGTTTCTCCCTCGGCTCCCCCTTGGGACCGATTGAACATTGTTTCTACTCAGAACATTATGGTTCTTATTCTTGTTGGGGCTTCTTCTCTTCTTTTCTCTCCCCTTGGTCTTTCTCCTTTCTTTCCCTTTGCGCTTCCCTTCGATCTCCCACTATTGCTGGGAACAGTTCTCCGTGCTGGCGACATGTACCCCTTGCCCTCCCTATGCTGTGGCGGCTGCGCACTCAGTCCTACCCTAGGCTGCGCATAC
Source organism: Calotriton arnoldi (assembly GCA_963921515.1). Taxonomy (NCBI): domain Eukaryota; kingdom Metazoa; phylum Chordata; class Amphibia; order Caudata; family Salamandridae; genus Calotriton; species Calotriton arnoldi. The sequence goes on from CAWUFW010006993.1 coordinate 367,682, forward strand.
TTTCAACGCACGATCCCCCCGCTGTAGATGCCTCCCCATAGTCTGAAAGTCCTCACGCTTAATGTGAGGGGACTTAACAATCCAATTAAGCGCCGAGCGATTCTGGCTTACTTAGAGAGTTCCGGGGCTGACATCTGCCTGCTACAAGAAACGCATTTGCTGGCCAAAGATTGTTACAGACTTTGGTCCCGGGCTTTTCCGACTCAGTTCTTCTCCTCGGGATCCTCGAAGTCTGCCGGGGTGGCGATCCTGATCTCTAGGGCTTTTGAGGGGAGAGTGGTGCAGAAGGAGGCCGAAATCAAGGGTAGACTCCTCACCTACCAACTCTTGATTGGGGGCCACGCGCTGATCTTAGGGTCCATCTACGCCCCTAACGAGGGACAGGAGCGGTTTCTTCAGGAAGCGCTCACCGAGGCTACCGCCACTCCTGAGCGCAGGTTACTCTTGGGGGGAGACCTCAATCTAGTCCTTAACAATGAGCTGGACAGGTCGGTGCAACGCTTCGGCCAGGTGGGTGCCCTTTCTCGCGCTGGACTTGCTAGGCTGGGAGACCTGGGCCTGATAGACCTGTGGAGGGACCTCCATCCAAACTCTAGAGAATACTCTTACTACTCTGGCGCTCACAAGACCTACGCTAGGTTAGACTACTTTCTAGGTACCAAGACGATTAGGGACATTACACTCTCCTCCGACATCCTCGTGGCCGCCTTATCGGATCATGCTCCGGTAGTAATTACCTTGACTCTGCCCCCCGTCCGGCTTCCTACTCGGCGGTGGCGCTTCCATGACACCCTCTTACACCGCGCAGACACGGTTGCCCAGATCCAGCACGCGCTCGATGACTATCTATCTCACAACGACAATGCTGACACACCTGTCTCCACTAAATGGGAAGCCCTGAAAGCGGTGGTTAGGGGAGCAATCATCGCTGTCTCCTCGGCGGGCAATGCGGAACGTAAACGCAAGAGGGAGGACTTCACCCAGAAAGTGCGCGAGTTAGAACAGATCCATCAACGGACTGGAGGGCCGCGCATCTGGCGCCAGCTGAAGGCAGCTAGATCGCAGTTAGCTGCCATAGATCGCGATAAAGCCGAATACGCAGCTCTACGCCTGCGCCACTCCTTTTATGTCGGCGGTGACAAATGCGGCCGGCTATTAGCACACAAACTGCGGGAGTCCCGGCTGCACGACGGGGTACAGGAGATCACTGATCAGGCAGGCCACACGCACACAGAGGACGCTGACATAGCCGAGACTTTCCGTGACTTTTACGCACAACTGTACGATGCACAGCATCTAGAGTCGACGGACATAGATACATATCTGAATCAGGTTACTCTCCCCAGCCTGTCCCAAGCGCAGGCTGACCACATAGAGCGGGAGATTCGCCCGGAGGAAGTAATCTCCGCCATCTCGTGCCTAAAAGTGGCTAAATCACTGGGTCCAGACGGCTACACGGCGGCTTTTTATAAGCAGGTCTGCCCCACGCTAACTCCTCTTCTCACGCGCCTCTTTAACTCCTTCGCCACTTCGGGGGGCGATCCCTCCTTCCATGCTTCAGGCGGATGTGGTGGTCATTCACAAGCCCGGTAAGGATAAGAAGCTTTGCGCGGCATACCGGCCTATCTCTCTTTTAAACATCGACCTGAAGCTCTATACTAGTATCCTCGCGGCTCGCCTAGCTCCCTATCTGCCTGGGTTAATCGACCCTGACCAGGCGGGGTTTATACCCCAAAGACAGACCAGCGACAATACGAAGCGGGTGCTCCACCTCATCAAAAAGGCTTCCCGAATCCCAGGTGACTATATGCTCTTGGCCATCGATGCTGAAAAGGCATTTGATCGCGTGCACTGGCCCTACTTGGAGCAGTTGCTGCTACGCTTTGGCCTGGGGGAGAAGATGAGGACTCGTATCCTCAACTGTTACCGTGGCCCTGCGGCTGTAGTGCGAGTGAATGGGCATGCGTCCACCTCCTTTCACATCCACAGAGGCACTCAACAGGGGTGCCCTTTGTCGCCCCTGCTCTTTGCCTTATATATGGAGCCCCTGGCGCAAAGAGTCCGTGAGCACCCAGGGATCCCGGGAATACGCTTTGGTAGTGATACCCACACCATTAGTTTGTACGCAGACGACGTACTGGTCACCCTGACGGAACCTGCAACGGCCTTGGGCACCTTGGAGGAGCTGGACTCCTTCGGGGGGGCGTCCGGGTTCAAAGTTAATATCACCAAGTCCACGGCTCTAAACCTCTCCATGCCACCCCAGACGCTGGCGGATCTACAGACGTGCCACCCCATACAGTGGTCTGCCGATACGGTCCCCTATCTGGGGATCCAGCTAGCCCCCACACTACAGGCAACGAGGGAGGCCAACTATACCATCTTGCAATCTCACATCCACGCGGACCTGCGACAGTGGAAACATTACCCTATCTCTTGGCTGGGTTGCATCGCCGCAGTTAAGATGACGATCCTTCCCAAACTCCTTTATCTTTTTCTAACGCTCCCTCTACACCTCCCACCGGCTGGCTCCAGCGGGTGCAGACGGAACTTTCTCAATTTGTCTGGCAGGGTCGCAAACCGAGGATGAAACTGCTGGTCAGTTTCCTCCCTCCGGACGAGGGGGGCATAGGGATGCCCGATCTCGTGCTGTACTACAAGGCCGCGCAGCTCCGACACTTGGTGGAGTGGAGCCGGGCCGAGTCGGAAAAGCACAGGCTCTTTCAGGACCGGGCGATAGCGGGCACTTCCCTGATGAAGATCCCTTTCCTTCGGAAGGCCCAGCGCCCCCCAAACCTCTACGCTTCTCAAATAACCCGCGCTACACTGTTGGTCTGGGACCAGACAAATAGGCGACACGGGCTGACGACCTTCCCTTCCCCACTCACTCCTCTTTTTGGCAATTCAGACTTCGGACCAGGGATGGGTGAGACTTCCTTCCCTCTTTGGAGAACCACTGGTTGCCGCGCGCTAGGTCCCCTTTACGACGCCGAAGGAGTCGTGCCCTTCGCACAGCTACGTGCTGATTACGGTCTCCCTGAATCTGAGCGCTTGCACTATTTGCAGCTACGGCATTGGGCTTTACACCCAGACAATAGATCACAGGCCCATAGACACCTCACCCAGTACGAGAGATGGCTGATCACACGTACCTCAAACAAGAAGCTAATCTCAGACCTGTATAGAATGCTCCTATCCCGCTACACTCACACCTTCCATGCAGGGCGGGCCCGATGGGAAAGGGACTTGGGAATGGGAAGGGATCTGCTATAGGGCGCGACATACTGCGACTCACGTAGGCCTTACTGAAACCTTTACGGAACTCGCATACTACTGGTACTACACCCCTGAGTGCATGCACCGCATCGACAGCGCACATAGTCCGGACTGCTGGAGAGGGTGTGGGAAAGTGGGTACACTCGTCCATCTCCTATGGGAATGTGAACACCTGACACACTACTGGACTCAAGTCCTCGATGACGTCGACAAGTATTTAGATACAGAGATCCCCCGCCTTCCTGAGTACGTGCTTCTGGGGGTCCCCAACCCGCTTACCTATTCGCTGAAATCCATGAGGGGGAAACAAATGGCGCTTGCGTTGGGCTCTGCCACACAAAACATTCTCACACATTGGAAATCTACACGTACTCCAACACTCACAGGGTGGCTTCACCGCCTATGGCATATATTGGGCATGGAGAAGATCTCGCTCACCGCGGCTGGCAAGGGCTCGGGATTTAACGACCTATGGCAGCCCTTCCTGGCTCTCCTGGCACAGGACTTTAGAGAGTTGACATGCCCGAGTTACCTGCGCCTTCTGCGCTTGGCACCACCGGACGCCTCCACGTCGGAGGCGGGTCATGCGAACTAGCTGTCTCCTATCTCTGGACGGACAGGGTTGGGGGAACGGGGGAGGAGGGGGGAGCACACTTTCCTATTCTCTTTCTCTTCTTTTTTTCCTATTTCTGGGTTAGGGGGGGGGCTGTCTCTTTGGTTTCATTCTTATTGTTTGATTTTTCTGATAAACTTATATGTCATTTGTTTGCACTGGAGCCCTGCATGGCCCAATTGGTCGCACTGCTGTTTTGCAGGTTTGCAATGTATGGCATTTACTTCAATAAAAAGATCTAAACCATAAAGTGACGGAGGCATGTGCACGCTAAAGGTGCGACGCCTAAGTCGCTGGATGCTGACTGTACTACACCACGTGTCTACAAACTACCCGGGGCAAATTAAACGCTGTCTCAATGGAAGGATGGCTGTCCCTAATCGCTACGTGTATGGACCTTATGTGCAAGATGTACAGTAGATATCTAAAGTCGCTCAATGACACATACATTCTTAATTGGTCTAACTGCGAGGTGGCAACACCCCCAAAGCCTAATCTACAGAGTTTTGATTAAAGAGGGGGCTGTCCAAGGTGGTGGCGCACAGTCTGAGTGTAAACATTACAATTTGTCGCATATTTAAGCAATGGGACCCATTAAAAACATGACCATTAAATGTAAACAGAATCGCGGAGTGTCCCCAATAAAGGCAGTTCAAAAGTATAAAAATCTTGAAATAGATAGTACATAATTAATCTTACATATAGATAATAGAAAAAACATTCCTAGTATGAACAGTAAAGAGATCCAATATTTCATGGTTACATTATGTACTGGTGGCAAGTCGTTTGTAATGCCGCATGGAAATTAAATATGTTACTGAGTGTTGCGTCCACGTTCTTCTGTAATAACCACAATTTAAGCAATGTGTTGGGTGTGCCCAAGGGTCAATTAATGCAAATCACAGGAAACTGTCCATAACCTGAGACTGGGGTGAGTTGCATAAAGGTGGATTGAAATGCCTACAGTGACCCTTATGACAGAGAATTCACAGAGTGTGTGCGTACTAATCTTTAACTAAACAGGGCAGTTGAGCGTATGTGGCATCCATCTTGTTAAGCCCATTACGGACAGAATCAAAAAAGTCCATCCATTTACACTCGCGTGTGTTCAGTACTGAATCCAAATCACCTCCCCTGGCGCCCAACGTGATTTTCTCAAGAACCACCCATTTTATGGAATCTGGTTGGTGATTGCTTGATTGAAAATGTTCCACCAATGGTGCCGCACCTGATCCTGCTGCAGTGTTGGAGTATCCGTGCCTTTACTTTCTGTCTGGTTTGGCCAATGTAGATTCTGCCGCAAGAACATAGAATGGCATAGATTACGTCTGACGTATTACAGTTTGTATGTGCCTTAAGATCAATCTTGTGATGACGATAGCAAAACTGTTTTGTTTCCAATGTCATTTTGCAAGCCTTACAGTGGCCACATTTGTAGTGGCCAATAACCGACGGAAGCTGCCACAAGGTTTGGATGGTCGGTTCTGGTGGTGTTTCAAGTAGGGATCTGACCACATAGTCTTGAATGTTCTTGCCTTTCTTAAAGGAATGCATTGGAGGGTTCGGTACCTCCAGGTCGTCGGCAATGATCCCCAGTGTTTGTTGACGACTTGTCTGATGGCATTGCTGCATGTATTGTAAGTTGTGACGCAGATCATCCTATCCATCTTATCAGTGGTCCGGTCTTTGGGCGTTAGTAATGTATCCCGCTGGTTAAACCATGCCCTTTTCCTTGCTCTCTTGACCAACCTCTTGGGATAACCTCGTTCTATCAACTGTGAGATCAGGTCATCAGACTCGTGGAAGTAGGCTTCCTTGCGGGAACAGTTCCTTCAGATCCTCAGGAACTGACCAAAAGGCAGGTTATCACGTAGTCCTCTGGGATGGTGGCTTCCATATCTCAAAAGTGTGTTCCTCTCTGCCGGTTTTCGGAATAGAGTGGTGTATAGTTGTTGATCCTCAGCTTTGATGGAGATATCAAGGAAATCAATGGACTTTCTGTCCCAGTGAATGGTGAATTGAATATCATCCGATCTGTCATTGATCCAGGTGTGAAATTCTTGAAGGTGTGCTACAGTGCCGGTCCATACTAATAGCACGTCGTCAATTTACCTTTTCCAATGGGTCACATTGGTGCTGAATGGGTTCAAGGCATTATAGATAAACTCCTGCTCAAAGTTATCCATGAATAGGATCGCCAGGTCCGGGGCGAAGCTTGCCCCCATGGCAACTCCCTTTGTTTGTAGATGATATTCCCCTTGAAACATGAAAAAATTCCTCATCATGGCAATTTCCAATAATTGGAGAATAAACTCTGTAGGGATCAAAGATGGCTGGGCCCTTCTGTCCAATGCCTTACGTATCACCTCCAAGGCGGGGCACTGCGGAATACTCGTGTATAAAGACACGATATCCATGGTGACCAGAATCTGTGTTGTAGGATCAAAGGTCATTCCGTCCACCAAATTGATAACCTCCATGGTGTCACGGAGGTATGATCTTGTGTCTTCAGACAGGGGTTTAAGGAAAAAATCGATGAATTTACACAAAGGTTCTAGCACCGAGCCACAGCCCGAAACAATGGGTCTCCCAGGTGGTTTCTCCATGTTTTTATGTACCTTGGGTAAGGTATAGATAGTGGGGAGACGTGGTTGACGTTGGTTGAGGTAGTTGTACTCTAAATCCGAAAGGAAACCGGAGTCATTTGCAGACTTTGTGATCCTAGACACCAACTTTATGATTTCCTTGGTGGGATCGGTATTAAGTCGTGTATAGCTGATACCGTCCCTAAGTTGGGAGTAGATTTCCTTCTTGTAATCCTCGGTGTCCTGCACGACAATGGCACCGCCTTTGTCGGCTGACTTGATGACAATTGATTTGTTGTTCTTAAGGGAGGTAAGTGCCTCTCGTTCACCAGCGGTGACATTATGTTGAATATAACGTCTGGTTGAGCAAGCCTTCAGAGCCTCCTTGAGTACCATACTTTCGTATGTCAAAATTCGATGGGACATCATGTGGCTTGATGGCATGAATGTTGATGGGACCCTAAGTCCAGTATGGGACGTGGATGGTAGCGATGGCGAGTGCCTAAAATGGTATCTCAGTCTGATCTTTCTGAAAAACTTATGAAGTTCCGCCTTGATATTGAATTTATTAGGGTGGGTGGTAGGTACATATGAGAGTCCTTTGCTCAAATTCTGGTTTCATTCTCTGACCGTTCATGTGCCGATAGGTTAATAATGGGATTTTTTACCACCTGTACACCCGGCCGCGTCTGGATTTCTCCGTGGTTCTCCGGAGGGAACCTCACCTGCTTCTGGCCTCGCTGTCTCCCACCATCCCAGTTCTGACCCTGCTGAGGAGGGCACGTGGTGGGCCCCTGTTCCAATTGTAATTCCGCCCCCTTGGTGGTCGCCATTGTGCATCCTCTAAAAAAGACGGACCTGCCTGAGGTTGATACCATCCTTCCTGGTATTGATACCCAGTGCTGGGGCCTGGTTGGTCGCTCTCACTGCCTGTACTGTTAGATCCAGAGGATTCCGAGAAAGTTGTGAATCGTCTGTTACCTCTGTAACCTCCCCGTCCCCTGTTGGCAAATCTTCCTTGTTGATCCTGCTTATAGTAGTCTTCTTGCAAGTAAGGATAAGTGACTTTTTGTCATAAAAACGTATGTCCTTTGAGAGTTTGTCAAGTGTTTTTGCTTGTGTGGTAGTATCAAATTCTCTCACTGTTTTCTCCAAACGTTCTAGGGCTTCCTTGGCATTGGTTAAGGCGGAGTCCTCGGATATCTCACGCTTGAGATCTGTAATTTCTTTAAGTAGTTTCTCCACTTGCTCCAAGGCGATTTCTATGCCAAGGACCATCCAGTGGCGTGAGCAATTATTCGCCACATGACTGAAACCCTCTTTGAATTTGGGTACGTCCACGAAAATAGCCGGCTCGTTACTGACTTGGAGCCCCACTGGTATGATGTTAGCCTGCAAGTATTTTGTGAGGAGGTGGCCATGCAGTCTTGTCCTAACTAGCTTCTTTTCTAGTCTCTCTAATTTACTTATTTTCTCATTTAATGAGAAATCAATATTGGGTGTGTTGGATGTGATTCGATTGACCCTGAATTAACCTGTTAATGTACTCCTCTGTGTATGACAAAGTTTCTTGCTCTGACATTGCTGAGTCAATAAAAATTAGAAAAAGTACCCTCGCAGGGAGTACCTGCACATTAAAGAGTTATACAAATGGGGTAACCCGTCAGACCACTGGACCCGGGTATAACAATGGTACAAAAGAAAGATCACAGTGGAAAAATGATTTCAAACCAAATATGTAGAACCAAATTCAAACACATGAAATAGTTCAAACGTCACTACGAGAAATAGATGAGTTCTTGTGATTTAATTTGCATCACAAAAAGTTGAGTTAGTCAAACAAATAGACATGGAATAAATCAACGGTGGTAAAATTTGGTGCTCAGAAAAGAGGGAAGGGGTGAGTGTTGAGGGAGGGTTACATGATGGTGTAAGGGAACGGAAAGGTAATGTGGTTCAAATACATCCCAACATTGTAGAACCAATCCCGCCTTTTACTTGGCAAATAAATGTAAACAAAAACATAACATGATAGGCACAGATAAACATGTCTCTGTCACCTATGTTCGATATATGTAACAATATGTCGACGTTTCGACCCTATAGTCATAAAGGTAACTTCATCCTTATTGGGGGATCTTCATCAGGACTCTAGGAACTAGTGAAGGTGCGGAGGGAGCACCTAGAAATAAACAGGCTAGAATTAGGTGACGTAATTATAGACCAATGCTAAATTGAAGGATAATTAGGGGTAATTACCAATGGAATGCAGCACGATGAATCCGGCTAAAGGAGAGGGCCCGTAAGCTCCTAAAACAAGTCCGAGACGAAAGGGAAAAATCAGATTTGGATCCATAGAAACAATGTAAAAAGATCTCCCAAAATTGGCGTAATTACAGCGAAACTCACTGTAAAATTAAAGGTAGCCAAAATCCAATGAATGAAAGTGATGGGTGCCCCAAGTGCACCTAAGTACCCGGACAAGGTTGATTAGTAACCTGAAAGACAAGGGCCAGTATGCTTGAGCAGGCGTAAGAACCAATCGTGTCTTAAGTATACGCAATTCTGTCCAAGTATATGCACGATGCCCACTGTCAGTGAGCGTTGCCAAAATGTAATAATAAGAAAACCTGTGCTCACCACTCAAAATCATAACCATGGACATATAGTATGGAGATGCGCTCAGGAATCAGCAGCATAGAGGTACCGTAATATTGTAAAAATACCCAAGGCGTGTTCAAACCCATAGTAGAATGGAGCCATAACTAAAAAAAACAATGTAGTCATTTACCAGAGCTGGCCATCCAGACAGAACCGTAACAATAATCTGTATGTATATACACGTTAAAGGTATGCCTCGAGTCAGAGAGGACTACCCATGCGACACAATTCCAGTATATAAAAATCCAAGAAAATCTTGTAAACCTTTAAATGGTCAGGCAAGAGCGCACTTGAGTTATCCAAACAATGATCCACATTATCCAGGCATAAAAAATAAATTTAAAAAAGTAGTGCCGCGGTATCAAATCTATCGGGACCATGTCAAAATCAAAATTCTTCCGAACAAAGTGTTCCAAACTGTTTTCTCAAAAGAGGTTTCACCGCTGTGTTATGGCAAACAGAGGCACGTCACGATGGTTAACCAATGTCTTAAAGTAAAAAGTACAGCGGTACAAAATCCCCTTAGAAAATTCCACTATCTGAAAGAGACACGTTAGTGACAGATTCCTTACCTTAGAATATCCCCAGGCTGGATCTGGAAAGTTTTTGCATAGCAGTACCCTTGCGTGTCGGTAGGCGGCATCGTTACACTCAGACTGTGCGCCACCACCTTGGACAGCCCCCTCTTTAATCAACACTCTGCAGATTAGGCTTTGGGGGTGTTGCCACCTCGCAGTTAGACCAATTAAGAATGTATGTGTCATTGAGCGACTTTAGATATCTACTGTACATCTTGCACATAAGGTCCATACACGTAGCGATTAGGGACAGCCATCCTTCCATTGAGACAGCGTTTAATTAGCCCCGGGTGGTTTGTAGACACGTGGTGTAGTACAGTCAGCATCCAGCGACTTCGGCGCCGCACCTCTAGCGTGCACGCGCCTCCGTCACTTTAAAGGGCATCGGTGGCGTGGTCGGCTGCTTCTTTGACGCAAACCGGAGCCGTGGGCGGGTGAGTACTCGGTCTGCCTCCTGAGCCTCTCCTAAACTATCATGCCAAAGATATTTACATTTGCACATGTCTGGTGAGGTCGGTAGTGGTTTGTTTAGATAACGCACAAGTTACTAACTTGTGTAACGATATATCTGTAAGAGACAGTAGTTAGTGACAGATTCCTTACCTTAGAATATCCCCAGACGTCAGGCTGGATCCGGAAAGTTTTTGCGTAGCAGTACCCTTGCGCGTCGGTAGGCGGCGTTGTGCGGCTCCGCGTCCGTCGTCGTCGTCGGGACCGCCGGGATGACGTCGCGGGCAATACTTAGACGCCACCCCTGCGCGCTGACGTCAGTTCTTTCTTTTTCCGCGCCAGTAAGCGCAGATCCGGGAAGAGCAGTGCCCTAGTCATTTTTTGACTAAGTTTTTTGGTGATTTTTTCACTGTTTTCTCGAAGTCTCTCGACTCCGAAGGTGTCGGTAGGGATGCCCGGCTTCAAGCCATGCGACGCCTGTGGTCGGATGATGTCGATCACAGACCCGCATCGGGATTGCCTCTACTGCCTCGGCCGCGACCACGACACGAAGTTGTGCTCCGACTGCCGGGCCTTGCACCCGAAGGCTTTGCAAGAGCGGTCTCGAAAGCTCCTCGAGGTCCGGCAGTCGGCTCCGCGCCACACCAAGCCCCGGTCACGTGAGAGGTCCAGGGGCCGGTCGCGGAGTCCTCAACGGTCGTCGGGGTCAAAGTCTTCGCACTCCTCCGGTAAGTCGAAGCATAAGAAGTCGAAGAAGCGTCATCGCTCGACGACTTCGCCTCGCCGGTCTCGCGACTCGGCTGAGGGTCCTGTCGGCACCGTCCCAGCCCCCGCGGCTCCGGGAGTGCCTGTGGAGCCGCCCCCGCATTACCCGCACTTCCCGGGTTCAGGGGCGACTCCGGCCGAGATACAGGAGTTCCTGTCGGCCATGGCCCGCCTCTTCGGGCCTCAAGGTCCCTCCGGTGCGCCTTCGGGCCCCGCGGGCCCTGATGGGGTTTCCCCGGCGCCGCCGGCGACTCCGGTTCCGGCGCCGCCTGTCACACCAGCCTCGGTCCCGGCTCCGGCCTCGACCCCGGCTCCGGTGCTGCCTCAACCCCGATCGACGCCGGTTGACCTCATAACACCTCCACCGGCGCCGATGTCTCCGGTGCCGTTTCCGGCCGCCGCCCGGGGCTCGGGCGGCGCCGTCCCAGGTTCTCTCCGGATCCGGACATGGCGCCGGACCGGCGTCGCTCGGCAGCTGGCTCCGACGCCGCTGGGACCTTGGGTCCCACAGGTCCCTCCTCCTTATTTTGAACCTGAATTGGAGGACGTAGATAACTGGGAGGGGTCTGATGACCCTCTCACACGGCAGTGTGAGTTTGATCAGGACTGGGCTGAGGAACTTGGGGATGCCAGTGGTCTGGACACCTCCCCTGACTCTGGCATGCTGTCTCCTCCATCCATGGCAACGGAGGAGGGAGCAAACTTTGCAACGGTGTTGCGTAGAGCAGCTGGGGCCTTAAACCTCCAGTTGCCTACAGTGGCTGTCAGGACTAACATCCTGACGGAAGTGCTTCAGCCGGCGGCTACCTCTTCGGAGCCACTGCTGCCGTTCAACGAGGCGCTTTCAGACGTTCTTTTGGGCACCTGGTCCAAGCCCACCACAGGGGCTCCTGTGGATAGGAACGTGGCCCGACGCCATCGCCCTGCTCCGGGCGACCCCCCGTTCCTCTCTCTACACCCCACCCCTGAGAGCTTGGTGGTCCAAGCCTCTGCTTCCCAAAGCGCCTTCCCTACCGCTCCCCCGGATAGGGAATCTAAACGCCTGGATCAATTTGGGAAGAAGGTCTTTTCTTCCGCCAGTGCTGGCTTGCGGTCAGTCAACACCACTTGCCTCTTGGGCCGATATTCCCACTCCTTGTGGGACTCGGTGGCGCAAGTTCTGCCCCAGTGTCCTGAGGAGGTCCAGACACTGCTTTCCTGCACCATTGCGGAGGGAAGAGATGCGGCAAAGTACACCATCAGATGTGGCCTTGATACCGCCGACTCGCTAGGCAGATCGCTTGCGACGACAGTGGCGCTGCGCCGTCACGCCTGGCTGAGGACCACTGGTTTCTCGGGCGATGTCCAAAACTCTCTTATGGACATGCCCTTTGATGGAGTCGGTCTTTTTGGTACAAAGGCAGACCATGCGCTGGAGCGCTTTAAGGACTCGCGGGCTACAGCCAAGTCCCTGGGCCTTTCTGCTGTGCGCCCCCAGCAACGGTCTGCTTTTCGTTCGTGGCCACGGAAGGGGCGCCCAGTCACGTCCGCTGCCCAGCCACCGGCCCGCGCAGCAAGCGTGTTCGCGTGGCCGAGGACGTGGCTCCCGCCGTGGCGGGTCAGGCAACCAGCGTGCGGGTCAGGCCACCAACCCCACCCCGTCCGCGGCCTCCAAGCCCTCCTAGTCCTTCCTTTCAGGTGCACAGCACGCCAGTAGAGGGCAGGGTCTGCCATCACCTTCACCACTGGCGTGCCATCACCTCGGACAGGTGGGTCTTGGACATTGTCCGAAGGGCTACTCCCTCCCTTCGTGACCATCCCCCAGCCATGCCACCTCAATTCCACCGCATGTCAGGGGATCACTTGGTGCTTCTTCAAAAGGAAGTTGCGGCCCTCTTGGCCAAGAGGGCCATCGAGCACGTTCCGACCCCAGAAGTAGGACGTGGTTGCTACTCCCACTACTTTCTGGTGCCCAAAAAGGACAAGGAGGACATGCGTCCTATCTTGGACCTCCGGAACGTCAATCGCTTCCTCCGGAAGGAGAAGTTCAAGATGCTCACCCTAGCTCAGGTCTTGACTGCTCTCGACCCTGGAGACTGGATGGTAGCGTTGGACTTGCAGGACGCATATTTCCACATCCCCGTCCTGCCGGCCCACCGGCGTTACCTGCGGTTCACGGTAGGCCTCGAGCACATTCAGTTCACCGTGCTCCCTTTTGGCCTTACCAGCGCCCCTCGGGTGTTCACGAAAGTGATGGCGGTGGTCGCAGCCCATCTGCGCCGGGCAGGGGTTCCAGTTTTCCCCTACCTCGACGACTGGCTGCTGAAGGCGGGCTCGTCCCAGGCAGTCGTCTCCCACCTCCAGACAACGGCCGAACTCCTGCACTCGCTGGGGTTCTCCATCAACGTGCCGAAGTCGCACCTGATTCCTTCTCCACAGCTCCTTTTCATCGGAGCAGTTCTGGACACGACGCAGTTTCGGGTTTATCCTCCCGAATGGCGAGTCCGGGATATTCAGGCTATGATTCCGATCTTTCGGCCTTTATCCTCGGTTTCGGTACGGATGACCCTGAGGCTGCTGGGCCTCATGGCCTCCTGCATCCTGCTGGTCAATCATGCCAGATGGCATATGCGGGCTCTGCAGTGGGACCTGAAGTTCCAGTGGGCGCAGCACCAGGGCAACCTGTCCGATCACGTCCAGATCTCGGAGGGGACTGCAAAACAGTTGCAGTGGTGGCTCTCGAACCGGCAATGGGTCATGGGCAGATCCCTCTCCCTTCCCCAGCCAGAGCACACAGTTGTGACGGACGCGTCCCTTCTGGGATGGGGCGGTCACATGAGAGAGGCGGAGATCAGAGGCCTCTGGTCTCCGGCGGAGTCCCGGCTCCATATCAACCTTCTGGAGCTCCGGGCGATCCGACTTGCACTCAAGGCATTCCTTCCCTCTGTCAAAGGGACGGTAGTGCAGGTGTTCACAGACAACACAACCGCCATGTGGTATTGCAACAAACAGGGCGGGGTGGGGTCGTGGACCCTAAGTCAGGAGGCTCTGCGCCTCTGGACATGGCTGGAACATCAGGGCATATTCCTGATGGTTCAACACCTGGCAGGTTCCCTGAACTCAGGGAGGACGAACTCAGCCGCAGGTGCATGATGGATCATGAATGGCGTCTTCACTCGGAGGTGGCGCAAGGTCTCTTTCAGCAGTGGGGAGAGCCTTGGTTAGATCTGTTCGCCACCGAAGAGAACGCACAATGTCAGCAGTTCTGCGCGTTGGAATTTCCAAGGCGGCACTCGCTCGGCGACGCTTTTCGTCGCGAGTGGAGTTGCGGTCTGTTGTACGCCTTTCCGCCTATACCACTTCTACCCAGAGTGTTGAAGAAGATTCGGCGCGACCGGGCCCAAGTCATTCTTGTGGCTCCGGACTGGGCTCGAAGAGTTTGGTATCCCGAGCTACTCAGTATGAGCGTCGATCCCCCGATCCGTCTGCCTCTTCGGGAGGATCTTCTGTCGCAGCAGCAGGGGACGGTCCTCCACCCGAACCTGTCCAGTCTACACCTGCTTGCGTGGAGATTGAGCGGCGGCAGTTGATTCCTTTCGACTTGCCTCCTGAAGTTTGTGATGTGATTCTGGCAGCCAGGCGTCCCTCCACTAAGGTGGTATACACCTGCAGGTGGAACAAGTTTGTGGCATGGTGCACAGCAAAGGCTGTGAATCCCCTTTCTGCCCCTCTTTCTGAGGTTCTTCTGTTCCTTCTTTCTCTGGCCCAACAGGGTTCTGCCCTGGGTACCATCAAAGGCTATCTTTGTGCGATATCGGCCTTCCTCAGGCTTCCTGATCAGCCCTCCCTTTTCAAGTCCCCTGTGGTTAACAGGTTTCTTAAATGCATTGCACACCTCTTTCCTCCTGTTCCGTTTGTAATGCCTCAGTGGGACTTGAACTTAGTTCTTACTTTCTTAATGTGCGCTCCCTTTGAGCCTCTGCATAACTGTCCTCTTCGTCTTCTTACTCTGAAGACAGCCTTTCTGGTGGCCATCACTTCCGCTCGGCGGGTGAGTGAGCTCCAGGCTCTTTCATGCAAACCCCCCTTTCTGTCTGTTCATCCAGACAAGGTTGTTCTTCGGACACGTCCGTCCTTCTTGCCAAAGGTGGTTACTGCCTTCCACATTGGGCAGACCATCACTTTGCCCACCTTCTTTCCGCCTCCGCATCCTTCCAGAGAGGAGGAGAGGCTCCACCGTCTGGACCCAAAACGTGCGCTTTCTTTTTACATCAACCGCACACAACAGTTCCGGGTGGATGACCAGCTCTTTGTTGGCTACGTGGGCGCCAAAAAAGGTCGGGCGGTACACAAAAGGACCATCTCCCGCTGGGTCACCATGTGTATCAAAGCCTGCTATTCTTTGGCTAAGAAGGAGCCTCCGGTTGGGCTGCGTGCCCATTCCACCAGGGCAATGGCGGCTACCACGGCTTTAGGCCGCGGGGTTCCCTTTGCATGATATATGTCAGGCAGCTACGTGGGCCTCGCTGCACACGTTTACCAAACATTACTGCCTTGACAGCCAAGTCCGGAGAGACGGCTTCTTTGGCCGTTCTGTTCTCCGGGACTTCCTCGTCTGATCTTTGTTCGCAGACCCACCACCGGGGTTGGTATTGCTGGGGTATCTATTCTAAGGTAAGGAATCTATCACTAACGTGTCTCTTTCAGATGCACAAGTTACTAACTTGTGTAACGATATATCTGTAAGAGACAGTAGTTAGTGACAGATTCCTTACCGCCCCACCCATCCTCCCCGTTCTGCGAACTGATTTCTAGGGTTAAGGACATCCCTTTCAGGGCCCTAGTATTTTTCAGACACCTATGTCAGCTTCTTGCATGGCTCTGCGTTCCTGGCGCGGAAAGTCGTGTACAGAACTGACGTCAGCGCGCAGGGGCGGCGTCTAAGTACTGCCCGCGACGTCATCCCGGCGGTCCCGACGACGACGACAGACGCGGAGCCGCACGACGCCGCCTACCGACGCGCAAGGGTACTGCTACGCAAAAACTTTCCGGATCCAGCCTGACGCCTGGGGATATTCTAAGGTAAGGAATCTGTCACTAACTACTGTCTCTTACAGATATATCGTTACACAAGTTAGTAACTTGTGCGTTATCTAAACAAACCACTACCGACCTCACCAGACATGTGCAAATGTAAATATCTTTGGCATGATAGTTTAGAGAGGCTCAGGAGGCAGACCGGGTACTCACCCGCCCACGGCTCCGGTTTGCGTCAAAGAAGCAGCCGACCACGTCACCGATGCCCTTTTAAAGTGACGGAGGCGCGTGCACGCTAGAAGTGCGGCGCCGAAGTCGCTGGATGCTGACTGTACTACACCACGTGTCTACAAACCACCCGGGGCTAATTAAACGCTGTCTCAATGGAAGGATGGCTGTCCCTAATCGCTACGTGTATGGACCTTATGTGCAAGATGTACAGTAGATATCTAAAGTCGCTCAATGACACATACATTCTTAATTGGTCTAACTGCGAGGTGGCAACACCCCCAAAGCCTAATCTGCAGAGTGTTGATTAAAGAGGGGGCTGTCCAAGGTGGTGGCGCACAGTCTGAGTGTAAACATTACAATTTGTCGCATATTTAAGCTATGGGAACCCATTAAAAACATGACCATTAAATGTAAACAGAATCGCGGAGTGTCCCCAATAAAGGCAGTTCAAAAGAATAATGCAGAAATAGATAGTACATAATGAATCTTACATATAGATAATAGAAAAAACATTCCTAGTATGAACAGTAAAGAGATCCAATATTTCATGGTTACATTATGTACTGGTCGCAAGTCGTTTGTAATGCCGCATGGAAATTAAATATGTTACTGAGTGTTGCGTCCACGTTCTTCTGTAATAACCACAATTTAAGCAATGTGTTGGATGTGCCCAAGGGTCAATTAATGCAAATCACAGGAAACTGTCCATAACCTGAGACTGGGGAGAGTTGCATAAAGGTGGATTGAAATGCCTACAGTGACCCTTATGACAGAATTCACAGAGTGTGTGCGTATTAATCTTTAACTAAACAGGACAGTTGAGCATATGTGGCATCCATCTCGTTAAGCCCATTACGGACAGAATCAAAAAAGTCTATGCAAAGCATGTGTATCTATAACTACACATGCTACGTTGCCAGCTAAGGGAGGAATCACTATACCTCATGACTCAAAAGACTTCTTCCAAAAAAAAACAATTTGCAAATGCTCGAGCCCAGCACTAGATGGCAGGAGTATGTAGAGAATGTGAATCTACAGCACTGTACGCTACAAACAGATGCTTATAGGGTAAGTAACATTTTCCTTTAATAGAACCAAACAAATAAAGACACTTTACTTGGTGGTGTGCAAATGATAAATATTCACTGTAACTCGATTTCCACACATTATCATTTGTGTGCTATATCATTTTATCAGTAAAACTGTATGTCTGTGTAATGGAACCGCACAATGCTTTAATAATATATTTGCAACAGTATGCTCCAAAGTGCTCCACCAGCTACATATTATACCCATACTACTCTGCTGCTGAATACATTTGGTACACTTTGTGTGATGCCAGGGTTTTGCACAATCCTTATGACTTCAGTGATGTAACACACTGAAAATTGTTCTAGCACTACTCGTGCAAAGGTGCTGAACTGTGTCCCTAAGTCCAGTTTTAAAACAAACCCTTGTAAGTATTCCCAAGCAAGACTCCAGATGAACCTTCCAGTATTTTTTGCTGCTGGTTTTTTACTTCACAAAGCCATTTCAATAGAGAATGTGCTCACTATACTTGATCATACACAATCATCCCACTTTTGTGTGACTTTCACTCATAAATTGAGAAATATCGATGTGGCCTAACAGCCAGCGCTGCCAGCTGTGGTTCTGGGGAACCAGGTTAGAGTCCTGCCGTTGGCTGTGGGCAAATCACTTAAACTCCTGTGCTTAAAATAAAATGAAACTGACCTTATTTAGTGCAATCTGGAACTCATGTAAAGTGCTGCTTGATATACAAACGTTTGTGGCATGTGTAGCTGTAGATGCACATGCTGTGCTTATTCCTGCCATCTAGTGTTGAGTTAGGACGTGTACAACTTGTTTTTGTTCCACAAAGTCTTTTCTAGTCACGAGGTATAGACACTCCACCTATCTCTGGTAATGTGCATGGGCACTGGCACCATTGTTAGAGTGTTTTGTCTCCGCTGTCGAGTTCTCAGTGAGCTCCGGTTCAACGCCACGTGGTGTTCTCGCGGGGCCCTCGCATCCGTTCTTTATCGGTTGACTTTGCAATGTTCTTTAATCGTCGTTCTTTAACCCCCGTTGTGTATTTCCCCGACTCTGTCCCATGGTCGACAGCTTTTTCTGGTCTGGGCTCTGCCCCTCCGGCCTACCAACACTTTATCATCCAAGAATGTCCGCGTGATGGAAAGGACTCCATTCCGCTTCTCTCCCCCGACCATCAATAGAGCTCCTGTGCACCGTACCTTAAATCCCCTTTGGATCATCGCTATGTAATAATGGATAATATGAAATAATTGGCAAAATGATAAGCCACTGTTTGAAGTAATACTTGAATATGTGTTTTGCACAATACTCTGTCCCTTTATGTACACTCTTTATCCTCACATAAATCACCCAATTCTCTCAGCATTTTCATATTTCCCCCTCTCTGGGCACTTACTGTTTCCAACATTTGTATGCACCTATCGCCTATTTAATAGTGTTTGTTCAGTGTGATTAAACAACACTGTACACTAAGCATACAATGTGGTGGTTTTTAATCTGTTTTCCATTTCTTATGTATATTGTATTTTCTGTTGAAATTATTACCTACTGGGACCACTTTGCATTATACTGTCACAGTTATGATCAGCACCGAATTTCCGAGCTGGACCCAGTGACCTCATCACAATCTGAGCCAAAGTCCTACTCGAAACCTCGTGCGTCGACATCGACCGCCACTTTGTCACTGAGCCTCTAAGGTCCTGTCGAAACCAAGCTACTCTGCGCTGAAGACTTCAGAGCTGAGATACCCAGAACCAAAGTACTCTGAGCAGAGGTTGACTGAGCCGAAACCAACTTCGGCACCCTCAGAACATCCACCCTCCTCATCTCCTTCCAGGCTGCCGACCACGGCTGCGTACTCTGCTGCCTCTGAGGATCTCAACCAACTAATCTTCTGCAGCTTAAAGAACAGCTCGACGACAGGCAGAGACCAAACGGGTTGAATCCTAGCCAAGCCTCCACAGCAGCATAAAGACTATTGAGGAGGCCAAAAACCCTCCTGTGGCCCCAATGCACTAGAAGACTTGACACCATGACAGAGGCATCTCTCCCTGGCCCTTCCCGTCCTCCTCCTCCCCTCTTTCTTCTCCTCCTTCTTCTCCCCCTCTTCCTACATCTCCATTGCTACCTGTGGACCCTCAGACAGGGTTCTTCACATTTGGGGGGGAGGGGACAGCCCAGGCTCTCCTTACGATCCTAAGGACCCACCGTACAGTCGTCAGGGCTGTGACCCCAGGGACTTTTATGACGTGGAGCCCCCAGCTGACACTGACCCTCTCCTATATCCCACGAAGCTCTCGTCCCCGGACGATACCACCCCATACCACGAGGTCCTACTCAGAGCAGCCACCTTTCACAGGGTGGAACTTCATGTCCAGCATGAAGAAGACTTCCTCATGGAAACCCTCTCCTCTACACAGCGGTCACTCCAGTGCCTTTCCACAATATAAAACAATTGATGGACAGAATGCTACACAATGTCAAACTTCCACCCCAGTACAGAGATCTGGGCCTAAATCCATAGTTTTTTTGCTCCCCATGCCAATCCAGTTCAGACTCAGCCATATGCTAATCAGTCTTGACCCTGTTCCCCATGGGAACAGTCCAGCCCGAACTGCCAGGCCAGGTCCTCCCTGGACTGGAAACAAGCATCCTTGGACCGGTTTCGGGGCTTCACCCCTCATCAGCCAGGCTAGCTTGACCCCAGTGGCATGAAGAGCAGGGGACCCACGTCTGGGCATACCCTTCCCACTCGGGTTGACAAATACAAAAAGAACAATTGATGGACAGAATGCTGCACAATGTCAAACATTCACCCCAGTACAGAGATCTGGGCCTAAATCCATCGTTTTTTTGCTCCCCGTGCTATTCCAGTTCAGAACCAACCATTAGTAAATCAGTCTTGACCCTGTTCCACATGGGAACAGTCCAGCCCGAACTGCCAGGCCAGGTCCTCCCTGGACTGGAAACAAGCATCTTGGGACCAGTTTCGGGGCATCACTCCTCATCAGCCAGGCTAGCTTGACTCCAGTGGCATGGAGAGCATGGGACCCACGTCTGGGCATACCCTTCCCTCTCGGGGGGACAAATGCAGAAAGAACAATTGATGGACAGAATGCCTCACAATGTCAAACATTCACCCCAGTACAGAGATCTGGGACTAAATCCATCGTTTTTTTGCTCACCATGCCATTCCAGTTCAGACCCAGATACTAATGAGGGTTACTAACCCATCCCAGGATGATTGTTTCCGGTCCAGGGAGGACCTGGCTTGGCAGTTAGGGCTGGACTGTTCCCATAAGGAACAGGGTCAAGACTGATTTGCATATGGCTGGGTCTAAACTGGGGTGGCATGGTGAGCAAAAGAACGATGGATTTAACCCAGATCTCTTGATTGGGGAGGAATGTATGATTTATTCAGCATTCCGTCCATCATTTGTTTGCGTAGCACTTTTTGCTCTAAGTGGGATGGGTATGCCCAGACGTGGGTCCCTTGCTCACGGTGCCACTGGATTCAAGCTAGCCTGGCTGATGTGGGGTAATATCCCGAAACCGGTCCCAGGATGCTTTTTTCCGGTCCAGGGAGGACGTGGCTTGGCAGTTCGGGCTGGACTGTTTCCATGAGGCACAGGGTCAAGACTGATTTGCATATGGCTGGGTCCAAACTGGGGTGGCATGGTGCGGAAATGAACAATGGATTTAACCCAGATCTCTTGACTGGGGGTGAATGTATGATTTATTCAGCATTCCGACCATCATTTGTTTGCATAGCACTTTTCGCCCTAAGTGGGATGGGTATGCCCAGACGTGGGTCCCTTGTTTACTGTGCCACTAGATTCAAGACAGCCTGGCTGATGAGTGGTATCATCCTCATTGACAGGTTTGTTTTTGAATTTTAAAGACTGCCCTATTTTTGAACCCTATTGCGATACCATAATCAAACCGTTGGATAGAAAATTGTATTTCCAGCTGAGGGTGGGCTCGCTGCCTCTTAAATCCTTTACATCTAGGTGGTCGAGCTTAGGCGATGATAAGTGTCCAGTTTGTTTATCAAATAGTGAAACGATTGCCCATATGCTATTTGTGTGCCCAGCTTATGCTGCGCCACGTCGGATCTGGTTGAAACCTACATGTAAAATGCTGGGCACGAGGAAGAGCGCGGAGGCAGAAAGGATAATACGTACTAGCACCCTATCGTATATTTCTATAGGAGTTGCAAAATTTCTGGGGTGGGCGTGGGTAATAAGGTTAAACTCACAATAGTACAAGCAAATTTGACTGTTTAAAACTTGATAGCCGTAGATTGATTGATATAATGAAACCCATATTGCCCAGGCAGATGACTTATTTTATTGTCAAAATTATTTGGAAGTGATCTAATGAAATTATGATACTGTACAATTTTTTATTGTGATTCCTTTTTACTTGTTTTTTAGAGCAACTTTTTAACCTTTTTTTTTTTTCTTCTCTTTTTGCAATTTGTTTTAGTGGTAATAATTCTTCTAGGATATCTATTCCATTGTCACATATTTTACTAGATTTTAGTTGTAGTCCGGACCAATCATGTATATATATGTAAAATGCTTTTATGACAAAGTGTCGAATAAAGCTTTTTGGAATGGAATGGTAATACCCCGAAACTGGTCCCAGGATGTTTGTTTCTGGTCCAGGGAGGACCTGGCTTGGCAGTTCGGGCTGGACTGTTCCCATAAGGAACAGGGTTAAGACTGATTTGCATATGGCTGGATCTAAACTAGGGTGGCATGGTGAGCAAAAGAACGATGGATTTAACCCAGATCTCTTGACTGGGGGTGAATGTATGATTAATTCAGCATTCTGTCCATCATTTGTTTGCGTAGCTCTTTTCCACAATATAGGGCATGCTTATACATGCTGGGGTCTTCTTTAAGGAGCCTGTGAAGGCAAGGGTAGTCACACCTTGGGTGGACAAAAAAGGCTTCTCCCTCCGACCCATCCTACATCAGCGGCCAATTATCCCCTGATTCCCTAGTGATCCACACGGCTAGTTAGCATGCCAGTTCACAGGGTACATGTCAGTTCACAGGGAAGACCATTCCCTGGACCGGTAGAGTAAAAAGATTGATACCAGTGGTAAACGTGTTGCAGCACAATCTGCCACCCATTGGTGCATTGCCAATTCTATAGGGCTTCTCTTCCTGTATGACTAGGGTTTACTTAAATCAGATGGAAGACCTCATCCAACACACCAACATCCGCTGTGCTCTAGATGCTGCAAACAAAGCTGCCTGCGCATTAACTACTATTGTCGTCCTATGCCGCCACGCATGGCTGTAAGTTTCCGGCTTTAAGCCACAGTTTCAAAAACACCTCCTAAATGTGCCGTTTGATGGGAGTATCTCTTTGGACCCCAAGTCGATGAGATGCTATAAAAAATCAAGAAGGACACAGACACAGCAAAAGCCATGGCGCCCTCCAAACACCAGCTTCCCTTTGCTTTTTTCACCACTCTCAGAGACTTCCACCACCTTTCCCAGACAACAGCAGCAGACTCCCTGATGGGGTTACTACAGGGGAGGCTACAAAGGAAATATTAGTAGAGGCTAAGGAAAGGGCACTGCCCCCAAAGGGGCTGCCCCTCCAAAACAGTGTTGCTCTTGCCCTTGCACCTGGTCATACAACACCTTTCGGGGGAAGATTGCAGAGTTACCTGCACCGGTGGGCGGAGATCACCTCCCACCAGTGGGATCTAGACACAGACTGTCCCCGGAACATCAGTGTCTCCTCTTGGAGGAAATGCATGTGCTGCTCACCAGGGGGGCCATAGAGACAGCACCGCCTCAATATCGTGGCAAGGAGGTGTGCTCCCTATCATTTCTAATCCCCAAAAAGGGGCAAGGGAGCACGTATTCCAAATGTTGCTGACCCTTTTCCAGCCAGATCGCAAGGTAAGGGTCAGGACAGTAATGTGCCTACTTGGCATGATGGAACCTGCATCGCCATAGTTCCTCACACCAGGTTGCACATGCATCTTTTACAACAGTGCCTAGTGGCGCAGTAGTCTTGCGCAGAGGGTCATTGAGAGGCTCTAGGGTAGATTTGGGGCTATACGCATCACTCTCTACAGTGTTGGAATGCTAACAACCTGTTGCAAGGGCGGCCTTTCCTCAACCCAGTTCCGCAAGAGACCATCACCACCAATGCCTCGCTGACTGGCCTGGGGGGGCGCACCTACAGGACCTCACTATCCAAGGGGCGCGGGCTCCTGCACACCAAGGGTTGCACATCAGTCACCTGGAACTGTTAGCTATTTAACTGGCCCTCAGGGCATTCCTTCCCCTCATACAGCGGAAGGTAGTTCTGATCCAGGCAGACAATATGACTATGTTCTACTTCAAAAACAGGGGAGAATGGACTCACTCCAGTTGTCTTCTCTAGCCCAGGGCATTTAGCGGCGGGTGATATATCACAGCCTGCATCTGTTGATTCAGTAGATTCCCGGAATGGGCAACAACTTGGCACACCTACTCAGCAAGACTTGTCAACAAGTCCACGGACGGGAACTCCACCCCCAACTCCTACTCCCATACTTCTGTGCTTGGGGTTCCTGCAGATAGACCTGTTTGCCACGGCTGAAAACGCGAAATTCCTAAGCTTTGCCTCTAGAGTCCCACAGCCAATCTACTATGGATGAATTGGTCAGGGTTACTTGCTTTCGCTTTTCCGCCTTTCCCTCTCCTCCCATTCGTGGTTTGGAAGTTGAGGCAGACATCCCTCACTCTCATCCTAATAACTCCAATGTGGGCACGTCAGCCCTGGTTCACCACTCTGCTCGAACTCTCCCTAGCCCCTCGCGAGAAGTTCCCCAACCAGCTGGACCTTCTTTCTCAACAGCAAGGCACTCTCAGGCATTCCAGCCCGCAGCAACTGAATCTTACAATTTGGCTCCTGATGTCATAGAATTTGGCTACCTTAACCTCCCTGCAAAGTGTATGGCCATTCTAAAAGAAGCACGGCAGCCCACAATTAGAGCCTGCTACGCTGCTAAGTGGAAAGGGTTCAGCCATTACTGTCTCTCTAGGCATGTTGACCCTTTTGCAACCTCTACAAAGGACATCGTCTGTTACCTTCTTCTCTTAAAGAAGTCGGGCCATGACTATACGTCTATTAGACTTCATTTAACCGCTGTAGCGGCTTACCTTCAAAGTAGGCAGCACACTTCACTTTTCAGAATCACAGTCATTAAGGGTTTTATGGAAGGACTCAAGCGGATTATCCCACCACAGGCACTCTGTTCTGGTCTTTTTTAATCAATTGATGCTTGCTCATTGCATTTTGTTTCTTGGAAGGTGGTTTTCCTTGTGGCCATTACTTCCCTCGTGTCAGTGAGATACACGCTCTCACCTTAGAACAGTGGTCTTCAAACTTTTTGATGCCGAGACCCCCCCTCAAATTTTTTTAGGCGTAAGGGCCCCCTTTCGACAAAACTTTCTAGAACCTAATACTCCTTTCATTGACAACCATAAATGTTCTCCAGAGAAATGGTCAATCTGTGGTTGAACCTCATTAGTACCAGTTTAACACCTAAATATAGTAATAAGCAACAAAAAGGTGACCAGTACAGCTTTACAAAGGGCCTTCTACTGAGTGGCAACACCTGTTGCTGCTTTTTAGTAACTTTTGAACCTTTTGAGTATATACATTTTTTTGTGTGTTAAAATCGGCAGATTGTGCGGCAGATGATGGATTATGTGGCAAATGCGGCAAACCTATACTTCTGATAAAATCGCTGCGGCCGCACAGTCACATTTTTCCAGTGGCCCTTGGTATAATAGCTGTAATGCATGGGCTGCAACTCTATTGCACGGCATTAGCGGAAAGGCATACTATATTTCATGGGATGCTGACTGCTTGGCATTTACAGCTGCATGTAACTGGAGGTATCTGAACATCATTCATCATAATTAAAACATACATACGTTTTTTAGGTCTTCCACAGTCAGGTAGCTACATATAAAATAACGGGCAGCTTCAATGAATGATAAATACATTTTAAAAAGTTGTTACTTAGTGGGAAATGCATTATAGTACATTAGGAAGCCTCTATTAGTTAATGCACTGCAAAGGTCTGTGTGAAACCAGAGAGCCACAGAATTAAATCATGGTTGGTGTGGTGGAGAATAGGGACTTGTGTATTTTTAGTGCTACAAAGTCATAGCCTGTGACAGAAAGCCCTGTGAATATGTACGTCTTTATTTTATACTTGCATTACACACAGTACGAGATAGACCGCTTCAAAATGTGCAAAATGTTTTACGATAAAATGGTGCTTCCAAAATATATGGGCTGCATCCAAAATATATGGGCTTAGTTACAAGCCCCTTGCGCTGCTGGTGTCTCACTTTTTATGATGCTCTGGTGGCACAGAGTCCAGACCTATATCTAGGAGGCCACGCAAAGTAACTTTTCATGGCCTCCTAGATATGGTGTAAGGCAACGCAGCGCAAGTCGATGCTTTGCCTTGCACTACGTCAGGGGGGTGTTCCATGGGCGTTGCTGTGGGTTTTCCCATGGGCTTTGACACATTCCCAGATTTACAAGGATCTGTAAACCTGAGGATGGGTCAAAACTGTACGCTACCCCATGGGATGGGTAGCGAGGAGAAATATCTTTATTTCTCCACAATTGTTTTCACTTTCTATGTGCAGCACACATAGAAAGAGGAAACAGCCTCCATGGATTGTTTTTGCGCAGGAAGGCGTGCCTTCCTGCACAAAAACAATCTTGCCAACAATGCAGACACCCTTGCACCATGGTGCAAGTGTGCCTGCGTTGGTGTTAGGCACCAAATTGTGCATCGGCAGAAAAGACAGGAATGCACCGTATCTTATAAATACGGTCCATTCTTGCCCTTCTGAATTGGTGTCGGGCAGTGCAGCATAAATACTTCGGGGCTGCCCTACACCATTTCATTGTAAATGAGGCCCATAGATTTTAGTAATACCCAAACCCTATGTAATGCATTTGTTTTACATAACTGTCCCTTCAACACCTTCTCTGGGATAGTCAGCACTATGTAAATACAATGACAATTAAAAGCAACCACTTTACAGCTCAGTTAACACTGTGCACTACCACTTAAAAAGATTCAAATGATTCACTCTCCTGTCCTGAGAAATCGAAGCCAGGCAGACAGCTAAACACACCTTTTTGCCAGTGTGCTACTGGCCTGAAAGAAATGCAAATGTGCGCAACAAGTTAATCTGCAAATCCTTTACATTTGCTGATTAACTCGTTGTGCGCATTTGCATTTCTTTCAGGCCAGAAGCACACTGCTAGAAAGGCGTGTTTAGCTGTCTGCGTGGCTTCGTAAGCCCAGTACAGGAGAGTCCCTGAATAACACTACAGGGAAAGCATTTTACCTACCAGAAGAAACAGACTGGGACGGTTTCTTTTTGCAAATGAAGAGGGCGACCCCCTTCTTCTGACTCCAGGGCCCCCCTGGGAGTCGCGCCC
Organism: Calotriton arnoldi; assembly: GCA_963921515.1. Lineage (NCBI taxonomy): Eukaryota > Metazoa > Chordata > Amphibia > Caudata > Salamandridae > Calotriton > Calotriton arnoldi. The sequence goes on from CAWUFW010006993.1 coordinate 394,405, forward strand.
CACAGATTGAAGACCTCTGCCTTAGAAGAATCTTACTTTCAGGTGAGCCAAACTCTAAATCAGGCCCTAAGTCCGCTTACAGCATACAGGAGCATTAAAAATGCTTCCGCCCGCTGGGAGCGGACCTTTCATCTGTTTCACAGCAGACATGAAAACAGATGAAAAAATTGCTCCTGCTTGCAGGGAGCAGCATTTTTAGTTGTTCCCTGCTGGTGGAAGTAATGCCGGTGGAGGCAGAGAACAGAGAACCGGCTGGAAACGCTGGGGCATTGGGGCTCCCCTCGTGGCCTCCAACAAAGAAGAGGGTGCCCTGGGTGGACTCCAGGACACCCACCATATACTGGTCGGGTGCCGGGGGATAGGTGTTCCTGGGGGGGAATAGTGGTCAGGGAGGGGGCCTGCGTGACCCCCTCCCCCTCCAGACAGTGGCCAGGCCCCGAGAGAAGGGGGCCTCTCCCCAATTATTAAAAGATTAGGCCCCGGGGATGAGGTCCTTGGGGCCAATATTGGCCGTGGGAGGGAGGCTATGTGCCCCCCTACCCTTATAAATAAGGCTGGGCCCCAGGAGATGTGGTCCCGGGGCCAGAAATCGGCCTGGGGAGGGGGGCTGGATGCCCCTCTCCCTATTTACAATAAGGCCAGTTCTCTGTGAGATGGGGTCCCCTGGGGTGAAATATGGCCCGGGGAAGGTGGCCATGTGACACCCTCCCCTTCTAAATATGGCCATGCCCTGAAAGATAGGGTCCCAGGGGCCAGAAATATGGCCCAGGGAGGGGGGCCACGTACCCCCCTCCCCAAAAGAATTTGGTGGGCCCTGGGGTTTGGGGTGCCTGGGGCCAAAATTGGCCCTGTAAGGGGAGCTGTGTGCCCCACTCCCAGCTTGGCTGCCTTTGGGGTGGTTAGCAACAACCCCCTGCTGCGTTAAAAAAAACATAGAAATTCACTGAAGAAAACAAAGATTACAGGTACGTTATAGTTAGGAAATAGAATTGAAAAAACCTTAGAAATTCACTAAAATAACAAGGGTTACATGGAGGTTATAGTTAGATTCAGAATTTGCACACACAAAACGATAGAAATTACAGTTAGTTCTCGCAAGTAAATATAACTTGTACCCTGATGTAACTATAACTCCCCCCTCGCCATGCACTTCTAATTACCCCACATATTGCATCACTGATAAAAAAATTATGAAATAATGAATAATATCACTGCAGCATTTACAGTAAAATTATTGATGGCAAAATTGTGCATTGCAGGGGCGCGAGTAGGTAGGTCGGGAAAGTTTATCATTCTGCAAACTGGGTCGTGGTTCTAAAAAGTTTGGGAAGCACTGTTCTATAAAGGTTAGGAGGCACTAGTCTAAAGAGGACTCGGATACAATTCATATACATAAGCTTCAGCTGCAGCATTTTGCCATGGTTTGAGAAAAGACTTGAAAGACATACAGTCTTTAGTGGCTAATCGATCAACTATCACTAATAAATTAATCAATCTAGTTTTACAAATAAACAGTCAGCAAAAAGAACCCCGTCTGGAAAGAAGAATGACGTCACGCAGTTGGATCTCGGGCTTCTGTGGAATTCTCTACAGCGACAACTTCGGAAAAACTGATGTAAATTAGGAATGTGCACAAGTCCCTCTCACAGGAAGAAAAGAATAGGAGGAAGGGTGTATGGTTGGAAAGCAGGACACTTTGTAAGGAAGTGCCTTCAGCTGAAGGGAAACAAGAATGTCCGCTCTAATTGGCAGACCAGAGTCGGGCAATTCGAATATCCAAGTGTCTGCTGAAAGTAGAGCCCATTTTTGCTGTGCGGCACATTGGCAACTCCATCAGGACCTCTTGATTGTTGGGCATTATTGAATTCAGGGGCTGCAGGTTGTTTCTTGGACGAAGTTCATGATATACCCACTCGAAGGAAGAAGAAGCCCAAACCCACCAAAAGGAATGTATGGCACTCTCTTAACATCAGAAAAATTCTGTGAAGAAACCAAGAATTTGATAATGGCAACAGACTTGGGTGATTGTATATTATTCTAGGAAAGCCATGGCTGTTCCAACACAACCCCTTGGTTGACTGGATCTCATATAGTGTACAGTACACTTAGAATTAATGCAAGGATTACTATTTCCCAAAAGAGACTTGTATCAATTCTGAATGCAATAGAAGGGAAAAGCAAAATCCCAAAAGTCTACTCTGACTTCCAAGGTGTGTTCAGTGAAAAAAGTGCCGACACCTTACCTCCCCAGAGGTGATATGATTGCTCTCTGAGCGCATTTTTGATACAAAGATCCCACACATTTTGGTATATCCATTAAAAAGAAAGGAGGAAGAACATCCTAATGAGAATTTAGGCAAAGGTTTCATTAGACATTCTTCTTCCCCAACAGGTGCACCTATATTTTTTGCTTCAAAAGCAAATAGTGATTTGAGACCATGTGTGGACTTTTGAAAAGTGAATGCCATCAGTGTGAGGCACTGATACCCATTACTACTGATCTCTGTCTTATAGGACCAGGCTCGCTCTGCCAAAGTATTCACTAAAGTAGACTTAGGAGGGGCTTGAAATATTATCAGGTGGTAATATGAAGCGGGAGTTGAGTGGAAGACTGCTTTCAATACTAGATAGACACATTTCGATTATCTAGTTATGCCATTTTCCTTGTACAGGACTCTTGCCTTTTTTCAACGCTTAAGTTATTTCATCTTCCAGGAAATATGGGATACATGTGTTGTTGTATATATACATGATATTGTGATCCCTTCTTAGGTTTTGGAAGAGTATAGGCATAATGTCTCGGAGGTTCTAGGTAGACTACGGGCCCAATCTTACTATTCCAAATTAGACAAATACATCTTTGAGACACTATCTTTGGCATTTTTAAGCTTCATACTATCAGACCTAGGAATTAGTATGTATCCAGACAATGTTTTAGTGGTGGTAGAATGGCCCTAGCCACACATGAAGATTTCTGTTTACATAAGAAATCTTCACTAGTTGCAGCACTTTTTCTATACCCTTGCTTCACTTTGTTAAACCTGGGTATTGAAAGTTCTTCCAACATCTTTCTAATGTTGTTGTCATTCTGTTGGATCACAGGGATATTGGTAAACAAAAGTAACTGTTCAAATGTAGTAAGCTGTTTAGACTAAACCATCTATAGGTGATGAAGATTTCACTGCTGGCCTAAATTGTGCCATTGACACATTTGTGCCTTCTGGCAAGAAAATCTTTGATCGTTGTCCATACACACAGAGGCCCGTATTTTGGTGTTTCTTTCATTAAACGTTTGCTAATATATTTAAAATAGTGGCCATGTTACATTAGCACATATATATGAATTGTTTTTAAATGTGCACATTTACTGTGGTACTCTGCAATCTTTGTTTTATAAAATTGCCTCCGAAGTTTCTTAAAGAGAGAATTATCAGTGTATAAAAGTTTAAATTGACATAAATATGCAATGACATTTTCAGAATAATTGTCAAAATGTAGAGCATGTCATTTCTACCACCACCTGAAAGATAAAAATTAAATGTGAAGTTAGTCATGGTGCATAAGCGCTTTATGGAAACACTGCTTATTAAGAGTGAGATAATTATGTAGAATAATGAATTGCTTACTTGGAGTGCGAGTGAGCATTATTGCCATTCTATTTTGAATTCATACACAATTGAAAGTGCGAGGCTTAGCGGATCAGACATTATTTAAGATCACACAGTCAAAGATATTTATCTGTAGGTAAAGTCATAGTTTGCTTCTTAGTTCCTTCAATAAAATCTATTGTTTATTTATTTAAATGAGCTGAACATATTAAGGGATTTGCTTTCTAAAAAATAAATGTTATCATTGAAATTACTAATTGCAAACGTGCATAAATAAAACAACAGCAGTTAAAATTGTTAGAAGACAGTCCTTTATATCCATTTTGAATTTATGTTGCTTTTCAGGTGGCTCACATGACAAAAAGTGAAATATATCTCCAGGATACAGCATTCATTGGGCCAGGACTTCTGTTTCTGGACCAGTACTTCAATGGTTTTATCAATGAGTATATTGTTCTGTGGGTGGCACTGGTAAGCCTTGTACACTTTTCTTTCAGGTTCATATTTTACCAAGTTTTGTAACAATGCTGATATATGTTTATGGACTATGTGCATTCGTTACAAATTTAGGAGGTCTGATTATCTGCTTTGTGAACCAGTAGCAAGCAGCTTCCACTTCTCAAATTGATAAAACTTTGAAAATGGTTATACACTCTTAGCAGCAGTGTACTTTTTTCAGTTTAACAATTTTGTTGAGGTTTTCCTTGAGTTACCAGCATCAAAAAGGTCGGTATAATTGTAAGCTAATAATAGTAATATGAAAAACAAGTTGTAATTTTGGTAAGTAAATTACGAAATTTAAACGTGTATAAAAAGTATTCCCAAAGTGTTTAATAAACAAAATAATTAAAATATACAATATGAAGAGTTTACAACCATTACCACAGAAAGATGCTCTTGAAGAAAGAACATAACCAAAGAATGAAAAAGAGAGAAAGGTAGAGAAAACAGAAAAGGAAAAGAGGAAACGGGATCAAACTTGAAAAGTTTTTATTGAAAGAAGGTTAATAGAAATGTACTTGATGCAAATATGAAAGGGAGAAATTATGAATTAAATATTTCAGGGAGGATTAAAAACATGGTCCTTGAGACAATAAGGGTTGAACACAGGTAGATTTTAATTTTTAAAAATGGTAAATTGCAGTCATAAAATCTCCTTTAATGAGATTTTGTGTGAAAAAGCAAGCATTCTATCTGTTCTGTGATCTGTACAGATACAATTCCAGTAGGATAGATAGACCACTTTAGAAAAGTCCTATTAACATTAGGTGATTTGCTCAATAACAATGGATAAAGGAGATCCAGTATTCTAGTATAGAACCGAAAAATACATTTGGGAAAGCGAGAGGCAAATGTAAGAATAGCATTAGAGCTGTGGGTTCACTTATTGATGAAAAATGGCAAAAGGCCAGGATGGCATAAGGAGAAGTGGCTATAGCAACCCAGTTACTGATAATCCACCTCAAATGTTTTCACCAAGCATACTTTACTCAACAAACTATGGTGCTTTGGACAGATTAACTCCTCTAAATGCCTACGATGGGGTGAACATCCAAGAGATGTCCTTCCCGCAGAATTAGACCCTTCTGGGAGGAGCGGCTACGAGATGGATACCGAATGAAGATCCCAAATTAATCCTGCTACAAATATCCTCTGACCCAGATACAAATAGACACAAGTTAGCACTATTGAACATTGGTTTGTATGGACGAAGGGTATGGGTCACTGCACAACCATGGAGAGCCCCATTTATAAATTATCAGATTACCCTCAAAAGCACACTAAAATATGGGGAGATTGGATAAAGCACTAGATATCAAAAGGGATGGTGACATCTCAACATATCAGATCTAGCCTTTCATCGAGTTAGCAAAATGCTCCCTTAAATTTACACTGCTTTGTTTATAGAAAATAAATTGTTTCTTTAAGATGCCTGACTTCTAAATATGGTGTGTCTTAATGCTATTGTAATACTTCAAATGTCATTTGAATACTACATGTATTACATGCAAATAACCTAGTTACGTTAAGAAAAATAAATATATATAATTAAGGCTTACATTTTTGCTAATCTTTACAGATAAATACAAACTCAGAGCTAGGTTCTAGAAACTGTCAACTTTATCACAAGAAAACAGCATATGACAGAGGTCCCCTTTGTTTTCATGACCAACATAAATCATCTGCAGCATTAGAAATGTTATGCAACTTAACTAATTTATATGCTACGAATGGAAAATAAGTGATTGTGGTGGCTTTGGAAGTTCTATACATCTTAGCCTGTACTTCAATCCACAAATCAGTAGACTGGCATACTGATAAGACTGCCTCCTTCTGCATTTCAGTTGGAGATTAAGGAGTTTATTTAGGGGTTTTGGGAGCTGGAGGACACAGTCATATGGCGTTTCTCCATAATGGTATTCTGCTCGCATCGGCAAAACTGCAGTTTCCGCGCACCATTTAGAGCCAGGGAAACCACTGCACCTTTGCTGGCAGTTACCCTTGACCCAGCAGTCCGCCAACTAAAAGACCGCTGGGTCAGAGTAACGGCCATTCAACCCTATTAAGAGAGGAAAGCTGTCACTTATTTTCCCTGCCCGTGTTCACCATACGAGCAGGGAAAATGATTAATGGCCATTATGCACAGAGTAAAAGCTCCCTGCAGGTGGGGGGGGGGGGGGTCATTTTGTTTTTGTTTTCAAAAAACAAAATCAAAATGTATTGATTCTTTTTTAAAACAAAAATGTTTGCCGAGGGAGTACTTTAAATATGGCGCCTGCTGAGCGTGGGAAGCAGAGATCGTAACATCCACTCCCCCTGGTGAAGACGGCAAGCCACCTCCCAAGGGCCTAAATAAGCTCCTTAGATCTTGAGGTTACACAGTGGTGAAGTTCTTTGGAAATAAATGCAGCTTTCACAATATTACATTCTCAAAATAAAGAACATCATGTGAAGGAAAAACAAAAAAATTAAGTTCTGGAAAAATATGAAATAATTCAATTTCACTATTTTTGAAAATGCAATAAGAAAATAATTAATAGAAACCCCAACTGGTGGAGAGAATGCATTCCTCTTAGTTACAAGTGAGATTTACATCCCATTTCCACTAAACAATGGGATTATATTGCAGTTATTTTCATAACAGTCTTTATAAAGCCATACCATTTATCTCAGGGTACCTACCCCCTGTTGGCTCAGGTAAAAAGGCCCTGCACCTTCCAACGAAGGGCAGCGCAAGCCCCAGAGACCCCTCGAGATGTTAAAGCAGTGGTCTCCTATTGTCCTTCAAAACAAAGATGTGAACCTTCCAAATTCCTGATTAGTTCATCAAGGCCAAAATGATCATAATCTCTGATGCCGCTTTGTTACTGAGGGAGGTTTACTTTTTCCAGGGTAAGGGAACACCAACAGCTTTCTGCAGCACTTTGGTTATTTCCTTCCAGAAGGGAAGAAGTCAAGGACATTCCCAATATATGTGGAGGGTGTCCCCTGTGCCTGCATTCCCTTCATCACTCACCTGAGGCCCTCCAATACATTTTATGGGTCTTAAATGTGGTATAATGTAAAATTTCCTAGCTATTGTGAAGGAAAGGTTCAATTCTATTTTGGACACAGAGGCGAGGATTATGCTTTAATTTCTTTATTTAGCTCAGCAGCCACACTAAACAGCATAAAATTTAAAACGAAGGACTACAAATCCCATGAGTCCAAGTATAAACTTTCCAGTTCGCCAATCACATTCGCCAGTCACCACATAAGAACATCCCCCAAGGACCAGCACTTCCTCTTTCTTCGTACTATAAACTCCACAGTAACCATTCCCTCACTGGTGACGTTATTTCTTTTAATCTCCTGGAAAGACAAAGTATAGCAATTCCACACTGAACCGATCAGCATGATAAAAAAAAATACAAACTGAGTAGACATAAGAGAAAACCATGTAAGCAAATATTTGAGGTGTGCAACCTTTTAGCCTAGTAAGCATCACAACTTAAAGAACATAAGAGAAGAACTAACAAAGCATACTCATCATATAAGCAGTGATTGCTTCAAACAGTTTACAAGGAGAGTAGACGCCTGCAGTTGCTTCTCGGGGGGATAATCCTCACCTCCGTGTTCTTAATAAACCTGAAACTTCTCTTCACAACAGCTAGGAAATTTTACATTGTATGTTAGGACCAAAGGCCCATATTATGCTTGTTTAAAGCGACCCCTGACCTTGACTGGTAGGTCGCTCCCCCACCACACAGCTCCGTCTGTGTGCCCTGCTGCTGCCCCTGATTGTGCTCGTTTTTCCTTTCTGTGCCCCCCTTGCTGCCCCTGATTGTGCTCGTTTTTCCTTTCTGTGCCCCCCTTGCTGCCCCTGATTGTGCTCGTTTTTCCTTTCTGTGCCCCCCTTGCTGCCCCTGATTGTGCTCGTTTTTCCTTTCTGTGCCCCCCTTGCTGCCCCTGATTGTGCTCGTTTTTCCTTTCTGTGCCCCCTTGCTGCCCCTGATTGTGCTCGTTTTTCCTTTCTGTGTCCCCCTTGCTGCCCCTGATTGTGCTCGTTTTTTTCCTTTCTGTGCCCCCTTGCTGCCCCTGATTGTGCTCGTTTTTCCTTTCTGTGCCCCCTTGATGCCCTGATTGTGCTCGTTTTCCCTTCTGTGCCCGTTTCCCGCCGCTGCGCCCTGCGGCCCCGCCCCCTCACTGCCCATTCGCTGCCCCATTCCCTGCTCCTCCCTCCCACCTCCCCATTTATGGCGGCCGCTGCGTGGTGAAGAGAGCGACCCCTGACCTTGACTGGTAGGTCGCTCCCCCACCACACAGCTCCGTCTGTGTGCCCTGCTGCTGCCCCTGATTGTGCTCGTTTTTCCTTTCTGTGCCCCCCTTGCTGCCCCTGATTGTGCTCGTTTTTCCTTTCTGTGCCCCCCCTTGCTGCCCCTGATTGTGCTCGTTTTTCCTTTCTGTGCCCCCCCTTGCTGCCCCTGATTGTGCTCGTTTTTCCTTTCTGTGCCCCCCCTTGCTGCCCCTGATTGTGCTCGTTTTTCCTTTCTGTGCCCCCCCTTGCTGCCCCTGATTGTGCTCGTTTTTTCCTTTCTGTGCCCCCCTTGCTGCCCCTGATTGTGCTCGTTTTTCCTTTCTGTGCCCCCCCTTGCTGCCCCTGATTGTGCTCGTTTTTTTCCTTTCTGTGCCCCCTTGCTGCCCCTGATTGTGCTCGTTTTTTCCTTTCTGTGCCCCCTTGATGCCCTGATTGTGCTCGTTTTCCCTTCTGTGCCCGTTTCCCGCCGCTGCGCCCCTGCGGCCCCGCCCCCTCACTGCCCATTCGCTGCCCCATTCCCTGCTCCTCCCTCCCACCTCCCCATTTATGGCGGCCGCTGCGTGGTGAAGAGAGCGACCCCTGACCTTGACTGGTAGGTCGCTCCCCCACCACACAGCTCCGTCTGTGTGCCCTGCTGCTGCCCCCGATTGTGCTCGTTTTTCCTTTCTGTGCCCCCCTTGCTGCCCCTGATTGTGCTCGTTTTTCCTTTCTGTGCCCCCCCTTGCTGCCCCTGATTGTGCTCGTTTTTCCTTTCTGTGCCCCCACTTGCTGCCCCTGATTGTGCTCGTTTTTCCTTTCTGTGCCCCCCCTTGCTGCCCCTGATTGTGCTTGTTTTTTCCTTTCTGTGCCCCCTTGCTGCCCATGATTGTGCTTGTTTTTCCTTTCTGTGCCCCCCTTGCTGCCCCTGATTGTGCTCGTTTTTTCCTTTCTGTGCTCCCCTTGCTGCCCCTGATTGTGCTCGTTTTTCCTTTCTGTGCCCCCCTTGCTGCCCCTGATTGTGCTCGTTTTTTCCTTTCTGTGCCCCCCTTGCTGCCCCTGATTGTGCTCGTTTTTCCTTTCTGTGCCCCCCCTTGCTGCCCCTGATTGTGCTCGTTTTTTTCCTTTCTGTGCCCCCTTGCTGCCCCTGATTGTGCTCGTTTTTTCCTTTCTGTGCCCCCTTGATGCCCTGATTGTGCTCGTTTTCCCTTATGTGCCTGTTTCCCTCCGCTGCGCCCCTGCGGCCCCGCCCCCTCACTGCCCATTCGCTGCCCCATTCCCTGCTCCTCCCTCCCACCTCCCCATTTATGGCGGCCTCTGCGCCCGTCCGCGCCGTGACCGCGCCCAGCGCCAGACCCCTGGTCCGGGCATCCCCGCGCCCGCCACATCAACAGACGCCGATACGACGCCAGCACCCTCCACGCACTCAACCCCGGAAAAGATCACGCCTGCTACCAGGCCACCCGAAGCGCACCCAAGGGCCCTTCACCTGCCGGAACTGCAGCTTCGCCAGCACCCGCCCCGCCAAACCACCGCCCAGGAAAGAACCCAACTACCTCAGATGCATCCTCCTCAACACCCGCTCCGCCCGCAAACACGCCATCGAACTCTGGGACCTTCTCGACTCAACCTCCCCAGACGTCGCATTCCTGACGGAGACCTGGCTGAATCCCGCTTCAGCCCCCGACAACGCCATTGCCATCCCGGACGGATACAAGATCACCCGCAGGGACCGCACCAACGGAGTCGGAGGAGGCATCGCCATCGTCCACAGGAACACCCTCAGAGTCTCAACCAACACCGACGACACCCTCCGCACCGCCGAACACATGCACTTCCAGATCCACACCGATCCCAACACCACCCTTAGAGGAACCCTCATCTACAGACCCCCCGGACCCCGACCACAGTTCAGCGATTCCATCGCTGACTCCGTCAGCACACACGCCATCGCCTCCACGGACTACATCCTCCTCGGGGACCTGAACTTCCACCTCGAGAACAACAAGGACACCAACTCCACCACCCTGATCGACAACCTCGCCACCCTCGGACTCAGACAGCTCGTGACTACACCCACCCACGCCGCCGGCCACACGCTAGACTCCATCTTTTCCGCAAGCCCACACGTCTCCTTCAACCACACCTCCGAACCCCACTGGACTGACCACCACTGCATCCACTTCACCTACAGGAAGCCCACCACGCACCACCGCACCGAACAAATGCCTCGCCGCTGCTGGAGCAGAGTCACGGAAGACCAGCTAACCACAACCCTCGCCCTGAGCCCACCCGCCGAACCCTCCGACCCCGACACCGCCGCCCGCAACCTCAGACAGTGGATCAACGACTGCGCCAACACCCTCGCCCCGCTCAAGAATCCGCCCAACAGCCACACCAGCAAGAAAGCCACCTGGTTCACCGAAGACCTCCAGGCCTCCAAACGAACATGCCGAAAACTGAAGAAGATCTGGCTCCACGAACGGACAGCGGACAGCTACGCCGCCCACAAGAGCGCCACCCGCAGTCACCATCACCTCATCAGATCCGCCAAAAGGGCCTCACTCAAAGACCGCCTAGACAACAACGCACACAACAGCAAAGAGCTCTTCAACATCGTGAAGGAACTCTCCAACCCCAGCTCCAACACCAACGACATCCAGCCGTCGCGAGACCTGTGCGACTCACTGGCCACCTTCTTCCACCGCAAAATCGCCGACATCCACGACAGCTTCAACACCACGACCGCCCCGGCAACCACCGAGACCACTGCCCCCACAACCACCAACCACCAACCGCCTGCTCTCCTGGACCAACATCAACGACGAGGACACCAGCGAGATCATGAACACCATCCACTCCGGTTCACCGCTAGACCCGTGCCCTCACCACATCTTCAACAAAGCCAGTACAGCCATCGCGCCCCATCTCCGGAAAATAATCAACATCTCCTTCGAGACAGCAACCTTCCCGGAAAGCTGGAAGCACGCCGAGATCACCGCCTTACTCAAGAAACCCAAGGCAGACCCCAAGGACCTCAAGAACTTCCGACCCATCTCTCTGCTCCCGTTCCCGCGAAGGTCACCGAGAAAATCGTCAACAAACAACTGACCCGCTACCTCGAGGAGAACAACATCCTGGACCCTTCCCAGTCCGGCTTCCGCAGCAACCACAGCACCGAAACCGCCCTCATCGCCGCCACCGATGACATCAGGACCCTGCTAGACAATGGAGAAACAGCAGCCCTCATCCTCCTGGACCTATCAGCCGCCTTCGACACGGTCTGCCACCACACACTACGAACACGCCTTCACGACGCCGGGATCCAAGAGAAGGCCCTGGACTGGACCACATCCTTCCTTTCCGGCAGAACACAAAGCGTCCGCCTCGCCCCCTTCCGATCCAAGGCCACCAAGATCATCTGCGGCGTACCCCAAGGCTCCTCCCTCAGCCCAACGCTGTTCAACATCTACATGGCACCCGTCGCCCGACAGCACAACCTCAACATCATCTCCTACGCCGACGACACCCAGCTGATCCTCTCCCTCACCAAAGACCCTCACACCGCCAAAGCCCACCTCCACGAAGGAATGAAGGCCGTCGCCGAATGGATGAGGACCTGAAGCTGAACTCGGACAAGACGGAGGTCCTCATCCTTGGTTCCAACCCTTCAGCCTGGGACGACTCCTGGTGGCCAACATCACTGGGAACAGCCCCGCCACCCACCGACCACGTACGCAACCTAGGGGTCATCCTCGACCCCACCCTCTCCATGACTAAGCAGGTCAACGCCGTTTCCTCATCCTGCTTCAACATCCTCCGAATGCTCCGCAGGATCTTCAAGTGGATCCCCACCGAAACAAGAAAAACAGTCACCCAGGCCCTCGTCACCAGCAGGCTGGACTACGGAAACGCCCTCTACGCAGGAACGACGGCTAAGCTCCTGAGACGGCTGCAACGCATCCAGAACGCCTCTGCACGTCTTATCCTCGACATCCCCTGACGCAGCCACATCACACCCCACCTGAGAGACCTGCACTGGCTCCCTGTCAACAAGAGGATAACTTTCAAGCTCCTCACCCACGCACACAAAGCACTCCACAACTCCGGACCAGCCTACCTCAACAGACGACTCAGCTTCTACACCCCCACCCGCCAGCTCCGCTCGACCAGCCTCGCCCTCGCCACAGTCCCCCGCATCCGGAAAACGACCGCCGGCGGCAGATCCTTCTCCCCCATCGCCGCCAAGACCTGGAACACCCTCCCCACCAACCTCCGACAGACCTAAGACCTACTGGCCTTCAGAAGACTCCTCAAGACCTGGCTCTTCGATCAGTAGCAGCACCACCCTCCTCTTCCCCCAGCGCCTTGAGACCCTCGCGGGTATGTATTGCGCTTTATAAGTGACATGATTGATTGATTGACTGATTACAAATGATGCCCCCCTCATCACGGATTTTAAGTAAAACTTTTTAAAAGTGGATTCCAGTGACCAGTTGGCCGCCCATAAAATATCCTTAAAGCCCCCACTATCAAAAAAGCTTTAGAAACCATGACTCCTCTTACTGAATGGGCACCAAAATCTGGGGTAACGATGCCCGCTTCTGAAATCATCCAATCATACCCACCTGGCAATGAGGGAGGAAAACGTAAACAATTTCTTTAATGCAATCAGCTTTTGTCTTGAACCCACAGGATGAATATCCTCTGTTGAATCTTCATGAGGTCTGATGGAGCGAACCACACACAGCTTTGGGTGATCTTGGAAAGCTGGAATATGAACCGTCCTAATATTGGTTTTGGTGATTTGAGACACCATGAAGGTGACACCATCAGGGGTGAAAAAAGAACATCTGACTCTTTTACATGAAACTAAGCAGATAAGCATTGCAAGCTTACATGTTGGCTCTTTCCTAGACAAAAACCTGTCTTGCAGAACTCCAAGTAACGTAATACCACGTTAGCATCCCAGAGTTGTGAATACCTATACTCTGGGGGTCTTGACAGCCTAATCCCTCTGAGGAGAGACAAACCAGGTGGGTTCCCCTTAAGTGGCTCATGACCTGCGAAATCGCAGAGCCTAACGTGTTTATTGTGAGACATCTTGTGACAAATCCAACAGTATGTTCACAATATGTACTACATCTGGCCCCACGGGATCCAAATTCTGCCTCAGACACCAACGGGACCAACTGCGCCAAGCAGAGCCATACTATTTGATGGTGGAATCTGCCCATGCCTTTCTAATGAGGTCCAAAGCCATTTCTGATAGGTCTGGGATACCCCAGAATCTCCTGTAATCCGCCATGCCATTAGTTTGAGCGTCCAGCTCACCACCAACGGGTGTAAGTTACCCTTGTCAGAATGTTCAGATTCTGGGGAAATAGGACTGGAGAATCCATAGAAAGTTCCGGAAGAATTGGAAAATTCATTTGAGATCGCCAATCCCAGTGTCACCAGAACCACAGATGCCATCTGTCTTCTGACCTGCGCCATCAACCTGGCTTTCGTAGCGAATAGGAGAAAGAAATATCCCCTGAGCTGACCCCAGTCCTGCATTAAACCATTCATCGTCAATGCTAGAGGGTCCAGCTTCCAACTGAAGAACCAGGACTGTTGATAATTGAGACCCGACGCAAAGAGGCCTACATGGCAAGGATCGCTCTTGTTCATGATCATCTAGAATATGGTCGGGTCAAGATTCCTGGCACTGTAATCCTTCAAGTGTCTTGGATTCCAGTCCGCTATGATGTTGTGTTTGCCCGGTAAGTATTGTGCCGTGACCTAAATCTTTGGTCCAAGCAGAAGTGCCAAAAGTCCTTGGTGAGGTCCACCAAAACCAGTGATCTTGTTCCACCGAGATAGTTGATATATTGAACCACGGATATATTGTCGATCTTTAGAAGTATGAAGCATGGCATTCGGTCTCTTGAGCGGGCGCACCGCGAAGGATCCTGCAAGCAGTTCTAATCAGATAAGGTGCAACCTGCTTTCCTGCTGCGACCTAGGGCCTCTGGCGGAGACTTCTCCGCAACAGGCCCCCCAGCCCGACAGGCTCCATCTGATTTTTTCACCATGTCCGAAGCTGAACTGAAGATGGCCTTGCCGTTACATGCCACCTTGTGTCTCATCCACCACTGGAGCTCTGAACTGGCTTTTTCTGATAACCGGACCCTACTCGTGTAAGCGTGGCCTTTATGCAAATCGACTGCTTTCAGACGTGGAAGTTCTCGTTAATGTATGGGACTTGTAAATACCGCCTGAATAGAAGATGTTAGAGGCCCTACTATCCTGGCCAGAAATCTGAGTGAAACATATTCTTTTTTTCAGAGACTGTTGCAGTTCTTTCCTGATTAGAGTCGTCTTCTTTGACCTGAATTGTAGGAAACTGCGATGTGGCTAAAAGATTGGGATTGTAAAGTAGGTGTCCTTAAGGTCTATTCTTGCCATCCAATTTCACGAAGGTAGAATGTCTTGCAATAAATGGAGGCTTCCAACTTGGAGTAGCAGTAAACCACCCACCCGTTGAACTTTATTTATTTTATCACCGAATTTAGGCCCTTGTCTTGCTTTTCGACTAAGAAAAGATTGCCAAGGAACCCACAAGGGATTAAGAGGCTGTCTGCTTCTGAGAAAACAAGGTGTTCTTGGTCTGTGTCTTTGTACTAGAGTTCCGTCAAACTTTATCTGGAAACCTGATACTGTTTGTCACACCAAGGCATCCCCTATAACTTCCCTCCAGTTGTTATGAAGAAGCAGCCCCAGTTCGCGCCCACTTTTGGTTGGGACAATGGGGTACTCCTTACATGAGGCTCTGCTGGGAGCATTGGCAGTACAGGAAAAGGTTCCTCTACCTGCACATCCTTGACCTCCACCTCTGGTCGGGAAGAAGCCTCCAAATCACTTCCGTCTTGGAACTGATATTAATGGTCTCCTTGGAACTTATGGGAGGTTGGGGAATAGGGCCGGCTGAAAGAGCTCCCCCTGCCTCTACAAGTTCCGCCAAAAACCTGTTTGCCGAAAGCCCTCTCCATAGATTGTTGGTCTTTGTCCAACGAGGAAAAGATGGTAATGAATTTACCAAGTTCTTTCATGAAAGGCTTTTTGAAGAGGTTGCCATCCGTCACTGCACCAGCCTCCGAAGTGGCTAGTTCCCCCAATTTTAGATTGATTTTAATCAGCAGCGGACATCGTCTCTTTGTAGAGAGGGCATTGTTAGCATTACGTAGAAAACATATGACCCATTGGGTCCACCCTGCGATAATCTCAGGAGATATGAGGTTGCCAGTGTCTTTTGCCTCTTCTGCCTTCTCTGGAATTTTTCATAAAAGGCCTTAGGACATCAACAGGCGGCCCCTCACCTCTTTATCCATTGGTTTGCGAATATGATCTGCTAAATATTGAGCCTCTTTTGCTGCTCGAACACGCTCTGTGGATCGAGGATGATAGATGTTTCTGGGTTTAGCAAGCCTTTCAGTTCTACCCCCCCCCCCATGCTTCCGTATTAGGAGGAGAATCTAGCCTGGGACATTTGGGGCCTCCTTTTGGCCTCCAAGGTCTGCTAGACCCTGACTCGTCAAAGTCATCTTGCTCAGGGTCCCCGTCGTCCATAGTCTCAGAAGGGGGACAGCGGTCTATCAGGCGACTGGTCCGGCATTTCAAGAATGTCAACCTAAGCCGCCCTAGGTGTACGTAGGAGGGGAGGACAGTCCTTTAGTTGTTGCCTTACCAGGCACCTTGGAGACCTCCTGAGGTTCTAGTTGCCACCAGGGCCTAGTTCTTCACCCAACTGGGGGGAGGTAGGGTTCATGCTGCACTGTACGGCTATCAAGAGTAGGTGTCTGATCAGGGGTTATACAGCTGTGGACATGGCCTGCTGTAACAGTGCATCGACCACATTAACAAACTCCTCATCTAGAGAAAATGGTATGGGATCCCTCCTGGTTCCTGCCATTGCAATCAGGAACAGTAGGATATTATACTGGCAATGGTCACAATACAACTGAAGCCGAACTGTGGGAGTGGCATGGCTATTCCCTCTATATAACATACCTATCATAAATTGGGCTGGGAACTCACTAGGCCTGGGTGACCGATGGAAGCCACTGGGAAATTTGAGTGAGATTTTGCTTGCCACTGACAAATGGACCCAGTGCACAGGTGTGTAGTCTAGAGAATCACCCCTGAACAACCTGAGCATGAGATGTGGAGCAGGAATTCTAAAACAAGAGACTGGGAACCACAGATGAACAATGCATAGTTCGCCCGCTCACAATCCGATCGGATGTCGAACGTGCGAGACAGGAGCGCAAGCGTCTGCGATGTTAACCCCCTTAGCAGCGCTGGCGGGTAACGGCGCTCCGTGGCCTTTAAGTGAGAGGGCCCACCCATGTGGATGCTTAGTTGTCCCAAGCAGTGTGGAAGACCTGGAAGAAAAAAACACTGGTATGGTGGTACCGGAGAGCTGCGGGGGTAGAGCGCTGAGTCCTGTTCATGGTAAGCACCCGCGTTGAAGGGCCCGAATACCCAAAGCCACAATGGTATGTCGCAGAACACTACAGTAAATGATCAGAATGGCAACGAAAACAGTTAGCAGTACATTAAAATAGCATTAGAAGTAACATCATATTAATTTTCAATCATATTAACATTCACAAGGAAGAGCACTTATCTGTGTGCTGAGCAGCGAAGAAAAAGGAAGTGCTGTTCCTTGGGGATGTTCTTATCCAGTGACCGGTCAATGTGATTGGCAAACAGGAATGTTTATACTGGGACTCATGGGATTTCTAGTCATTAGTTTTCAATGTTATGCTGATTAAAGTGGTTGCTGAGCGAAAGAAAGAAAAAATCATAATCCAAGCCTCCGGTCCAGACATAGAACTCCAGTCATAAATTCATTTGTAGAGCATTTCTTTGTTTTTCATACTTATGGAGCATTTATGTACATCTCTTAAACTTTTCCATTCTCTAGACGTGATCTGAGTGTTTAGGTATGTGCCCCATTTATTCTTCTATGCCCAGTTTTCAGACAGGAATGTCTTCTTTAGTAGCTTGTGCAGTTTTTAGATTGTTCACCTCAATCCAATTATCTACTCTGTTATCTTTTTAAATTTGCATCTTAATCTTCGTGGCACCATCCCTTTTCTCTGGATTCATAATCAGGGCCTGATCTGCGCATAGCAGAGTCTTTCGGTCTCTGTCAAACTAAACTCTGTTTTACAGTAATTAAACGTTTTGATATTTAAAAAAAAAAATCACAAATTCTTCTATTCTCTCCTTCCTTCCATTGGCCAAATTAATTCAGATCCATTGCCAGAGTTAAATTTGCATTGTAATGTTTAGGTGTGTATGGGAGTGGAATGTGGTCACACCTCTCAGCGACGTAATCCCAGATAGTCCAAGTCATAGCCTCTGGGGTTGAAAGATATGCATTTCTGGATCTGAATTACTTTCTGCGCCATATCAGATCCCATAGGGTCTGCCCATAGCTAAATGCTCCATGAAACACTAAATTGTATCTGTAACATGCCTAGACCATTCAGTAATTACCCGCAACTGTGCAGCCCAATAATACGCAATAAAATCTGATAGGGCAAGCACATCACCCTATCTGATTTGGTGCAGCAATCTCAACGGCACCTCAACTTTAGCTCCCTTCCACACAAATCTATTTACTGCTTTCTGTAGCTGTCTGAAAAAGTATTTATCTTGATAGGGAGGGCCTGGAACAGATGCAGCACCCTAGGTAATAGTTATCTTAACTGTGCAGATGTGGGCTGTTCATTTAAAAAAACAATTGTATTTCTATTGAGCAGTATAAACCAGTAACAATACAAAGACTGGATAAAAAAGAGAAATTTCAAATAGGGGAGGGCATTCGCGTTTTACAAAGATTAGCATTCTAAAATTCATCAACCCAGTGCAAATTAAAGTGGCGATGTGCAAATGGCAGGATTTGCAATCAATCCATTAGTCTATAATGACCTAATACTAGATGATTAAAAAGTGACTTTGATATAAAAATTAAACAATGAGCCTGGGCATGCTGTGCCCCTCTGCTGGACCTTAGACCATCTTGGTGAGGGACCTCTCTGCCCTGTGCCACACACCTTGTAGGTGGAGGCTGAGAGTGGACCCCTGCCAGCGTTACATCCACCCACGTCCAGGACTCTCCACCAGCATTCAAGTTCCAACGCTCTGGCACATATTGGGAAGCCATTCATCATACTGTCATGACACTAGGTAGATCAGCTAAAGAGAACCCCAGCAGCCAAAGCAGAGATAACATGGTCATCTTTATGTGGCAGAAGGCATCCCCTGCTAATATGGACCCCTCGGGTGCTACACCCCCCGGGTCCGGCTCTGATGACGCCCCCACTGTGCCCATCACGCAGGCCTCCATGAGCATATTTTTACAGGAAATCAGATCCGAAAGTAGGATCACTAAAATCAGATGTCAAGTCTTGCATCCACAAGCTCAAACGTCAGGTCACAGAAATAGGTGGTCGCATGGATGAGTTGGAACGTACTGTTGATGCCCGCTCAGAGGAACACGAGACACTATGGCGCAAAGTATCCGTCCTTTGAAGAACAGCAAATCGAACTGCAGTTGAAACAGGAGGACCTGGAGAACAGAAGCAGGAAGAGCAACATTCGCATGAGGGGCCTTCCGCGGGGCGCAGAGGACATGAACTTAATGGCCTTCACGAGTGGGCCTCCTACACGCCATCAGGGGCGATGACAATGCCTCCCTTCCGGCGTTGGTCACAGCCCACTGGGTGGTTCTGGTTCCAGGCCGCCCTGATGCCGCTCCAGACATCCTAACGAGGGTGAATTTTTTCACCAAAAAAGAGGCCATCCTTCAAGCCTCGAGGAAGAAAGCGGACATAGTCTTTCGAGGGCACAAGATCCAACTTTTCCAGGACCTCGCGTCGATCACTCTACAGAGGCGCAGAGTCTGCAAGCCCATCACTGATAAACTATGGGACCTTAATATCTGCTATCAGTGGGGCCATTCCTTCACTATCATTTTCACCTGGGAGGGCAGGCGCAAGGTCATCCAATCCTTACGAGAGGCCAAGCAACTCCTGGGCTTGACACCTGACTCAGAGGGGGATGATCAACTCCCAACTTGTTCCCCCAGCAGGCACCCCCTGAAGCCACAGTGGGCTACAGTACAGACCTCACGCTCCCACAAAAACAATAGGAACCAGGCCTCCCAAGAAGCCAAACAGGATATCCAGCACATCCACAACATGGAGAGAGGATCCTCACCTAGCCCCTCGATCTTTGGATCTGGGGCCCGACTGGCGACATGCATCTGGATGCCCTCCCCGAGACCTGCTCAACCAAGTAACCATAACCGGGAAGCGGTTCGAGCACCTGCCACCATCCCTTGAGACCAGCCTAGTGCCCCCTCGATCTATCGCATGGCCCTCTGGACTACACTTGGCAGCAATGGACTCAGAAGAGAACGACATAGTCTGGCACTCCAAAACTGCTGCTGCTCCTTAGTGGACTGCTTCCTTCCTCGGCTGTCGCAGGCAGCAGGACTGGTAGCCCCTGAGACTCCATTCCTCTTCACGCCCCCACTGATTCAAGCCGTAGGAGAGTGACTTCTCCTGAATGGCCTCCCTGTGGGAGTACTGGCCGTTCCAGGACTTGAATGGAACAGTTTAGCCCTGCTGGCCATGTCGTCTGCTTTTGTTTAACTTCTTTTCTCTCCCTCTTTGGTTGTTGAGCATGCCGGGGATCCCCTTTCTGCAACACCTATTCCCCTATCCCCCCCCTTTGACCTACACCGCAAGAAGGTTGGCAAACATTTGCTCCCCGGACCTCATCCTTTGGGCCCCTATCTCCACCAATCCTTGCCTCTCCCAAGTGACTGGGCCCATCACTCTTTTGCCCCCAGGGTCCCTGAGGAACTGTACACCTCTCTGCACAGCGCCTCTTCTATCCTTGCGCACACTCCAAAGGCACACATTACTCCTCTCTTCCATGGCTGGCAATCCACAGATTAAACTCTTATTTCTTAGCACACAGGGGCTAAATGGGCCTAACAACCGACGCAAGGTATGGTGCTAACTTCTTATGCAAGACCCCGATGTTATATTCCTGCAGAAGACCCACCTACTCTGCCGAGACGTCCCCTGCATGTCCCACCCAAAATATCCCTGCTCTCGGAATCTGGCATCTGTTGATTCTCCCCTAGCGTCTGGCCGCTGCTAGTGTTATAATACAGGTACTAGTTCCCAACCTTCACCCTCCGATTGTTTATGCCCCCTCAAAAAAAAAGCTTTAACAAACAACCATTGCAATAGGCAGAAACAAGTTGCCAGCATTGCAAGAACAAAAGAAAACTGAGGAAATGTTTTATTGTAAATACTTTTTTTAATATGGTCGTTCAGTTTTACATAATGCCTTCTTGGTCATATATAAAGTAACAAAAATGCTTCTGACACTTTTTTATTCTAACTTTTCAGCATGCCGCACAGCAGCCACACTTCTCTACAGCACAGCTTGAAGACATTGGCAAAGTCAATAGCTCTGGCTAAACACTTATAAGGCCCCAAAGGCGAGACCTATTGGCTATGCCAATGCTTGTTCAAGTTACGTCTCTGAAGAGACGAAACAAGGTTATGCATCGGAATGGGCTTTGGCCCTAGCGCCGGCAGTATATCGCAATCAAGTGGGCTGGGATAGAGATTCTCCGGCACATGAGATTCCTTTGCGTTCAATGTCGCAGCCTCAGGCGCAGTATCAGATTAAACGCAAGGCGAAAGCGTCCATTAGTGACATTTTGGCCCAGTTGGAATATCAGGGTGTAATTTAACCCTATGTTTCATCAATGAATAATCCTCTCTTTCCGATATCAAAACCGGACGGTTCATATCGCATAGTTTTGGATTATAGAAATTTGAACAGTCATGTTTGCACGTTTGCCGTTCAAAACACCCACAGCTCTGCGTTAAACAATATTGTCCGTAAAAAGTATAAAACAACTTTGGACATTTCCAATGGATTTTACAGTCACAATTTGGCTCCTGAGAGCCGTGACTGGACCGCATTTACTGCGGTCGGCAATCAGAAAAGATTTAAAAGATTGCCTATGGGCTATAAGAATAGTCCTGGTCCGTTTGCTACGCGTGTTGTGTCACTTATACACAACATAGATCCTGATGCTTTCTCTTACGTCGACGACATTTATTTGACTGATGACGTATTGATACCGCATCTGGTGCGTGTTGACCGCATCATCTTGTCCTTTGCAGACTTAGGGTACAAGTTTAATTTTGCTAAGTCGCACATCGCCTATTTGGCGGTTCTCTTTTTGGGTTACAAACACAACAATGAAGGGAGGGGGTTAGCCCCCTACTTTCTGGAAAAATTTGCTCAATTACAGCCTCCTTCCACTCTTAAGAATTTACAATCTTTGCTGGGTTTTTTTAATTTTGGGAGGACATACATTCCTGATTATGCTCAGCGTATTAAACCGCTTTACACATTGATACAACCCTCTTTTTCGTCTTCCAGCTGGCTTCCGTAACATACAGAAATTCTTCGGTCCTTGCAGTCTGATC
This sequence comes from Calotriton arnoldi, assembly GCA_963921515.1. Lineage (NCBI taxonomy): Eukaryota > Metazoa > Chordata > Amphibia > Caudata > Salamandridae > Calotriton > Calotriton arnoldi. The sequence goes on from CAWUFW010006993.1 coordinate 416,367, forward strand.
TGCTAGCGGCCAACTTCTTGTTAACTCGTGACAACACAACTAACTTAGTCATACGGATGTACCTGGTACAGTGGGTTTCATTTACCTGACGTTCAATGAGGGAGATACAGTCCCCATTGCCTACAAATCGCATTTGTACACCTCAGCAGAGATGCGATTTTCACCCGTTGAGAAAATTCTTACAGCAGTACAGATGGCGATCCTGAAGGAACGCTCTTTGGCTCAGGAAAAACGCATTCTTATGGTATCGCCTGTGCCTACTCTAGAAGCGGTCACAAAGGCGAGCGTACCGAAATTTAAAGCCTTATACCCGCGTTCGATTCAATGGGCAAGTTCTTTGACATCGGCTGATGTCACTTTCATCTTTGACCCATCCTTGCAGACGCAGGAGTTTTTACAGTACGAACAAGTTCATCCTGCGCCACAGTTTTTGCTTCCTCTTGACCAATACAAATGTATAGTTTATACCGACGGATCTGCGCAGCCAGCCATCGGTTCCAAACACGCTTACTCACTGCCTGCGCTATTGTGGCGGGCTCTATAGTTAACGGTGTGTTTAAGTCTTCCTTAGTCCACACACAGTCCCTTGGTGACTGCACGGCTCAGTGGGCTGAGCTGCAGGCTTTAGTATTGACTCTCGATTTCGCTGATCCAGATGTACCTACACTTATAGTGTGCGATTCTTTCTATTGTGTACAGTCCTTTAATGACAATCTGTTCTTTTGGTCTCAAAACGATTATCGAGATTCTAAAGGTAGTGCAATCGAGCATAAAACACTTTGGGTTCGAGTGGCAGCTCTTAAGGAGAGTCTGCCGCTCACACATGTTATTCATACTCTTGGCCATCAGAGTGTGGGAGCACATGCTGTTGGTAATTCTCTGGCTAATGAAGGTCCATGACTAAAATTGATAATGAAATTCTGGCTGCTATAGCTGCTACGAGGGATGGGACGGCGTTCCCACAAGGTTTCCCTTCTAAGTGTTCTTATCATTTATCACCGGAACAAGTTCCCTTTGCTTCCATTCCGACCGTTGGGGATCGGCTGATTCTCAACGAGGACCGCAGGCTTCCTTTGATCATTGCCGCACATGAAGGCATGGCTTCTGCTCATGCTGGAGTTTCTGCGACAGTGTCTCTTTTACAACAGCGTTATTGGTGGCTTGGTCTGTATAGACAGACTCGTAATTATGTTCTTTCTTGTGACATTTGTCAACAGATTAAACCGTCTACGGTTGCGCGTCCACCTCACACTCAGCTAAACATCTCTAATCAACCATTTGGATGTATTTATCTTGATCACTGCGGTCCTTTGATGTCAGACACTGCCTATAAACATATTTTGGTTGCAGTGGATTCGTGCACTAGATTCCTTTGGGTTTGGCCGCAACATAGTGCTGACGCTCAAAATGTCATTAGAGATTTGCGTGTCTTTATCGGAACATTTGCGTGTGGTACCTTCCATTCTGACGAGGGTCCTGCGTTCGCCTCTAAGGCTTACAAGGATGCAATGAGGTCGTTGGGGGTGCTATTGTAGTTTTCGTCTCCATACAGGCCTGAGGGCAATTCTATAGTGGAACGAATGAACAAGGACTTAAAGCAATCTTTGACAGCTAGGTCTTAGGTACTGGCAGGGGTTGGCTGACTCATTTGTATGGGTTTCAACGTGCACTAAATAATCTCCCAAGAAGATCTCTGGGTGGGCGGACCCCATACAAAATGCTCTTTGGCATCAAAATGTTTGTGCCAGACCTTGATGGTCTAGACGTTGTGGCGGCTGCCGCAACATTTGACGTAGATAACCATTGTGCTATGTTACAGGATCTACAAAAGACTCAAGACACTCTTGCTAGAGCTGAGTTGCACTCGTCCGAAGACACAGCGGTGCTGATCCTGGTCACTGGATGGCTTCCGCATGTTGGTGATCTGGTCCGGGAGAAGATAGAGAACAAAAAAGAATTTGGTCCCTCCTACCGTGCACCAGTCCCAGTTCTTGGATTAAAGGGCGCTCGAACTGTGATTTTGCCTCCACTGCCTGGACGCAAGGAGAATCGCTACATTTCCATTGAACATGTCAAGTTGCACCATTTGGCCGATACTGAATAATATGCCCAAACCCGCCCCGCAGAGAGATGTTTCACTTCCTGTGAGGTCTTCGACGACGACTACCGTACACCAGGAGCGTGAAGCAGAAACCTCAATTGATATGCTGCCTGTTTTGTCCTCATCATCTACGGCTACACCTCGAAATTATGACTCGCCGTCAATGGAGCTTACTGTGGACATTCCTACACGTGCGCTCCAATCAACTTTTAATGCTGACCGTCCACCTTTGTATCGACTAGGAACTGTGGGTTATTACATGGACAGAGACAATTTTTCTTTGCCTTCCTCATCTTCTTCATCAAATTCAACTACGGAGGAACCCCCCAAGAGTTTCGATTTTCTTTTGCTGGTTTCGCAGAACTTATCTGATTCCTCCTTGGACCTACATTTGGATAGTTCTTACAACGGTGTTTCTATTTATGTGGATTGGGTTTTTAACTGTCTTTCTCCTTTTGATTAATGGTCATTATTTACCTGAACGTTCTAATGTACATTTGGTTGATGGTGTTTTGGCCCCACACACCTCATCTCATATGATATGATGAAAAGGGATCAATCCCATGTTAACATTTCAGCTGTGCCGGTAGTGGATGGCATTGTTTGGGATAAGGTCCAATACGAAATATACGGCCCGACAGACGATTAGAATGCCATACGTCTTTCGTGTTTCATTCGGTGATGTCATCACCCCTGGACTGCATTCCGACGACTGGGATGTTAATGCCGTACATCCGTTATTTTCAGATTTAAAATATTACACTGCTTTTGAAACTGAGGATTTATATTTGAATTCTGCCAATTATGCTGATTTATTCTGTTTTTCAACATTATGGTCATCATTTTTTACATAAATCAAACACAGTACGTAGTCAGGTTAATTATACACAATGGGAACATTGTCCTGCCACATTTCAAGGTGGTTCACAGACACAGAAAAATAAGTTTGTCTACTTTTCAGGTTATAATCTATCGGACCAGAGATCATATTATTATAAAATGAGTGCTCAAACACACACGAAATTCATGCTCACCCATACTAAATTGGTATATTCTTCGACTTTAATAACGGATTTATCATTGAAAGGTTATGATTATTGGAAAGACACGATTGATTTGAAATCAATATGGGGTACCAAAAATTGGCAGGTGCAGGGAACTGAATCATTGCATTGTGCGTGTTTGATACCGTCGCATCTGTTATTTTTGAATCAGACAGTGCAACAAACTACATGTTTTGGTTTAGCTACTGCTAAGAATTTAAATGTGCCCTCATTTTCTTCATTAGCAGCTTATGACGATTTGCATCAATATACAAATTATTCTTTCGAGGACTTACAAAATATAGTCCAAAATGGTACCCTCAATTTGACCAGTATTGCACCCTTGGGATGGTTAATTTGGCCACTCAGTACTAATGCTTGCCAGTTGCGTTTTTCAAATTCAACGGGGGGTTTATGCTCAGTAGACCTGACCCTCGCTTTCCACAATCACATACAGTTGCTACATATTCTGTAGGTAAATTGTGTCAACAGTGGTTGGGACAGTCATTGTTATCCTCTGTGAAATAACATCTTTCACATTTAAATGGTGACATTGATTTGGCAGATTTCCTTTTAGGACCACGGTCTCCTCGTCCGAGGCGATTTGCGTATGCAGCCTATAACGAAATCTGGAAGCTGTCCCAAGCGGAGGCTGATTCAGATTGCGCCAAATAGATCAGGATAGCCTGCGTAAAGTTTTGGATTTAGTAGACAACAGCATAAATACTCTGTCTTCTCGTATTTACACTTTGGACAGTATTGTTTCATCTGTTATTGACATTGTACAGAATTATGTCTCTGTTTTGTATCATGGTCAAAATCAGTTGCGTTCTGTAATGCAATTTGGTTTGACTTTGCAAACATTGAAAAATGGGAAAGTTCCTTGGGATTATTTGAACACAACTGCCCTATTTTTACCTTTTAATTTGACCGATCAACAAAAGCTTATGTCAATGAAAGATTCCACATACACCTTGTTAGATATTGAGAAGTTACAACATCTACCATTTTCAATAGCAGAGACCGATTCCTCGGTATGGTTAATACATGGGGTTATTTCTTTACCCATTTCCCTCTTTCAATTTAGTGCATGTGTGAAACATTTTCTTATCGGGAGGTTTGAACCCCTGGGCAGTACTTTTCTGCATGAAATGTGGTCTTTACCATTTACCTTTCACTGTTTGCGCGACGATAAAGAGGTTTCCTGACCGGGGAGGATTGTGATTCTACAGTGGGACACGCTTTAGTTTGTACACAAGTTCAGCTGCACGGCGCTTGCCATGTATCAGTGCCTAATTTAGCATGTTTTCTAAAAGGAACCCCAGTTTCCTCAATAATTCCCACACTCACATTGCTTTCTAACGGTAGTTATCTTATCCTAAATAACCGCAACTGCTGCGGGTTACGGGCAGGGATTCCGTACATAGTTACGGTTTCCGAAAGAGTTACTTGTTGCAGCATTGTTCTTTTTCCTCCCCCGCATGGGATTGTAGATAGCTCGCTGTGGCCTTCCATTCCCACTTTGAAAACAGACTTCAATAAACTGAGCAGACTCAAAGCGCTATTGTTTCTACAAGAGGTCGCTCTCACTTCTGCTCAAGAGACCTTTGAATTGCAGGTGGCTAGAACGTCTAGTGAAATTCAGTCACTGCTGACTACGAATCTCCCACTACATTTTGGGGAACTGATTCACCAAATAATTAATGCGTCTGATACTGAAGGTCTTTCACATTTTTTAAAACTTGTAGGCTCCGGCCCTGTTTCATCTTTTCAGACTATTTTTGGAGTAATACCGGCCTTTATACATTCTATTTTTTCCAGCGCCTTCTGTGGTTTTCCGCTTATCCTATTATTGGCGTGTGTAGTGCTGGTACGCAATGGAAGTCCATCCTGTGGTTCTGCACAGACCAGTCCTAATGTGACTTTACCATGAACGAATACAACAACTATTTGGATGCTTGCCATTGGCCACACTGAGCGTGAGCTATAGGCTTACCTTTTGTTTCGCTTACTTCACTTGCGTGCAACCTGTGTTCTACTGTCGTCGGTGCCCAATCTACTGGGCCTTGGATATCTGCCTCTCCACTACATCAGGCGCTGACCCCGATTATGATCTGTTGGTGGGTCCCTTGATGGCCCATGACCAGGACTGTTCTGGTGATGCCCGTATGATGCGTGCAGCTGCACTTGGAGTGTTGGAATGTTGGGATACCTGTTTGAATACACAGCGCCTCTTGCAGGAAAGTTTCATCGAATAACACACAGATTGCCCTATTCTGCTGCTGGATGCATTGGATTACGAGGAACATGAATGTTCATTCACTCTGCTCAATTGGCTGGCATCCCTCTTTTTTCTTAACGACAATGATGCCCTTTTGGAACGCCTCGCATTCCAAGGTGCACATGACTTTTTGGATTTTTATGACTAAACTACATACATATATCTATATATATTTTATTTTTTATTTGCCCCGTCTTTTGATTGACTCTATTTTGAATGGAACATAATGCAATTTGGCTCTGCTTATCTTTGGAACCTGTTTGTCTATTAACTACTACCTGGCCAAGGGGAGGGTGTCACGTGATTACTAGAGACTTTATCGACATCTTTAAGTTAGCATGAGCCCGGTAGCCATGATGCTGCTTTTGTGCACGGCACTGCATGTCTTTATTTTGCACGACTCTGTTTATGAGAACTCTCTGCTGTGCTCGTTCTCTGCCTGTTCCTGGAGTTTAGTCTGAACATAGTGAGCAAGGTCGATAAACACTGACTCTTGTTATTCTGTTTTGGTCAGGCCCTAGCACTTAGACAAAACATACTAATGCAGCTGTTTTTGCTGGAGACTCATACTTCGATATTATGAAGATGCATGATTAGGTGACACACACTTGGAGAGGGACCTTTCCAGGTAGAAGAGCAACACGCACCTGTGATGTAGAAATACGATCTATGTCCTAAGGTACGGGGTCTGCTGACAAAGCCCAGAGATCTTCTATTAGATAATAATACTTCTGCTTACCAAGGGGAGGGTGGATAGGCCCTATAGTCCTTTATTCACTGTCTTTATAAAATGATATCTATCTTTATGATATATGGCCTTGCTACAATGCTAACTGTATTGATATTATGGATTCTGCTGCTGGTGGTGGCTCGTATACTGCATTTTAGAGCACGTTAGTTAAAATAAATATTTTAAACTATTTCCGTGTTTCTGTCAGATCTTATTGTGGACAAGTACGATAATGTGAGCGAAAAGGTGTGTCTTGTTACTGCGATTCCTGAGAGATCTGGGAGTGTTGTGTTCTGGGGTGTCTAATCATTGGTTTCTCCATTTGTGAGCAGGAGAGCGAGTGAGACACTATAGCTAGTCGGTCCTGGGTTCGTGGGCACTAAGGTGGTGGGAAGGCTTAGCCCCAATACACCGAGGTCCCATTTTCCTGCGCATAGTTCTGTGTATGTGCAGAATCCCTGTAACAAGCACACATTAAAGCCCTGGAGCACCTCGCCCACTCTGTCCCATCTAGATGCACCAAGCAGTAGTCAACTAAGAGCGCTTCCGACAAATAAGGTCGAACGATCATTGCTGGCCCTAAAGCAGAAATACTATGAAGGGGGAGACAAAGCAGGCTCCTTATTCGCGCGCAAACTGCGCCAACAAACCGCGCGAGCACACATCTCTAAAATCAAGCTGGGTGACAGAACATGGGCCACCAAGAAAAAGGCTAAACAGGTGTCCACGACTTTTCCTGAACTCTCTGTAGTGAGCATCACCCCCCAAGAAAACATAGACGCGTACCTCAAAGACTGCCCCGGAAACCCTAAAACCCCTTAATTCGGAGCTCCTGGATGCCCCCAACACTTTAGCTGAGCTGCACAAAGCCTTCAGGTAACTACCGGTGGGTAAAACTCTGTGCCCTGATGGCCTCCTTGTGGCGTTCTAGCGTAAATTTCTCCCCCCAACTCCAGGTCCACTTGCTGGCCCTTTTCAACTCTTTCACTGCAGACACTGGTCTAATACCTTGCATGGCGACGGCGGAGATCATAATTATACCCAAACTGGGTAAAGATCCCACCCTATGCGCCTTTTACTGCCCGATTGTCCTCCTGAACAAAGACGCCAAGATCTATATCAAGATCCTCATGAATAGACTGGAGCCCTACCTTCCTGGTCTCATTGGCCCGGATCAAGTGGGATTCATCTGGCAGAGACAGGGAGAAAACGACATTCGCCCCCTTGCCCATTTAGTAGAAAAAACCCACCGTCACAACATTCCCGCTTTCTTTCTCTCGAAGGAGCGACTGCAGAAGCTGATTTTGGACACTTTGTCGTCCTTGTAGAGGTGTAAGGCTGGTTAGCTTTCTGGTGTTGGGCAGGAGCTGTATTCTTCTATTTCCAGCTATGATTCTTCTGATGTGTCATCTCTGGGCTCTTGAGAATGTAAAGGGAAGTATGTTTCTTAGGTTGTGTTACCGGGGATTCTGTCCCATGTTGGTGATAACATGGGGTTTCCTGATGATGAGGTGGCCGGACCTTCTACTGACATGGTGCTGCCTCTGTTTTGGAATCGTTCTACTAGAGCCTTGCCCATTCATCCTTTTGTGATGGATGTTCTCTTACATGAGTGGGAGGACCCGGAGCGTATTTTGGTGCTTCGCTTCATGTCCACGCTTTCTTCTTTGATGGCATGGAGAAGAAGATTCCTGAGTCTGTACATGTGGCCTCTGTTGTTGCCAGTTTGGTGGGGCGCCCATCAAAGGCAGAGGATAATGTCCTTAAGTATTGAGCGGATAAGACGCTTGACTCCTCGTTGGGGAAGGCTTATGAGGGGTCTCATCTTGCCATTCGTTCTGGTATCTATGGTGCCCGTGTTGCTCTGTCCTTATTGTCGGGATTCAAGACGCTGTTCACGACTATGCATGAGGGTGGGCATTGTCCTGGATTGTTGGAATCCATGGAACGCCAGACTGAGTTTCTTTCTGACATTGCATTCGATTCAGTCAGAGCATCGGTATTGTCCTGTGGGGCTTCCATTGCGGCCAGGCGCAACATGTTGCTGATGGGATGGAACACGGATTCTACTCAGCTGTCCATGGCTTTGAGGTTGCTGGTTACTGGTCCAAGACTTTTTGGTAAGAAACTTGAGGAAGAGTTGCACAAAATCTTCAAGAAGAGGAAGCATTCTTTTTCCTTTAGTAGACATCCTCAGCAGAAGTGGTCTTCTCCTCTGCTAATTCCTTTTGTCAGCCTTCTCTTAGGCGGAAAGGTGCCTTCCAGGGTCAGTGTTTCCAGGGTAAGGATTTTCAAGGCAAGTTTCTGATGAATCCCAGTCAGGAGCCCGGAATCCACATCAGTGGCCTGACTATGCTGCTGCAGAGGTGCCACTTGGCATGTTACCCGAGGTTGGTGGGAAATTGCTTCATTTCCTTGTACACTGACGTCGCATGACATTGGACACATGGGTGCTGAGTGTTCTTACAGATGGTTACCGGATCGAATTTGTGTCCTTTACCCCGTTGTCGGGGACTGTGGTGACACCTCTTCCAAGGGATGCTCTCAGGAGGAAGATGGGATTCAATTGCTCCTCCGGAAGAAGGCGATTGTTCCGGTTCCATTGCAGGGAGGGGAATGGGCATTTATTCTGTCCTGTTCCAGGTCCCAAAGGTTACAGGGGGGCTCCAGATAGTGATCACCCTCAGGTCCTTGAACCGTTATGTCAGGAAGATTCCATTCTAGGTGGGGACCCTGCAGAGGATTATCCCGTTGATTCAGGTGGGTTTTCTGTTGGCTACATTGGATCTCCAAGATGCCTGCCTCCATGCCCCAGTGGCGTTGAGGTTCCAGGAATGTCTACGTTTCTCACTGGGGCAGGTTCGTAATTGGCAGTTTTGTGTACTCCCGTTCGGCCTACGTTATTCGCCCTGAGGCTTCACCAAGGTGGTGGCCCCTCTGGTGGCTCACCTTCATCTCCGGTGGGTCTCGGTATATCTGTCCCTGGACGACTGGCTGGTCCAGGCCCCTTCTGTTCAGGTGATGTAGCAACATCTGGGCTTGACCATACGTACTCTGAATAACCACGGTTTCCTCCTGAATTTTCCAAAGTTTGGTCTCCGGCCCTCAACCAGAAAGTCTTTCATTGTGGCTGTGTTCGACTCTGTTCTGGGAAAAATGTTCCTGCTGCAATCCAGGATCTAGCAGCTGCAAGGATTGGTGCTGTCGATGTTGTCTTAGATGTCTGCTACGCTAGCTCAATGGATGGAGGTGCAGGGGCACTTGGCGGCTTCTGTTTTCACGGGGCCAGGTTACACCTTTGACCATTACTGTGGCACCTTCACCATTTTGTGCGGTTCCCGATTCTGGATCTGTCCTTGGAGGTCCCAGTTCCTCCGGGTGTTGTGCACAGCCTGCAGTGGTTACTGGTCTCGTCGAATCTCATGAGATTGTTACATCCTTCTCCTCCGACTGTGCTGCAATGGATGCCAGTGCTCTGGGTTGGGGCACTGCTGTGGGTCCTATGTCCGTTCAGGCTTGTTGGACCAGGTCGGAGTCCCTTCGTTCCTCTGTCTAGAGGAAGCTATCTGCTGTGGGGAGGGCCCTTCGATTTTTCGTGCCACGCCCGTTAGGTGCAATGTTCTGGTGCCATCCGACAACACGGTTCCTGGGGCATATGTGAACCATCGGACCATCACTCGCAGTCGTTCCTTGCATCAGGTGGGTTGTGCTGTGGCGAGTTGTGTGGAGCGCCATCTCCATGCCATTTCTGCTCAACACATCAGGGGCATGGCCAATGTGGTGGGGGCTGCTCAGAGCCACGAGTTTCTGTCCTCACTGCATCTCTGTCTCTCGCCCAGGGTGTTTCGCATAGTCTGCCGGAGGTTCGGGTGTCTGAATTGCAACCAGGACCAATGCTCTTCTGCTGACCTTTGCTCCAGGATTCCAGAGGTGGGAGCCTAGGCTGTGGCTGCCTTGTCGATCCCTTGGTCTCTTCTGTTGCTGTATGCTGTCCCTCCTTTTCCCCTCCTTCAGGCATTTGTTGAAAGTCCAACAGAAGAAGACACATGTGGTGGCAGTTCTTCCATTTTGGGCTCGAAAGTCATGGTTCCCGTTGTTGACGGCTCTGGCGTGGGTCCACCTGATGTTGCCTCAGAGGCTCTCTCCAGTCTTCAACCGCTGGTCCCTCTGTCCTTGGTGGTCTGGAAGTTGAGCAGCAGACCCTGGAGAAGCTGGGTTTGCCTGCCCACATTCTTTCGGTGGTCCAGGGTTCTCATAGGGGTTCTACTTTGTCATCTTTTCTTCAGTTCTATTTTGATGGCTTTCTTGGGGCTATGCTCTTTCTCCTTTGAAGGGTCAGTGGTTGGCTATTCAAGCTTTCAGGGATTCTGTTTCCTTTTCCTTGGATGCCGGGCTTTTGATTATCCAGTTTTTCTGAGTTTTTCTCTCACCTCCCCTGCAGACTGTTCTCCTGTCCCTGCATGGGGTCTCTCTCTGGTCCCTCACGCTATTCAGTCCTCTCCTTTTTGAGCCTTTGCTTCCGGTGAATTTTATGTTCCTTTCCTTTAAGGTGATTTTCCTATTGCTGTTACATCGGCCAGGAGATTGAGGGAGCTTTCTGCTTTGAGCTGTTCTCCTTTTCTGTGGTTCTCAGAGGATGCTGTGGTTTTACGTTTGGCTACCGGCTTTCTCCCTGAGGTTCGGTCTCATTTTCCTTCCTCTCAGGAACTGATATTGCGTTCTTTCTGTCCTTCTCCTTCTCCTGAAAGCAGTTGTTGCACACCCTTGATGTTAGACGTGCTTTGTCTGCTTATGGGGACAGATCTGCAGCTTTTCGTACTTCTGACAGTCTGTTTGTGACTTTTGGTCTTGCAGCGTGTGGGAAGGCTGCTTCCAAATTAACTCTGGGGCGTTGGATTTTGGGCACTATCTTTTTGGCATATCAGGGCTCTGACTTGCCTTGTCCTTCCAATGTCCAGGCGAGGACCTCTAGGGGAAGTGTCGGCTTCGTGGGCCACTTTCTAGGGTGTACCCTTGGATGTAATCTGTCGTGCGGGGACTTGGGCGTCTGAACATTTGTTTATCAGTCATTACCATTTGAATTGTGCTCGCCTTGTTTGTTTGATTTTTGGGAATGGTGTTTTACAGGCTGTGGTTCCTCCTGCTCCTGTTTGATTGTTCCTGGGGTGTGGCATTTAATCACTATGGTGTGCTTATGTCCTGTGTGGTTTTTGTTGTCTGATGGTATGTCAAAGGCCTGCTGTTTGGGTGTCTGCTTTGGTATACCTCATTTGTTATGACTGGGTCGAGGGACGTAGAGGTAATGCCCTGATTACTTACCTGTAATCCTCATTACTCTTAGTCCTACTCGTCCTCGACCCAGTCATACTTCCCAACCACCCTCCCAGTATCAGCCTTTGTTTTGCTTAGTATTTCATGAAGTGCTAAGGGTTGGCTATTGTATTATAGGCCTTTGCAGGAGGGTGGGTGGGGTTAGCAAGCGTTTCCTGTTTTGTTTCCTGTCTATGATTTGATACTACCTAATTTGTTATGACTGGTTCGAGGACGAGTAGGACTAAGAGTATTGAGGATTACAGGTAAGTAATCAGTGCAGTTCAAATGTATACACTGATTCATTCAAGAGAAGGCGGAATCTTCCTCCCGTCCATAACAAGAGATTTAAATTCTGAGAAAGATCTGACCCCTTCCTTTCATATTTAACAAGTAGAAATTGTGATACATCTCCGAAATAGATGATTTTTTAATGACCCTGAAGTAAGCATCATCCGTCTCATTTGGGGAAACAGATTTTACTTCTGCGAAGAACATACAATTGGTTCAAATCTTTACAGTACATGTCTTTGAAGATATCCTATAGTTAGAAACATTTAACTAAATAAGCATTACAGTTTGCTTTTTTGTGAGTACTTTACATATTTATTTTAAATATGTTTCTTTTTTGTAGATCATTTCCTTGTTGGATTTACTGAGATATTGCGCTGGTGTCTGCATACAGATTGCTGGTCATCTACAAATACGCGTGTTCAGCATTCCATTTCATCCAGTCCCTGAGCAGGTTGAAACCCATAATGACTGACTAGTGGCCCAAGTGGAGGAGGAGATACACATGGGAGACAAAACCAAGGAAACCACCCCTGTTTCCAGCAATCCAGATGAAGGAGCATTTAATAAACATGAAATCAGTGAAAATCTAATTGATTTGGGTAACTCTACTGAACCTAAGTAGATCATGTAGAGATAGAATGAAATTGGGGAAAAAACTCACACTTCTCGTGATTTAAGCCTTAAAACATTCTAAATTCTTAATTGCCATGCATCATGTAAAGCATTTGTAGTAGTTGTCAATAAGTGATGAAACATCATTTTTGCTTTCCTGTAGAAACACTTTAATTACGAACTGCACGAAAAAGTTACTACAGTGAACCAGCAAATATATCTGGGGTAATTATGTTTTATACAGTTTTCTGTTTTATGGATTCGTGTGGCCTTCTGTCCCAGTTTTTATTCAATTCCAAGAGTAGTTGATTTTGAGCAATTTTAAGGTGCCGAAGATAAGAGGGAGTCGCATCATTTGATGTTAAACGCTGTGATATGGAGGCTCCTATTCCCAATTTTGCAAGCGTGAGTCATACACACTCGTGGAGAGAAGCCGTACGATCCGGGCTCATATCGACTACACATTGTTCTAATCAACCTAAAGAGAAAGGAAATTCTGTTTTCTGAAAGAATGGGCTCGCACGGTGGGATCTTTGATGCCAAAATAAAACCACCGGGTACGGAACTGAAACAGTAACTGAATTAAGGGTGTGCCCACAAGGCAGAAGGGCTGGGGAACAGAAGCTCTGTGAAATGTGGCCCTAAAGGTGGTTAGTAGTCGATGGCTGTTCTTGGATTAAGAGAGAACGACAACTAAATAGAGGAAAAGTATTAGGTGTTTTTTAGATTCGAATAAAACGACGACCTCGAAACATAACCGTCAAGCTGTTTCCACGAGTTAGCCAGCTTTTGAATTGTGACAGTGACACAAATATATCAGTGCACTGCATTGTGATTAGTAGTCTCCAGTTGTAAAATCTCTTTGGGCAGTTTGCTATGTTTTCTTTAAAGATGTAGAGCGACGCAGTAAGAGGAAAGTAACACTTCAGCTGAAAACTGGAGAGTGCAAGACTCCCCTTGACATAAAGAGCCCTGAAACAGTACCATCAAAGTGAACCATTTGTAAACTATATAATCTGTGCACAAAACTCAGTCTCACCCTGGAACAAAAGAAGATAGGTTGTATCATAGATATGTTTGTATTCACTTAACTCGCAAAGAGAGCTCATAAGATACAACTCTGGAAAAAAATGAATATGCCCTTCAGTGTTAGTGCACAGCCAAGATTCGGGGTGTTGTAACTCAGTGTTACAGAAAAAAATAAAGTGTGAAAATTATACTGCGGATACACATCTTTCAAGGGTGTGGGGGGAGGTATCGAGCATCTCTCTGCCATCCTCATGCTCCCTACCATTCTGTATTGAATAATCTAGCTCGAAATGCCCAAATTATGGTTATTGCTGCTAGTAGATATTAGACCCAATATGTACCCCTGCACCTAAAGAGTCTACAGGAAAGTAAATTGAATAATGTAACGCATACATGTTATCAAAATGAATATATTAATGACAAAATGTTATGTTTTGCGTGGCAATTTGTGTTTTTTAATCGAATTGAGGAAAAATGACCAAAAGTCTCTTCTCCTTCAAATGGGCACACTAATTAACTATTAATACTGCAAGGATAAATGCTAGTCTTGTAAGTTAATGCAAAATGGCATGCTACTTATATTACCTAACAACCATTTCTATTTTTTATACATCCAATGAAAGTATTTATGATGATTTATGGAATTATTTTGACTCTAAAGCATTGTAAAATATATTTGTGTTTATTAATGAGTTATATGTAAATTCTTGTACGTATGTACACACTTTGAGCATTCTTCTAGACATAGCATCTTATTTCCATATGGTGGTTGCTTCATGATGGCTTTATGCCGACCCCCAAATCCTGCTGGTCTAGGTATTTGTGCCTTGGTAGGTACAAGGTGGGGCAATTTTAATTTTACCCTTTTTCTTTTTAAAATGAAAATGTTTTTATGGACAGGGCACCATTATCTTGCAAATGCATGAGGTGGCAAGGCCTACTCCACATGACTTGCCATGGCAGATAAACATCCACCTACCCATCTTCTATGACTTGCCTATCAATGATGGTGAGCTGCCATGCACAGCACTCGATGTTGTATGAATTTTTTTAGCTGAGTAGGGTTGGGCTGACCCATAACGCCCTGCAGAAGAGATTTAGCCATCAAGTATATTTAGAAGACAGTGACACTCTGCTTGGAGAAAATATGCGATTTCAACTGTTAACAAATGTTGAGAGAACTAAAGAATAAAAAAAAAGCCCAAATACTCATTTGTAAAATAGCACCTTTCAAATGGAAAAAGCTTTTGTGGGCGACCAAGGTAAATGTTAATGGCAAGATCACTTAATAATTCTCTCATTGGAGTCAAAATATTCAACATACAGCTATGGAAATGTGCTAACACAATCATACGTCATCTATAACTTGCTGATATATTGAGAACTGACTCCATAGCGAACATTATATATTCTGCAGATGTAATTATGTTTAGGTTTTAACACTTTGTTCTAAGAGAACTGTAAATAAATTATTTGTAGTTTGAGTCTACCTGTTTCGGTCTATTTAAATGTCTGTAAACTGCATTACTTAATTGCACAGTGTTCATATCATTGGTGCATTATTCGTAGAAAGGCATTTTCTATTCTGTCTAATGCAAGGGTATACATTACCATTTTAATACTAAAGCAAACATTTTAATTTAACATGTTTTGCTTCAAACTAAATAATGTTATTTTAATATCAGAAAACATGCATATATGCGTATGCTTAGCCCATTCAGCATCAGGATAATAGGACAGCTCAGGACCAATGCAGTATTTCAAAATTTACCCATAACATTGTTCAAAAGCATTTGCCTTCTTTGTCTTGTTTGGTGCCTTGACAATTTTATCATTGTTCCCTGTATTATCGGGGGTATTTATTGGTGCAACACTCATTGGCACTTTATTTGCATAGACAAGATATAAGGCAGATTTGCATAGGATATTAACAGACTGTAACTGTACTTTGTTGTGTTTCTTAGACAGAGAAACATAAATTTTAGAACACACCAACAAGAGTAAGTTGTCCTACATTTTCCAGTTTTATGGTAGTTGTGGTCTGACTTACACATATCAGCAACTGATAGCTGAAACACAGGTTATGTAAAGCATTTTCCATTGCTAAATATAATTGCCAACGGTGATTAGGACAAAAACAATATTTTTTCAAGATTCTGCGCATACTGAATAATCTGCCACCTTCTGTTTGGTTGACCAAAAGACCTTCTGAAAATTGGTTTCTTTTATCATTGTAATTTTTTGCTAGAAGTTTGCAAATTTTATATTTATTTCTGCATTTCTAACAAAGAAACACCACATCAAATGAAAAAGAGTTCATGTATGCTTTCCTCTGAGTCTCCTGTTTATACCGATACTAGATGTGTTGGATTGCAGGTGGTAATACAGCAGTAATTTAACAGATGAGGGATTATAAAATTACCCTTGCTCACTTTGCCACTGGATTCAAACTAGCCTGGCTGATGAGGGGTGTTACCCCTAAACCAGTCCAGGATGCTTGTTTCCGGTTCAGGGAAGACCTGGCTTGGCAGTTCGGGCTGGACTGTTCCCATGAGGCACAGTGTCAAGACTGATTTGCATATAGCTGGTTCTGAACTGAGGTGGCAAAGTGAGCTAAAGAACGATGATGGATTCAACCCAGATCTGTGACTGGGGGTGAGTGTCTGAAAAGTTTCAGCGCTCCGTCCATCATCTCCTTGTGTCTGCATTATAAAATTACCTGACATAGTAAAGGTGGTTTGATGGTTCTTAGGTCACATAAATCTACTCTGTAATTTGGGCAACATAGCAAAGTAACAATTACCAGGTTCTGTACACCATAATGAACTAGTCAGAGGGGCCACCGCTCCCTCTAATAGGGTTGCCAAATTATCTGGAAACAGCCTTTCTGTTTTTTCTTTTGACTATCTTCATTGCCATAGCTTGGTCAAAAATATTAGGGAGTGTGAGCCTGAAATATTCCAACAAGCAGCAGACTACCCAACAGAAAAGTACATGTGGTGGACTTGGGCATGATTTGGGGTGACTGGAGTTAGGGCAATTAGTTTGTAGCTCATAAAATTAAGGAATATTCTTGGTTGCATTAATATTTAGATACAACTTTCCACAAGCAAAACAATTTCGCTCGACTCTAACCAGTAACTTGCTCAAAGACCAGAGACCAGTTAAATAATAAACAAATGATGGACAATATAATATGCCAAGCACATTACATAGTACTGTGTTTACAAAGAGGTACAATGTAATTTCACAGTGAGGTTGGATACACTAGTACATTGTGTCTCTTCTGTACTATTTTGAGTATTTGGCCTGGGTCACTAAACTGTGCATTTTTTCAACTGGGTTCTATAAAGTGGGTGCTAGTTTAAAAAATGTTAAATGCAAAATAACTGTACAAGACATTTGGGAGATTCAGAGGTGTACTGAATCCCACAGAAAGAAATGCAGCAAGTACAAATAACCCCTACTCCTCAGTGGATTCATCCTAAGGAGGTTGGTACCTGAGACCTCAGTGAGCCAAGAGATACTAGCTGACACCCAGCTAGAAACCCCCCAATGGCGCTACTGTGCGCAGAGCTGGGTAGAGGCCACATAGTGGAGATGGGCTGCCACAGCACCGGGTCCTGACTTCCATTGCCACATAGGCAGTGTTTCACCACCCTCTGGCAGGGTTTTTATTTGTTTGGGTGTTCTGATTGACGTATATTCTTTTGGAACTTTGTAGAACTGTATACTGTTATTGACTCTACATGTCACACCAACATTGTGAACCGGGTGGGAGGTTAGAAAGGACGGTGATGTAGTCCTAGGCACGATGAACTACAGCTGTTAAAATCAATAAAATGTTTTCCAAAAAAAGTATAAATGATGCCTTATCTCTGGTGTCCTCAGTCTACTTCCACCATCTCCTGTAGAAAAGCTAGGTATTCACCTAGGCATTCAGTCAATCAATCAATCAGGGTCGGTACAGCTCAACTACTCACCCGTGAGGGTCTGAAGGCACTGAGGAGGACGGTGGGTGGCTCTGTAGAGTGCTGGGGTCATCCGAAGAGCCAGGTCTTGAGGTCCTTCCTGAACTGGGCAGTGTGGGAGATTGCCGGAGGGGGAGGGTGTTCCAGGCTTTGGCTGCGAGGTAGGAGAAGGACTTTCCTCCTGTTCTGGTCTTGTTGATACGTGGGACGGGGGCCAGAGAGAGCTGGGCTGAGCGGAGGTGTCTTTTGGGTGTGTGGAAGGAGAGGCGGCTGTTCAGGTATGCAGGTCCGGTGTTGTGAAGGGCCTTGCATGCGTGGGTGAGGAGTTTGAAGGTTATTCTTCTTTCGACTGGAAGCCAGTGGAGGTCGCGGAGGTGTTGAGTGATGTGACTGAGATTGGGGATGTCGAAGATCAATCTGGCTGCGGACAGTCTGGAGTTTGCGAAGGAGTTTCTTGTTGATTCCGGCGTAGAGAGCGTTGCCGTATCTCAGTCTGCTGCTGATGAGTGCGTGCGTGACAGTTTTTCTGGATTCGTTTGGGATCCATGTGAAAGGCTTTTCGAAGTATGCGGAGGGTGTTGAAGCAGGTCGAGGATACGGCGTTGATCGGGCAGTTCCTTGTGAGCGATGAGTCTAGTTTTTGTACGTGGTCCATCGGGGTGGGGGGATTTCCGAGGGCGGAGGGCCACCAGGAGTCGCCCCATACGGAGGAGGTGGAGCCAAGAATGAAGACTTCTGTCTTTTCTGAGTTGAGTTTCAGGCAGCTGTTCTTCATCCAGGTGGCGATGGCTTTCATCCCTTCTTGGAAGTTGTGTTTGGTGATGTTGGGTTCCTTGGTGAGGGAGAGGATCAGCTGGGTGTCGTCGGCGTAAGAGACGATGTTGAGCCCGTGGTTCCTGACGATGGTTGCGAGGGGGGCCATGTAGACATTAAACAGGGTGGGGCACTCCACAGTTGGTCTCTGTTGGTTCCAAGAGGTAGGGAGGGAGTCTGACCCGCTGAGTTCTGCCTGTGAGGAAGGAGTGTATTCAGTTGAGGGCCTTGCCGCGGATGCCGGCGTCATGGAGACTGGTGAATAGGGTGCGATGGGAGATGGTGTCGAATGTAGCAGAGAGGTCCAGGAGGATGAGGGCTGCCGTTTCGCCCTGGTCGAGGAGGTAGCAGTCACCACAGTTGTATTTGAAGACAGGACAGTGGACTGTTCTCTTCCCTGAACTCAAACTTGTTATGGGCAGGCCCCATCTAAGGTAGACTAGCCAGTCAGCAAAGGGACAGGTGAATAGTGGATGATGATTGATGGTGATGTTGTCCACTCCAGGCCCATTCCTTGACACAGCAATAAAGCGTATGTAGGACAAGGAGAGTACACCTAGCACTAGCCTTGGTGTAGCAAACGTAGCCCTGGTTGATGGGGGCAGCAACAACAGGTTTAGATCTGCCCAGTCCAGTACGAGACTGAAGGAGGCCAGGCCCAGCAACAGTAGCATACTGGTGGTACAGAAAAAGCTTTCTGGGGCTAAATCAGAAATAAGTGTTACAGATTCTGCTTGGTGAAAATTGTGAGACAGTAGCAAAAGCTGCTCAATACCTAGCAGTATGTAACAGCGTAACACCCCCAAAACACCAGGGATAACAGGAGAGATTAAAAGTAACACAATTTGTTAATAAGCTGTATGCTCTTAAAGGGCACTTGATAACATTTCCAGTACTTCCAAGGAGTACCATGTAAGCTTGACCCCCCCCTGGAAGTGTTGTAGACTAATTTGTCCTGAGCTCATTTTCAGAAATTGTTGATACAAAGGTGCAATTTTCAGCAGAATTTCTAAAAAGCTACAAGTGATAGCGTTCATAAAATGCAGGGTTCATTGGCCTATCAGGTACCTTAGCATTTAACTATATTTATACAGTTTAATTCCTTTGCTGCACCTTCCAAACAGATTCTCAATTATATGTTTGTAACTGAGAATCTTCTTGAAAGGGGCAGAATAGCAAAAATACACTATCTGGAAATCTAAGGCAGTACAGGAGGCCTAGAGTGCCATTACACGCATCCATAACAGACCAGTTACATTATTCTCATATGTTATGGGTTCATAAAGAAGATAAATAAGTGCCACTGAGTGGTGCATTACTACAAATCGTCAAGCAGAGGTTTCATTCCATCTGCATTTTCAACTGATACATGAAGGGTTCCTCATTTTACAATAAAATGCCC
Source organism: Calotriton arnoldi (assembly GCA_963921515.1). Classification (NCBI taxonomy): domain Eukaryota; kingdom Metazoa; phylum Chordata; class Amphibia; order Caudata; family Salamandridae; genus Calotriton; species Calotriton arnoldi. The sequence goes on from CAWUFW010006993.1 coordinate 435,953, forward strand.
ATGCAGGCAACTTTAAATGGGAGTTTTCACCACTCAGATGTTAGACATCTGCTACAGCGTACATCTGAAAATGTAAGACTGTGGTAGCTCAATGACCTGTTACGTTATGTTATGTAGATTTGTAGAGAGTACTATCACCCGGGAGGGTATCCTGGCACCAAGCAGGTGTGAGAGTAGCCAAACTTAAGGTCTAGTGGAACTACTCAAAAAGCCAGCTTCTTGCAGAATTCAAGAAGTGAGGAGGAGGATTTAATGTGTAGTGGCAGATCGTTCCTAGCTTTAGGACTGATACAGGAGAAAATTTGACCGCCAGATCTGGTTTTCCATATTAGTGGAATGTGTAGGAGGTGTCTAGAAGATTTGTAAAAGCTGATGCGATTGTTGAGGTGTGCTGGGCCAGTGCTATGTAGTGCCTTGAAAGTGTGGGAGAGGAGTTTGAATTGTGCTAGTTTGTGCATGCGGAGCCTGTGGTGTTCCTTCAGGTGTTGTGTGATGTGAGTGCAGCGTGGGAGGTTGAGAATGATTCTGGCCACTAAGTTCTGGATGGTCAGCAGCTTTCTGGTGAGATTTTTTGTTTTCATCCTGGCATAGAAGGTGTTCCTGTAGTCCAGTTTGCTGGAGACAAGGGCATGCGTGACGGTTCTCTGGGTGCTGATTGGGAGCCATTTAAAAATCTTCCTCAGCATCTTCAGAGTGTGGAAGCATGAGGCGGTGACGTCGTTGGCTTCGGATGTTAAGGTGAGTTTGCTGATGATGATAATCCCGAGGTACTTGGAAATGGGGTGGTGGGTGACAGTCCTAGCTCTGTTGCCCACCGGTCCTACAGTGAAGTGCTCTTACTGAAAAACACAATTTTGGTCTTGTTGGCGTTCATCTTTAGACAGTTTGTCTTCATCCAGTTTGAGATTTCAGTCATTCAGACATTGATCTTGATCTGTGTACTGGCTGTCTTATCCGTGAGGGAGAGAATGAGTTGCAAGTCGTCAGCGTAGGAAAGGACGTTGATGTTGTGAGAGTGGATGATGGATGCTGGTTAGAGGGATCATGTATGCATTGAAGAGAGTCTTGCTCAGGGAGGATCCTTGCGGAACTCCGCAAATGAGGTTGCGATCGTCCGAGGTGTATGATGCCAGGATGACTGATTGGGTCCTTCCAATCAGGAAGGAGCAGATCTATTACAGTACTTGTCCTTGGATTCCAAAATGGTGTAGGTGTTGGATGAGAATGGGGTGGCCATGTCAAATGCTGCAGAGGTCCAGGAGGATGAGAGCCGCTGTCAAGTGTCATGCGGAGGTCATCTGTGACGGCGATGAGGGCAGTTTCTGTGCTGTGGTTAGGTATGAAGCCAGACTTGGTGGTGTCGAGGAGTTGATGGTCATTGAGGTATTCAGTGAGGTGCATGTTGATTTTTTTTTTTTTTAAGACCTTGGCTGGGAATGGTAGCAGGGTGGTCGATCTGTATTTGCCGAGCATTGAAGGTTCCACTGAGGGTTTCTTCAGCAATGGGAAGTCAGTTGCGTGTTTCCAAATGACTGGGTAGGTCACAAAAGAGGTGGAGGCACTAGGAGGAGTGTGAGCATGACACTGATAAGTTGTCCTCTGGAATAGGCAAAGCGGGGGCACTTCATGGTGGCGGCGAATACTTTTGGGGTGATGGGCTATGTGGTTAGCATTGAATCTTTGGATAACATTCAGAGGCATTTGTCGAAGTGTGTGAGAGCCTGTTGTGGGCTGATGTTGCTGTAAATAGTGGTGATTTGGTTCCTGAAGAATTGAGAGCGATTGTTGCAGGGGTCCTGCGAGGGGGTGATCGAGTTGGAGGCAGCCGGTAGTGAGATGAAATCTTTCACAATGGAGAAAATGTCTTTGCTCCTGTTGGTGCTGGCATCTATGCGGTCTGCCAGAGTGACATGTTTGGTGGCCCATATCGTTTGACGGTAGCATCTAGTGGATTATAACATACTCCGGTCTGCATTGTCTTGGCTCATTCTCCATTTGCCCTCCAGTTGGTTGCAGTGACGTATCTTCAATCTGAGTTGCTCTGTGTACCAACTGGCCTGGGGTCTACATCTTGTTGTACTGCTGTATTGGAAGGGGTCAGGGAGTGGGCGCAGGAGGTGATCTGTAGGAAGCTGGCTCTGTATATACTATACCAAAATGAGGTATAGTGTGCACAGGGATTCCCCAGAGGTATAGCAGAGGCTAAATTAGGTAAGTACTAACGGCTCTCTTTGTGGTAGTGTGGGCGAGCAGTTAGGCTTATCCAGAGGGTGTGTTAACCATTTATTGTATTCACTCAAACAAGGACTGATACACACATTCAGAGACAGAATCCAGAACAATTAGGTAAGTATAAAAAGGTATACTTATGTTTTATTTTAGAACCAAGCAGGACTTGGTACAGGTAAGTGAAATATACATGTTCAAGGAAATACACTTGTGCTTGGAATTACAATTGTTACAGGTTTGTAAATGCTTTGAAATCAGTTTAAATAACCCAGTAATAACTTTTCATTACTTTTGGATTACTTTGAGTACTGGGGGTGGTATGCCTAGATACCACACCTTAGGATCACTAAATACAAGGTAAGTACGACTTTTTATACTTTGCAATAGGATTCTGTTTTCTGCAAACAATGCAGTTCAACACTAAGTCACTTTTTAGGCCCAAAATCTCTTTACATGGGTTCCTATGGGAAATTTTCTTTTAGCCGTTTTACAGGTAAGTATTTGACTTACGAGGGTGAGTTTTGGGGGTTAGGACCAAGGTTCCCCAAGGTCTAGATGGGCACTCAAGTTGCACCACCAGCGGCACTGGGGCGGCCGGGTGCCGAGTGCAGGGGGCCCAATGTTCGCCAATGGGGCTAAGGGGGCCTTCGGTTAGGGACTGCTGACGAGCAGGCCACTCCGGTGTGGGAGAAAAGCTCCTGGGGTTAAGGTCAGCACTGCATGGGCCAACGACCAGCACAGGAGCTTCACCAAAAGCGGCACTGGGGCGGCCGGGTGCAGGGAGCAAGTCGGACATCAGGGACCCTGTGCTTTCCAATGGAAACCTTTGGTTTCGCAAAGATGCTGCAGGCTCGGACAGAGAGGCTTCCTGAAGGCAACCACCGGCTGGAAAGGTAAGTTTGGATCTTGGGGGATGCCTGGACACCGTTGGTTGGGCCACCCAAGGCCGTGGGGCGTCGAGTGCAGGGGTGTCTTCGGGCGTCGGGTTTTCTTACCTGCTCCAGTCGTGGTCGGTGCGACCCTTCAGGTTGAACTGCAGGCGTCGTCTTGAGGGAGGTCGGGGGTCACCAGATCCCAGCTCAGGATCGCTGGGGAGACCTTCTTTTGGTGTTGGGCTTCTCGAATTCGGGCTGTGGGCATCAGGTCCAGTGTGGTGCAGAAAATCGCGGAGTCACCATAATCTGGATTCTGGAGGTGAGTCTTTGGTTGAGCAAATCCGGTGCTCACGGGAGACACAGTCTGTAGGAAGTTCGCAGGGCAGGTCCTTCGGGCTCTGGGGGCTGCTGAACTCCCCGGGGTTCTTGCTGTAGGCAGGTCGTATACGGGACAGGCCGTTAGGGCTGAGGCCAAGGCAGTTGGTGTCCTCTTCTCCCTGGGTCAGCACGGGTCTTCGGTCCTTCTTCTTTCTTCCATGAATCTGAGGAGGCAAGGTTCAGGGTCGCCCCTAAATACTAAATTTAGGGGATTTAAGGGGTATGCAGGCCGAGACCAATGGGTCCCTCCCTTGGGGTGGGTACACCAGCTACTATGCCACCCTCCAGTGGGAGGGTCATGAGCATCTTCCTAATTGGCTGAGTCCTCTCATCAAGATGTGCTTCACCTCACCTCCCCCACCTGAGGTGTGGGGTTGGCAAAGGGGGGCACACCTCTCTTCCTAGCTTGGATTTCCCGCCGATTCTCCCACCCAAAGTGGGGGCCAGAACCGGTGGGAGCCAGTTGCTGGGGGCAGCAAAAGTCAGGGACCACGTCCAAAGGGGGCAGCCCTTTGAAGCTTCCCCTTTCGTGGACCCAGCCTATCCTGTGGAGGAGGCATTACACCTCTGCCCAGGATGGGCTTTGTTTCTGAACCCAGAGTGCGTGGGCTTTCTACCCAGGAGTCCAGAAACCTGTATGGTGGTGGCAAATGGCGGGCAGCCATTCAGGAACCACACCAGGGCTGGTCGATTTTCAGGGAGCATCTCTAAAATGCCCACTGAATGCTATTTACATTAAATCCCACACTAGCATTCCGAGTGGTAAAACCACTGGTTTAGACAGCATACCCTTAGAGTTTTATAGGAAATTTGCGCCACAGTTGAAATATTGTATGTTACAATTATTTCTACATGTATTTAAAGGGGGAAGACCACCGCAATCCTGGACACAAGCAAAAATTATAGTTTTTCTTAAAAAACATAAAACACCATTGGAACCTGGCTCCTATCGCCCTATTACTTTGATTAATGCCGATAGTAAGATTTATTCCAAAATCCTTGCCACTCGCTTAGCTGCTGTCATTCACAAGGTTGTCTCACCCCGACAACATGGTTTTATAACAGGACGTGGCACGATTGACCATATTAGAAGAGTCATCTCATTATTTGATGCTGCTAACATCTCTGGAGATTCAATAGCACTTATATTGCTGGATGCTGAAAAGGCTTTTGACAGGGTCTCCTGGTCTTTTTTATGGGAGACCCTGGCAAGGGTCAGAGTAGGCAAAGGACTTATACAGGCCTTTAAGATGCTGTATTTCCGCCCCAGTGCAAGACTCTTTTTAAATGGCGTTCTTACAGACTCATTCGAAATAACTAGAGGTACCCGACAGGGCTGCCCGAGCTCACCGCTGTTGTTTGCACTATATATAGATCCCTTTTTACGACAACTCGAAACTAACAGGATTATTAGACCTATCGAATCTCAGGGCTGGAAAACTAAAACTTTGGCATTCGCCGACGATATTGCTATCGTAACCCCTGATCAAGAAACAGCAATAGTTGAGATTGAGGCGGAAGCGGCAAGATTCGGGCAGCTCTCGGGGTATTCCCTTAATAGCACTAAAACCCAAATTGTTTGCAATAATATCAGCATGGCTAACGACACAAGACAGGTAGAAAAGGCAACATATCTCGGAGTTGATATTATGGTTAATGTCGACAAAATTGTGGATGGTAATATTGATCCTTTGATTGCTAAAACTAAAATCGAACTAACAAGATTACATAATTTACACCTGTCGATTATTGGGAGATCCAATATAATTAAAATGCTCTTTTTCCCTAAATGTTTGTATTTTTTAAGGGCAATCCAGCTAAAATTCACCACTATTTGTTTGAAAAAATTGAAGATTTATTTTCTCGTTTTATTTGGGCATATGAAAAGCCCAGAAGAGCATATACATTTTTATCCATGCCAAGAGAAAGGGGAGGTTTGGCCTTACCAAATATAAGACTATATTATTGGGCCACTACCTTATTATTTAATTTAACCCTTATAGGTGATAAGCCAAGAGATAGTATAATGGATGAAATACCAACACCTATAGAACTTATTATGGGCAAAGATGCATGGGGGTGGGTCTGGAGATTTTTGAATGACAGCCATTATAAGAAGGTCCGTTTTAAATCATTAATAGGAGGGCATAGAATTATGAGACTAGTTCGGAAATTGTTAGCTCTGGGCCGCCTGAATTATTATACACCGATCGGAAATAATCCCAATTTGCCAGACATTTTCAAAGACCCTATTATTAAAAGATGGTGTGATGCAGGGTTGTCCAAGCTTGGTGATTCCTATTCTCTAACCGATATAGTCAGCTTTGATAACCTTAAAGAGATATATAATTTAGATCGGAGGGATTTCTACAAATATCTTCAAATTCGAGATTTTCTAAGTAAAAAAGGTGGTGGCCCTATTGGCTTCGCCAATAATTATATTATAGATAGGTTAAGAAAATATAGACCGCTTCCTATCGGGGCCGTCTATAATTCTTTTAATTCACTGATGCCGGATGATATGGAGGCACGAGCAATAAAATGGAAAGCAGAGATAGGAATCCAGGAAAATTTATTTTTTTACTCAGCCGAGTTAGCACAGAAGATCTTAATTCCGTCTCGGCTTCAGGCACAATATTATAAATCTTGTTTTTCACTCTATTACACCCCAAAAAAGATCTCTAAATGGTGGACAGGAAAAGGAACTCAATGCCCCCGGTGTGCATTATTTCAAGCGGATTTAAATCATATGTTCGCTTCTTGTAATGCTTTAAGTAGTCTAAAGCAGGAAATTTCTAATTTTTTTAAGGAGGTGCTAGGGGCTGACTTTCTTCTTTCCCCGTCTTTGATCGGACTTGGGGTAGACCCGCAATTACAAGGGAAGCCAGGAGAAAAACTTGTGTTTATTGGCATGGCGATATTACGCTTATGCCTGGCTTTGGCTTGGCTGGATCCAACCCCTCCTGGATTTCACCAATGGCTGTCTCGCTTATTGGCAAATTACAAGTTTGAGAAAGCCATCTATGCAAAAAGGGGATTGCGGGCCCGATCTAAAGGCCTAAATATTTGGGCACCGCTGACCAGATGGCTAGAGAAGAATGAGTGAATCTCAAATGCCCTCTTTAGGGCTTTATTTCTTTTTTTTTTTTTTCTTTTTTCTTTCAAAACTATAAAGCCAACTGATTATGGCCAACTCCTTGTGGGTGGGGAGGGTTGATTTTAGTCTGGAAGGGGAGGGGGTGGGTTAAATTAATAGAAAAATTTGCATAATTGCTATACTTTTTTCCTATTTCTATTTTTTTGTTTGTTCTTGTGTTTAACTATCAATGAATTGTAACAATTGTATATATGATTGTCAATAATTATATTATAGATAGGTTAAGAAAAAATAGACCGCTACCTATCTGGGCCGTCTGTAAATAAATCCCACACTAGCATCAGTGTGGGTTTAATCATACATGCCAACATTTTAGGACAGGGAAGTGGGAGTTTTTGAAAAAGAAATCGCGAGAATGTAATTTCCCCATTGACTTCTATTGAAGAAAATGCGATTTCAGGCAGGAGACAGCTAAAATTAAGCCATTTTTTGCTTTAAAAAATCGGGAGTCTCCCGCCTGAATCGGGTCTATTGGTATGTATGGTTTAATGTGCTGAGAAGTTTGCTACCAAACTTCCCAGTTTTTAGTAAAGTCATTCTGGAGCTATGGAGTTCGTAATGACCTACTCCCAGACCATATACTCTTTATGGCTTTACTACACTTACAATGTCTAAGAATGGGCTTATACACTGTAGGGCTACAGGGCTCATGTTTCTGTACCCTCACCTTAGGGCTAGTGCACCTTGCTAGAGGGGTGACTTACCTAGGCCTTAGGCAGTAGATTGCAGGCATGGCACATAGGGATGTGTGCCATGTCGACTCTTCACTTTTCTCTGCTCCAAAACACGCATCCTGCAGTGGCAGTGTGTGTGTGCACTAAGGAGCAGGACCTCTAAGGGTGGCACAATGGATTCTGCAGCCCTTACAGGCCTTGGTACCCATGGTACCTTTTACAAGGGGCTTGCCTGTGGCCAGGGATGTGTCAGTTGTGGATACAAAGGTACAGTCTTGGAAAAGAACACAGGCCCTGGGAACCTGATTGGCAGGAACCCAGGGCACAGCAAGTCCGGTTGCATCAGATATCAGGCAAAAGTGTGGGGGGGGAGGGTAACCTTGCAAAAAGGGGCACTTCCCTACATGTTCCAATTGTTGAAATTCTTGATGACTTTCGGGAGGCTGACCTGATCCTCAAAAGAGTCAAACCCCAGCTGTCAACCAGGCCACTCTGATTCACCCTGGAGACTGACTTTACCATGAAGGAACATGTTACCAAGAAAAACAAGACAACTTGCTACCAGCTTTTCCTACTTAAGAAAATGAAACCATTCCTCACAGAAAGCTCACCACCTCTGGACCCACACATCCAGAACTGGAGATGGAGTGCAAAAAAAAAAAAAAACAAGGCATCAGGCCTCTATCTGTGAACTCAGGATCTAGCAAAACAACCACATATCTGTCGGAACCAGCCCAACCATGCCTCAATTAAGAAAAGAACTGAAGACACAACTCTTTAGAGAAAACTATTTCATGACAGTGTAACAGTCCACTTCTGCTTTTAAAACCCTCCATTTCCAATTACTTGTTAACTATACCTTTCCCAACAGTGCTCTACTGCTCTTTGGCTAGGTTTGCATTATCCAAGCACGGCATACATACGTCGGTTACAGTGCCACTGACAAAGTATTGTCACGGGTTTAAGTTAAGGTGCAAAACTCGCCCTTAACACAACCCTGTCAGCGCTCTTTCCTGACATTGAGAACCATCGGGATGTCACCACTGTGATCCATCCCCCATACAGTGCAGTTTACTCCTGAGCTTTAAGCACCGCATGCAATCCAGCCAGGTCACACACAGCTGTGGCAATGCACTTTCCTCCCGACCAGCAATAACCTGCAGCATCAATAACATTCTATTGACAAATTAATACTTTTGCCAGTGAACTCAATTCTAAACTGCTGGGCGGTGCTCCAGTTATTGTGATACACAGTCACCCAAAATTATGCACACACATGCATGCACACACTCATGTGCACACATATATATTTGTGAAAGCGTGTGTTCTCCGTTCGGGATATCTTGGCTGAGTAACGCGTTTACGTTTACACATCTCAATAGTACTCTTTTTACCGACTAGAAGGGGGAAAGGCTGAGAAGACCTACCAGGATTTGAACCTGTAATCATGAGCTAAAACACAGATTCCCGCACATACGCACATGTGCAGTTGCGTTGTCACTTGGTGACATAAACGCACACAAACGTGCAGATGCTAACTTGAACACATGAACACTTGCACACTCACTGACATGTTCACACCAACATGTGCACCCTCCCTCACCTGCACACGCATGCAGACACACAGATGTACACACACTTGTAAGCACACACATTTAAGTAGGCACACATCAGCATTCAAAACTTTTTTTATTTTACTTTAAAGGTTATACTTTATCTGTGGAAGCGAAGCAGAAGCCTCCCCGCCTCCCCCAAAGCCCCCCTCCCCCCCCCCCGGCGGAGCACCACTAGAAAGGCCCACACTGCTTGAAAGCAGCAGGGAAGTTGGTGATGCAGAGACCCAACTGACACTCGACTGTGCTGCAGGAATAATGGAGAAGCATGCCTCTGTCCACTCTTTTGATTCGACTCAGTGAGCCTACCTTTCTTATCCCTGAACCATGTGTACCATGCAGGCCCAGCTGCCTGAATCATGGATAAAAGATATTGTGGTACAGGTGAAACGGAATACCTGCCCCCATCATGCACTGCATTCTTGTGAGTGCCATTGTTCGCTGTAATGCATTGTGATGGATCACTGTCCCAGGGACTATCCAACACACAGTATCAGATCACAGGAGCATCCTGTCCTGAGCCTCGTCACATAGTCTTTACAGCCAGAGAAAGAGTCAGTTTGTGAGGTGACCCAACCTGCCAGTCAGCTGTGGAATAGTCCAAATTGACTGCAAATATCGGGGGAGTTCCACCACACACCCCTCCCCCACCCCTCTGTCTATCTTGTAAAAGAACAAGGCTATCCATGGTCCAGATGGTGATATGTAGTAGTTCTATGTGTCATGTAACTGAAGGGATTATTAGCATGTAATTATTTAGCACCTTTCTGGTCCATACATACACTAATACAAACACAACATATAAGAGCAGTTTTTATCTTCAGTTTTTTGAATAGTGGTTTACACCTTCTATATTGCACTGCATATCTTGTTGATAATATTTCTTCCATATTACATTTGTTTCATTGCAGAAGAATTCTTAGTAATTAAAATATATAAACCTCTTAAGCCAGGGCATTGGATTTTGCAGAATCCAATCTATTTTGGCACCAAACAACCTTTTGCCCCGAGGTTGAGAATAAAGTGAGTGGAGGTTATAGTTATGAACCTGGAGAAGAAATGTATTATAATATGTTTAAGGCTGAAGAGAATGTGGATTGGAGCAGGAGTGGGATCACAAATGTAGGACCAGGAAGTTTGCAGATGCAATAGTGACCTCAGCGATCTGTGCACACGTGGGACCTCTCTGGCACCTCAAGAATAAACTACATTTTCAATAGACAAAATGGAGAGTATTCATTTTGGCTCATGCTGAACCCTGGAGCGGGGGGTGACGAGATGTAGCCCAAACTCCCCCATCACGATCAACTATGTCTGCTTTAAAACCCAATGTAAATAGCTTAACCACAGAAACTATCTCAATGACTGTTCTGGCTGAAGTGCACCATGCTGCCCTCGATGCTAACTCTTCTTGGAAAATTCATTAGAATCTCAGCCTCCAGCCAACAAGAAAAAAGAAGGACGGCTCCTCCAACACTATTGTGTGATAAACCATCCTCTGGCTCTCTCAAAATAGCCAAGGGGAGACAAAAAAAGATCAGTTGGGGACATTCAAGGACAACTGATGGACCATTAGTATTCTAGAGTGGAATGTTTGGTAGAAAAATCATTTGATAAATGTTTCAAAAGAATAGGAGCTATCAAGAATCTTCTTCGAGATTTAGCCTCTCAGAGTGAGAAGCACTAGCCGTAATGGGCAATAATGAGACAGTATATAAAAACCTGATGGCCAGCACTACTAATGTAGTCCAGATGAGTTATTGTAACCTAGAAATGCCTGTGGTGACTATTTGATTCAATAAAATACTCCCACCAAGGGGACTGCTGTAAATGACATTCAAGTCAACAAGGTGTCCTGTAGCGATTGTGTCCCAGTTATTGCTTCCGTAAATGTAACCATTAATCTCCCGTCCGACGTAATACCTACTGTAGTGGTCTTGAGTAATGTTCCCCCCTTACAGGAGGGATTGCGGGAGAATTATTGCCAGTTAAAAACAAAGTTATTCATTGGATGAGTAGATATGTTGATAGGGGAGCCCAGTTAGCTCAATATATTATTATGGTTAAGAGGGTGAGTTGGATTGGGCTCGATCAAAAATGTTTTGATAGTGACGGTCTGTTGGTAAACTTAAAACATTTCTGGTGTTGCAGCTTGAATATTGGCTAAATCTTCTGTCAAAAAGAAGTCTGGCTCTGTCATCACTGTGCTGCCGCTGGGACTTTTTTATAGACTTCGCATGGTCTTTGCTAACCCCCCTTACTTATCCACTATGAGATCGCAAGGTTATAATGCAGGCCAGTATCAATGGTACAATCCCACTGTGTAACAGGTTTGAGCCTTAGAACTCCTTGACAAACTGCGATTGACAGCGCACAGACCACCGGATTGTGCAGTGCTCCTGTGGTAAATCTTGAGTGAGGGGTACTGATATTCATTGTTTTGAGATGAGTCAGAACATAGCGGGTCTGAATAATAAAATTGGAACATAATTGATTTTACTTTATCAAGCATTTTATTATGTTTGCAGAAAACAGAGGACACCTCAACTAACTTTTGTCTAGATGTATGTTTTTTTTTTTGTATAAACCGGCTATTCTATCTTACATGGGCAGAGCCAAAGAGGCCTGATTACTTTGATCTCACTTTCGCTCAATGCTAAGCTCATGGAGCACAATACAGGTTCAGCCAATATCCAGGTGGTGCAGATCATCTTTCCCAAATCTGTTACTTTGTTATTGATTCATTTTTATAATGCTAATTTGTTAGTGCATAATTTGGATGTCTTACAATCATTTTGGGACTGTTTTGATGAACAGAAATCCGGTCTGATTCATTATTTGTTATTGGGTGACTTTAGCATCCACTTATGTGAGGGAACCTTGTTAGGCCCTAATTCAATTTTGACATGCCCCCTTAATACTGGTACATTACAAATGGAACACATACACCAGGAGAACCCTTAAATTCTCTCATTCACCAATTTGATCTGTAATTTTTGTTAAAGAAATTAATTATTCAAGGTCTTACCATTACACCCCCTACTTTTATAGCTAATGGCTGTTCCTCTATTACTGATTTTATTTTTGTTTCTTCTTCATTGTTTAGATCTTTCTCCAGGTTAAAGATGCCAGGCACTGTATTTAGTGTTTTGATTTGTCTTTCTTTGGGGTGGAGTCAGCCAAGTAAGAGAGCCCAAAGTAAAGTAAGCAGTGAGGTGACTTTAGTAGATATGAGGAGGAGAATACAATGGTCTACTAAAGTAGCTATGGATTTTCAGGCTAAGATGATATGTTGTTGTGCCTCAGACCTTGCAATATGGAATGGTAGGGCAAAGATATTTTAAGAGATTTTGCCCTCAATAGCCGGGAAAGTTTGCGATCTTTTGACCAGGCCGTCTTTTACTACTGGGAGACAAAACGTCAGATGATTCGATAATTCTAGCTCCAGAGCTCATAGATGCTTGCAGAAAGCGCTAAAGACCTCAAAAGCGCTAAAGACCTCACCTAGAGACAATTTGTTGATAGTGGCCTGCTGTTCAAAATATAATCCATCACAGGCCCTGCGCGCGCTCTCCTGCTTTTTCCTTGTTTTACTGCTTTCTCCTTCCTTTACCCCCGTTTTTCTGAGTGCTTCCTCCTGCTTTCTCCCTCCTTTCCCCCAGTTTTCTAAGTGCTTCCTCCTGTTTTCTGACTCATTTTTTTACTGCTTTTTCCTTGTTTTTCTGAGTGCTTCCTCGTGCCTTCTGCCTTGTTTTTTCACTGCTTTTTCCTTGTTTTTCCCATTTGCATCTCCAGCCTGCTGCCCGTATTCCCACCTCCTGCCTAGCCCCGCCCACCGCCTGTCAGCAACCCTCCCTCCTCCCAGGACCAACATAATGGAGGCCGCAGCGCGACCCTATTTAGCAGGTCCCAGGCCCAGCTCTCCCGTGCTGCTGCATCGCTCTCTCCTGCTTTTGCCTAATTTTACTGCTTTCTCCTTCCTTTCCCCCCGTTTTTCTAAGTGCTTCCTCCTGCTTTCTGAGTCATTTTTACTGCTTTCTCCCTTTCCCCCCGTTTTTCCAAGTGCTTCTCCTGCATTCTGCCTCGTTTTTACAGCCTTCGACCTGTTTTTCTAAGTGCTTCGTTTTTTCACTGTTTTTCCTTGTTTTTCCCATTTGCCGCTCCCGTCTGCTGCCCATTTTCCCACCTCCCGCCTAGCCCTGCCCACCGCCTCCCAGCTCCCCTCACTCCCCCCAGGACCTACTTAATGGTGGCCGCAGTGTGGCCGCGCTGCTGGTGCTCCAAAGGTAAGCCAATTTGCGCCTGGACTGCACCCAGCGCCAGGACCCTTGGCACCTTCCACCCCACGACGATACACCGCCACTGACCTCCGAGACCTGGACCCAGGACACACCAACAACCCCTGCTGCTGCACATCCCCACACACTACCAGAGGACCATTCTCCTACTGACACTAACACCTCACCTTCAGCACCAAAGCAGTCAACGACACCGCAAACCTGCTACATCAACTAAGACCACCACGTCACAACTCCAGTGCATCCTACTCAACGTATGTTCACTCTGGAAACACCCCACGGAGGTCTGGGACACGATCTCCTCCCTCACCCCGGATGTCATCTTTCTCACAGAAACCTGGCTAAACCCCTCCTCCGCACCAGACATCGCCACCACCATCTTCAAAGGTTACAAAATAACACACCGGGACCAAACCAACAAGCACCATCATCTACAGGAACACCGTCCGCTGCATGACCTAACAGCAAGACTCATACTCGACCTCCCCAGAAGGACCCACATCACACCACATCTCAAGAAACTACACTAGCTCCTGATTCAGAAGAGATGCCAGTTCAAGATGCTGACCCATGCCTACAAAGCCCTACACAACGAAGGACCAGCATACATCAACAAACACCTGACCCTCCACCAACCGACCAGACACCTTTGATCAGCTTCCCTCTCCCTTGCAGACACCCCACGGATCTGTCGAGCCAACAACAGAGGACGCTCCTTCTCGCACCTGGCAACCAAGGCTTTGAACAACCTCCCCCTGCACCTCAGGACCGCACTGTCGCTCCAGCAATTCAGAAGAGAACTAAAGACCTGGATGTTTGAATGATCAAACTTCCACACAGCAGCAAACATCTCCAGTGCCTCAAGACCCTTATGGGTGATTTGCTGTGCTCTGTAAATGTTTGATTGATTGATTTAAAGGCTAAAACATCATTTGAGAGAGGTAGTATGGGATCAGTTGTTAGAAGTCAGCTGTCTAGCCAATAGTAGTCCATTTTGGGAGATCGTTAATTGTCTGTTTTTCTCCCAATCTGATAGAGGGGCCGTCTGCTCACACATTAACTGATAGTTGAGTGAGACATTTTACAGAGATTTATAATCCTAGTATTTCTCCCTGGGATGGTAACCTTCACCGTATGGGTGATTCTACCTTAGTCTTCTCATTAGCGGAAATAAAGTTTGGCATTCTAGGGCTATCCCAAAATAAAGCTCCAATGGGATCCCTCCCGATATGTACCTTTATGAACCTGAGATATGGTCCCCTTTATTTACTCAAACACTAAATACAGCTGTAAAGGAAGGGCCTTTACCCTTGTGGTCATCTTCAATTAAAATACAAGTTCATAAGAAAGACCTGAAGTGCTGTCGTCTCACCTCCCTTATTGACTGTTGTAAAGGTGATCGGGCGAGTAGTGCTTAATAGGCTGACAACATGGGCAGAGGAGAACCATATGCTTTCCGATTTACAGTACAGGTTCAGGCCAGGTAAGAGTACTATTGGTCAATGCCCGATTCTGTATTTTATTATTAATAAGTACACAATGGCCAGAGCTGGCTTCGTCCACGTAGCTTATATGGATTTAAAATGAGCCTTGCTAGAGGTTACAGGGACAAATTATGGCCATTCTTTTGTCCTTGGGATAGAACCTGACATTGTAGTCTTTCTTCGTGACCTGCATATGAGCATGTCAGCGGTTGCCCTATATATTAACGATGGCTCAGTGGGTTGTATCCTGGCTCAGTTTTTGTTCACTTTATAGATCAATGGTCTAGAAAAGCACAGGTAAGATAATGGCCAGAACTTCCCCATGGTAAGCAAACATCCTCTCCCTGCATTTCTGTACGCAGATGATGCGGTTCTTCTAGGTAGAACAGCGGTGGAATTGCAAAAGGTATTAGTCTCATTTGTGGCCTTAATGGGCACATTAGACATAGCGACGAACCATAATTCTTCGGTGGTGGGGCCTAGGTTACCCAGATCTAGAACTTTTTGCATCCATGGGCATGTTTTGGGTAAGGTTAATACTTTCTCCTATTTACAAGTTCAGTTTGATTCTGACCATACCTGGCCTCCCATGGCTGGCACTAAGAGAAATCTGTTTATGAGGGCTATTGCCTCTGTTTCAGATTTTGCTTCAAGACTGAGAAAGAAACCGTTGCAAGCTCTCCTTAAGATTTATCATGCAAAATGTACCTCTATAGTTGCTTATGAAAGCTATATTAGGGATATATTGACACCTCTGCTTTTCAGATAGTAGAAAACAAATATCTTAGACGTCTTTTAGCGTTCCACAGTGCACCCCTGGGTATATTGTTCATCAAGAATTAGGAGTTATTTATTTGAAACACTTGCCCTCCACCCACTCTTAAGATGAATTTTAATCTGGCTAAGGCCTGAGATGAAATTAAACCGGATGATGTTGCTGGATTGTCTATCCCTTGATAATGCACATAAAATACCTTGGTTAAAATTTATTAAAAACTCCTTTTCTTTGGGCCGTAATAACCTGTTTGACAGCACTGAGCTGATAAGGAAAACGGATCTAAATTGGACACGGAAAGCTTTTCTACCTTTGTCATGCCAATAGAGAACAACCTTCCGTCCGAGAGTGTATACAATTAAAAAGTGTTTGTATAATGGAACCTTATCTCTCCATTCTGTATCTAATTGTAATCATTGTTTTTAGCTGACCCGGGTTAGGATAAATCAACTTCAATGCCTGTTAGCATTTCCTAAGGGATGGAATGAGGGAACAATTTAGGACTTTGTGGCTGTGACCTTTTGTCTCCACAAGATACACTTCATTTTGTTATGTTCTGTGGTTTTTATGCCCAGCCTCAAAGAGCTTTTATCATACCACTTATTAAAAATCAACATTTTAACCAAGTGCGTCCTGCGATGATGTTTTTACAATTGTTGAATGATGGTTTTATATGTTATTCAATAGCCTGTTTTTTTCTCTGCTATTAAAATCAGACAGTCATTTGATGAATGATTATTGTGTCGATGTTTTATATTATATGATCTCTTATGGATTTTTATAAACTCTGAAATAAAGGTTATTCAAGACCTGAAGGGCCACTGAATGATCCATTGTATTAAAAAGAAAAGAAGAAGTGGACCTGATGTACCATAATCTGCTATGTGCTGTGAGGAAAGCAATGGCCTATTAGGCCTTGTATGTTTTAAATCTGAATCTTAATTTGATCCTTATTGTATAGATCGTGTGTAGATTTCCAGATGAGGCTGCAGGTATCTATATGTAACATTTAAAACCATAAGTTTATTGTTTATGCCTTTTTCTAAAAAATCATTTTGAAGCTCAGCATGGTTACCTTTTTCAGTCTATTCCAATATATATTTTTTAGCAGTTTCTTGATGACATATCCATATGTTAGTGACTGCCCCTGGGGAACACGTTTTCCACAGACCTTAGGAAGATGGTCTTGGAAGCTGCTGATTACATTGAATAATGGGGTCTGTTCTTTGGGGTCTTGTGGCAAACATCTTACATTAGATAGATGTGCTACCTTCCTTTAACTCCTAGGTGAACGTTCAATTTGATCCCTCTAGCTATGGTAGAGGAATAACCTACAAAAAGTGTTGGCAGGACCAATTTTGGAAACTGAAATCAGTGTGGCACATGAATTAGGGTAGCCACAAGCCAGCTTACCCAAGGTCTGGGAATGCAACACTGCAGAAAACATGGACTGCAGTCTGCTGTAACATCTGGGAGAATCCATTTCTATTTTTCCTGAAGGTACAGTGAGGTACTTTTCCTGCTGTTGGTGCCTTGACTGTGCTTCCTATTGGAGCCATAAGCGCCTAGAAGCCTTAGAGGTGTTCCTGGTAGTTGGTGTTTACAGCATGATGGAAGAGCCAGAAGAGATGAGTGTTTACAGCATTAGCTATCCAGGACAATCTGAAATTTGGTACAGCTCTTTTGGTGCTTGTCAAGTGTTGTGTACTTGTTTACAAGGTCACCAATAGCAATCAACATTTTTTTTTGGAACTTTTATGTCGGAATATATATATAGCAGCAATACACAGCCCGATAACATGCAAAAACACATTGTGCATAGTGAATGACAAATCGAGTTGCGGTTCGTGGGGTGAACACCCACCTTGACATAGAATGCAACTGAAAATGCTAAAGGCGCTGCATAGTCCCAGTAGGTGAAACAAGAAACAATGGTGCAGAAAATCAAATAAAAGCCAACTATTAAAAACTTGACAGCGATTGACAGAGCATTACGTTGCATATATCCCTTAATAACATAGCCTGGCTTCATCATACATCCGTATCCATCCCGCCCTCCCCTTTGGATGGTCTCATAGTATACTCAGTAACAGGTAGACAAGGCCATGCCCCAAGGCTCCCCTCATTGTGTGTGGTTAGTCGGTGTCCTAGATTTATAGATGTTATTACCACTACCAGCAAGTTACCTGATGACCCTTGTCTCCCTGCTGAGGCCAGTCCGGCGACCCCACCCCTCAAACCTATCTGTTCACGCTAACTGGTGGTGTCTAAGTGGTCAGGGTGTCTGGTATCCCCTATTGCTTGTGACTCAGAGTTCCCCATCTGTGGGAGTGCGTCTGCGTCCCCATCTGTCTGCAGTTTCTCCAGTAGTATCCCCCATGCTTCCAGGTCTCGGTCAGTATTCTCGTCCGTACGAACCAGACGCAGCCGCCGCTCCTCCGCTACTCCCCAATCACGCATGTCAGCTCTCCATTTAGACAGCCTTGGGGGCACAGAATGCGTCCAATGGATTGTGATGCAGAGCTTAGCCAATACTAGTCCCAATATCATAAATTTGTATTGCATTCTGGTCCTAGCTTTAGGGATTGGTAGAACCCAGAGGAGACAATGCTTGATTGTTGCCTCGACCTGAAATCCCTCCAACACCCCAGACCAATATATTTGGAGCCGAGGACAGTCCCAGATCATATGGGTTTAACATTGCTGGCTTGACCCCGCAGCAGGGACACCCAGGCAAACGCACCGCACTAAACCGTGCCTATCTGTGGGGGGTCCGGTACATGTGGTGCAAGCAGTGGAATTATATAAGTTCGAAGCGAGTCTGAATTCAACTGTCGCAGAACCCTAACCCGGTTCCGCGACAGTCTAATTCGGACAGCGTGGTTACTGCATGTCGCTTAGAGCTTGCAAGCGTACTCGCTTTTAGGTACCATCATTTCTGCAGAGAAGCTTTGGAAGGGAAACTTACCCAGTAAATATTTTGAATAGCGGAGACGGAAGCACTAGATTATCAGACGAGAGAGGTGTTGAATTAAGATTCTTGGATTGGGACTTTCAATATCACTTGATACGGACAGAAACGAGGAACAGGGACGATATACAGTGAATTGTCAGGACGGAATTAAAACTGGGTTGAAGGACTGATCCAACATAGGATCCAGGAGAAGACAGCTCCTGAAGAAGTCATGAGGTAATCCCTACATGACGAAACACGTGTTGGCTGGCTAAAAGAAGGAAGAAAACAAAGATTAGTCATTGTTTTAATTATCCGCATATTTTGAGATAATTTCAAGCGTGTGCTTAGGAGTTTGGTGTTTTAAGATAATAACGGTGCAGGTCCAGAAGGCCCAGTCCCCCCAGATCCATGTCCAGCTTCCGAATCTCTAATTTTAGCCTGCTACGCCTCCCTGCCCGCACCAGAGAGATTAGGGGGATATTAAGGGTCTCGAAGGCAGTACTGGGAATCATGCCGAGAGAATTCTTGAGGACATAAAGGCAGCGTGGCAACAGGTTCATCTGAGCCAAGGCCACACGACCCATGATAAATGCAAAAAGAACAATTGATGGACAGAATGCTGCACAATGTCAAACATTCACACTAGTACAGAGATCTGGACCTAAATCCATCTTTTTTTTGCTCCCCATGCCATTCCAGTTCAGACCAAGCCATATGCAAATCAGTCTTGGCCCTGTTCCCCATGGGAACAGTCCAGTCCGAACTGCCAGGCCAGGTCCTCCCTGGATTAGAAACAAGCATTCTGGGAGTGGTTTCGGGGCATCACCCCTCATCAGCCAGGCTAGCTTCACTCCAGTGGCATGGAGAGCATGGGACCCACGTCTGGGCATACCCGTCCCACTGGGTGTGACAAATGTAAAAAGAACGATTGATGGACAGAATGCTGCACAATGTCAAACATGCACCCCAGTACAGAGATCAGGGCCTAAATCCATCGTTCTTTTGCTCCCCATGCCATTCCTGTTCAGAACCAGCCATATACAAATCAGTCTTGACCCTGTTCCCCATGGGAACAGTCCAGCCCGAACTACCAGGCCAGGTCCTCCCTGGACTGGAAACAAGCATCCTGGGACCGGTTTCGGGGCATCACCCTTCATCAGCCAGGCTAGTTTGATTCCAGTGGCATGGAAAGCACGGAACCCACGTCTGGGCATACCCGTCCCACTCTTGACTGGGGGTGAATGTTTGATTTGCTTTACACTACCCATGATACACAGGGGAAGGCGATTCCAAAAGCCAATAGAGGACCTCAAACCTGCGAGAACTGCTCCCATATTCAATGCATGTTGTGTGTCGGCTGAATGCGCCACTTGGATTCCTAGGTAACGGAAATGGTCGCATTCCCATCTGAACTCTAGCGGGGGGAGGTCAGCTATCTCCCTGCCGACCATTGCATCAAGCAGGGACATAACCGATTTCTAATTATTAACTTTCAGTTCCAACACCGCATCAAATCCCGATTGGACTTTCAAAAGAGCAGGCAGTGCCTCCTCTGGGCGGGACACATAGAGCAGGGCATCATCAGCGTATAGGGATATGACATGAACACTGCCGCCTACTACGACACCCCAACAGGCCATGTCTCGCCGCAATCGGATCGCCTATGGCTCCATCGCTAGTGTGAAAAGGAGTTGTGACAGCATGCAGCCCTGTCTCTTGCCCCGTTCAATAGAGAGAATGTCAACAGACCACCATTTCGAACCCTAGCAGTCGGTAGAAAGTACAAGAGACGCACCCAGGAAATAAGGGGCACATGCATCAATGTAAGAAATTGCCATTCCTTAATCGCGGTTTTTACAAGTCTCCGGACTGAAGCGAAATTCCAGCAAATCCGTCTTAGTCCCTCTTCACCTGTCAAGAGACTGTTTTGACTGGCAGTCCACGATCCCAATAAGAAGCCAGTCCTTCAAATATCTAGGAATCTGGGTGGCCCTGCTCCCTGACCTCGCCTGGTCGCTCAACGTCACCCTGCTGGTGAAGAAAGCTCGTGCTGATCTCCATAAATGGCAAACACTACCACTAAATCCCCTGGGAAGGGTCACCCTCTTTAAAATGATGATACTTCCCCGGTTCCTCTATATGATCCAAAACACTCCCTTTCAATTCCCATGAACCTGGTTTAAGGAGCTTGATGGATTTAGGCCCAGATCTCTGTACTGGGGTGAATGTATGACATTGTACTGCATTCTGTCCATCAACTGTTGTTTTTGCATTTGTCACCCCGAGTGGGACGGGTATGCCCAGACGTGGGTCCCGTGCTCTCCATGCCACTGGAATCAAGCTATCCTGGCTGAAGAGGGGTGAAACCCCGAAACCGGTCCTAGGATGCTTGTTTCCAGTCCAGGAGGACGTGGCTTGGCAGTTCGGGCTGGACTGTTCCCATGAGGCACAGGGTCAAGACTGATTTGCATATGGCTGGGTTCAAACTGGAATGGCATGGTGAGCTAAAAACGATGGATTTAAGCCCAGATCTCTGTACTGGGGTGAATGTATGACATTGTTCTGCATTCTGTCCATCAACTGTTGTTTTTGCATTTGTCACCCCGAGTGGGACGGGTATGCCCAGACGTGGGTCCCGTGCTCTCCATGCCACTGGAATCAAGCTATCCTGGCTGAAGAGGGGTGAAACCCCGAAACCGGTCCTAGGATGCTTGTTTCCAGTCCAGGGAGGACCTGGCTTGGCAGTTCGGGCTGGACTGTTCCCATGAGGCACAGGGTCAAGACTGATTTGCATATGGCTGGGTTCAAACTGGAATGGCATGGTGAGCAAAAAAACGATGGATTTAGGCCCAGATCTCTGTACTGGGGTGAATGTATGACATTGTTCTGCATTCTGTCCATCAACTGTTGTTTTTGCATTAAGGAGCTTGGCAGCCTGACTACTAAATTCCTCTGGGGCGGACGGAGACCTCGCTTAGCCCTATCCCAGTGCCGGGTCCCGTCCTTTGATGGTGGCAGGGGCGTGACCAATCTCTATATTTGGCAACCCGCTTGCTCACGCTACATGACTGGTATAACGGTGGCTGGTCGGACCCAGCATTCAGGGTGGAACTGGGTGATCTGGACCTATCCAAGATCCAGGCGATGATGTACGGTGCCACTATCCCCAGGACGATGCCAACGGTGACGCAGGCGGTTCTTCTAGACTGGCGGGCCTCCATGCGCCACACCCAATGGACAAACAAACTGACCCAGTACACTCCACTCTGGCAGGGGACCCGGCTTCGAGAAGTGAGTGGCCTAGAGGGATTTCGGCCATGGGACCTTATCGGCATCTCGCAGCTTGGGGACGTGTGGACGGGTGACCATATGCATACCTTCCAAGATCTGCAAACCCGTTATTCTCTGCTCTCCTCGCAGTTTTATAGATAACTGCAGCTACGCCACGCCCTCTACACGCACGTACCTCGAGGCACATCCCTTCCAGAGTACAGTCCCCCTGAGGCACAGATTATGACAGGCAACCTGGGAAAGGGGGGTGTCTCCCGTATTTACCGCTCTCTCACCAACAACACTCCAAACACATTAGATCGGCTCCGAAGCTTATGGGAGCAATGGGTGGGACCTCTTGAGGAGGAGGACTGAAGAGACGCTCTAATGGCACGCAAGACAGTCCCCACCTCCGCCAGGTTCCGTCTGGTCCAACTATACAATTTGCATACCGCATACTTAACGCCCAAACGCCTCTTCTGCGCAGGTATAAAGTCAAATGCATCTTGTGCGCGATGCGCTCATGACCCGGCGGACTTGTTCCACGTGGTGTGGGCCTGCCCGGTCATCACACCCTACTGGGACTCCATAAAAAAAGAACTCACGGAGGTCCTGGGCTGGGATGTCCCGCACAACCCCTTAAATATACTCCTGGGAATTACGGACAGCCTGGATGGCTCCCGGGCTGACAAGCGATTCCTTACAACTGCCATAATGGTGGCCAAGCGAGACATCGCGGCTAGTTGGCTAGATCCGAAATCCCCTAGCATATCGAAATGGCGCAGAGGCGTAGACTGGTGCGCAGCACAAGAGAAACCGTTATTTGAGGTCAGAGGGTGTCCAGCTAAATACCGTAAGGTCTGGGGCAAATGGCTGGGGCAGATAGATTAAGCGTGTCTCCTTGTAAATGTGTGCAATGTGTGGGATCTGCGGGACTATGTAATACAAACTCATCTCCCTGTGCATGTAAATGGTAATATCAGATGATTGCTGTGATGTATTGTATTTGACTACCGCTGGTAGTTTCTGTTTAAAAACCAATAAAGTTGTTTATCCCCCTCAAAAAATAGCGATTTTTAAGGAATCACTATTAAGGACTCGATATTCCCTATGCATGTAGGAATCGCTAAATAAATTGCGATCCCTACACATTCCCTATTAGCGATTCGCAAATTGCGATTCGCTAATAGGGAATGCCTTCCCATTCATTCCTATGGGCCTAGAGGCCCATAGGAATGAATGGGAAACCACTCGCAATTTGCGATTACCAAAAAGGTAATCGCAAATTGCGCATGCAATTTCAAGGGTGATAGGGGGCCAAAAGGCCACCCTGATTCACCCCCGAAACTGGCATGTGTGCACATGTGGCGCACACACATGTCCTTAGGGCATGTGTGTGTGCCACATGGCACTTAGAAAATGCAATTTCTAGCTTTTTTCTAAGGAATTGCAGATTACCACCAACTTGAAGTTGATGGTAATTTGCGATTCCTTATTGCTAAGTCGCAATCTCAAATTGCTTCTTACATTGTATTTAAGGAATCGCAAATTGCGATTCCCTAAATGCATTCGCAAAATAGGTAATCGATTACCTATTTTACGATTGGGTTTGGGCTTGATGCATCCCAAATGGCTAATTACCGGTAGCAAAGGGGCCGATTCTGCGAATCGGCCCCTTTGCGACCGGTAATTAGCTTGATGCATGTGCCCCTAAATTCCTGGCCGAGGCCCATTTGTGTCAGCACCTCCCACAGGTAGTCCCACCTCAGTGTGTCGAAGGCCTTTTCAATATCTAGGGCCAGGGCGGCCACACGAATGTCCAAGGTCTCCGTGGCGTGCAGGCTGAGATAACCTTTGCAAGTTTGTATGCGTACAGCAGCCAGGCATAAAACCGCATTGAGCCACGTGGACCAGATGGGGTACTACTCTACCTAAATGCAATGTCAATACTTTAGCCAGTATCTTAGTGTCAACACCTTGCATTGATAAAGGCCGATCAGTGCTTGGCATGCACAAGTCCTCACCTGGTTTAGGGAGCATCACAATTTGGGCATCCCTCATCAATGGTGGTAGAAATCCCATCGGCTTGGCCTCCTGTAGGGTTTCCAGCAGGTGGGGAAGTAGGAGGTCTGCGTAGGTCTGGAAATACTCCACCGGTAGGCCATAAGGGGCTGGAGATTTGCAATGGGCCATGTTGGTCACTGCTTCTTTCAGGTCTTCCAAGCGAATTTCTTCACTGAGACCTTCACTTTGGCCTTCTGTAAGGCTGGGGAGATCAAGGTCATCTAAGAATCGCCCCAATAAATCTGAGTCCACCTCGTCTCTATACACCGATGATAGGTGAGCGTGTATTTGAGAATTAATACCATATTGTGTAGACACGTGGCTACCATCTGCCTGCCAGAGCGTGAGAATGAGCGAGGGGCGTTCGTGCTTAAGGAGCCATGCCATTAAGCGACCAGATTTGTCCCCCTCCTGGTGAAGTAGTTGAGGATATTCATGCCAGACCAGGCCGTCTAGCCTATCCCATATTTCTCCTACCCTATGTTGGGCACACAATAGTGCCTCCCTGTCGGGCTCTACTTCCTGCAATTTAGCCAGAGTATCCTTCGCCGTAGTTGGGTCTCTCTCCAGTTTTCTTCTCAGCCCGCCCACCTTGGAGCAGCATTCCCCACGTGTCACCCCTTTTAGGGCTTCCCATTCAGTCCCTCTTCTAGTAGTGGATCCCCAGTTGTTAGCAAAGTAAGCACTGGTCACTTCTCTTAGCTCCCCCCTGAATATGTTGTCCTTTAAAGCATCTGTCCACAGTCGCCACAGAGGAACCCGCGGTACCCCGCTCCTTAGCCCCCACTCCAAGAGCACAGGCGCATGGTCCGAGTCTGCGTCTGCAGTGCCATCGCAGCAGCCTACTCAGAGAGCAGGGATCACTCCAACCTACAGAAATCTGTATGTGTGGGGGTGTAACAGGTGAATCCCCCCTCCCTAGGGTGCATCGTGCGTCATGCGTCTGTATAACCCAGTCGTTCCATAACTCCCGGAGAGCGGCCGTCATTTTAGATTTGCAATCAAAATTAAACACGTGGGATACTTTACACAGTTGGCACTGGTGTGCCAGATCCAAAATCTGCAAAACAACAAAAGTGGCATTCTAACTCTGCAAGGCTGCACAAGGACCAATTTTCCAAAGAAAGTACTCACCTTGGACTCTAGTGGTACTAGATCCTACTCAGACCTTTCATATCTGGGCCGACGGTTTGTTGTAAAGCAAAGAAGCCCTGTTCAGGTTGCACCTTTGACCAGCCTGTTTCAAAATGCTAAGCTCTATAAAAGCTGCAGCTGATGCACCGACTGTTAGAAGCTGCCTTGAGCATACGCCAAACAATCACCATTTCACCCACAGCTCAGCATATCCAATGTTGAGGGCCCTCACTGCATTTACTCCGAAATTAGCTGCTCTTAAACGCCTGCCACAAGAAAACGTATTTAATGATGCCTTGCTTCATATGATTCTACTCCCAATACAAAGCGGCTTCGTCCACTTGCAGCCCGGTCTCTCCCTTTATCTGGTCTCACTAAAATGTCCCTTTCTCATAGATTTCCCCTTGATTTACATTGTAACAGATAGCCTCATTAACTTTAATGATAAACAGGTAATTGTATTGTTATTAAGGGAATGTATTCCAACTTTTTTGTGGTAATTACTTAATACATTCTTGGTATTTTACCTTAGTTTGGTCGAGATGTTCTTTATTCGTTTGCTTGTACTGCTTTTATAAATTAATGATGTTTGTATTCTTTAACATCTGTCTTAGAGTAAGTAGCCAACTCAACCGAAAGATGATGTATTAAGCCTGCCTCTCTCTCTTGGCCATATCATTCCTAGTACATACCCTTTCTGAAACGTTTGTAGAATTTGTTGGTGCATCACTGCTCTTTGTTATTGACATCCATAAGGAAGGCCCCACACTAGCTTTGTGGGTGAAAATATGTATTCTACAGGTGCTGAACTTATAACTAGACTTAAAAGTGTTGCACCTACTCGGAACCCTCAGAAGTCTTATCCTACTTGCTGTGTGCTGCGGGGCTAAGTTTGAAACTATGATCAAACCTCTCTTCTTTCTTATGTCATTGTGGAAAACTGCATAGGTCAACAAAAAGGTTTTGCTGAGTTGTGGAGCACCCCATTTAATGTTCTTCCAGGGAAAACATATTCTGTACCCATCTCCAGGAGCTGAAAGTGAAGGTGACCATCTGCAAGTCCGGCTGTTCCACATCCAGTGTTATTTTTCTGAATTCTGTGATTTAGGGCATATCTCCTTTGA
This sequence comes from Calotriton arnoldi, assembly GCA_963921515.1. Classification (NCBI taxonomy): domain Eukaryota; kingdom Metazoa; phylum Chordata; class Amphibia; order Caudata; family Salamandridae; genus Calotriton; species Calotriton arnoldi. The sequence goes on from CAWUFW010006993.1 coordinate 461,984, forward strand.
CAACAGCTATAGGCTATTGGACATAGGGAAAATGGCAAACTATGTTATAAAATCTTGTATATACAAATAAAAACGGCTGGTGTGTGGCACACCTCTTCCCCCGTCACTCCCTGCAAAACTACTACCCTATCCCCTAAAACTAACTTGCCATGAACTCTTTGGGAAATGGCTTTTTAAAGTTTTTTAATTTCCCAATATGTCTCTAGACCATCCGTGCAAGACACGTTAGTCATGATGGACTAAATTATGTATCCCCTTAAGTCCACTATGGTGCAGATATCTTAGATGCCGTTTTTCGAAAGGTTTGAATATTCCACTGACACCAAAGCAAAAGAAACTATGCAAGTGTCTTTTGAAAGATATTGGTAATTATTCCTATGGGGACTACTATATATCCTTGGTCCATTGTCAAATATAAAAAGTGATATATTTCCACATCATGCTCATCTTAAATCCTGTCTGTGGCGGACCTCCTTCCTTCTAACTGACAGAACTTTAGACCTATCGGAATATGGAGCCCCTGTTTTTATATGAAATTAATCAAAAGCTAACATTTCTTTTTGAACGTCCTTATACAGGAGAAGCAGGACAGAAATTTGTTACCCACGGCCGAAGACACCGCCTCGACCATGAAAAGCATCCATGAAAAGAACCGACCCCTGCCCCCCTCACATCTACCACAGAGCCGCGGCCGCCATCGCACCCAAACTACAATGCACCATCAACACCACCTTCAAAACAGGCACCTTCCCAGACGACTGGAAGCGCGCAGAAGTCAGACCCCTGCTCAAGAAGCACACAGCTGACCCCACCGACCTCAAGAACTATCGGCCCATCTTGCTCCTCCCCTTCGCAGCCAAAGTTGCAGAGAAAACAGTCAACAGGAAACTGACACGATTCATTGAAGAGAACGCCGTCCTCGATCCGTCCCAATCCGGATTCCGAAGCAACCACAGCACAGAGACCGCCCTACTCGCCGCCACAGACGACATCCGCATCCTCCTGGACCAAGGCCACTCCGCAGCCCTCATCCTACTCGACCTATCAGCGGCCTTCGACACCGTCTCCCACCGCACACTAGTCGCCAGACTACACGACGCAGGCATACAAGGAACAGCCCTGGACCGGATCCGATCATTCCTCACCGGAAGAAGCCAAAGGATCAGACTCCCACCCTTCCTCTCCGACCCCACGAAAATCACCTGCGGAGTCCTACAGGGTTCATCACTGAGCCCCACCCTCTTCAACATTCACATGGCCCCCCTCGCACCCATCGTCCGACAACACGGCCTCAACATCGTATCCTACACCGACGACACCCAGCTCATCCTCTCCCTCACCGAAGACCCCACCACTGCCAAACTCAACTTCCAGAAAGGAATGCAATACGTCGCAGTCTGGATGACCAACAGCTGCCTGTAGCTCAACGCCGAGAAGACAGAAGTCCTCGGTACCACCCCTTCTGCATGGGACAGCACCTGGTGGTCGACCGCCCTCGGAAGCCCACCTACCCCCTCAGACCACGCCAAGAACCTCGGCATCGTACTCGACTCATCACTCACCATGAACCGAAAGGTCAACGCAATCACCTCCAGCTGCTTCAACACCCTCCGCATCCTCCGCAAGACCTTCAAGTGGATCCCCCCTGAGTCAAGGAAGACAGTCACCCACGCACTCATCACCAGCAGACTGGACTATGGAAACGCACTCTACGCCGGCATCAAAAAGTCCCTACTCCGCAAACTCCAGACAATACAGAACACCGCCGCCAGACTCGTCCTCGGTATCCCCCGACACGAACACATCGGCCAACACCTACGAAGTCTCCACTGGCTCCCCGTGGAGAAAAGAGTCACTTTCAAAATCCTCACTCACGCCTACAAATGCCTACACAACAACAGACCCAAATACCTCAACGACAGAATCAACTTCCACGTACCCAAAAGAAACCTCCGATCTTCCAACCTCGCACTGGCCAAAACCCCGCGCATCCACAAAGCCAGAGCAGGCGGAAGATCCTTCTCTCATATTGCAGCCAAGACCTGGAACGAGCTACCGGCAGACATCAGATGCACCTCCTCCCTGAACACCTTCAGGAAGACCCTCAAGACCTGGCTCTTCGGCTAAACAGATCTGCGGACCCCCCCCCCCCCCCTCAGCGCCTTAAGACCCTCACGGGTGAGTAGCGCGCCTACAATTCCCTGATTGATTGATTGATTGGAGTCTCTCAGTGCTGGAATAGCCGATTTGTATACATTGGTTAGGTGTTCGTAGGCTTTCCTGTTTTCAGTTTCTATTTTTGGTTAATTCTGGTGGGGTTTTTTCAGTGTTTTCAAGTGATTTCAATACCTTAAAAAAACAGTGGTTATGTCTTGTGGATTGTTACCTGCCTTGTTATGTTGGCCTAGGCCTGGCTGCCATGCTGCTTTTCTTTGCGCACGTTACACTGAGCCGGGCCTCCCTCGCCCGTTGCTCGTGCCAAGTTCTTTTGCACTGTCTGCATTTTCTGTTGTTCACCTTTTTGGGCTCAGTCTGCACAAACATGTACAAGGTCGCATAACAATGTATTTTGGTTCTTCCTGATATGGCCAGTCTCGCGCACCCAGACATAACATTAGGTGCAATTGCCATGAAGAGTTTGGTATGCTTTTAATACTGTGTTTTACTAGCGCTTAACACACACTTGGAGAAATCCCTTTCAGTGAGAAGAGCTATGATGTCCTGCTGATGTAATTCTGCATCTAGAGACTGAGGTATGGGGGTTCGCTAGTCAAAGCCCAGAGGTCTTCTATTATTATAATAAACTATCTTACTGCAAGGGGAGGGTGGTAATGTTATTTATACGTTTATCCACTGAGCTCTGAGATGCTTTCCCCGTTTGTATTCTATGGAATTGTAACCATGCTGCTTATATTAGTCATATGCATTATGCTATTAGTACTGACACGTGTACTGTACATTAGAGCACGTAAGTTGGAATAAACATTTTAACCTATCCAGTGTCTCTTCCTACGCATCTTGTGGACAAGTACGAGTGAGTGACGAAAGAGTGTTCTTGCTTCTGCGAGTCCTGAGATAAAGATACCGTGTTCTGGGTTGTCCAAACATTAGTACTTGGGTGCTAATGGGATGCTAAGCTAGTTGGGTTGGGGTTTTTGGGTGCTACGGTATATGGTGGCAAACCACTGTATTCCGGGGTCCCATTTTCCTGTGCATAGCTCTGTGTATGTGCAGAAACCTTATGACATGGCGCGACCACCGTGGGGCTGCTTAACTGCGAGACGCTTGAGTAGTACTTGTCCACAAACCCCTCGCGTACGCTTCCGGAGGCGTAAGTGATGGTGATACCTCCTATATTGAACGTTTTATAGGTTCTTTCAAGCTTGAAGTAATTAAAAAGGTTATATAAAAACCCATTTTGTGCTCCCTGTTAGGTTGTCAAATATAACTGTTTAGTCATGGCTGGTGTGGCGATTGCTGCACATAGTCGAGAGCACTCCGAGACCACTTAGCTGTGTATGGAGTGCCCGATACTGGGGTCGAGTTGGTCTTTGTGGTTCAAGCCGATGCGGCTTATCACTTTGAAGTGTTTTACACTTGGATCACTTTTGAAGCGGTGGATGCAGGTGATAAGCTGTTTCATGAATATAAACCCACCGCTATTCCTGCTGCCTATCGACCCTATACCACTCTTGAAGTACCTCTCACGGCTTGGCAGCACCGTGTTTGGTTTAATGGCGCCCTACCACAACCAACTACCGCAGTTCGTTTAGGCCCCTTGTCAATTCAGGGGGCCACTTGGCCTGTATTGGCCGGGTATACCCCGCATCCAAATTATCTGGCATTACCGCTTGCGGAACTGCGCACTATGCATACCGAATTGGTACGAGTGCATCGAGCCCTAGTGACATACGTTACAGGTAGCCTACATGGAGCTGCTCCTGTAGTCGCAGGCCAACCAGCTATAGCCGCTGGAGTGACCATAAGTCCTGTCATGGTAAATTCTGTGATGGGCAAACGTCCACAAAATAAGGACGACTATCCTTACTGGCTTGCAGAAAAGTTCGATCAGATAGAAGCAGTGTTTCCCCATACATCCCCAGTAGATAAACATCGCATCCTCACGATAAGTTTGCCAAAAGACATAATCCCCGATTTGACATCATGTGAAAACTGGGGTAAGGTATTTGCAGCAGTTTATTCAAAATGTTTTGGAACTCCTTCCATGACGGTTCTACCCTCTGTAATTAAAAAAGTACAGGATGAACATGGCCCTGAAGCGGCTGTGGAATTAGGGATGAGACTAGTGGGAGTGTTTGATGTAGTAGCTGAGCTGATCCTTGGAAATGTCAAGGGCGATGCTATGAACTTTCAAGTAGCGAATGCTTTGGCTTTGGTCCCAGAGTTGGACAGGCCCCGCGAATTACCGAAAATTATTACCCGGGCTTATAAAACAATTGGAAGAAATAGCCTGGGCAACAAGCCTTTTGTAAAAATGCAAACTCAATCGCAAACACAAGTTACACAAACAAAAAGTGCATCTGAGAAAGATGATAAACCGGTCTTCACTAAAAAGAGTTGGAGACAGAAAAAACAGGGTAAGCAACAAAAGAAGCCGGGGTCGAGAGGCGCTTCTCCAGTTTCGGTTTCTTCTGAACGTACTTATGATTTACGTGATAGGTCAAGGATTAAATCGCCAGAAAGGTTTCAGAGCTCTGATACGCGTTCTCCTCGTTCTTCACAGGCCCAGACGTCGTCACAGGCTGGTGGAGGAGGACGGCAAGATAGAGGAAGGGGCCGAGAGGCTCCCCAGGAGCGAGACCAACCTCGACAACAAGTCAGAGGGAAAGCAGAAGACTTTCATCTTCCTCGACCGCAATTTCAGAAGAAAAAAGTTGCCGCTGTCACAGTGAAATATGCCTCAGACCGTGAGAACGAGACTCCAGAATTGGACGTGGGCAGTGACCCTCCTAGACAGCGCCGCGGAAGTTACCATAGTGCGGGAGGCGCTACGTCCTCATATGGAGGCGACAGCAACTGAAACATTCGTTACTGTAGAGACAGCTGACACGAGAGTGGCACCCCTGACAGACTATATAATATAGTCATACAAATTGAAGGTGACATACCGCGTGAAATAAAAGGGATTTTTTGGGAAAATCTAACCTCTTCATATGACATTTTGTTAGCAGAGGTGGATTGGCCACCCCCATTCGTTTTAGCTGCACATAAAGGAGAGGAGGTAATCCTTCCAAGCTTCTCACGGCACGTCCCAAAAGACAAAGCCGAAGCACTTGCAGCTGAGTGGGCTGTGTACCTGGCACCAGCGTTATACCGCAACCATGTGGGATGGGATGAAGAATCACCTCCTCATGCAATACCTTTGCGGTCACTACCGCAGCCACAACCCCAATATCCCATCAAACGGCAGGCAAAAGGCCCCGTCTCCGAAATTCTGACACAGTTGGAATATCAGGGAGTAATTGAACCATGCGTATCACCTATGAACAATCCCCTTTTCGTGGTTTCTAAACCCGATGGATCGTACCGCTTAGTTTTGGATTACCGGCATTTAAATACTCATTGTCGGAACTTTGCGGTGCAAAATACACACAGTTCTGCGCTTGTAGACAGTCTTGTTCGTAAAAAATACAAAACGACACTTGACCTTTCAAACGGTTTCTACACGCACAACCTAGCCCCGGAGAGTGGTCAATGGACCGCATTCACTTCCGGTGGTAAATTATTCCAGTTCCGGCGTTTACCCATGGGCTACAAAAATAGTCCGGGTATATTCGCCGCCCGTGTTGTTTCTTTGTTAAATGACATTGATCAAGACGCATGTTCGTACGTAGATGACATCTATCTGACGGACGACGAATTATTTCAGCATTTGTCCCGTGTGGACCGCATTATTCTTGAATTTGCGGAGCAGGGTTACAAATTTAACTTTGCTAAATCACACATTGCTGAATTTACAGTTCTGTTCTTGGGCTATGAGCTCAACAACGAAGGTAAGGGCTTAGCCCCCATTTCTTAGAAAAATGTGCACATTTGTGCCCCCAAATACTCTGAAGAAACTTCAGTCTTTGCTGGGTTTCCTGAATTTCGGGCGTACTTACATTCCCGAATATGCCCAGCGTATCAAGCCTTTGTATGCTTTGATACAACCTACTTATTCAAGGTCTTGCTGGCTGCCTGAGCATACCTCAATTCTGCAGTCTTTGCAGACAGACCTTTTGGAGTCTAAATATCTTTTGACTCGTGATAACCACACAAACCTGGTGATTAGAATAATTCCGGGGGCGGTGGGATTCACATACTTAACCTTTAATGAAGGTGATACAGTACCCATCGCATACAAGTCACATCTGTACACTTCCGCTGAATTGCGCTTTACATCTGTCGAAAAAGTTCTAACTGCAGTGCAAATGGCGATTCTAAAAGAGCGCGCACTGGCACAGGGAAAGCGGATTCTGGTGGTAACACCCTGTCCTGCCCTAGAGGCAGTAACAAAGGCAAGTGTACCGAACTCAAAAGCAATGCATCCCCGTTGGATACAATGGGCTACATCCTTGACGTCTTCGGACGTCACTTTTGTTTTTGATTCTTCTCTGCAGACTCAGGAGTTTTTGCAGTATGAATTCGTTCATCCTCCTCCTTTGTTTTTACTACCGCTTGAGGATTACAAATGTGTGATCTACACCGATGGTTCGGCGCAACCGGCCACTGGGTCCAAGCACGCTTATTCAGCTGCATGTGCTATTGTTGCGGGTTCCTTTGTAAATGGAACGTTCAAATCCTCTGTAGTGCACACTCGCACACTTGGAGACAGTACCGCACAATTGGCCGAGCTGCATGCATTGCTACTTGCACTTGAGTTCGCTTCTCAGGATGAGACAACTCTTATTGTATGTGATTCCTTCTACTGTGTACAGTCTTACAATGACAATCTGTTTTTCTGGTCGAAAAACGACTACAAGGACGCAAAAGGGAGCACAATCAAGCATAAAATGCTTTGGGTTCGAGTGGCAGAATTGCAACAACGTCTGCCCCTCACACAGGTGGTTCACACCTTAGGCCATCAGCGGGTGGGCGCACACGCTATTGGTAACGATCTGGCAGATGAAGCTGCCCGTTCAGCAGTAGTCACGTGTTCAGTAGCAGCGGTTACCAGGTCCATGTCTAAAATAGACCCTGTTATATTAGCAGCTATTGCTGCCACCAAGGAAGGTAATAATTACCCTACAGGTTTCCCTTCCAAGTATTCTTACACATTAAGTCCCGATCAGGTTCCTTATGTAACTATACCTGACGTTGGAGATCGGCTGATCCCCAACGCGGACCGCAGGAGTGCCTTGATATCAGCTGCACACGAAGGCATGGCTTCGGCTCATGCAGGTGTGTCAGCTACGGTTTCCATCTTGCAGCAGCGTTATTGGTGGCGTGGGTTATATAAAGACACCCGTGCTTTTGTGCTTTCTTGCGATGTTTGTCAACAGATTAAGCCTTCCACGGTAACACGTCCACCACAAACCCCGCTCTGCATTGCTAACAGACCCTTTGGGTGTGTTTACTTGGATCACTGCGGTCCATTCTCATCAGACACTGCCTATAAATACATCTTAGTGGCAGTGGACTCGTGCACACGGTTTCTCTGGGTCTGGCCACAACGGAGTGCTGACGCCCGAAATGTAATCAGGGATTTGCGTGTCTTTGTGGGAATTTTCGCATGCGGCACCTTCCATTCGGACCAAGGTCCAGCGTTTGCCTCTGGGGCTTACAAGGATGCAATGGCTTCGCTTGGGGTGCGGGTGAAATTTTCGTCTCCGTATAGGCCTGAGGGCAACTCTATCGTTGAACGAATGAACCGTGACTTAAAGCAATCCTTAACAGCTAGGGTTATAGGTACTGGCAGGAACTGGCTGGCCCATTTGTATACCGTTCAGCGTGCACTTAATAATCTCCCTAGAAGACCTCTGGGTGGGCGGACCCCATACGAAATGCTCTTTGGCATAAGAATGTTTGTGCCTGACCTTGAGGGTCCAGACATCGCGGCGCAATCCGCCAAGTTTGATGTAGATAACCATTCTGCTATGTTACAGGACTTACAAGAAGCCCGAGACAAACTTGCAACTACACATTTGCCTTCAGCCACAGATCCTGCGTTGCAGATTCCGGTAGCCGGCTGGCTTCCAAAGGTTGGAGAACTGGTTCGAGAAAAGGTTGAAAACAAAAAAGAATTTGGCCCCTCTTTTCGTGCACCGGTTCCAGTTCTGGGCTTGAAGGGAACACGTACAGTCATTTTACCACCGCTTCCTGGTCGCAAGGAGAACAGATACATCTCAGTGGAAAATGTCAAGCTACAGCGCCTGGCCGATCCTGAATAGTGTCACACCAGCGGTCTCTTGTCCTGCCATTTATCGGACATATGTTCATAGTCCATCTGCACGAACGATCGCTGATGCTGTAATTGAGATGGTTGATTTGCCTGAATCCTCTACTTTGCCTGAAACTATAATTGATCCCCAACTCTCCACCAACATCGACGAGGACGAGTATACTTATCCTGCATCTGAATCGGTGGCACATCAACCAATATCGCCACTAAGCCAGACTCGTTATTCCTTTGATTCGGATTCCACATCTTCAAAAGTTCCATCCAAGTTCAGTATTTTTATATCCTGGTTTAGAGACAATTTTTTGATTCCACCTTGGACATACATCTGGTTGGTACTTTTCTTGATATTTTTGTTCATGTCCATTGGCTTTGTCACAGTGTTTTTTCTACTGATTAATGGTCACTATTTACCTGAACGCTCTGCTGTAGACTATGTTTCTGGAACTTTGGCTCCTCATTCCTCGTCTCACATCATGAAGCGTGACCACACATTTGTGAACATTTCAGCTTTCCCAGTTGTTGATGGCATCGTATGGGATGCAGTGAATTATCAAATCCATGGTCCGACGGAAATTATTAATGTACCTAATGTCCTTCGTGTTTCAATGGGTGATGTAGTACAAAATAATATTCATTCTGATGATTGGGATGTGCATGCCGTTGAAGCATTGTTTGCCGATTTAAAATATTATGCATCTTTTAATGCTGAAGATCTATATATGAATTCTGCTAATTATGCCGATTTGTATTGTTACCAACATTGGGGTAATCATTTTCTCCATAAGCCCAGTGCCCTGCGTAGTTCTGTTAACTATACCCAATGGGAACATTGTCCAAACCCCTTGCCAGGTAGCTCTCAAACTCTTCGAAATAAGTTTAATTATTTCACTGATTTTAATCGGTCGAACCCTGCATCCTATTATTTTAGACTAAATAACACATCAACTCAGAAAATTATGTTAACACACACCAAATTGCTTTATTCAGGTTCCTTTCTAAGTGCCCTAGCTGTGGGTGGTTATGAGTACTGGGATAATACAGTGGATTTAAAATCTATTTGGGGCTCCAAGCCATGGCAGGTACAGGGAACCGAGGCATTACACCGTGCTTGCCTCATCCCTACACAAATTATGTTCCTCAATGTCTCCATCTATCAGACTACATGTTGGGGCTTAGCAACCACTAAACAATTGAATACTCCATCAATACCATCCCTGTCGAGTTTTCCCAATGAAAGCTCACGATTCAATATGTCCCTCGTGTCCCTGCAGGCTCTGTTACAAAATAATTCGTATAATGTTTCTGAGCTAGATCAGTCACCCTGGTTGGTATGGCCTATATCATCTAATGCATGTCAAATGCGTTTTCACGACTCAGGAGCTAGTTACACACAGGATAGGCCTGATCCGAGATTTACTGATTCCCGTACTGTCACTACATATTCTGTTGGTAAATTATGCAAACAATGGCTGCAACATTCGTCCCTTGATTCTGTTAAACAACATCTGTCCCTCCTTTCAGGCAATATTGATCTGTCCGACTTTGTTTTGGGACCTCGTGGTCCCCGACCTAAAAGATTCATTTATGAAACATATAATGAACTCTGGAAGCTATCACAAATGGAAGCTGCTTCCCGTCTTCGGGAAATAGATCAAGCAAATTTGGAAAAGGTGCTTGCTGTTGTTGACAATAGTATTAATACCCTGTCTTCTCGCATTTATACTTTGGAGAATATTGTGTCCTCTGTTGTTGATATTGTACAAGATGATGTTTCTGTGTTATATCATGGGCAGAATCAATTGCGTTCGGTTATGCAGTTTGCATGGACTTTACAAACGCTCAAGTTAGGTAAAGTTCCTTGGCATTTTTGAACACCTCTGCCTTGTTTCTACCTTTTAATTTAACTGACAAACAGCAATTTATGTCCATGAAGGATGCAACTTACACTCTATTACATATCGAAAAGATGGATCCTTTGCCGTTCTCTGTTGCAGAACTCGATTCTGCTGTATGGCTAGTCCATGGGGTTATCGCATTACCTTTTTCCTTGTTTGAATTTGACTCGTGCATGAAACATTATCCTGTGGGCCGTTACCGGCCCTTGGGCAGTGCTTTTCTGCATGAACTCTGGTCCTTGCCTTTCATGTATAAATGCCTTCGGGACGGCAAGGAAGTCTTTCTCACGGGGGAGTACTGCGACTCGACTATGGGTCATTCGCTTATTTGTAAACACATTAAATTGCATGGCTCATGTAGCGTTTCCGCTCCTAATCTTGCTTGTGTGCTGAAAGGTATTCCTGCTCCTGTTATTTCACCTACTTTCACTCTCCTTTCCAATGGTAGTTATTTACTTTTAAATAACGAAAACTGTTGTGGCCTGCAAGCTGGCATTCCTTACATTGTAACAGTTTTGCACAGGGTTGTCTGCTGCAAAAATGTGCTTTTTCCTCCCCCTCATGGCAAGGTTGATATCTCTATTTGGCCTTCCATCCCTACCATGGAAGCAGATTTCAATAGACTGAGCAGAATAAAGGCACTATTATTAAACGAGGAAGTTATGCTCACGTCCGCCCGGGAGACATTCATTCTCCAGGTGGCGAGTACCCACAGTGAAATACAGGCCCTTTTAAACACTAATCTCGGCCAGCATTTTGGGGAGTTAATACATCGTATTTTTAACGCATCTAACACTGAAGGCCTAGTACACTTTTTTAAGGTCGTTGGGTCGGGCTTGGTGTCCTCCTTCCAAACTATTTTTGGTGCCATCCCGGCTTTCATACATTCTATTTTTTCCAGTGTCTTTGGCGGTTTCCCATTGATCCTCGCTTTAGCGGCTGGTGTCTTGCTCTTAATTTGCTTTCTACGCAATGGCTGCTCCCCGATGGGACCTGCTCGATCCAGAACGCCTCCAGCTGCTCCGTGAGCGACTTTTGGCCGGTTTTGGTGTCTTGCCATTGGCGACACTGAGTGTGTCATATACTCTTTCATTTCGCTTTGCGTATTTCACTTGCGTGCAACCTGTGATGACTTGTGTCCGCTGTCCTTTCACCTGGACTATTGCCTCTCCAATTCGTCATTGTCTGTTCCGGATTTTGTTCAGTTGATGGGTCCCTTAGAGGCCCATGAGCAGGACTGTTCCGTTGCTGGCTGTATGGCGCGTGCGGCTGCACTGGGGATTTTGGCGCAATGGGATATCTGGGCGGCTGCCCAGGATCTCCTACAACGAAGCTGTTTCGATTATCACGCAAGCTGTCCCGCATTGCTTCTGGATGCTCCCTTTGTTGAGGAGCATTCCTGCTCTTTGATCTCATGGATTGGATAGCATCTATGTTTTTTGACAATTCCAATGATGAACTCTTGGAGGGTATGGCTTTTCTCTGCACTTACACTTTCATGGATTGACCTGCCCTTCGCCGTTTGGGCGCTCCCTGTGCTCCAACGGCTGTGTTTTTCCTCTGATGGGCCTCTGTCTTGGCCGCTGGACTGACCAGGGAGGGTGTCTTGTGGATTGTTACCTGCCTTGTTATGTTGGCCTAGGCCTGGCTGCCATGCTGCTTTTCTTTGCGCACGTTACACTGAGCCGGGCCTCCCTCGCCCGTTGCTCGTGCCAAGTTCTTTTGCACTGTCTGCATTTTCTGTTGTTCACCTTTTTGGGCTCAGTCTGCACAAACATGTACAAGGTCGCATAACAATGTATTTTGGTTCTTCCTGATATGGCCAGTCTCGCGCACCCAGACATAACATTAGGTGCAATTGCCATGAAGAGTTTGGTATGCTTTTAATACTGTGTTTTACTAGCGCTTAACACACACTTGGAGAAATCCCTTTCAGTGAGAAGAGCTATGATGTCCTGCTGATGTAATTCTGCATCTAGAGACTGAGGTATGGGGGTTCGCTAGTCAAAGCCCAGAGGTCTTCTATTATTATAATAAACTATCTTACTGCAAGGGGAGGGTGGTAATGTTATTTATACGTTTATCCACTGAGCTCTGAGATGCTTTCCCCGTTTGTATTCTATGGAATTGTAACCATGCTGCTTATATTAGTCATATGCATTATGCTATTAGTACTGACACGTGTACTGTACATTAGAGCACGTAAGTTGGAATAAACATTTTAACCTATCCAGTGTCTCTTCCTACGCATCTTGTGGACAAGTACGAGTGAGTGACGAAAGAGTGTTCTTGCTTCTGCGAGTCCTGAGATAAAGATACCGTGTTCTGGGTTGTCCAAACATTAGTACTTGGGTGCTAATGGGATGCTAAGCTAGTTGGGTTGGGGTTTTTGGGTGCTACGGTATATGGTGGCAAACCACTGTATTCCGGGGTCCCATTTTCCTGTGCATAGCTCTGTGTATGTGCAGAAACCTTATGACAGTTATCAGTGGTTACACATTTTCGCGCCATTAAAAACAACAGAAACAGTGTTTTTACAGTGTTTATGGAACATTTTGCTTTTATTATTGCTTGCTTTCTGCACTAATAGTCAATGGTATATAGACAGTGTATGTACAGTGTATATGAGATCCAAATACATTTTTGCAAATCAAACTTATTGTAGTACACCATACAATACTTCTTCAGTGAGTCTTTCGTCATGTGCACTCACTTTTTCCTTCCCATGTAAACTTTTTTCTGTGCCCTCTCAACATTGGCACTTGAGATGAGCAACGCCAAAACAGCCAGTACACAATTTGCTAACTGTGGCCACTGACATAGCTTTCAATGCAAATAGTGGTGCACTTAAAGATTGCGATTCTCTTGGCAGGTTCGGGAACATTTGTGTTGAACTGGGCGCTTATGCCCTCAGAGATATTGAAGGAGTCAAAAATGAAGCAACACTTTTGAAACTACGGAGAAAATCCCCCTTTACGGAAGACATCTAGAACTTGTACAGAGTACCACAGTGAGGTTTGATTGACTTCAAATGCCATGGTTGGTGAAGGGACATGTCTATGCATCACTGCAAGCCATTTCTCATACATTGTAAAATGAAAGTTCCTGAATTGCTTGTCAACATTGCCTTGCTTACCGAGTGGCAAGCACTCTAACATGGAACATGTTGCAGTGCCAAAGTCACTAATGGTGTCGCCCAGCCTACTCTCAAGGAGATATTTCACATTTACACCAATTATGCTGAACACTTGGCAGACAAGGGTGTTTTCAGACTCTAGTTGTTTCATTATGTCCACTACAGCAGTTATGTTTTCCTGTAAAAATCTAAGAATGCAGTAGAGTGTACTTTTTTTCACATCACTATCAATATGCGACCATAGATCCTCACATTTCTTGCCTTTGGCATCATCAATTCTGTAACTAGTTGCCACATGGATAATATAGCATTCACAGCCCCTTGGACTGAGAACTATCAGCTAAGTGACACAGTTGGAATGACTTTCTTTGATGCCACACAAAGCACAAAATGAGAAATATTTGCATATTAGTTCCCGCGCATAACAAAACAGTGCACCAAAATGGACTAAAAAGTCAATAGCATTCTTCATTAACTCTGAAGATTGTAAAGATGCTTTCAGCATATCATCTAACAAGTGGCAAGGATCTCTTACAGGGAAGCTCTTCAGCTCAGGTATCAATTTTGACAGGTCATCACACAACTTTTTCATATACGTAGCTGAATCACTGCAATACAAACAATATCACTCCAATCTTTGTTGAACTTGGAAATAACCTTTTTGCAGCAGCATTCCAAGTGACATTGCATTCCATGTTTTCCAAAAGTCTGGTGTCATGTTTTCACCACTATCCCAGATGCTTGGTGATAGCACTCTTTTCCCTATACTTGTCACTACACCTTGCATTGAATGTTTAAAGCCTGAGGTGTTGGCAATTCACCTACTATCAATACTGACTCACTAGACACTGGGGGCTGATGTATCAAGGGTTTTTACCCATTCTCTGTGGGTAAAAGTTGATGGCACATATTGGGAAAGATTGTTATGAAACCAGCCATTTTACCTATCAGTGAAAGAATCAAACACAGCCAAAATGTCAAATATGATTTTGATATTTCCTGATTCTCTACAGTTTATAAAATCATTGAATAAGACCTAAATCATGCTTCTAAACCCTGCATCTTTAGACCAAAGACCACAAAACTGAAAAAAGCAAAAGGAAGAAGAAATAATATTTTTGTGACATCCCTAAACAACAAAACTCAAGCAGAATAATGTTAGCCCAGTCTTTCTTGCTGCCAGCTTGTATAGCAAAGTTACATTGTATTGGCCCCTTCAGGAAGAAAAGAAATTACTCTTTCACTCTCCTTTTCCTTTCTTTGAATGGCATTTAGTTTGTGGTTCAGCAGGTGTTTTTTCAGTGTTTATATGTTTACACTGGTGAGGGCTATTTCCCTTTCGGTGGGGTTTTATCAGTTATTATAGGTTTAAACCTAAAACCGGACAGCCTAGGTGTTCGGTACCACATCTGCACAAATTCACTTATCTGCCCCCTATTCCTTTTTATACTATGCTACTCTCACCCACTATATTACATTCCACACACCCTACATTATTGTAAGGAAAGGCAGTTAAATCATGTTTTCAGCTCCCCCAATAATTTATCCTCGGATAAAAGATATCTTTGCCTTAGTTGGCTACATCCAAAATAATCATTTTTATTGAGTGTAGCGAAATCAGACTTGTACATGTTTGCCTCTGAGCTGGTAATCCGAGTCCTCAAGTGATAGCTTGTTTGGTGAAGTTTAGGTTTGGTACATCCTCTCCTAAGTTTAGGAATAATAATGGCATTGTTGTAACTAAACATAACAAAACATGCCGTGTGCACATCACTGTATGTGTTCTCTGTCCATTGGTATATATTTACCTTGGTGTATTGGTTGTCTTGTTAAAAAATAAATCACTTTCGTGTGTGTGTGTTGGGCGGATCTGTATGCCTCGTTCTGTGTGGGTGATTGTTTTTAGATAATCTTTGGGTGTGTGAAGCTTGGCGTACAGGTTATCTGGTGGGGAGTGCTCATTGTGTGCATCCAACAGTTATAAGACAGTCCCCACTCGCAAATATCATTTGGACTTTGCATGTGTGTGGGTGTGTACAGTGATGGATCTGTTTGTTTGATCTCGGCACCTAAAATCATCCACATACTAACACACACACCTCATTGTAGAGTTTCCTTAATTTTTGAAGTGTGTTGGTGCATGTGTGGTTGTGTCTGGGCATAGCTAATCTTTGTCTAGGATAGCCCCCTGGCACACAGCATATTTTTTAGTTTGGTGTTTTGGATACTGGTTGAGGGATACGTGTATGTGTTTTTTTAACCAATGTCACATACAAATATGTACCCCCCCACACACACACACCAATAAACAGCCTTATAGTGTCTGTTTATAACTGGTCAGTTTTATTTTTAATGGGAATCACGTGTGTGGGTGTGTGTGCAGGCACATGCTCTAACTTCCACTCAGCTTCCACTTTAATTGCCACCTGCTCTTTCTCAGACCCTTCCCTTGCTTACTGCTCTTTTCCTGAGTATTTCGCTGCTCTACAACATGTCCAGTTTTTTCTACTGAGTGCTCCTGCATCTGCATTTGTGTGCCTGTGATTATTTCTCTTCTGTCCTCCCTTCTCTGACTTCTTTCTAGCTCCGTCTGTGGTTGTGCTCTCCCTTTGGGATCCTGTGTCTTCCTCATGCTGTCCCTGCTGCATTTCTCGCTGTAGCCCAATCTGTCTCCTATCTTTTCCCGCTTCCTGTTGTCTGAGCCATTCCCACCTCCTGATTCTGCTTTTTAGACTGGGAGAGAAAGTAGAATAACACAGAGGGCTGGAAGGCCTGGGCGAATGAGGCGTTAGATAAGACACTGGAGGATGAACTTGGAGGAAAAACTGTTTAACTTTGCAGTAGTGCATATGCTGTTTATCGCCATTTTTAGGTCTCGCCTCGTCTTCGAGACATGTTGTATTCAGGTATGGACTTGAAGCTCCGCCCATTTCCCGCCCACCTTTTCAATTGGCTCCTATTACTGTCCATTCTAAATGGTTGCTTTTATTAGTGAATGGGCTTAGTGGTTCCTTCTTAGTACCACCTTTTCTGCTAACCTACCATGAGGACTGGCCCTTTTACTTGTGTTGCTACTCACTATATTTCATTTACAGTCTATGAGCACTATTTTTTTTAATGGTTTTCTCCTATTGCAGGCACGACATTCTTTTCTGCAACGGTGCCCGCTTTTCCACTCTCATCGCCGTCCTGCCTCCTGGCGCCATGCTGTAGGTGTCAGCAGGGCGCCCTCTTTTATATTTTTATTTTTAGTAATGGCGGTAGTGCCTGATTGCAGCTTGCCCAACTTTCACCTTTGCTGCGCTGCTTACCAAAAGCTTACACTATTGAAAAAATAGACTTTGGTGAGCCGCACCTTTCTTCTCATCGGTGAGGCTCGCCAAAGTCTATGCAATAGGTCTCACATTTGTTAGCGTTGGCGTTATTGGCATTATAAATGCCAATGTTTTTTTTTTTACCTAGCCATGTTGCAGTACCATATGTGGCCAAAAGAGGTCCCATGGGACCTCTTTTGGCCACATATGGTACTGCACCCTGCAACATGGCTAGTTAAAAAAAATTGGCATTTATAATACCAATAACTCCAACTCCAACAAATGCGAGACCTAATGCATTTGCAAAGCTTGTTGAGTATGGGGGCAGCTATGACTCACAAGAGGTGTAGGCTCAAGTGTGTCTTGATGCCCCTCCCCTTCCTCACACTCATCATCAGATGCTAGAAATCCATTAATAGATGCCCACACGCCCATGATCAGACACACAAGCATGGAATAAGATACTCGCACACTACAGTTAAACAAGTTTATAATGAGATATCAAAGCATGCCATTACTCACCATTAGCCGCCTGCGCATGCTCTCAGACACTCGTACACATCAGATTCCCATGCACACCAATAGACACACATGGAGACCATCAGGCACCTGTACGTTATCAGACACTCAGAAGCACCATCAAACACACACATCATTAGACTCCCAAACACTAAACAGATTCTTACAGTAACTCTCTTGGACACCAACACACACCATCAAACACACATATACACACACACACACACACACACACACTACCCAGCTTCCCTTTACTGTGGCTGAAAACAATACACTATGAGCCACTAAAGCACACTTTGCAAATGGCCCAAGAGAATGGTGGGCAGAGGTGCCCAAAACAGGTGATTGTGACCCAGGTGCATATTTAAAACTGAAAAGACGTCGATTGACCAGCTGTCTCTGGCCTACTCAACAATCCAGAAACTTAAGGATGAAGGAGACCTGGACTAGCTGACGGCTATGCACAAACAAAAATAGGTATAGGGCAGGTTAAGCTGCCCCGGTCACCATCTGCCAGTGCCATTTTGCAGACCTTGGACAGTGGCGGCTGTCTTTGTGCCATGTTCACAACTGCAAACAGGCACCGGCCCAGAAGTCAGTTGTCCCATGCCACCTTCATCCTCTAAAAAAGGTAAGTGAAAAATGCCCTGAACACCTGAAAGCTGTCCTGGCACATTGTTTGCAATAGCAAACATGCCACCGTGGTAAAGTTCTCAGCTGAACTTTTATGGAAGCTGTATAGCCATAAAAAAAGCTATGAAATTCCCTCAAAAAACTAAAGTTGAAGGGATTTTATGGTTGACAGGGCCAATAGTGGCTGCAACACAGAACATAAAAGACCAAAAATTCTCAAGTTCTAGTAATACCTTCCCCTAATTGCCTACTCTGCTGTACTAACTTGATGGTTTTTTTAAAAAAATCATCTCTATTACGGCTTTTAAGCATGGATAAAACAGTACATATGCTGACTCTTCAGCTGAATAAAGATCTTGATATAAAGTGAATTTCAAGACGTTCACTCAATCATGTTTCGCGTTTTACAATCAATCAGGAGATTTAGGTTCCTGGAATCAATAAATATGGAACAATTTAAACTATAAACCTAAAATGCAGCTGATATACCGTGTACATCCCAAGGTGGTGTAACAATTCCTTCAAACCCTCAATTTGTGTGCCCCGTGTAATCACCTTCCCAATACAGAATTATCTGTCATCTAGTAGGTGTAAATGCATGAGCCGTAGCCTCGCTATGCTCTCCGCCCCTGTAGTCTCTGGACACTTCTCTAAAAAGGGCATATCATGTTCCAAAGCAATGTTCTCAGTCATGTACAGTAAGATCCTCTTGAGGTGTCTGCAAAGCGTCTAGCAACCCCTCCCAATTCACTGCAATGGGCCTCTTATGCAGTCCCTGGCCTTCTCCCACCTCAGCGCCACTACCTCCGCTCTACCCCACTTAGGTGTCACTGCACACTAATGCTCCGTCCCAGGCAATGTGCTATCTTTCAAATGCATGGCGATCAGTCTGTGGACCATCAGCATCGCAGATTGTATAAATCGGGTGGTGGCGCCCCTGGCGTGACTCCGCCCGTACAATCCCAGCAGGCCACTAGCCATGTTATGTAGCTCAGAGCGACCCATTAGCTCAGTGAGTTTATTTGTAACCGGCAACCATGGATTGCTTGCTATTGGGCAATTCTAGAACATGTGTGCCTCAGGTGCCTTACACCTCGGACAGATAAAGAGGATTCGGGAAAGATTCTGTGGAGCCGTGCCGGAGTGAGGCAAGCCCTAGGTAGAATTATTGCGCTGGATCTGGCATTGTGGATACCTTTCGCGGATATAGGAGGGCCCTGTCCCACTCCTGTGTTACTTCTCGGCCTATGTCCTCCTCCCTCGCCCGTGTAATGGTAGTAGAGGATCTTGCATTAAATGCGACAGGGCTCGGGTCTGTCATGTTATTAGCTGACGGTCATTACCTTCAGTGTGCGTGGTATGTATGAGCAGGTGCTGATCTAGTTCTGCATCAGTGATTTGCCACAGCCGTCCAAGCTCAGCCAACAGTCAGCCACAAGCCAGGAAATGCCCCTCCGGGAGGTCCCTATCATCTTGCAGCTGCTCAAAAGGAACCAATTCACCATCCTGGAACAAGTCTCCCAAGGTTCCCGCCACAGCCACCTCCCATGTCGCCACTCCCTCCCTCCCAAGCAACTCCCTAAATGGTCGGATGGAACCTAAACGGATCCTAGCTGCATATTGAGGCATATTCGGCATTAGATGTAGGCTCCTCTGAAAGCTACTGTAGGCGACCCGCAGTAAGCCTCAAGCCTGCCAAGGAATCTCTTCCCGTGGGAGGAAAGCCTCCTCTTCAGCCTCTGTGCATGGGGCCTGGAGCCTAGCCCCAGCTCTTTCGCGCACCTGCTCGCCAACCAGCGGGTGGGGCCATTGCAGTTGTGCTGCCAGGTAATAGTGTTTGAAATTAGCAGCCCCAAGGGCTCCCCTCTCCACTGGAGGCTGCATCTTGAACAGTGCTATTCGTCGCCTACAATTGTTCCATAGGAAGCCCCCAGCATTGCAGGGAAAGTACGAAAGATGCTACGGGGAAAGTCACCGGGAGCTTATGGAAATAATATAAAAGCTGAGGCAATATCACCATTTTCGACAGGGCCATTCTACCCCGCACTGCAAGTGGAAGCGTTCTCCAGAATACAATCTGTGGGGAGAGCGAGGCAATGGCTTTTGTGAGATTACCATCTATAAGGTTATGGGTGGTGTGATAGATGTTAATGCCTAGGTAACGAAAGCTGCGCAATTCCCAACTCAGTTGCTGTGGTGGGCATTCAGGTGAACCGGAAACAAACTACGTTCTTTGACCAGTTGACCCCCAACCCGAGGCGGCACGATATTACGCCAATATGTCTGTAACCAAATCTATGCCCGCATGTATATCCTGCACATAGATCAGTATGTTGTCCGCATAGAGCGAGGCCACATTCATTGTCCCTTCCAATGATATACCCCAAGTCTGTCCCTCTTGCCTAAGTCTCTGTGCCAGCGGTTCCATCACGAGGGCATACAGCAGCAGGGAGAGAGGACATCCCTGACGCGTGCCTCTGCTTACTTTGAAGGGGGCCGAGACGTACTGCCCTATATTCACTCGTGCTGTGGACCCCGAATAAAGTAGCCAGATAAGTCTCTGCAGTCCCCCATCTATGCCCAGTGCGGTCAGGGCTGCAAACATGTTCTCCCAGTCAACAGTATTGAATGCTTTCTCCAGGTCCAGCACTATGCATGCCCTGAGGGCCACCAAGCTGGCGCTTTTTTCAAGCACTCGATAAAGTCTACGGATGTTAAGCGTAATAGATCGACCCGGTGTAAAACCATTCTGGTCCGGGTGGACTAGGTGAGGAAGGGATTTAGGTAGTCTCACTGCAGTGATCTTGCTCAGGATCTTATAGTCTATACTGAGCATTGATCAGGATTGGTAGGACGCCATCTCTAAGGGATCCAGGTTTTGGAAGCGAGACCAGTAATGCCTCTGGGAGGGTTGAGGGCTGTTGCCCTGTGGCGAGAGCACCATTATACAATTCCGCAGGGCCTCAGATGCCTTGTAAAACTCTACGGGTAACCATCCAACCTGGAGGTCTTACTTGTAGCAGCTTCCTGGATGGCACCCAGGATTTCCTGCTCCACTATGGGGGCACTAAGCTCCTCCCTCCCTATCGGTTCAATGACAGGTAGAGTAATTGCGTTGAAGTCCTGGATCGAGGCGAGATGATCAACTAAGGGGGGATCATAGAGAGATCGGTAATGTGCTGTGAACACCATGTGCATGTCAACTTGGTTTGTGGCGAGTTGTGTTTGGAAACATTTGTATTGCAGTAATGGGGGTGGACATCACAGCGCTTTTCAACAACCAGGCCAATAGGCAGCCCGGTTTGACACCCTTCAAATGCATCATAGCTTGGTGTGCTCCGTAGTCCAAGCACCTCAGTAATTCTATAAGTTGGGCATTTTGCTCTCTCGCTGTGGTCAAGGCAGGTTTCTCAGCCGGATCACCATACGCTTCAGGTTCAAGGGCTCCCAGCAAAGCCTCTATCCAAACCAGATCATGATGCAGGGCAGCACGCGCGCGCCTATCAATGTGTGAATGTACTGGCCCCTCAATACTACCTTCATGGCCTCCCATTCAAGTGATCTGTAGGTTGTTAGTGCAGTGTTTGGCGAGTCCAGAAATACCGGATCCTCCCATGCAGCAGGATGTAATTGCCAGGTTGGCACTAGGGGAAGTGGGGCACCTTACGTTAATTGGAGATGTAGTGGATTATGATCCAACACAGTTCTCCCTAATTATTCAGCCCCCGTGGCCTGTAGCTATGTGGCAGGGTGACATAGGATGCGATCCAGTCTCACATGGAGGTCATGCCGCAACAAGTAATATGAATACTCCTTGGTGTCTGGGTGCAATATGCGCCAGCTGTCTACTAGGGACCAAGGTGTTAGCTACTGGGACAGATAAGGCGCAGCGGACATCACGGGGGAGGCCAGCGGAGGGTGTTATCGGTCCAGCTGTATGTTCAGCACACAATTAAAATGACCCCCTATAAATCCAGGGTATATGCGCCCATTTAGTCAGTAAGGTAGATAGGCGTGGAAAAAATTATTGCTGCACCACGTCTGGGGCATAAATACTCCCCAATAACAGGGGCTTGCCATCCAGGTGTCCTTCTACAAAGACATAACGCCCTTCTGTGTCTATTTCAGTTGCCGTGTCCTTAAATGGCACTGTCGGTCTTACCCATATAAAGGCCCCTCGAGCAAGCCCAGAGTATGTGGTGCCATAACATTGATCCTGCCACCGTTTCTGTAATCGAATATCTTCCCCTTTGGACATGTGCGTTTCCTCAAGAAATGCAAAATGGGTATCCCTCCTCTTGATGTATTATTGTATTGCATATCTCTTACGTGTTGTTCACATTTCCCTGACATTCCAGGTGATAAAGTGCAATCTAGTCATACTAGCCGTTGTCAAAAGGGGGGGAAATACGACAGAGGGATCAGAGATGCACTCCCAAGTCACCCCAAGACAGACGGTAGGCAGTGCTCAGAGCTGGTGTCAATCATGGTGCAAGCCTAAAATAGAATCCCCAACTCCCATTCCCAGGGCAGCAGAGCAACCTCTAACTGCTCAAACAAATAACGTCCAGTCCCATGTGCAGGGTCTTCCAGTCTGCGTGCCGTGGCAGACAACAGCTCACCTGGAGAGTGAGGGGGGTGGCGAGTCCAACACAACCAGCTTGCACAGAGCCAGAATATATCTGGATAAGAGAGCAAAAGGGGGGAAGTGGTCAACCTTTTTGAGAAGACAATCTATGCATTGATGTGGAAAGTCATCCAGGTCAGTCCCACCGTGTTCTTCCAGTAAGCACAACAGGACCGCAGTGTACTACAGGTGAAGTCATGCAATATCATCAGCAGTCTGCGGCGTGACTGTCAGCAGGACCTCAGGGGCATCAGTTTGCTCGGATTTACTGGAGCTTGCCTTGGACGGTATCTCTTCCAGTACCTGCTCAGAAGGGGAGTGCCTCGCCTCCCACAGATTGTTGGCCATCGACAATGCCTGTATCTGCTACTTGCACGCCTGAGCGGGAGCAGGGGCTCAACCAATCATCGCATTCCTACTCCCATAGCCTCAGCTCCTCTGTCCACGATACGCACCAGATCCCGGATGTTGGTGTAGGGGGTTTGGAGGATCCGTAGCAATGTTGCTCCACCCAGCCCCAAGCGTCTGTAGGTTTAGTGAAGAAGTAGCTAGAGTGATTCACCATCACCTTGAGCCTAGCCAAGAACAACAATGAATAAGTGAGGCCAGCCGATCGCAACCTCTTCGTTACACTGAGGAACGAGGCTCTGTGGCGTTGAACAGCTAGGGTGTAATCAGGGAATATGAATATACATGTGTTCACATAAGCAAGAGGACCTTTTGCATGTGCAGCCTGCAGTATGGTCTCCTTATCTCTGTAGTACATTAAGCGGGTCACGAACGGCTGAGGCAGTTCGCCTGCTGGGGGTCGCCTCACCAGCACCAGATGCGTCCGCTCGAGCAGGTAGTGAGGTGATAGTCCCAAGGGCGACATCACCACGCCAACCATGAGTCAAAGAACGCCACCAGTTCTGATCCTTTCCACAAGCCAACAATACATATATTATTGCAGTGCGGCCTCGCCTTCAAGTCCTCTGCTCTTTAGCTCATGTACCTTAGCCACAAGGGTCTTCACCCTACATTCAAGTTCTGTCATTGAAGGTTGAAGCGTACCAAGGGTGCCCTCGACCTGCGCTACATGCGCAGTAAGCTTCCTCTGATCATCTCGGAGTAAATCCAAGTTCTACTGCAACTGCATCCACCCTGCCTCACAGACTTTGCCTAGTGTCAGCGATGGCTGCCAGGATTTTGTCTAGTTTGGCGTCTCTGGGAACAATCCCTGTTCCAATCTGAAGCGTGTCTGCATAGTCCAGGCTGAGGCCTTCGGCCTCTAGGTGCCTTCGGCCTCCAGGTGCCTTCAGCCTCCAGGTGCCTTCCCTGCTCGCCAGGTGCATTCCCTGCTCTCCGTTGCCCCATGTAGGAGAAGAGTGTCAGTCTCAATCCAGCACATCACGGTGGATCTCGGTGGCCAGTACAAACAAGCCAGGGAAGGAGGGAACAAAACACAGCCACTCCACCGAGACCGTCTGTTGGTCTCCAATTCTCATGGGCCCGCCTTTCCTCTGGACTTGTCACAAGAACAGTTTACAAGGGTGGCACGAGCAGTCCAGGCAGCGAAGGTCCCTACCCTCCAGGAGTGGCAAAGGGGTCAGAGCGATGTAGAGTTTCATAAGACCGGGAAGGACACATCTGCCTCAGGTTCTGGATCCGCCACACCTCCCAGGCCAACAGAACGTCACCCATCAGTCCCAGGGGGGACAGGAGCTGTCCGGCAGCACCAGCTAACCAGGGCCAAGTGGGGCCATTACAGTGAGTAGGCAGTTCTCCGCGGCCTCTCGCAGTTCCCCCTGTGTAGGGGAAAGCCCACTCCTGAAAAATGTACAGCCTGGTTAGCCAGCATCAGCCGTCAAGTCTGTGCCTGCTGGACCCGCCTCACCCCTCGATTAGTTATACAGATGATGCTAGTCCATGAGGGGGGCACGAGCAATCCTAAAGCATTTTGGGGCAGAGGAGCGGACCATCAACGCCTTCCGAGAAGGCCACACTCACTAG
Organism: Calotriton arnoldi; assembly: GCA_963921515.1. Lineage (NCBI taxonomy): Eukaryota > Metazoa > Chordata > Amphibia > Caudata > Salamandridae > Calotriton > Calotriton arnoldi. The sequence continues at coordinate 486,501 of CAWUFW010006993.1, forward strand.
CTTATGATCTGGCCCAGATGCTTCCATGGGGGATCTTGCAGGGCTAATACATTGCCACTGTGCCTCCTCCATTCCCCCTTGGCAATGTACACCTCCCAGTGCTCTGCAGTGTTCCAGGAAGTTAATCCACACAAAAAAGAGGCAGGGATAAGCACCCCAAAGTCAGTCAGGCTGCATACTGCTGGGGGGCACCTCTCTTCACCATCAATGCATGCAGGGGGCTACATGATGGGGGCTCCATGCCTTCCTGCCACCCACCGCAGCACTTCACCCTAGTGTGCCTCCACTCACCCGGCTTCCTCTGCAGGACAGCTCAGCTCGGGCAGTCTTTAGCCCTCATGCCTGTCCCCCAAGTGCAGTGCGGCACATCCCTGCTGGTCTGCCTCCTCTCGCACACTGCCGGTTGCATGTCCGCGACCCAGGCCCCGCACTCAGTCGCAGCCGGCTTGACTCATGGGTGGGGGGGGGGCAGGGGGCCGCGCAGGGGGGGGGGGAGAGAGTTTAATTTAAAAATAAAAATAAAAGTTAACTTACCTTCGCCCTCACAGGAAGCAGGCAGCCTCCCTCCCCTCCCCTAAGCCAATCACAACACTGCAATGGCAGCGTTGTGATTGGTTGGGACTCCGACCACACATGCGTCTATGGGAAGGCCATTTTCTCCATGTACGTTGCATGCAGCCTACATGGGAGAAAAGGGAGAGTGCGCCAGGGCCGACCAAACAGTCAGCGCCCTCAGAGTGGGCAAGCCACTCCTCCCCTGCCCTCGAGCAGGACCGCCCACCCCCAACCAAACCCCTCTGCTTTCTCGCAGTGCGAGAAGCAGAAACATAAAATGGTATTTATAATACCATTTTATGTTTCTGCTTCTCGCACTGCGAGAAAGCAGTGGGGCGACGCTCCTCTGCCCACATGGAGGAGCTGCCCCTGCCCGCACTTGTCAGGTGGTGCGCCAGCCTCAGATCGCCCCGCCCCTACCGGAGGGGGGGCTCCAGCAACCCTCATTCCGTGGCCCCACGGACTGCCCACACTCCCGATCGCCACGCCGAGCAACAGGGGCCTCCCCGGCCTCGTGTCCCGGCCCGCTCAGGGCATTCAGTGGCTCCTCCAGCAGTCCCAATCGGGAGCAAGGCCCGCTACTCGCCTCAGGCCTCCTCTCATATAACACCCCACAGATTATGGGGCTTGTCGGTGTGGGCCGAGGGCAGGATGGGGCCAGATGACTGATCACTCCTCCAGTACTAACTTAACATTAACTACCCACCTCTATGCTTTCATATCAATATCAAACACAGTTTCACACAAAAATGATGCAGTATATATTGTATAATGTCTTAAATGACATCTATAATAAATTCACATGTATGGGTATCAAATTCTAAAGGCCAACAACATGAATTACCACTATGCAATGCACTATTACACACTGTCATATAAAGTGTTTGTTAAAACTTGATAACATACATTCATACCGAACTCAAACATGCTTACACACACAGAAAATACCATATTACAAAATCTACAATCTCCACAAATTTTATATTTATTAATTACATATAGATTAAAACCAAGTTTTGATCAACAAAGGTGTGTAACATCATGCAGAGTTCCTATAGAAGTAAGGAACTCCTGCTGTTGAAGTTACTGGCTTGCGGACATTGGAACGAGGGAGCCATGGTCACCCTTATAAGGAAACAATAGCAAAGGTTCTTTTGGTGCTGGCAGGTCAGAGTAGGGAAATAAACTATTTACCATTCTGGCTGTCAATATTAAAGCATGTCATGTTTCTTAGAACCTACAGTTTTTGTCACCATCGTCAAAAAAAGAAAACAACCCCAGTTCTTGTCACCAAGATTGTACTCACTCAGCCATACCTAATGGTTAGTTATCCCGCTTAGTAAGGCCATTAATGTGAACTCTGTCTTGTGCATAAATGTCCCCACAGCACTTGCTTGAGCCCACAGACTGCGACTGGAGAGAACTCAATGCAGTGATTTCCTTGGTTACTGTATCCTGTAGGAGGGATGCTTCTGGATCTGTGTGGCGGTCCAGCTGCTGGTAGGGATGTGATGTTGCTTTGGCATCCTGTTTCTCGCTGGTATCGTTTTCTTTGGCTTTTTCCATCATCTTGCAGTAAATGGCATTAATTGTCCTTCCTGTCTCTCTGACATTAAAAGTTTGGCTCCTGTCATTGTCTTCTTCCTTAATATGATTGGTAGCATCTTCTTTGTTGCTCTAGTGTCTGCAGTCTTGATTTACATTCTTCTCTTTGTTGTCCATCCCTCCTTTGTAGCCACCATCCTCTTATTAGGAGTGAACCATAAATGCTTCTGGGACAAGTTGGATCTCCTCTAAAATAGGGTACCTGACTTCTGCCATTGTTGTTTTATATCCTGCTCAGGCCGGACTCAGAGGAGGAAATGAGTAGTAAAATCATGATAAAAAACCCTAAGGCAGGGCAAAGTCAGAAGGTAAAATCTTTATCCCAACCTCGTCCAGCGGCTCCCCGACAACACCTCCTCTTCATACACCCCCTGCTGCCTTGCCCTGCTGAACTCTACCTTCTCAGGAACTTTTATTCAAAATGTATTTTAAAACCGGAGGTAAGCCAAGACCGGGCCCAATCCACCTTGTGTATCAGACCCGTGCTCCAACGAGATAGGCCTTAACTTTTGAATTTGCCCCAATCTCACGCACCAAGATACCTGAGGATGACACTTTGATGTTTAAGGCTCTATTTTGCACTTAAAACTTTAAAAATTAATAAGTTTTACTGATTGGATTAAATTATTTTTTGTGTCATTTCATTCATTAAAATGTACTCTATTTTTCTAAATTGGGTTCAGATTTTTTTTGTGCTGTTTTCCCTTTATTACTGTTTGAGTGCTGCAGAAATACTTTACACATTGCCTCTAAGTTAAGCCTGACTACCTTTGTAGAAGGCTACTAGAGGATTAAGCACAGGTTAATTTAGTGACGTTTGTGGTGCACCATGACAAGGATTGTGGTTGTTGCCTGAGTGGGGCTTCCACACCCCTCAACAAATAACCCAGTTTCTTACATTAGTTTTCAGCAGTGGGATCCAGTACTTGTGTTTGCGCAGTGTCACTCAGTGATTTTGTGTAACACTAAAATCCCCAAAATAATTTGACATCAAATAATTTTTTTTCCCCCAAAGTCTCCTTAGTTTTTGATCTGGCTCATTTTCTTTTTTCCAAATGTAAGTCTTGCTTCACATCCTTTTTTGCTACAATGGACATGGTGCTGAGCAACATTGACAGCCTCAGCAAGGTAGAGCTGCAGAGTCTCTGCAAGGAGAGCTGGCTGATTGGGGGAAGGAAGGCCACCAAGGTGGACCTCCAGATAGCCCTCAGAGCCTTGAGGAAGTTAGCAGGATGTAGGCCAGCCCGGAGGTGCAGGAGGAGGATGGACCATGAGGACGGGGAGGTGGACTTAGAAGAGGATGGTCTGGCCACAGGCCATGGCTCCAGCACACTAAGGAGGTGGAGGACAAATTACCCACAGGAGTGAAGTCCCCTGCAAGGGCAGGTAGCAGTGTGTCCTCCCGCAACCTGTCCCCTGAGGAACTGGAGGACAGGGAGGCTGGGAGGGAGATCAAGCTGCAGCTGGCCAAATTGAAACTGGAGGCTGCCAAGGACGAGGCAGCTGCTAGGAGGGCCCTGGAGGAGAGGTTGGTAGAGGAGAAGAAGGCTGAAAGAGCCTTAGAGGAGAGAAAAATCTTGGTGGCTCATGAAATGAGTCTCAAAGAGCTGGACCTAAAGGCCAAGCAGCATAGAGTCCAGTAATAATGGTGGCAGCAGTAATCAAATGTCCAGTGGAGACAGAAAGGCCCACATTCCCAAAGACCTAGTGCCTAAATTTGTTGTGGGGGATGACATTGACAGGTGGTTTGACGCTTATGAGATTGCTTTAGAAATGCACTGGGTCCCTGAGGAATACTGAGGAGCCAGTCTTTGGAGGCAATTTCCCCAATGAGAGGAGGGATTCACTACTGACCCTGATGAAGGGCGACAGGATGAAGTATCCCCTCATGAAAGAAGCACTTGTCAGGAAGTATGGCCTCACCCCTGAGAAGTATAGGCTGAAGTTCAGGGGCAGTGAGAAGTCCTGGACAGTTTGTAAGGATTATTTCTGCAAGCTGATGGATGGTTGGCTGAAGGGCAGTGATGTGAGTGATTACAATGGCTGTACAATTTAGTTGCCAGAAAGCACATGTTCAGTAGTTGTTTTCCAGACCTGCACTAACACCTAGTGGTTAGCAAATCACTGAACTCCAGGGAGCTTGCCCAGGAGGTGGACCACTTACTCAGCTCCGGGATTCACAAGAAGGTATCTGTGGGTATCACCAAAAAGTTGGAAAGAGTCCCCACCAGAAGAAAGAGGGGAGAGACAAAAATAAAAACTGTTCTCTCAAGGCCCCCGAAATGGTTCGCAGGGGAAGGATTCCAAGTCCCAACCTGACCAAAAGAAGAATGGGTTCCCTAAAAAGAAGTCCTCCAGTAGTGCTATGAGTGCTAGAGATATGAGCACATCAAAGGGGGGTGCCAAATGCCCCACAAGGGCACAGTCTTCCACTGATGGACAGACACCAGGGTTGGGTAGTGTAGCGCTTGGGGAAGAGCCTCTCCCAGTTAGCATGGGGGATGGTACCAATACTTTAAAGTACAGACAGGGGGTCACCATCAATGGGCAACGGGTGGAGGCTCTAAGAGACACAGGAGCCTGAATGACTACTATAATGTGGCATCTGGTGCCCTCAGAGAAGGTAATTCCTAATGTATCCCACCAGGTTGTAGTAGTAGACAATCTTGAGAGTCACTATCCAGTGCCTCTGGTTCTGGTTCTGGCAGGGCAGCAGGCTTGGGAACCCCACCCCCCAAAAATCCCACGGTCTGGGAGGAGACTGAGCTGATGGCGACCTCCAGGGCCTAGAGGGGAGGACATTGCTGTCCTGCAGGTCTTACCTGAACTTGCGTGGCTGGTTGGCAAGCTGAGAGGGGGCCCACTAGGGAAACGTTCTGCAAAGCTCAGAAGAAGTGCCCTACTCTTGAGGGCCTAAGTTGACAGAGCGAGGCCCAGGCACCTGGACACATCTGGAGATCACCTGATAGTCTCCTGTATAGAGAGCCTAAGGTTCCTGAGTCTGGGGCAACCCGTGTTGGTTGTCCCCCAGTGCTAGAGGGCCTTCCTACTGGGTCTGGCTCATGATGTACCCCTGGCAGGACATCTGGGGCAAGACAAGACTTTTGCCAGGCTTGTCACCCACTTTTACTCACCCCGGATGAGCTTTACCTCAGATGCATTCTGCAGGTCCTGTCCCACCAGCCAGGCCAGTGAGAAGTCTGGGGGGAAGCGAAAGGCTCCCCTGGTTCCCCTACCTGTCGTTAGCATCCCCTTTGAAAGGGTGGGTGTAGGAAAGTGGGTTTCTGTTGCAGTAACCCCCCCCCTCCCACTTTTTGCCTGACACTTGATGCACTTTGACTTGATGTGCCCTGGGTTCCTGCCAATCGGGTTCCCAGGGCCTGATTTCTTTCCCAAAACTGTACCTTTGTCCCCACAATTAGCACATCTCTGGCCACAGGTAAGCCCCTTGTAAAAGGTACCATGAGTACCAAGGGCACTATGACCAGAGAAGGCCTCTTAGGGCTCCAGCACCTATTGTGCCATCTTAGAGACCTTGCACCTTAACACCCACACACTGCCACTGCAGGCTGCGTGTTCTGGTGGAGAGAAAAGTGAAGAGTCGACATTGCACACAGGGATGTGTGCCATGCCTGCAACCCACTGCCTGGGGCCTAGGTAAGTCACCCCTCTAGCAGGGTGCACTTGCCCACAGGTGAGGGTACAGTTGCATGAGCACTGTACCCATGCAATGTCTAAGTCCATTCTTAGACATTGTAAGTGCAGTAAAGTCATATAGAGTATATGGTCTGGGAGTTGGTCATTACGAACTCCACAGCCCCATAATGGCCTTACTGAAACCTGGGAAATTAGGTAGCAAACGTCTCAGTACATTAAACCCACACTGATGCCAGTGGGGGATTTAATGTAAAATGCACTCATAGGGCATCTTAGAGATGCCCCCTGAAAAACAACTAGCTCTGGTGTAGTTCCTGAATGGCTGGCCACCACCAGATAGGTTTCTGGACCCCTGGGTAGAGGGACTTCGCTCTCTGGGTCCAGAAACAAAGCCCATCCTGGGCAGAGGTGTCATGCCTCCTCCCCCAGGATGGGCTGGGTCCACGAAGGGGAAGCTTCAAAGGATGCCGCCTTTGTAATCTGTCCCTGCCGTTTGCTGCCCCCAGCAACTGTCTCCCACCGGTTTTGACCCCCACTTTCGGTGGGAGAATCGGCAGGAAAACCAAGTTAGGAGGAGAGGTGTGCCCACCTTTGCCGATCCCACCCCTCAGGTGGGGAAGGCGAGGTGGAGCACACATCTCAGTCCCCTCCATCTTGAAGCTGAGGGGACCCGGCCAAGTAGGGCAGGCTCATGCCCCCCTCCCGCTGGAGGGTGGCATAATAGTGGGTGTACTCACCCCAAGGAAGGGACCTATTAGTCCTGACCTGCACACTCCTGTAACACACCTAAATTTAGTATTTAGGGGGACCCTGAAATTTACCTCCTTAGATTCCTGCAACCTACCAAGAAGGACGGAAGAAGTCGCAGAGCAGAAGAGACTGTAGCGAAGAACTGACTTGGCCCCAGCCCTACCGGCCCGTCTGCAGTTTCCAGAGATCCTGTGCCAAAAGTCGACTTGTCCTGCAGCCCGCGACCTCCAGAACCCCTGGGACGACTGACTGCCATCAACAAAGACTGGATCTCCTGCGAACAGCAGCTCTGTTCCAAAGAAAAACTCTAAGCCTGCTGAGGACGAAGAAACTCGACGCCTGGAACCACCACTGCACCTGTCACCTACAGCCTGTGTCCAAGTGTTGTCCCAGCGATCCAGAGTCTGAGTCAACCATGGGTTGACCCCTCGAGGACTCCCTAGTGTCGCTTGCAGCCTCTGCACGGAGACAACTCCAACCGCGAGTGGCCCGGTATGGTGAAATCCGACCTCAAAAGGCACCCCAGCATCTGGCCCCCTGCGATCTGGAGAAGGGGACCTGAGGTGCACCAAAGTCCCCGAGCCCTCCAACTTGCATGCCCTGCTGTTGGTTCCTCCCGGAAGACTTCCTGGACTGAGCCTGCAGTCAAAATCCCAAACCGGCAACCTCCAAGGAGGGGTAGGAGCAAGCTCCCAAGAAAACCCCTAGGATGTAGGAGCTACATGATGACTCTGAGGTCACAAGATGAAGCACTTCTGGAAGAAGGCGACGGATACCTTAGACGCCAGCCAGGCTTAAAACTTTGGCATGACCAGAAGACCACTCTGGTTGAAATTGAGAGTTGCCAGAAAGTGTGTGTGATGGAGCAAGTGGACCCCGGGCCCTACAGGACGGGAGGTCTGGGCCCTATGAAGTGAAGGGGTGCAAAGGGGAGGTCACCTATGTGGTAGATCTCAAGGCCCCCAGAAAACCCTGAAGGGTCCAGCATGTCAATCGCCTCAAGCCCCACTATAAAATGTCCGAAGTCACCCTGTTCCTGGTGACAAATAATTTAGTGGAGGAGAGTGAACCTCTTCCCAACCTCCTATTGTCCAAGTACTAGGATGGGTCAGTGGAAGGTGTCAACCTCTCCCCTACCCTGACCTCGAACAGCAGAGGGACTGTCGCCACTTGCTGGGGCAGTTTACCGCTCTATTCTCACTAACCCTTGGGTCACCCATCTGTGTACCCATGACATTGACTCAGGACAGTATGCCTGTGAAAAACACGATTTACCGGATATCTGACAAAGTGAATGCCAATATCAAGGATGAAGTGTCCAAGACGCTGGAGCTACGGGTGATTGAGTACTCCAACAGTCCTTGGTCCAGTCCAGTGGTTCTGGTGCCCAACTGAGTTAAATTGATAGAGAAAGCTTTACTGTGGTCTGGGCACTGAAGAAGCTGAGACCATACTTGTTTGGGACTCACTTCCGGGTTCAGGCAGACCACAGATCCCTCAGATGGCTAATGCATATGAGGAGTAAGAATCTTTAACTGTTGACAGAGGTGCATCTTCCTACAGGGAATGGACTTTACAGTAGAACCCCGTCCGGGGACTGACCACTCCAATGCTGATGGTCTTTCCGCCTTAATGATGAGACCTCCCATGAGGTTTTTTAACATTTTGTTATTGCAGCTTTTTATTCAAATACAGTGTTTGAGGGGGTAAAGCACACATAACAAACAGAGCAATTAACTGCAGCGCACATGTCATAACAAGTCATATGAGTCCCATTTTGGTCTATACAGCTGGATTTGTTATTCGCTGTTTTATCCCACAGCTCCTCGTTTTGCTCTCCACCTATATCATTTCTGTCTATATATCCATAGCTTATCCATCATGACATAACCGGGTGTGCAATCAAATATGCAGTTACAGGTGCCCACATATCCTTATAAGGCAGTTCCTCCGCATATGTATCAAGCTGATCTCTGCAATATACAACATCGTTCAACCATTGATCTACCTTAGGAGCAGACTTCTCCTCTCCCCCCCAGTGCCTTGCCACTTGTCTTTTGGCCAGAAGCGTGGGGACCGCCACTAGCTTGCGGTTGCATGGCTGCAGTCTTGCACTCAGTCCCAGCAGGCACAGCTGCAGGGAACACTCCACCCGCTCTAGCACCATCTCTGACAGGATAGCAGCCACCTTGGACCAAAAATTATATACAGGGGCGCTGTGCCGGGCCAGGTGTATAAAGTCAGCATCCGCTCTACCACATCAGACACAGCGAGAATCGTCCCTAAATCCATATCTGCACATTTGACTGGGGGTGTAATATGTTTGTTGTAAGTATTTGAAATGTATTATTCTAAGGCTGCAATTCACAGTGAGATGTCCTGTTAACGCACAGCAAGCTACTCAAGTCTGTGTGGTCAATGGTGTGTCGAGCACTGCATTCCATTTGTCTAAGGTGCCCCCCGGATCATCCTGTTTATCTTTAATCAACGCCTTGTATAGTCTGGTTATGAGGCCCTTCCATGAACTGCACGTCAACAGCCCCTGTAACACTGTTAGTGGTGCTGGTGCATCCAGGGATTGAGGATTCAATGTCCTCATAGTGGCCCCGAGTCTGACATACACAAATATTGATAGTGCAGTTGAAGGCTGCTTAGCGGTAAACACACCTAGCAATAAGAATGGACCATCTGGGTATAGATCCCCCAATGTAGCTAGTCCTGCTTTAGCCAAAATAGCCATTGTCAGGGGTCCATGAGTGACCGAAATTTCTGGGTGATCTGCAAGGGGTAGCGCTGTCACATAACTAGTGTTTTGCCCTGCTCTCACACCCAGTCTATGCCATGCTCTTGAGGTGCTGCGTATAGTATTTATCTCAGATTGTGCGATCTCCAGTTGCTTATGTATCAGGATAGCTGAGAGGGGCACTGGATGAGCGTCGTCGCTCTCGACCACTAAGTGCAGCAGGTATCGGACCGGGTGGTACCAGAAGTGCACAAACTGCGCCTGGGCACATAGGTATTATAATTTCATATCTGGGGCCCCAAACCCCCCCTCCACCCCCGCTTATATGGTTTTGTTAGTACATCCCAGCTACATCTTAGTTGTTTACCAGCCCAAGCCAGATTTATCATGCTTGACTTGAGCGCTTTGAAAAATACATCAGGCAGCACTATCGGTATGTTGATAAACATATATAAACATTTGGGCAGAATGACCATCTTCATAATGGCGATACGATCTGCCAGCGATAAGAGTAATCTGATCCATCTGAACACTTGTTCCGTTAATTTCGCGATTGCGTGGCCGTAGTTCACACAAACCACGATCACTGGGTCTCTGTGTACCCACACACCTAGATACCTAACCGGGTCCGCAAACCACAAGAGGGAATGCCATATCATGTGGGTTAGTGTTCAATGTGAGTGGAAAAATAGCAGACTTGTCCTAGTTTATACGAAGTCCTGAATATCACTCATATTTAATATATTCGCGTATGAGAGGTGCCAAATTTATTTCTGGGTTCCGCACATACAGTACTGTGTCATCCGCGTATAGCGAGATGGTAAGCAGGCATAATCTAAACCGCAGGGCCACCATCGCATGTCTCTGGCACAACACACATGCCAATGGTTCTAAAGTAATAGAGAATAGTATCTGTGACAATGGGCATCCTTGCCTGGTGCCCCTACAGATTCCAACAGGATCAGAGATATATTTATTTTCCCAGATTCTAGCTATCGGGCTGGTATGCAAAAGTCTGATCCACTGCAGAAAGGCTTGCGGCATGCCCATGCGATGCAATATCGTGAACATGTATCCCCATTGTATGAAGTCAAAAGCTTTGGCAGCATCAAATAACACTGCCACGGCCTTCATCTCCAGGTCCAGCTGATGTAAAATGGCAAACATTTTACGCAAATTATGTGAGGTTGATCGCTCGGGGACAAATCCGACTGGTCCGGTAGTACCAGACGCAGGAGAAGCGACTGCAGTTTAGCAGCAATAATTTTTGCTAGTATTTTGGTGTCTATATTTATGAGGGAGAGCGGTCTGTATGATTCATATCTATTTGAGGCCTTGCCAGGTTTCAATATTGTAACTATGAGGGCCTCGCGGAGTGATGGGGGCAGCCTATTCTTTTTGTAGGCTTCAAGGTACATTGCATGTAGATGTGGGGTTAGCTGCACCATGTAGGTCTTGTAGAATTCACTGGGAAGTCCGTCCCCGCCTGCCGCCCTCCCATTGGGTAGTGTTTGTATGGCCTCCTTAACATCCTCAAGAGTTATTGGCTGTATTAGGTACTCTTTCTGTCCTGGGGATAGCCAGGCCAAGGCTACATCATCTAAGTACGCAGCTATCTTAGCATCAGATGCTCCCTCCCACAGACCATATAGATTTGCGTAAAACTCCACAAATGCAGAGACAATTTCCGGTGTGTTGTAGTGTGGTACCTGGTTCCTATCTAATATCTCTACTATGTGCTTTTGTGACATGGGCTCCGCTATTTTGGAAGCTAAAGTGCAACCTGGTCTACCTCTCTCCCATACGCCCTCGCCTTCCATCATCTAGACATATGCCACACTTCCTGCTCGGCTACTTCATTGTATTCAGTTATCAACTCTCTTATTTGAGCCAGTGTAGTACCTGAATGACACTGCATGTAGCTTCGCTCCAGTCCCTGTAAGGTGTCTTCAATATATTTCAGCCTGCTACGGTGAGCCTTGAAGAACCCAGGCCTGGACTCCCATACACTCGCCTCGAATAGTGACCTTAAACGCTTCCCATACCGTCCCCATCTGATCCCACATTTTCATGAAAAAATGCGTTATTGCCCTGCATATACTATCCTTACACACCGGGTCAAGCAGCGAGGAGGGCTGTAGCCTCCACTGATATGGTGGTCGATTCTGAGTGGGCATCGCCATCTCCAGCAAGACCGGAGCATGGTTAGACAATGTCCTAGCCAAATGAGATACTGTTTTAGTCCAGGTGCTAGCTTCCCTCGACACCAGCCAATAGTCGAGCCTAGCCCATGTGCTATGCACTGATGATGTGTATGTCCCCTCCTTTGTGTTTGGGTGCCGTGTCCTCCACACATCTACTAACCCAAGCGTTTCCATAATAGCATGAATAGAGCGGGCCGCCTGTTTTCCATGACAGTCCGTGGTCGCTTCGCGAACCATTTGAGGGTCTAAATATGTATTACGGTATCCTCCCCAAATCACCACCGAGGGCTCTAGGGCTTCCAGGCATTCCCAGATCCTGTTGTAGAACTCAGGGTCATCCACATTGGGACCATACGTATTGACCATCGTTACCATAGTGCCCCCCAAGTTACCCTGTGCTAATACAATCCTCCCATCCTATTCAGAGTGTGAGTGTGAATGGGGTCCTTTTCTTTACTAAGAGGATCACCCCCCTTGAGTATGAGGAGTACGATAAAGCCACCCTTACCACTGCCCGTCTGGTGCCTATATTCCCCTCGATCACTTTCATAAGGTGCGTTTCCTGTAGCAAGGCAATTTGTATGTGATGGCGCTCATGGTACGCGAGCACCTGCCTTGTTTTTTAGGTCTCGCAGACCTGCGTTGCAGCGCGCATGCGCTGCTCGCTCTGCAAGGCTTTTTGTAATCGAGTAGATTTCAGAAGGGGACTTGAAGCCCCGCCCATCATTCCTATTGGCTGGCGTCATCGTTTATGCTAAACGCTGGCTTCCGATTCAAAATGAGGCTTCTTTGTTACTGCCCTGTCTCCTTTTGGGGCCGCCCATCCGGACTGGATCGTTTATTTAATTATTTTCTCGCAACGGCTCTCTGCAAGCGGGGCGGAATTACAGGGCCTTGTGTGTTTTTGTATTTGCATCCCGAGCACGGCGCCCGCTTCAGGGACACCACGCTCGGTTTCCAATTTTTTTTTTACTTTCATACTGAGCGTGGCGCCCGATTTACAGACACCGAGCTCGGTTTAATTTTTTTATTTTTAAATTTAGTAATGAGCGCGGCGCCCTGCTTCAGGGACACCACGCTCTTTCTTTTTTAACTTTAACGCTGCCTGCATGGGGGACCCAGGGAAACGGTTTGTGCGCCAGACCCCTGGAGCTGTTGTCGACCGTACCCGAGTAAGCCCTGACTGCCTGTAAGACCCGCTATACAATGCATGTCAAGGCCCACAGGAATGTAGGATGTGCATACTGTAGTTATCTGAGTTCGTAAGAGTGCTACTGCGACAACCGAACCTGAAACGTAAACAAATGGTTGCACAAACTAATGTAAAAGGGCCAATAAAAACAGTAAAAGAAAAGTTGAACCACTTGACCCTGTTTATTTATTAAACAACCTCGCCCCCTACCTCTGACCTTGCCCTTTGACTCTGGGCTCGTGTTCCGTATTTGGCGATTTAAATTAAGTGTCTGAGGTAGACTTTGCCCTGTAGGGCTTTTAATTTCCGCACTCGATGCGCGAGGTACGTTTAAAGCTTTGTGTCTTGTGATGTTGTCTCTGGGGTGTGCTTATACACGATTCCTGTGGGTAATAGGTTAACCACGAAGATTTTAGCTAACGCGTTTAAAACGTTTTACATAGGATTACAAGCGGTATTTCAGCCCGGAGAAACAGAATGTGATAGGAACAGGGATTTGTGGAGATACACGGAAATGGCCAAATAAGAACACATCTAAAAGTGTCAGAGAATGTGCTGACATGACGCACAGGCCATTAATACTGTCAGACACATGAATGACGCGCACTTGCTGCTGCTGTCATAGCATCCTGTATGTAGATAACAGTGTTTTTCGGTGTCTCGCGGGACTCAATATCAATCGGCGGTTTTATCTGAACTAAACAATGACAAAGCCAATAGCTGTAAATTTTATAAAGTGAAAATCGTTTTTAGTTCAGCAAATTTAGACACCTTTATGCAGAGGGCTCTAAGTGGACTGGTAAACAGGCAGACAAAGGCTGATAAAATGCATGTGGAGTGGAATAGTGCCGCTGCTGTGCTTGGAAGACGGATCGGAAGAGAGCACCAGGCAAGGGCACAGGAAATTGAGTAGGGGTTGGTGGGCATTGCGGCAGCTGTTGTTGAGAGGACCCGGATGTAGGAGGCTAGGGGCACTGAAGTTCGAGAGATAGGGAGAGGGATTTGTGCACACATTGCGCATTCTGGGGCGCAAGCTCATATTTAAGAAAAACATCTGGGGACGTACTGCAGAAAGTGCCTGGGGGCACAACGGGCACTTGCCCCCATTTTGTGCACCCCCAGGCACGTTGCTATATTGGAAAGGGCTGCAGACACTTTTGCAGCCCGTTATGTAATATGGATTGTTCTGGCCACATTATGCCTCTACCCCGTGCACGGCGACGAGGCTCAATGCCCTGAAGGAATATCTTTTCCCATGGGCCCTGCGTGATAGTAGTGACACGAGTGCAGAGCTGAACAGGCTACTGAAGGGTGATAAGGAATGAAGTACTTTCTTCTCTTTATTTAAAGGATATTTATTGGACGTCTCATCAGACTTCTTCAATATTATAAAGCAGGGGTGTCCAGATAGGTTTAGGTGGCCTGCTCCATGCTTTCAGCTTCCCCCAAAAGTTCATACTGAACCTAGGTAAAGGTTAATGCCTCTGCCACTGGTTTGGTGCTCCTGGACTTACGTTACAACCAGACTCCGAGAACTCCATCTCGGCCGTCTTTCTTCTGCTTGGCCACAGAACCTCTCAGTGAAATGCAGTATCCTTGTAATATGTGCAAAATCTCTTTGTCTCATATCTAATTATTTATGCAATTAAACTAAAACCTAAAAGAATTTCCTTGTATGATAATCTTGAAAGAATAAAAACATTTGATTGCTTTTTAATTAACACTAATGTACTAGGCTGTCACAAGTACACATTGTGTTCAAGAGAACATGAAACCCTTTCACCAATATACATTGCATCATTGAGGCACTGCAATGAACATCCTCTTTTCAGAGGCAAAACATGTGCAATGCACTTTAATTTCCTACCCGCACTCTACTCCTGTAATGCCAATGTGCTACTTGGCTCCAGTAGGGCTCAGCCTCCTCTATGGCGAGACAAAAAAAAATAGCTGACTTCCACCAGAAAAACCGAACTCAAATGACACATTCTGAATATGAGTGCGTTTGTGCAATGAAGACGTCTTCCTAAGTCTGGCCACTCAGTTCACCAGTGTATCTGTTCTAGGGATCTATGTTTGACCCCATGATCACCGGCTCCAATCCTAGCGGACCCATTTAGCCTTTGACTTTTGCAAAGTTGCTAAAATGAGTATCTGTGGATAACAGCACATATCTGCTATTTTCAACGTCTCCAAGTGGCAAGTGACACCTTCAGAGTGAATGTGCACTCTACAAATATGGCTAGTATGTTGTGTTACGTGTTTGGGCCAATTCAATCAAAATCCAGAACCCAATTTAAAAAGAAGGAAGCATTATTAGATAGGCATTTCATTTAACTGTAAGAAAACATATTTTCAAAGGAATAATTTACTGATTAGAAGTAGATTGGTGGTTAACTTGAGGTCGTGACTGAAAAAAAGGATTAACCTGGCACCTATTAATTCGTCAAAAACTTTCATTGATGAAAGATATCACAGAGCCTCTTGTACGTCACCTTTACAACCATATGGAACGACATTATCAATTGCATATGAATGACTAACCCGGATTACCTATTTTGTACCACTTCAAAGATAAACCTTGGTGTAAGACTAAGGGAAGTAATGACGGTCTCCATAATTCTTTTAGTTCCTAGAGTACACTCCAGTGTTGCTGGAGCAGGCAGACTCTGTGATTGGCCAGCACAGTTGAAAATTCCCAATGTCACTGGCAGGCACACTCTGGTTTATCCTTGTCCAGTCAGATACGCATAACCACCTCAAATAGGTAAACGTGGTCTCTGAATCTTTCTTTTTTAACTTTAATGAGCGCGGCGCCCGCTTCACGGACACCGCGCTCTGAACGAAGCTTGCTCTGCCGCCGTCCCAGCGGCTCGTTTTTGTGAATGAAGCTTAAAATGCGGCTGCACATCTAGTCGTTTATACACTAGGCTGGCCTCGTTGCTGAGTATGTGTGCGCTGGCCCCTCCCATTGTGTGCTTGTTGATTAATGTCCGTATCTGCTTTGGGGGCACGGGAAGTGAATACCTCTGGTGACAAAAGGCAGAGGGTTGCGTATCAGTTCGCAGGCATCATTCACACGGTCACTCATTCACAAATATTGTTTTCCTGAGTCAATATGTGCTAGAAATGGCGAAAGAAGTGCACAGTTGATTGAGGGTAATACACCCTGAAAGAAACATTTTGAGTAAACATCTGCTCATTTCCAATTGCTAGTGTTCACGGCCTAGCGCCAGAAAGTAGTCTTCCTTGGCGCTAGTCCGGAAATGTGTAGTAAAGATGCTTTATCTCTGCCTGTCAAGCTGGCTCTGAATATGGTCGGCTTTTGGCTTCCTTGGTGAGTACAACCCACTTCTCCAGGACTGTTTATGGAGCGTGCCATATGGCCACTTTTTATGGACCCTCATGTGAGCATTGCTCTTGCTTTCAGTCCTCCTGGGAAAAATACGTAGCCCGGCTTTATCCTCCCCACACTCCCGGCAGACATTCTACCTTTTACACTTTGAACTCCGCGTGTCCCAAGAGGCCAGGAAGGAAGGGTGGTACAGTATCAGACGCAGGAGCTCATCCACCCGATAGACTCTAACCTCGGCCTCGCCCTCCCTCTTTCATGAAACTGGACTTATTTAACACCCCTCCCTACAGATCTGAAGTATTCCTGAGTAACAAGTATGGGGTTTTAAATCATAAATAGATACACAAATGCTATATGTCACTCAGCGCTGCTCCTTCGGTCGCTCTTTTCTTCTCTACCTCGCTTTCTCTTCCCCTCTCCTCTTTCCTGATGCGCCCTTTCTCCTCTCACCCCTCTCCCTGTAGTTCCCTCCTGTCTGTCACACAAACCCTGGGAAATTAGTGCTTCACTTGAGCCCGCCTCTCCAATCGGCTATATTTGAGTGAATTAAAAGAATGTGGGGCGCCTGATTCCTGAAGTGTACTTCAGACCGCATTTATTCCATAAGAGCAATTACATTTTTATTCTGCCTCAACTGAACATACCAGAGAGCATGTGCATGTTATCATTTCTTTTCGGAATTCCGACCCACATGAATTCTTTTTTTTTAAGTTCAGAAAATAATTTTGACAGAAATAGGGGAGTCAATACACAGTTCACAATATTAAGCTCATGTCATTACATTAAAATTTGCTACATTAAACTTATATGAATCAGACTAATGAGTAAAAATAAAAAGAATCAGACGACAGGAATAGATCATGAAGAACATTGGAATATCAAACATTCTAGGAACACTTTAGGGGGTTCAGGGTGGTTTTAGAACTTCTTGTTGAAGTGGTCGTAGCTGGGAACACCGTCTGGCACTTGCGTTAAGGTGCATAGTGACGGGCGACCATAAATCTAAACGTCTCGATGCCATATGTATAGGATACACAAAGGCAGTATCCAACCTGTGATTATGGCAAACAGCATACCACCATACCTTGTAAGAAATTTTTGTGAAATCCTTCCAATTTGCAGTAATTTGTTGAAATGCAACCGCTAATAACAAATCAATAATTTTAACATTAAGCGTAACACTTTCCCAACAAGATGAGAGACTTCCTAAAAAAACATTAGCAAAGGAAAAAGAGAACTTAGTTCCAAAGATCAGGTTAATTTGGTACCACACTTGTTTCCAAAAATTATGAACAATTGGACAAGAGAAAATCATATGAAATAAGTCAGCATTTGGGGAAGAACATGTCCAACAAACATCGGGGACAGTCGCAAACCTTTTACTTAAAACATTCGGTGTTAATAAAAGCCTATTGTATACAAAAAACAGCGTTTGCGTTATGTTAGCAGCTCTGGATGATTTACGAATCTTGATCCATACGTTATTCCATAAGGACACTGGCCAGGATGACAGAAAATCTCTTTCCCATGTTTCTTCTATTTTGGATTTCTGCCTAACAGAGCCTTTACCTTGTAAATAACCGTATATTGTGGAAGCTTTGGGTATAGATTTTAACAAAGTGTGAAGTTGTGGAGAGGGGTTCGGTGTGATGGGAACATCAGGTATAGCAGACAAATGATTATATGTATCCATAACAGCTTTTTTAAGTAGGTTGTATTTATGGATAAATGAGGCAGGCAAATTAAACAATTGACTAAGTGAAGCAAAAGGCAAAAAATCCGATTGCGAGATTAGCTGATGGATCCATATTAATCCTTTTTGTCGCCAAGTCCTCCAATAGAATGGTTTATTTCGGACAAGTAGGGCTTTGTTATGCCAAATTGTTGAGTTGAGGAAAGAATCCATAGTACTATGAATAGGTGGAGACACCGATTCCAGGAGTTTCGAAGTCAATTTGATTATGGGAGTAGATAAGGCCTGCGGTTTGCGTGAGAAGGATAAGTATTCATGAAAAGAAAAAGGGGATAAAAAAAGACGTTCAATTGTCATCCATAAAGGACAGTCTGTCGTGGAGTCAAGAATCCAAAGAGAGGCCTGACGTAAGAGGAATGCTTTCTGATATGTCTGAAAATTGGGGAAATTAACTCCACCTTCTGTTTTAGGACGGGTTAATTTAAAAAGAGACATTCTGGACTTCTTTTTGTTCCATAGGAAGGAAGAAAGGATGGAGTTAATCTTCTTAAAAAATTTAGCAGGAATAGTGACCGGGATGTTAGAGATGGTGTATAGAACTATGGGTGACAACATCATTTTTATAGTGTCCAGGCGGCCCCACCAAGATAAATAGAGAGGGTGCCATTTTGTGGATAGATCTAAAATCTTTTGAGTACATTTGTTCATACATAATGTTACTGTGTCTGAAATTGAAGGAGTTATATGTAATCCTAGATATCTAATGTGGTCAGGTTTCCATGTGAAGTTGGAAGCACTAAAATCCGATTTGAAAGTATACTTAGTTAAAGGTAAAATCTCACACTTATCACTATTCAATTTGTAACCAGAGATATTTGAATATGCTCGTACTTCTGCTAAAAAGGCAGGGATTGATTCATTTGGTGTTGACATAAAAAGCAGAATATCATCCGCATAGGCCGCAATTTTGATATGGGAATTTGTTGTCTGAAAACCATGTAAATTGGGATTCTGGCGCAATTTAGAGAGAAAAGGTTCTAAAGCCAAATTGAAAAGGAAGGGTGAAAGAGGGCAACCCTGACGTACTCCCCTTCCCAGATCAAAAAATGGAGAGATCAAACCATTGGCACAGACTGCCGCACGAGGTTTAGAGTAAAGAAGAGAAATTAAGGATGTAAATTTAGGGCCAAAACCAAACCACTTGAGGGAATAAAACAAATAGGTCCACTCGACTCTGTCGAACGCCTTTTCGGCATCCAGTGCAATCGCCGCAAGTGGTTGCTTTAAGTGGGAAGATTTAGATAAAACGTTAAAAAGGAGTCGTGTGTTATCATTTATAAATCGACCCTTGACAAATCCAGATTGTTCTTTTCCTAGCAGATTTGGTAGGTAGGAGTCTAATCTTATAGCTAAAGCTTTGGAAAAGATTTTGTAGTCCATATTGACCAAGGATATAGGCCTGTAATTTTTACAATATTTGGAATCTTTACCCTCTTTGGGGATAAGGCAGATATGCGCTTCTGAAAAAGAACCTGAGGAGCCACCTAATGTACTAAAGGAATTTATTAGGGAATATAATTTGGGCATTACAAGTTTAGAGAAATGGAGATAAAACTCAACAGTGAAACCATCTGGTCCTGGTGCCTTGTCTTTTTGAGGACTTGAAGGGCTGTTAAAAGTTCCTGCTGCGTTAGATCTAACTCCAAAGAGGATAAGTCCGGGAGGGTATGTTGAGGTTTTTGGATATTAGAGAAAAAATGCGACAAGGAAATGTCAGTGGGTTGTATTTCAGAGTCGTATAATGACTTGTAAAAAGAGAGAATTCATTCAAAATTTCAGCATCCTTGAATTTTAACTCTAATTGTTCATCATAGATTGATTCAATGTTTAGTTTATTGTGTCTAATTTTTAAATAATTGGCCAATATCTTCCCTGCTTTATTTTTACCTCCATAAAATTTTGCGCTAGATTTTAACAAGTATAATGAAGCATCCTCCGTTGATTTTTCATTGAACTGCATTTTGGCATTAATAAGAGCTGTCAGACACTGTTTCGAGTGTGAAGTGTAATAGGAGTGCTCCAGTCTTTTAATGTCCTGAAGAAGATTCTTAGTGAATTTACGGGCAGATTTTCGTTTCTTAGCAACAAAGCTGATTATAAAATCTCTCGCAGAGGCTTTGAATGCATCCCATACAATTGAGAGTGGCATGGATTGGGTCTGATTAATTTAAAAAAACTCGTCAAAAAAGGTAGTAAAGGAAACAGTAAATTTCGGATCCAGGAGGAGAGCATTGTTAAAGCGCCACCTTCTAGGACCAGTAGCTTTAGGTAGGATATCCAGGCCAATTGAGACAGGGGCATGATCTGATAATAAGATGGGGCCAATCTCTGCGTGTGTAAGAGTTTGCGAAATATTATGTGAGACAAATATATAATCGATTCTTGATTGAGTATGGTGTGAGGGTGAATAAAAAGTGTACTCTCTGGAAGTCGGATTACAAAGACGCCAAGCATCGAGGAGTTTATGTTGGGTGATAGTGTGAACAAAAGACTTGTGGGGTTTATTAGGAACAAAGGAGACTCTGGAGTTCCTGTCAATAAATGGATCAAAAATCTGATTGCAGTCACCGGCTAATATGAAATTATCCTCCATGCAGTGAGTGACTTGCTTGGTCAGGGTAGGCCAAAAAGAAGGTTCACCGCAAGTAGGAGCGTAGACATTTAGAAGAGAGACTGGAGCACCCCTTAGTGACAATTTAACATTCAACCATCACCATCCGATTCTTGGGATACAAATAAGAACGGAAGAGATTTACGGCAGAGTATCATTACTCCATTGCGTTTGCCGTCACCTGGGGAATAGTAAACTTCACCTACCCAACCTTTTTTTAATTTTAATGATTCAGCTTCCGAGAGGTGTGTTTCCTGCAAGAATACAATGTCAGCACCTAACCTGGCTAAGTGGGTCAGGACTCTCTGCCTTTTGATGGGAGAATTTAACCCCCTAACGTTCCAGGTAAGCAGTTTTAATGACATACGTTATTGAAAACAGAATGATCTAAATAAATAAAACAAAAGACCGATTCATTGTAACAGCAATGTAGAGTAAGTAAAGAATTCAGAAAAAAGTAAAAAGGTATATCAAAAATAGAGTAAAGAAATATGCAAAAAGCGGATAGCCAAAGCCAAGAATAAAATTCGAATACAATAGTGCAACAGTGAATGAACCAAGTAAATAAGTGATGACAGAGCACAGAGATGTGAAGAATAAAGTGACAAGAAAAGCAAGGAAGAAGAGATTTGACAACACCCAAGAAAAGAATAAGAGAAATATTTGAATGGAAGAAAAGAGGAAAAGATGAGAACAAAGAGAAAATGTAGGGAAGTAACATACCTACACGAAAAAGGGTCAGGAAAACAACACGAGGGGGGAGGTGGAACCACATGGAACAAACGGGGCATCCAGGTTCAGCCAACGGGGGACCAGGGGGAGACCACGCCATGAAGGTAGTAAATCTGTGAAGACGAAGAACAACAAATAATAAAGCATTTGAGAGAACGCACGATGAACAAGAGAACATAGGAGATTTGCAAACAAGCAAACATGTATTGGATGATAATTAAAGCATCGAGTTCATCCAAAACTAGTAAATACACCTCTTATATGAAGAGGTAAACGAAACAAAGGTCAAAACATTTTGCAATTATAATAAATTAAGAAAATCAAGTGTTGTTCGAAGAGGAAGAACCTGCCAGTTCCATAGCATTTAGTCTACAAGAGTTTATGAAGCTTTGTAGCCGCACAGGATCTTCATATGTTGTCGTTCTGTTGTTGAAGGTGACTTTGAAAAGGCAGGGATGGAAAAGTCCATATCGAGCGCCCATTGACCTTAAATCTGGTCTCAAATTGAGAAACGCCTTGCGCCTATTAGTAGTAGCTTTGGCATAATCTTGTGCGAAAAATAAGGTTGAGCCAGACCAGGTGATTCGTTGAGAAGATCTAACCGCTGACAAGACCCTTAAC
Source organism: Calotriton arnoldi (assembly GCA_963921515.1). Taxonomy (NCBI): domain Eukaryota; kingdom Metazoa; phylum Chordata; class Amphibia; order Caudata; family Salamandridae; genus Calotriton; species Calotriton arnoldi. The sequence continues at coordinate 508,279 of CAWUFW010006993.1, forward strand.
AAATCCGTGTACTCTAAAAAGTATAAGATGACACCTCTAGGCCGTTGTGGAGATGAGGAACTTGGAGAAAGTCTGCCCAGCCTATGAGCTCTTTGTATGTTGAGTACCGTGCCGTCTGCCAAATGTAGTACTTTGGGGAGGAAAGATTTAAAGAAGGTGAGAGGATCTGACCCCTCAACTCCCTCTGCCAAACCATAAAAACGCAGATTATTCCTCCTATTGCGGTTTTCTAGGTCTTCCATCTGTCGTTGGAGCACGGAGACTTGAGATTGAAGCTGAGAGACATTCGCACTTGTATCTCTGAAGGAAGAAACACTCTGTTCAACTGCAGTGATTCTTGGGTCAAGTTGGGTCCAGTTGTCAGTGAGAGTTTGTAACTTTGTATTAGTTTCCTCCATAAAGGGTCGAAGGGCCCTGATTTCTTCCAACAATAACTCCTTAGACACAGGAGAAGTCGATTTAGGAGGAGAAGGAGGATTTGGGGGTTTTAAGCGCTTAGTGACAGATTTACCAGAGGGCGCCGCGGAAGGATCCATATCTGACACAGTAGTTTGAGTTGAAGACGACAGAGAGTCCTCCAACCTGGAAAACGTAGTGAAAATCTTTGAATTTTTGACCAAGACCAGCCTTGGATGCGGTTGTTTGGAAAAGCTGCCTTTCAGCCTACCCATAGAACAAGAGCAGCCTCAAATTCCAGGCAAAAAGATATATAAAGCCAATCACCATGCATGAGAGCTGAAAAACGTTATTGAAGAATCTGGTATATAGTGCGAAGCGACAGTCCAGATTATGTGTACAACAGCCTCTGCATGATGATCAAATTCCTCTATTTAACGGTATGACCTCAAAAATTGAGAAGGATAGACCGTATTGCCAAGGAATCCACTAACACAGTATATAGAAGTTGTAATGCGTTGATTAAGCCCATCATGAAAAGGTGGAGCTCACACCCGGAGGATGACATGAAACGACAAAATGGCCGCTGAGAAAATTCCCTCTCAACCAATAAACCAAGTGCAGGTAATTGTATTCGCACTGCTCTGCTCATGTAACCAAGGATAGAGCAATAGCAAAAGTTAAGTTAAATCCTGAGAAGGAAGGGGATGCCTGAGCAAATTTTAAGTCTGAATCTCCTCAGACATGAAAAGCGCCGCTGGTCAGGCCAAATACAAAATGGCGGCCGCTACCGCGATATCGCATTCCCACAGGGGTGAGCCCACATACCAAAAATAGCGATGGTTCTAGACTGCATTCAGGAAGGGCAGTGGTTGCAGGACGTTCCGGAAGCCTTCGCACATCTTCAGCGCTTCATTTCTTCACTCGGGGCAGCTTAAAAGCGCAGGACCGCCGAGTCGCGCCGGAGAGCCTCACCGAGCCGCCGCCATGTTCCTCGGGCGCCAAGCCACGCCCCACCCACATGAATTCTAACTGTTCATAAAATGGTTTTAAAAATCGTAATGAACTCTTAAAGACAGTAAGGAATGGCGTGGTCGGGGGAGCCGCGGTGTCTACGCACTTACCAACAATTTTTTAGGTTTTTGCGAGAGTTTAAGTTATTGGCATTGTAAATGACAATACCTTTTATTTATCTGTTTTAAAAACAACACATAAATAAAAGGCATTGTCATTTACAATGCCAATAGCTCAAACTCTCATAAATGCGAGACCTATTGCATTGCAAATGCTTGTTTAAGATTGTTGATCCCTCTTATATTCCATGTCAGGAATTTTATCGTTCCCACTTGGTGTGTCATTTTATACTAGTATTTAGCTGTGGGGTATGGTGTAGGATGCACATCATCTTAGTGATAGTAGTTTCTGTACTTGATACAACATGCACTGCCACTCCAGCTCTTTAAAAAAAACACCCCCTCCCACTTTAGCACCCCAATCATGCCAAAGCCGTCCCAACTAAACTCAAGAAACAGGTTTACATTAACAATCATTTGGGGCATACCCTCCGGGGGTCACTAGAGGCCAGGTTCCCCTCCTGGTGAATGGAGGTGGCTGAACATCTTCATATGTACTGCTATAAGCTGAAATGAGTCACTTAGGGACCTTTTTCAGTTGTAATTTTAGGTTCCCAACATGGGAGGATATTCATGCCGGGAGCAAGTCTACCCAAAAGTACTTGACAGCAACACTGTTCGACCCTTCCCAGCCTAGGCCGCACATGTCCGGCTCACTGCATGGGCCTAAAGTGGTAGGCGCCATCTTGCCCATGAGTTACCTCTCGGTCATCACAGAAGCCAGCAGTGCTCTCCTCGGCAGCTGTCCACCTCAATTGTATTACTATTGATCTGTGAACAAGGAGTTCTCTATGCTGATGAGAATACTCTTTTAAGTTTTGTTTTCTCTCTACGTGTGGGATTTCGAGGTTGAGCTTTTTTTTGCTTCGTATACTCCGGAAGCAACCACGTTAAGTTTCTGAGAATTATTCAGTTGTGTTGCGTTTCTGGGGTCTGTAGTTGAGGCGTGCTGTTTTCAAAGAGTAACTAGCCTAAAAGAGGCAGTGACTGAGGAACGAGAGGGAAGTATATGTGGTCAGATTTTTTTGATCAAGTCAGGACGTTAGCTTCAAAATGTCGAACTACTCTTAGAGGGGCGATATATGTTTTAAGTTGCAGTCCTGTTTAGATAGGCGTCTAACAATATTGAGCTTTTGTAAGAGGAATGAATCTGACACACTTGTACATTGCCTGGATGTGGTCATTCAGGTTGACGTTTTCTTCTAGGATGAAAGTGGCAATTTGGGAGTAATAGTCTTATCTTCAGTTGTTGTCATCGAGTGTTTCCTCACATGACTGTCAGTGATTGGTTTGAGATGCAGGGATTCTGTGTTCAGGACGCTAAATTTCAGATGTCTTTACATATCCCTGCCTTAAATTTTTTCCACACTTGTTTTAGGCTGTTAATATACTTTTTTGAATCAGTCTCCAGGTACACATATATCTCATCTGCATTTTGAGGGAATGATGCTCCAAGATTCGAAAATCGTTCCTAAAGTCTGTTCTAGACGAAACATGGGGGACAGATTAATCTGCTGGAACACGAAAAGGTACAGGAAAGGTTCTCGTAGTTCCTTGTCAACGTTTACAAGGTGTGTGCAAGCCAAGCGGTATTGCAGAATTGTGCCGTCTGTGGTGGCGTAAAGGATGCTTAACATGATTTCTTCACTGCTTCATCAAAGGCAGTAGCTAAACCAGAACAAGAAGGCAACATTTCTTAAGATGTCATTGATAAGGAGGGGTGACCTTGACTGGTAGGTCGCTCCCCCACCACACAGCTCCGTCTGTGTGCCCTGCTGCTGCCCCTGATTGTGCTCGTTTTTCCTTTCTGTGCCCCCTTGCTGCCCCTGATTGTGCACGTTTTCCTTTCTGTGCCCCCTTGCTGCCCCTGATTGTGCTCGTTTTTCCTTTCTGTGCCCCCTTGCTGCCCCTGATTGTGCTCGTTTTTCCTTTCTGTGCCCCCTTGCTGCCCCTGATTGTGCTCGTTTTTCCTTTCTGTGCCCCCTTGCTGCCCCTGATTGTGCTCGTTTTCTTTTCCTTTCTGTGCCCCCTTGATGCCCCGATTGTGCTCGTTTTCCCTTCTGTGCCTGTTTCCCGCCGCTGCGCCTGCGGCCCGCCCCTCACTGCCCATTCGCTGCCCCATTCCCTGCTCCTCCCTCCCACCTCCCCATTTATGGCGGCCGCTGCGTGGTGAAGAGAGCGACCCCTGACCTTGACTGGTAGGTCGCTCCCCACCACACAGCTCCGTCTGTGTGCCTGCTGCTGCCCCTGATTGTGCTCGTTTTTCCTTTCTGTGCCCCCTTGCTGCCCCTGATTGTGCTCGTTTTTCCTTTCTGTGCCCCCCTTGCTGCCCCTGATTGTGCTCGTTTTTTCCTTTCTGTGCCCCCCTTGCTGCCCCTGATTGTGCTCGTTTTTCCTTTCTGTGCCCCTTGCTGCCCCTGATTGTGCTCGTTTTTCCTTTCTGTGCCCCCTTGCTGCCCCTGATTGTGCTTGTTTTCTTTTCCTTTCTGTGCCCCCTTGATGCCCTGATTGTGCTCGTTTTCCCTTCTGTGCCTGTTTCTCGCCGCTGCGCCCCTGCGGCCCCGCCCCCTCACTGCCCATTCGCTGCCCCATTCCCTGCTCCTCCCTCCCACCTCCCCATTTATGGCGGCCGCCGCGCGGCTGCGCCAAAGGCGCGCCAAAGGCGCGCCTAAGGCAAGCCCGTCTGCGCCCGTCCGCGCCGTGACCGCGCCCAGCGCCAGACCCCCTGGTCCGGGCATCCCCCGCGCCCGCCACATCAACAGACGCCGATACGACGCCAGCACCCTCCACGCACTCAACCCCGGAAAAGATCACGCCTGCTACCAGGCCACCCCGAAGCGCACCCAAGGGCCCTTCACCTGCCGGAACTGCAGCTTCGCCAGCACCCGCCCCGCCAAACCACCGCCCAGGAAAGAACCCAACTACCTCAGATGCATCATCCTCAACACCCGCTCCGCCCGCAAACACGCCATCGAACTCTGGGACCTTCTCGACTCAACCTCCCCAGACGTCGCATTCCTGACGGAGACCTGGCTGAATCCCGCTTCAGCCCCCGACATCGCCATTGCCATCCCGGACGGATACAAGATCACCCGCAGGGACCGCACCAACGGAGTCGGAGGAGGCATCGCCATCGTCCACAGGAACACCCTCAGAGTCTCAACCAACACCGACGACACCCTCAGCACCGCCGAACACATGCACTTCCAGATCCACACCGATCCCAACACCACCCTCAGAGGAACCCTCATCTACAGACCCCCCCGGACCCCGACCACAGTTCAGCGATTCCATCGCTGACTTCGTCAGCACACACGCCATCGCCTCCACGGACTACATCCTCCTCGGGGACCTGAACTTACACCTCGAGAACAACAAGGACACCAACTCCACCACCCTGATCGACAACCTCGCCACCCTCGGACTCAGACAGCTCGTGACTACACCCACCCACGCCGCCGGCCACACGCTAGACTCCATCTTTTCCGCAAGCCCACACGTCTCCTTCAACCACACCTCCGAACCCCACTGGACTGACCACCACTGCATCCACTTCACCTACAGGAAGCCCACCACGCACCACCGCACCGAACAAATGCCTCGCCGCTGCTGGAGCAGAGTCACGGAAGACCAGCTAACCACAACCCTCGCCCTGAGCCCACCCGCCGAACCCTCCGACCCCGACACCGCCGCCCGCAACCTCAGACAGTGGATCGACGACTGCGCCAACACCCTCGCCCCGCTCAAGAATCCGCCCAACAGCCACACCAGCAAGAAAGCCACCTGGTTCACCGAAGACCTCCAGGCCTCCAAGCGAACATGCCGAAAACTGGAGAAGATCTGGCTCCACCAGCGGACAGCTACGCCGCCCACAAGAGCGCCACCCGCAGTCACCATCACCTCATCAGATCCGCCAAGAGGGCCTCACTCAAAGACCGCCTAGACAACAACGCACACAACAGCAAAGAGCTCTTCAACATCGTGAAGGAACTCTCCAACCCCAGCTCCAACACCAACGACATCCAGCCGTCGCGAGACCTATGCGACTCACTGGCCACCTTCTTCCACCGCAAAATCGCCGACATCCACGACAGCTTCAACACCACGACCGCCCCGGCAACCACCGAGACCACTGCCCCCACAACCACCAACCGCCTGCTCTCCTGGACCAACATCAACGACGAGGACACCAGAGAGATCATGAACACCATCCACTCCGGTTCACCGCTAGACCCGTGCCCTCACCACATCTTCAACAAAGCCAGTACAGCCATCGCGCCCCATCTCCGGAAAATAATCAACATCTCCTTCGAGACAGCAACCTTCCCGGAAAGCTGGAAGCACGCCGAGATCACCGCCTTACTCAAAAAACCCAAGGCAGACCCCAAGGACCTCAAGAACTTCCGACCCATCTCTCTGCTCCCGTTCCCCGCGAAGGTCACAGAGAAAATCGTCAACAAACAACTGACCCGCTACCTCGAGGAGAACAACATCCTGGACCCTTCCCAGTCCGGCTTCCGCAGCAACCACAGCACCGAAAACCGCCCTCATCGCCGCCACCGATGACATCAGGACCCTGCTAGACAACGGAGAAACAGCAGCCCTCATCCTCCTGGACCTATCAGCCGCCTTCGACACGGTCTGCCACCACACACTACGAACACGCCTTCACGGCGCCGGGATCCAAGAGAAGGCCCTGGACTGGACCACATCCTTCCTTTCCGGCCAGAACACAAAGCGTCCGCCTCGCCCCCTTCTGATCCAAGGCCACCAAGATCATCTGCGGCGTACCCCAAGGCTCCTCCCTCAGCCCAACGCTGTTCAACATCTACATGGCACCCCTCGCCCACGTCGCCCGACAGCACAACCTCAACATCATCTCCTACGCCAACGACACCCAGCTGATCCTCTCCCTCACCAAAGACCCTCACACCGCCAAAGCCCACCTCCACGAAGGAATGAAGGCCGTCGCCGAATGGATGAGGACCAGCCGCCTGAAGCTGAACTCGGACAAGACAGAGGTCCTCATCCTTGGTTCCAACCCTTCAGCCTGGGACGACTCCTGGTGGCCAACATCACTGGGAACAGCCCCGCCACCCACCGACCACGTACGCAACCTAGGGGTCATCCTCGACCCCACCCTCTCCATGACTAAGCAGGTCAACGCCGTTTCCTCATCCTGCTTCAACATCCTCCGAATGCTCCGCAGGATCTTCAAGTGGATCCCCACCGAAACAAGAAAAACAGTCACCCAGGCCCTCGTCACCAGCAGGCTGGACTACGGAAACGCCCTCTACGCAGGAACGACGGCTAAGCTCCTGAGACGGCTGCAACGCATCCAGAACGCCTCTGCACGTCTTATCCTCGACATCCCCCGACGCAGCCACATCACACCCCACCTGAGAGACCTGCACTGGCTCCCTGTCAACAAGAGGATAACCTTCAAGCTCCTCACCCACGCACACAAAGCACTCCACAACTCCGGACCAGCCTACCTCAACAGACGACTCAGCTTCTACACCCCCACCCGCCAGCTCCGCTCGACCAGCCTCGCCCTCGCCACAGTCCCCCGCATCCGGAAAACGACCGCCGGCGGCAGATCCTTCTCCCACCTCGCCGCCAAGACCTGGAACACCCTCCCCACCAACCTCCGACAGACCCAAGACCTACTGGCCTTCAGAAGACTCCTCAAGACCTGGCTCTTCGATCAGTAGCAGCACCACCCCCCTCTTCCCCCAGCGCCTTGAGACCCTCGCGGGTATGTAGTGCGCTTTATAAGTGACATGATTGATTCATTGATTCATTCATTTTTAGTGGGGGTTGGGTTTCTGTTTTCTTTAGAAGAGGTTTGCTGTGACTGAGATCAGAGTTAGTGCTGTGTTTAGGAGAAGGCTTTCTCACTAGCAACAAGTGCGGCAAGCAAGAGTGTGGCATACATATTTTGCAGTAGGAAGGGATGGCGAGTCCAGAGCTCAGTTATCAGATACAGTAGAAAGTATTCCTTTTCTATTGATATTACTGAACTTGGACTATGTATTTTTTTGCAGTGCTTTAAAGCTACTTAGTTTCCAGGTGGAGAGGAAAGTGAAATGTGACTCTAATCATGTTAATTGTGCCTCAGAAAACTATAGCAAACTCAGTACACCTGATGGCAGTGGAACTAGGAAGGGCAGGTTTGGTTTAAGTTGCTTTTTTATTTAGAATAACGTTTGCTCTGTGTGTAGCTAGATTTACCTGAGAGTTTAATAAAGGCATGGGACGGGCAGTAACGCGGTGGGAGGGCTTATGGGGGGGGGGGGCGGGCAACAAGGGAGGTGGGTTAGGGGGCAAAAAGCACTATGACACGTACAGCATTGATGGCATTATAGCATTTTTATTTTTTGTTTATTGCGGAGTGGAGGCCAGAGGCATCTCCAAGGGTGTGGCGAGGGGGGTGTGAGAGCAAGAACACGGAAACGGTTGGGGCAGAGGAAGAGCAACAACACGGCAGCAGGAGAAGGCAAGCAACAACACGGACAGTGGGCAGGCACAAGCAACAAGGATAACAGTAAGGGGGCAAGTACCACAAAAGGCAAAGCAAAATGGGGGGGCTGAAGCAACACTAAGGACAAGTACACGAGGGAGACAACTGGAAAAGACATACACTCTACTTTAGTGGTTAGACAAAAATAAAAGATTGGCACCCAATTCAGGGAGCAGTGGAAGAACACAAGTAAGTAAGTGGGCCATTCTCCAGGAGAGAGACAAACTCAAGAAGTGGAATTGAATGCTGCATGGGCCAATTTATGAAAAGCAAACAAATGCGAAAGGCAATGAAGCCAACCAATGGTAAGCAATGGGTGGCCTCTAAGTCCCATGTAAGTAAACAAAATGTCCTGCTACCTCAGGCAAGACCTAAAAGGGAACCAGCGATGGCAAGCATCTGGGCAAAGAAAGGGAGCAGGGCAGGCCTTCGTATACAGGATGATACAAGTGTCGTACTGACCACGCAAAGTAGTAGCTTCTGGAGCTGACACTAGAAGCCAGGGCACCTGTGCAAGTAGAGAAACGTTTTAAACATACCACAGTAAGCCAGCATTGGTAAAAACAATAGGTCTCGCCTTGGCATGCTGGTGCAATGGCTATTTTGTTTTCCTTTGCAAGCAAATGCCAGACTTTTTTTTCTAAAGAAGAACAGATGTCACTACCTAAACGTAGTGGGTCATATTCTTGCAATAAAGCATGCACATCGTACAAAAAGCATTACATATAATCCTATTATTAGACTGCAGGTGTACTTAGAACAGCTGTAGAAATCCTTTTAGTTTAATGAACACCACAGGAAAGTAGGATTCTTGTTGGTGCAAACAATTGGTAATGTTGCCTTTCTGTTAGTGTAACCTGATGCCAGAGTTTAAACATACAAAGATGAAAAAAAAAGAAAAAAGAGAAAGAATAGAGAGAAAAGAGCAATGGCAAAGTTAAGGATTGGCCCACCAACCTAGCACCAAAGTGTGCTGCTTTTTAGGTGGATGTGCACATCTAATGACGAAAAAAGGCAGTCACTGGAAGTGCAAGAGGTGTAGTGTAGTAGGCAGAATCAAAATGTGAATGACAGACCAATGGATGAAAAAGACTAATCTAAAGCCCCTCTAGGCATGTATATATGTATTTTTTGCTTATGAATGTCGTTGATTGCATGAGGCTAGCAAGACAGCTAAAGCTAGTTCTAGGTCAGCCCACAAAACTGTTCTCTAGTGAGTGTATGTATATAAAGATATTTGTTTTTAATAACTAATGCTTTTAATTGGATGATTTTGGAATACTAACTTTTTTTACTGTTTTGGTGGCAAGGAGCAGTTGTAATTTCTGAAACCCAGCTACATTTGAACAATAAATACATCAGCCCACAATGGCAATCTTTCTTACAGGCAAGCACACCTTCTCATTCTAACAAGACGACGTTGGGAAGCTCTCCTTCAACTAATGAAGAGACAAACGTTGGAGAATCATTGTTACAAGTTAGTGATGTTTTCCTCTTTATTATTGTATCTTCCAGAGTATTTAGTGTTCACAATAGATTATTAAGAAAGACCGACCCAAAGGAGGCTAAATGCAGAAGAAAAAATCTTTTTACAAGTAATTGCGGCATCTCCGACAGGGTGTCCTAAAAATAATTTCTAAAACTTGTGGAGTTAGATTGTTGTAAAAAAATACACAAGACATGCCAGTATTGGTCTATAGTTCATCTAAGGGTGCATTAGGCTAGGGACAAGGAAAATATTTGATTTGTGTGCATGTGAACCGGCTGTTCAGTTTACAGGACGAAAGCCCATACCCACCTTGAGGTGGTATTCTTTATCGTAGAGCCACTCCTCATGCCACTACCCGGAAAGGTAGTGGAGTGGTCTACACCCCTCCGTGAGTCAGCAGGGAGCAGTTTAGGCAATTGATTTTGTCAGGAGGGGATCCTAGGAGGTCATCGGTGTGGGTTGGGAATGCAAAGTATAAGAGAAACAGTTAAAACTACTTCTTGGTGGACTTATGTAAGTGTTTATTCGTGCACAGAATTTGTAAGGGTTAAAAGAAAGTGATATAATTCAACCCACTTTAGGTGGTCAGCATATTTCTGCCCATATCAAAAACTGCTGTAAAAAGGTGTAAAGGCATTCTTCTGGACCATAAAAAAATCACTCTGCCAACATGATTAGGGAAAGAGTATAGAAAAATACAATTTAAGTTAGATGGTTGTGTCTTGGAAGTCTTTGGACCTGATTCAAATTTGCCCAAAAGTCCCATAATATTGTACATTGCCCGACACCTTGCTGAGCAGCGCAATTTTGTGCAGTCCCAAACCTCACATGCTGCCCTTCCATGTTCATTCGTTGCTGCTCCCTACGGCCAGGGACGGCTGCTATCGAACGGGGGTGGCAGGGGGAGGGTAAATGAAAAAACTAATTGCACTTACCTGGGCGCTGCTGCTGCAGCGCCTCCGTCCTTCTTACGATGAAGCTGGAAGCACACAGACTCCCCTAGCCAATCACGACGCTGCTGTCACTAGCATGACGTGTTACAGCAAACAAATGATGGACGGAATGCTGACAATGCAAACATTCTCCCCCAGTCAAAAGATCTGGGTTAAATCCATCGTTCTTTTGCCCACTACGCCACCCCAGTTTGGACCCAGCCATATGCAAATCAGTCTTGACCCTGTGCCCCATGGGAACAGCCCAGACCGAACTGCCAGGCCAGGTCCTCCCTGGACCGGAAACAAGCATCCTGGGACCGGTTTCAGGGTATGTCACCCTTCTTCAGCCAGGCTAGCTTGAATCCAGTGGCACAGTGAGTAAGGGACCCACGTCTGGGCATACCCATCCCACTTAGGGCGAAAAGTGTTACAGCAAACAAATGATGGACGGAATGCTGACAATGCAAACATTCCCCCCAGTCAAAAGATCTGGGTTAAATCCATCGTTCTTTTGCCCACTACGCCACCCCAGTTTGGACTCAGCCATATGCAAATCAGTCTTGACCCTGTGCCCCATGGGAACAGTCCAGACCGAACTGCCAGGCCAGGTCCTCCCTGGACCGGAAACAAGCATCCTGGGACCGGTTTCAGGGTATGTCACCCTTCTTCAGCCAGGCTAGCTTGAATCCAGTGGCACAGTGAGTAAGGGACCCACGTCTGGGCATACCCATCCCACTTAGGGAGAAAAGTGTTACAGCAAACAAATGATGGACGGAATGCTGACAATGCAAACATTCTCCCCCAGTCAAAAGATCTGGGTTAAATCCATCTTCTTTTGCCCACTACGCCACCCCAGTTTGGACCCAGCCATATGCAAATCAGTCTTGACCCTGTGCCCCATGGGAACAGTCCAGACCGAACTGCCAGGCCAGGTCCTCCCTGGACCGGAAACAAGCATCCTGGGACCGGTTTCAGGGTATGTCACCCTTCTTCAGCCAGACTAGCTTGAATCCAGTGGCACAGTGAGTAAGGGACCCACGTCTGGGCATACCCATCCCACTTAGGGGCGAAAAGTGTTACAGCAAACAAATGATGGACGGAATGCTGACAATGCAAACATTCTCCCCCAGTCAAAAGATCTGGGTTAAATCCATCGTTCTTTTGCCCACTACGCCACCCCAGTTTGGACCTAGCCATATGCAAATCAGTTTTGACCCTGTGCCCCATGGGAACAGTCCAGACCGAACTGCCAGGCCAAGTCCTCCCTGGACCGGAAACAAGCATCCTGGGACCGGTTTCAGGGTATGTCACCCTTCTTCAGCCAGGCTAGCTTGAATCCAGAGGCACAGTGAGTAAGGGACCCACGTCTGGGCATACCCATCCCACACTGTGCCACTGGAATCAAGCTATCCTGGCTGAAGAGGGGTGAAACCCCGAAACCGGTCCTAGGATGCTTGTTTCCGGTCCAGGGAGGACCTGGCTTGGCAGTTCGGGCTGGACTGTTCCCATGAGGCACAGGGTCAAGACTGATTTGCATATGGCCAGGTCTAAACTGGGGTGGCATGGTGAGCAAAAGAATGATGGATTTAACCAGATCTCTTGACTGGGGGTGAATGTTTTGATTTGTTCTGCATTCCGTCCATCAATTGTGTGTCTTTGCTTTCTGCGCCTAAGTGCGCCAGGTATGCCCAGACGTGGATCCTAGGCTCACTGTGCCACTGGAATCAAGCTATCCTGGCTGAAGAGCGGTGAAACCCGAAACCGGTCCTAGGATGCTTGTTTCCAGTCCAGGGAGGACCTGCCTTGGCAGTTCGGGCTGGACTGTTCCCATGAGGCACAGGGTCAAGACTGATTTGCATATGGCCAGGTCTAAACTGGGGTGGCATGGTGAGCAAAAGAATGATGGATTTAACCCAGATCTCTTGACTGGGGGTGAATGTTTTGATTTGTTCTGCATTCCGTCCATCAATTGTGTGTCTTTGCTTTCTCGTCACTAGCATGACAACAGCGTTGTGACTGGTCAGAGCACCGTGGTTCGGCGTTCAGACAGGGACTGTTCTTCCACCCAGGCTGTGCAATACAGCCGGGTGATGAACATGCTAAGTGTGCTTGACTGTTTGGCCAGCCCAAGACGGCGCACAAGGTGTGGTGTGGACGTTTCAAGGTGGTGTTATCCTTAAACGCTTGTGAATGTGTTTGTGGGCATTCACAAACACTTCTCTGACCCTTTCAAACCTTGGAAATGGTCCTGTAAGGGCTGGGGTAAGTCCCTTGCTGGGGTTAAAAGGGAAACAAATTATGCCCAAACCTCTTGGGGGTGTAAAAAATGTGGTTTCTCCAAGGATTTCTTATTTCCTTGTGGAGTAAAAAAACATACCTAAAAATGCCACCGCACAAAGGCGCTGGCCTTCATGCTGTGTTTCAATACAGTTTATTACATTTAAAATATTAACAAAACATACTTTAAAATGCAAAAAAATTATGTTTGTTACTGCTTTGTTTAAATGTACACAACAGAAGGAAAATTGTGCCATACCTGTATGTTCTAATTACTGCATACATACTGTCGGCCCTACTGGCCATATGTGGCTAGAAATGCAAATAAAATCTGTTTTGGAAAAAAAGAAATGCAAACAAAAAGTGGATTAATATAACATGATGAATTACTTAGATTGAGGAAAGGCAGGAAAACTATAGGGATAAAGTAAATGATGTACACACATAAATTCACAATGTGTTTTTTACAAAACCACATAACAAACGGAGGTGGAGTCGCCATCATATTTAAAGATACCATCAGCTGCACTATCTACACAGACACACCCATCAGCTACATGGAACACCTCACATGCATGATACGCATCACAGCCAACTTCTCACTTGGCGGATCCTCATATACAGACCACCAGTGCCCAAAACCAATTTTGCCAGCGACATCGCAGACTTTGTTGCACCCCTCATCATCACTGCCAGCACCTTCATCCTCCTCGGAGACATTAACTTTCACCTAGAAGACCACACTGACCCAAGCTCTATCGTCCTCCTAGAAAACCTCAGGAACCTTGGTCTCACCCAGCATGTTATTATTCCGAAACTTGTAGTGCGCGCAGCTACCCCAATGGGTTTCCCGGCGCATGGCGCAAGTAGGGAACAGAGAGGGAGAAGTCTGAGAACAAGTTAGAAAAGCCAGGTCTTTAGACCTTTGCAAAACGCAAGAAGAGTTGTAGAGTCTCTAAGAGAAGCTGGCAGGGAATTACATAGTGTCGGCCCTAGGTAGGAGAAAGAATTACCTTTCATGCGGGCCAGACGGGTTTTTGGTACCACGAACTGAGTCTGTCAAGCGGATCGCAAGGGACGGGAGGGATGGTATAGGTGGGCTAAATCCAGAAGGTATTTAGGGGCAGATCCAGATTTGACCCTGAACATATAGCAAAGTGCTTTGGACTTGATACGGTTCGACACAGTCAACCAGTGTAGGTCACGAAGAATGCCGGAGACTGAGATGAACTTGGGTAGGCATTAGAGAAGCCTGGCAGCTGCGTTCTGCACAAGTTGCAGGCTATGGATAGTGGATTTGTCGGCTCCCAGATACAGGACGTTACCGTAATCCAGTCTATAAATCACAAGAGCTTGGATCACTGTCCTCTGTGCTGGGAGAGGAATCAGCCATAGGATCTTTTTTAACCACTTCAGGACTTCAAACCAAGCGGACAGCGCCTTAGCCACTTGTTGGTTCATGGATAGTGACTCATCCACAATGAACCCCAAATTATGAACACTGCTAGAAGGAGTGGGCAGAGCTCCCAGTTCGGCGGGCCAGTGCTGTGGCCCCCAGAGATCAGGCCTTTGCCTAGAATCATAACTTCAGTTTTGTCTCCGATGAGTTTAAGCAGATTATTCTGCATCCAAAGGGAGACCTTGCTCAAGCCTAAACTAAGGTCTGAGGGTCATGTCCATGCGTCGAAGAGAGGGAGAACATAATCTGGGTATCGTCAGCATGGGAAAAAAGAGACAGCTCTGCATTTTCAACCACCTCAGCTAAAGAGTGGATTATATATATTGAATAGCAGAGGGCTCAACACGGAGCCCTGTGGAACTTCACAGGGGAAGGCGTGAGAGTTTGATCTGGCCGATAAAGAGGAGACCTGGAAGGTTCGGTCCTTAAGGAAGGAGCAAAACAATTCCAAGGCTATTCCGTCAAGACCCAGTGTCTGCAGTTCCCCCAGGAGAATATGGTGGGACACCGTGTCAAAGGCAGCACTAAGATCTAACAGGATGAGTGCCACAGTTTCACCCTCATCCAAACGGTGCCTTAGCATTTCTGTAACCCCCAAAAGGGTGGATTTGGTGGAGAAGCTAGCTCTAAACTCAGATTGGGAACGATGAAGAAAATTCTGGGTTTCCACAAAGAAGGACAGTTGGCCATTAATGTGCTTCTCCAGAATGTTTGAGAGAATGGGGAGCAGAGAGATGAGACGGAAGTTAGAGGGGTTGGAAGGAACCAAGTTCGATTTTTTTAGGCGGGGGAGGACCATTGTATGTTTCCATCTTTGGGGGACCATCCCTTCCTTCAGAGAGGCATTAAGGAGATCCATTACTATCGATAGTATGGAGGGATCCAGCTGGCCCAACTAATGGGGAGGTAGGGGATCACGGGGAGCCTGATTTGGTGGTGTGAAGGATGCGGCTTAAGGAAGTGGTGTCGAAGGGGGCCCAGGTATCTAGTTTAGGTGGGGGGCTAACGCTGTGTGTGGAATCAGCTGCATAAGTAAGCTGCATAAGTAAGCCTAAAGTTCTTCCAATTGCACATCCTGTGAGCATTTGCTCAGCAGTTCAGAATGTTTATTAACAACTTTGTTAATAAAAAAGAGAGCGAGTTCCTTACATTGGCTGTGGGAGAGAGCTGGGGAGTTCGCTGATTTCCCGAGATCAGACAGTTCCTTCACTACCTTAAAAAGAGTTTTAGCACAGTGTTGGGCCTTTGGAATCTTTTGAGAATAAAACTCAGCACGAGCAGTTTTACAGAGACTGGTATTTTTTTAAGGCATTTTTGTAGGTAGTTTTGGTTTCTTCACTGTAAAATTTCCTCCAGCGCCATTTAGGCGTTTATGTTACCGAACCCCTGCCTACACAGCCGGATACCAATTGGACCCGATTTTTTCCTCAGTCACATCACAGTTGACAAGCCAGCAACTATGACCTGGACAGGCCACACCCTTATCAGTTTCAGCATACCCATCCTGCACCATCACAGACCTACCACCACTGGAACCATCCACTGCAGCTGGAAAAAGCATCTCAGAAGAGGAGAGGGAATCCGCCCTCTCTGAGCCCCGGCCCGAGCATACCAGAGACTTGCTGAAAGCCATCAAAAACCTCAACACCTGGATCACCGCATGTTCCAATATCCTGGCTCCCGTCAAGCACAACCCAACAGCAAGAGCTCAACCACAGGCCAGCTGCTACACAGAGGAACTCGGGCGGATGAAACGCAACTGGAGCATAATTGGTGAAAAAGTCTAGACACTGCAAATAAAGACATCTTCAAATTAACTGTAAGATGCTACCACCAGAAGATAAGGAACACTGACTGCACAGCTCTTACATATCACATTGACGCCAGCACTAAGAGCAGCAAGGAAATCTTCGCCATCATCAAAGATTTCCCTGCACCTCCTGCCACCTCCAGCAACATCAAGTCTTCACAAGACCTTTGCAACAAGCTGTCGTAATTGTTCTGTAACAAAATCATCTTCAACCCTCAACCGGACCCCGCCACCATCGTAACTCAACTTCCCATCACAACCGATTAATGAACCATGACCTGCTAGCAGCATCATCAAAATCACTGCTACCATGAAGACCATCCACTCACGGGCTCCATTTGACCCTTGCCCACGCCACACCTTCACTAAAGGACTCCTACCTATTTGCGAAGCATTAACACCCATCCTCAATGCCTCCATCGACTCAGCCAAATTCCCGGACACCTGGAAACATACTACCATAATGCCCCTGCTGAAAAAACCATCTGCTGACTCAGTCACACTTTCCAACTCCCTCATACCATATTCGGCAAAGGTCTTAGAAAAACCAATCCACTGATGCCTCACCGACCACTTCAGCAACCACCAGCTACTCGACTCCAAGCAGTCTGGATTCAGGCTCAACCACAGTACAGAAACCGCACTCATCATCCCCACAGACAGCATACGCATGATTCTTGACATCCTTCACTCTCCTGGACCTCTCTGCAGCATTTGACATAGTCTCTCACCTCATCCTGCTCAAGCGTCTGCATGAGATTGGCATCCAAGGACCCGCTCGCCACTGGATCTCTTCCTTCTTAACAGATAGA
The DNA here is from genome assembly GCA_963921515.1 of Calotriton arnoldi. Classification (NCBI taxonomy): domain Eukaryota; kingdom Metazoa; phylum Chordata; class Amphibia; order Caudata; family Salamandridae; genus Calotriton; species Calotriton arnoldi. The sequence continues at coordinate 525,113 of CAWUFW010006993.1, forward strand.
GAACAAGCTGTCAGTCTGGCACCTTACTCTTCGGAAGCACGCAAATTCATCTGCCGAGGGCCTTAAGGGTCATCGCTCAGCCCCACTCTCTTCAATGCATACATAATCCTTCTGGCCAGCGACATTCGCGCACACAACATGAACATCCTCTCCTATGCAGATAACACGCAACTCATACTCTCCCTCTTGGACAAACCCCCAACATAAGAAACAAATTCACCGCCTGCATGACCGAAGTTGGTAACTGGATGAAAGTCAACGGCCTCAAGCTGGACACCGACAAGACGGACATAATGATCTGCAGTAAGAACACATCACCATGGGACTCCAGCTGGTGGCCGGCCAATCTCGGACCCACACTCAGAACCAACATCAGGAGCCTCGCAATAATCATTGACAGCAAAATAGGCATGACAGCACAAGTCAATGCTGTAACTGCATCCTGCTTCTACACCTTGAAGGTGCTGCGGAAAATCTTCAAATGGTTTCCCAGCAACACTAGAAAATCTTTCTCTCATGCCCTAGTCACCAGCAAGTTGGACTATTGGAACAGTCTCTATGCCAGGATCACCAAGCAACTCACTAGAAGGCTACAAAGAATCCAGAACTCGGAAGCCAGACTGATCCTCAATCTCCCACATAGAACTCACATCACACCACCCCTGGCTCCTGATACACAAACATGGTCAACTCATAGTTCTCACACACATATTCAAGTCACTACACCACTCGGGCGCCACCTACCTGAACAGTCGCATCTCCTTCCATCAACCACCCAGACACCTCCACTCTGCATGACTTCTACTCACACACATATCATGAATACACAGAACCAGATCAGGAGGACAGATGTTCTCTTGCATCGCTCCTAAAGTGTGGAACGACCCCCCACTCCACATCAGAGCCTCCTTCACTCTTCTTAAATTCTGCAAGAAGCAGAAGACCTGGCTTTCTAATTAACCGACCTATCACAGGCAGGGCTAGTCACACACCTGCTCAGTGCCAGGATACCCTTGCGGGTGATAGTGAGTTTTACAACTACACATAACATAACAATGGGGGCGGTTGTTCCAGGATACTTGTTTCCACTCCAGTTAGGACTTGGCCTGGCAGTTCGGGCTGGGCTATTCCCATGGGGAGCAGGGTTAAGACTGATTTGCATATGGCTGGGTCCAAACTGGGAGGGCATGGTGAGCAAAAGAACAATGGATTTAACCCAGATCTCTTGACTGGGAGTGAATGTTTGAAAAGTTTCAGCACTCCGTCGATCGTCTTGTTGTGTTTGCTATATTCGCCCTAGGTGGCCATGGGTATGCCGAGACGTAGGTCCCTTGCTTGCTGTGCCACTGGATTCAAGCTAGCCTGGCTGATGATGGGTAATACCCTAAAACCAGTCCCCAGGATGCTTGCTTCCGGTCCAGGCAGTTCTGGCTGGACTGTTGCCCTCGGGAGCAGGGTCAAGACTGATTTGCAAATGGCTGGGTCCAAACTGGGATGGCATGGTGAGCAAAAGAACGATGGATTTAACCCAGATCTCTTGACTGGGAGTGAATGTTTGAAAAGTTTCAGCACTCCGTCGATCGTCTTGTTGTGTTTGCTATGTTCGCCCTAGGTGGCCATGGGTATCCCAAGACGTAGGTCCCTTGCTTGCTGTGCCACTGGATTCATGCTAGCCTGGCTGATGATGTGTAATACCCTAAAACCAGTCCCCAGGATGCTTGCTTCCGGTCCAGGCAGTTCTGGCTGGACTGTTGCCCTGGGGAGCAGGGTCAAGACTGATTTGCAAATGGCTGGGTCCAAACTGGGATGGCACGGTAAGCAAAAGAACGATGGATTTAACCCAGATCTCTTGACTGGGGGTGAGTGTTTGAAAGGTTTCAGCACTCCTTCCATCATCTTGTTGTGTTTGCGGCATTCTTAAAGAAACCATCCCATTATTAATACTGGAGGCAGAAGGAGCAACATTTGATCATGTAAGACTTTTTTTTTTCTTTCTACCAAAATCACATAAAAAAAAATTCTGAATCCCAGTCAATTTTCTTTCAGCATTTAAATCCAACAGGTCTCAAGGATCTTCACACTAAGATGAATTCATAACAACATGGCTTAATAATCTAGTATTGTCACAAAAGAAACAACCTTTTAGACAACCAGATTGATCAATTTGGATTATTGACTGTATTAACCCGCCAAACGAATACCAATACTTTTAGAGCTTTTTTAAAAATAATCAAAGATGCAAGGTTGAAATTACCAATCAACTCAACATTCTTCCTAGTTTTAGGAATGGTGATGCTCAAAGCCTATTTAGGGGAACACAGTACTTCACTTCTCTGTACAGAATTCAAAACATTTTGTTAGGTAACCCATCCATAAGAAAAGTCTTTAAAAATAAGTGTTTTGAAAGCATTAATGTCCCTGACACTTACAAGGCTCAAAAGACTTGATAGCATTTTTTATTTGCTTCAAACATTTTTTAATCTAGGGGTAGATTTATCTTTTCAGAAATTTCTGAAAGATCTAATTAATAATGACAAAGAGTGATAGATTTAATAGATGGCTATTCTAAGGTGGTATGTAATTGGACAAAAAAGAGTTGAATTCCCTAGCAGAGATGCATTGGGAGGTGGGGCTATTCTTACATCAGGCATGCATAAAAAGAAAACATGGATAACATAAAGGGTACTTGGTACTGCTTTTTATGGTGCCATGCCATCACATCAGCTGACAAATGATCACGGTCACTCTTGTGCCACTTAGCCTCATGTCTGTAATAAATGTTTACAGATACATTCTGGCACCTAGAGCTATATTCAAAAGATGGGAAACCTGTGGATAAAAGTGTCCATTAAGAATGTTTTTCTATGTAACATTTTATTGGGGTGTTTCGCAGCAAATGGTACATTGGAAATGTAGTCATCAACCAAAGTAGCTTGAGGAAGTAAAATGCAGTTAGCCATTACCAAATGACCCTCCCACAGCGCCCATTCACTACACAACAGTGCAACCATGTTTAACATTGGTCTAACCTCCCTTTCCTGCCCCCCAGTTCATAAGTCAGTGTTGTCATCCGGATTTCCTTGTTCAGGGCTCGATGTGGGTCTTCACTTCATGGCAGGGTAATACTCCTGTATTGACACAACAGAGCCCACATTTTGTACTGTTTTTGCAGGCACCCCCTGGCTTTGTACATAGGGATTTCCAGTGACATGCACCTATCCAGTCTAGACTTAATTTCTCTAAGGTCAGTGGTTTCACGCTCTTCCCAGCTCCAGCAATGTCTCTTTTTGCCACCACCAGCCCAGCCATAGCAGCCCTATAGCTTTCTGTGTCTAGCTCAGTCGTGATATGGAGGAGTGCAAATCATGTGTCTTGGGGTAGGGCCCAGCCCAACACGCACCCCAGGCATGCCATCAACTCCTCCCTGAATGGTTTCAGTTCCAATCACACCCAGACTGTGTGAAGAAGGTACCTCCCCTCTCTCTGTTGCATCATAGACAGTGTGGCGAGGCAATGGCCACTATTCTCCAGAGCCTGTCTCTCATGTATAATATACAAAATGGAGGTATTTCCATTGTATAAGTCTAAACTGTGAGGCGATGGCTGATTCCAGGATGGAGGCCCGTGCCTCTCTCCAGTTGTCAGAGAGTTGTCCCAAAGCTCCCTCCCAGGCCTCTCATAAACAGTCGAAGGAGTCTGGCAAATGTATCACTAGGGATAAGTACAATTGGGAGATTTTATGTTTGGTTAGTTTGTCTAGTAGAATCTTGGGCTCCAGTGGACTATATTTCAGTATGTCTGTAAACTTCGCCTCATAGAGTATAAGAGCGTGCCATAGCTGCGAGTACCTGAAAAATTGTGGTGTACATTGTATTCTGTTTGTACGTCTAAAAAGGATTTCATTGTGTTGCCCGACAGAATATTGCCCAACTTGGAAATGCCAATTATGTCCCATGGTTTAAATCCCTGGAGGTTTGAGACCTGAGGCATCCGGGTTTTGCACCACAGTGGAGTTTCTTTAATTTGCCATCCCCTCCATCTGAGGGCTTTCTGAGTGTCTCTCTAGATTTGGAGTGTCACAGTTGTGGCTGGCGGGAGCTTTAGGGTAGTGCTCTCATACAACAAGCACAGTAGGGAGGTGCCCTGCATTGCCCATGTTTCGGTCGCAAAGGTCGGGTCTGCTTCAGTGTCAAACCACCACTCATTAACTTTAATGAGGTGTGCTATCGTATAGTACAAAGTCATGTCCAGTGGGTGTTGCGATGCCACAGTTGTATGTAGATTTAGAGCATTTGGAAAGAGCTATCCTTGGAGTACAGTGACTCCATCGGAAGTCGCACAGAAGGGATTTAAACACCTTGATGGAGGTCTGTGGTAAGGGAAATGGATAAGTCTGTAATTGATAGAGCAGCCGGGGGAGGGCTATCATTTTGTAGATAGCGGAGCACCCCATAATAGATAATGGTAGTGTTGTCCTTAATTCCAGCTTTCTATGTAGACAATCTAATTGGGGATGGATAGTGCTGTTCCAGGTCTGATGAGGGTCCGCCATAAAGTAGATTCCTCGATAGTGGAAATCACTTTTCAGGGCCTGTAGCTCAGTCGTTCAGCGAAGAGCGGGGGCATGGGGTATACCAAGGATTTAGCTCTGTTGATAGTGAGTCCCGAAAAGCTTTAAAAAATGCTGAGAATGTGAAGGACTCTGGGATCGGATTCTTGGGGGCCGTGCAGACATATCAGAATGTCATTGGCATTTACGGTTATCTTGAAGACATGGCAGGGGCCCATTCTAGGCCCTGGACCAGGGCTTCCACTCTCAATCACCCCGCAAGGGATTCAATTACAATGGGAATAGTAAGGGCGATAGTGGGCAACGCATTCTCGTTCCTCTATGTATTGGGAACTGGTCCGACACAGAGCCCCAACTCTCACTCTTGCCCTAAGTCTGCATATAACAGCATTATCCAGGAAAAGGATAGCGGTCCGATGTTCAGTTCTTGTAATAGGCATCGGACTGATTCAAAGGCTTTATGAAAGTCTGCCAGGAGGAGCGCATGTGCTCTTTGTATGCAATCCGCCAATGCCAAAGCATTGTAGACACGTGGAATATTGTCTCGTGGCACAGAGGGTCATAAAGCACATTGATCTGGGTGGACCAAAGTAGCAAGCATTGGCTTATTCGCTATGGCTTTAGTCTATATTTTAAAGTCTATGTTTAAGAGGAATATGGGGAGGTACAAAGAGCAGCAATCAGATCAGAGACCAGACTTGTGTATGACCACAATCTCTGCTAAGCTAAGGTCAGGGGGAGCATGCTTGTCTCGAGCTTTCCAAAAAACCTCATATAACGGTTCAAGAAATAAGGTTCTATACGTTTTAAAGAATTCTGCCGGAAATCTATTGGGACTCGGGGTCTTACCGGGTAGGAGCTGGGACAGGGCCTTCCCTAATTCCTCCTGTGTGAGGGTACTCTTGAGTGATTCTCTGTTGATGGAGGTCAGGGGGCATTTAGTAGGTTTTTTATAAAGTCTTGGGGGGCAGTTGGGTTTATCTGAGAAGGTTGAGCGTAAAGATCTGTGTAATAAGAGGCGAACTGTCGGGCAACAGTGGCTTCCCCAGTGTGCCTGATACCTGGGTCATCTGTTATATAGGCAATAAGTGTCCGGAGGGTCATGTTGGCTCAGAGTCAATGCAGGGTTCTGCTTGTTTTCTCTCCCCAATGGTAAATGAGGCTTTGTGTGGCAAGCCACATCGTCTGCGGTTTGTCAAAGAGCAACTGTTTTAGGACTGTCTGATTGTGTAAAGAATCCCCGAGTGTTTTGGGAGCCCGAGATTTTTAATATTTTGCCTCTCAATCTAGGATACGGGTCTCAAGATTTGTTACTTCGTGTATTTGCCTCTTACGTGCCCCCGAAATATGGCTTCTGATATCCCACCCAATTGTGACTTTGAGTGCCTCTAGATAGTGTCAGGGGATTCAACAGAGCCCTTTTTGGCCTCTAGGTAGTTATCTATGCCAACTGAATATGTTTCTTAGTTGTGGGTTCCTGGAGCCACCAACCATCTAAGCACCACCCCAGTCGGTATCGTCAGGGGCCAAGCTGTATTTGTATCTCCACTGGGGAGTGGTCCGACAAGCCTCTGGCATGGATATGGGTGTTGACAAGACTATAGGACTCAGAGGTAGGTAGGAGGAAGTAATCAAGTCGAGGGAACACTCTGTGTGCCCTGGAATAATAGATGTGTTTTTTTTCTTGGGGGTGGAGAGCCCTCCATCCATCCTCTAAGCCCCTAACTCCTATGAATGTTGCCAGTGGTGGGAGTCTCTGGCTCTCCCTTTTAGTTTGAGTGGATCTATCTACTCTTCAGTCCTATTCCATTGAAGTGCCCCCCGAGTACTAGGGGCCTACCAGGAACTATGCTTACAATGCCCCTAGTATGTTAAACCCATGTCTAGGAACAGTAACCACAGCCACCGGAGGCATTCTTGGGGCCTTCAAAAAGGTCTATGTTGACCTGTACAACTCAAATACCCCTACTCCTCTCTCCGCAGTAAATGACTACCTTAACTCATGCACCCTCCCCAGCATCTCTCAGGAAGACTAACTAGCGATCAATAAACCTATCACCAATGAGGAAATCAACCTAGTCATATGCTCCCTCAAAACCAGGAAGGCCCCCGGCCAGACAGCTATTCTGCAAAATTCTATAAGGCATTCACAGACATAGTATCCGACCCTTCGCATGCAGTATTCAGGGAATTTACCTCCACGGGCCGCATTTCTGGCTCGGCCTCAGATGCTACCATCATGGTAATACCTAAGGAAGGGAAAGATCACCTGAACGTCAGAAACTATAGACCGATCTCCCTCATTGTTAGAAATGGGGGTCTCTAGTTGGCAATGGTTTGCACCTTGTCCAAGTAGGGACCCTTCCTTCTTGTCAGGATAAGGGAGTTACACTCCTAAAATAACCCCTGCTCACCCCCTTGGTAGCTTGGCACGAGCAGTAAGGCTTACCTTAGAGGCAGTGTGTAAAGCATTTGCACATAACCAACAATAACACAGTGAAAGCACTACAAAAGGACACCACACCAGTTTAGAAAAATATCCAATATTTTTATATACTCTAAACAAGACCAAAAACGATAAAGAATCCACAATACAGAGCTTGAAAAATAGATACTTTGCAAGATGTCTTCTAAACTGCAGAAATACCTCAAAAACACAGTTCGTACGAGTCGGTAGCTCCGTCCGGGGCTATTGCGATGCTGAAAACAACAGTCTAACAGTTCCAGCCGACCGCATCGATACGGGCCAGCAAAAGCGTGAACAGACTCGATAACAGTCCCTTTCTCGTTGCGGCTTACACGGAGGTGCTAGCCGGTCATGGCAACCGTCGCATTTGCGTTGCAAAATGGAAGAGGTGCAGGGCGCAGTTTCCCCTCGATGCGGTGCAGGCAGCGGCTCGGTGAAGATCGTCCAGACGGCGTCGGCGAGACCAAGGCTTACAGTGCAGGGCGAGTCGGTGCTCGATGCTGTGCTAGCAGGTTGTGGTGCAGGCGACAGAGCCGGTTTGCAGGAGCTGGCCTCGGTCGGCCCAGACGGCCGTGTGGGATGAGGGGGTGCGTCGTGAGACTTTACGAGCGGTGCCCCCAACCACGATGCGGTCACGGGTGTTGAGTCAGCAGCAGCGACAGCGTCGGTGAGACCAGGATGGCGAAGTGAAGCGAGGTGGTGCGGACTGCGGTGCCCACAGGTCACAGTGCAAGCAGCGGCTCGGTGGCGTCGGTCGTCATCGTCCGTGAGACAAGGGTTGCGGTGCGAGATGCGGACGGTGCAGTCTGTGGTGCTGTCAGGACACAGAGCCAGCAACGGAGTTGGTTGCCGTTCCCTTCTCTGTGGCATCTGAAACAGCGGTTCCAGAAGCGGTACCCAGAGGTTGGTGAAGTCTTTGCAGTCCCTGAGACTTCAGAACAGGAGGCCAGCTCGGTTTCAGGCCCTTGGAGCAACTGCAGGCCAACCCAACAAAGCAACAACACAGCAAAGGGGCAGTACTCCTCCTGGCAGCTCTTCCAGCTCTTCTTCTTCGCAGGTTCCTTGATTCTAGCGAGTTCTAAAGTTCAGGGTTTTGGGCCCCACTTTTTAAAAAACTAATTTGGCAGTAATTCACTATCAGGACCTGCCACACACACCAGGGCATGTCCTACCTTTCACCTACACTGCACCCTGCCCACAGGGGTACCTTGGGCCTACCTTAGGGTGACGCTCATGTAAGAAAAGGGAAGGTTAGGGCCTGGCAAGTGGGTGCACTTGCCAAGTCGACATGGCAGTACCAGACTGCAGTTTCAAAGGGGTGAGCAGTTGCTAGGGAAAGGAGGAAGGGAAAGGAAGGTCTTTCTTCGTGATGCCCTCACACACCCCGGAGGATGTCATGCTTCATCATTGGGCATTGCTCCTCATCGGGCTGGCGTTGCAATGCCCAACGGGCACCCGTAAACGGGGCTCTTTGGCGGAGATCTTTTGAAGAAGCCGTTGGGTGTGTGCGGGTGTGAGGGCTGGGTAGTGCACTGGGCTAGTGAGATAAAATAAGTCTAGAGCGGTCCTACTGTAATGTATTTTATTCCTGTGGTAGCTCTAGCCTAATTAAAATATGGGTAAGCCCCTGCTAGGGTGTAATGTTCCTACAGGGCTAAAGTAGTGTGATCGGTCGACATGTTTCGTGCCTGTTAAGCCCCTAACAGGTCTAGTGGCACTTCTTCAGGACCATATGTGAAATTGTGCAGTTAGTGTGCACTACCGTGGGGCTGGTTCGATCAATTATAGTAAGGTAGCCAGACCCAGTAGTGGACCCCAGTTGGAATTTGTCCTGGGGTGTGAAAGACCAGAGTTAAGGATGGTCAAAGGCTGACGGGGAAAGGCAGAGCACTTAGTTGCTCGCGTTGGCAGGGCGGACTGGCAACTTGCGGAGATCCTACCCTGGCTCTGGGCCCCGTTACCAGACTGCACACAGGCTCTGCAATGGCAGGCCAGAGTTACATTTCCAGGCTGTTTGTGTAGGTGGCACAATCCAGTGCTGCAGCCCACTAACAGCATTTGATTTACAGGCCCTGGCACACTCAGTGCACTTTACTAGGGACTGACACGTAAATCAAATATGCCAATCATGGAAACACCAATCCATAACACAATTTACAACAGGAGCACTTGCACTTTAACACTGATCAGCAGTGAGAAAGTGCGCAGAGACACTAAGCCAGCAAAACAGAGTCAAAACCGGGAGGTCACAAAGCAAAAAGTCAGGGGAAACACGCCAAAAGATGCCAAGTCTAACACATGTCCCCTCCAGCTGAAAGTAGGGAGAACTACCCAACCTCCAGAGGGAGTTCTCTTCACTAAGGCGGAACTGTATATTTTTTAAATTAATTTAATAAATTAAATTGTTACATTTTTAACGGAAAACATTTTTATGTAAATTATTTTAGGATAATGGGAATTGTGTTTAATATTTGTGTGTGTAATAACTTTCAATGCTCTGAACATAAATTTAATGCCACACTTTATTTGTCAGAAAGACTGTAAAAGTTAAAACGTTTAGAAATCCTGGCAGTGCTAAAAAAAAAAAAAAAAAAGGTTTTGGCATGTTATAGCTTTTGGGTATGATCAGGACATTTGCACATTTGGTTCTTAGGACCCTGAGGGGCTAGTAAGCCTTTCATTTTTAGATGTTTCCAGGAATCTCAAAAATGCCTATTGGAAGCATTTAACATACAACATAGACAACAGTTCCTGTGCACACACAAAACAGTAAATACAGCATCAAGGTAAACGTTATTTCAGAAATGATGACAGTATGTTCTTGCTTGGGGTGTCGATTTATTAGGGTACCACTTCACAGGCCAGCCCTCTTTTCCCAAAACTTCGGTAAATCTCATAAGTAAGGTAATAATGTCTACACTTCTGTCGCAACACGTGTTTCGTCATTGGGTGTGTAACCCTAGACTTCTTCAGGGCTGGAAATGAACATGGAGAATGACTCGTATCACAATGTAATAAATACAATCACATAGATGTGTGTCTTACAAAGATGGGACACTGTGAGTACACTCAAAACTTAGTTCGTCACCAGGAAAACACCAAGGGGCCAGGATCTTAATTGAAGTAAAAAGTTTTGTCGTGAAGACCATAATATTCGATCTCATGCATATAAAACCAATTGAGTAGTGACAGTCAAACTAAATTGCCCTGTTCAATATGTGGTGGCAATGTACTATGTCAATAAAAACTGTACCACTCTAATGCCAGTACAGTTGGCGCAAAAGTGCCAAGTCAAGTGAACACAAAGCTCAAATGCCACAGTGAAAGGTAAATCAGAGTAATGTGAGGAAAAGTGGGGTGAGAAAAGGTGTCCTACTCTTAAAATTACTGCACCGAAAACCCGTGTTAGGGCTAGTAAGAAACTAATGTGACTTATTTGCTGCTCGTATTATCTTAAGCACGCCTACCTCAGGTGGAGTAAAGCAGGTCTTCAGACCTACAACACATGAAAGGGCATTATTGTAAACAATGCTCGTGAGGGAAACAGAGCGTCATGACTAGATAAAAACCAGCTGTAGGGTGAGCTCACCTCTCGGCTGGTGATACTTCCGACCCAGTGGGTCCTAATATTCAGTCTGATGCGTGAGTTTTCTTTTTCTCTTTTCCCAAAACTTCGGTAAATCTGTATAATAATAACTATTATGAGTATGTTTCAAAATTAAGTCACACCCATCATAACAGATATACAAACATTCAATATCTGCTTGTTACAAGACCAAATTGCAATATACCCTCCTCTTACCTCATAAGTAAGGTAATAATGTCTACACTTCTGTCGCTGGTTCTGGCTGTGTATGCCAACACTTATCAGTATCAGTACGCCTCTTAGGCAAGACAAGAATAACGCGGCGCCATCCGCCGTGAAAAGAGCTGTAAAAATGAAACAAATAACCTATCACAGCCATGTTGGACACCTTAACACTAAGTCCAATGTAATGGACACTGTTAATAAAGCTAACGTTTTCGGAGCAAGCTCTTACCTATGGCGAGTACGTCCTGAAGCTCCTCACACCGTCACCGTGTTCTGACGGAAATCATTGAGGCGCAACCCGGAAGTATATTTATACACCGAACAAGGCCAAAACACTAGAGCGCTAAATTTGAATCAGAGGAAACACGCATGCGCGTGTGTAGTGAAAAGATCGAGCCATGCAATGAGTATAAGTGCAAAGCCCCCTTTTTTTATGATGCATAGGTCAGATCTCTGATCACATCCCATGAATGTAATGAGGTCAAATTGGGTTTAATAGATACTCCGATAGAGAAGAATTCAAATGAGCAGGATGGGTATGCAAGCTCATGTATAGTGAAAGTTGAAGGCATGCCAAATTGTGTATACACCACATCTTATAAGTACATTTAGTGTGGTGGACTGACAAGGTTCTCAGTTCAAGCAGATTGGCGAAATCACAGATAAGAAAGCCTTCCAAAAAGCGGGATAATTACACAAACATGTGTAATACATCTTAAATTTCTGTACGCATATAACTATTGCAAGTCCAAGCATGCAGTAAGTGAAGAGATAACACATCCCATGCGTTCCTCTGAATCAATGGGTTGACAAAGCCGCCATCTATTAGGCAAGATGTCATGAAGTCACATAATTTCAAGCCATACGGCATGAAGTCAGAGAAGGTGATCATTCACCAAAAATTATGATGAACACATTTGTGTAGTACTTGATACATTGTAGAACGACAAGAGCAAAATTATGTCTGATGAAGAGACGAAACCGTTACCCGAACACAACAAAAGAACACATATGGGTAACAATTTCTCCAATATGGTAATGTCAATGATCACTTATGCTCGCCTACAAGAGTGGGGTCAAAAGGATCTTGTCATGATGTGTTGCTGACTCACAAATTCAGGTTAAATCAGACAGATTATTAGATCACAGACGGTAATGTAATAGTTCTAAAGCAAAGCCATGTATTGTATAAAATCCCGATTTAGAATATAGTAAACATTAGATAATTAGTTAATCACACATTAGAGTTGTAACACAAACAAGTTAATACCAACAGCATAATCCATAAAATACCAGGCATCAGATAGTACATTTTAAAACGTTATACAGACTAATCATTGGCACACATCTAGTCGCCCAGAAAATAGTGCAATTCCCGGTCGCTGTTAAAACCACGCTCATCGGATTTCAAACGCATAATCCAAAAAGCCTCAGAACGTCTCAACCGTAACTCTCTGTTCCCTCCCCTAGGACTTGGGGTAGTGACATCTATTCCATAAAAGAGAAAGTTCTTGTAAGGGCCCTGGGATGCACATTCCCACATATGCAATGCCATGGGATATCTGGGATCCTGTTGTTTCACAGCTCTGACATGTTCCCTTATTCTTTCCCTAAGGGTTCTTATTGTGCTGCCCACATATTTCCCACCACAGGTACATTCCAGTACATAAACCACAAATCTTGTGTTGCAGTTTATGTTATGTTTGATGTCATATGTTCTGTCTGGGCCACTGAACGCTGTTTTTTGTCGGATGCCCATCTGCAAATACCACAGGCCCCACATTTATAGAAACCCAAGGTGCGAGGTGTAAGCCATGTGTCTTTGTTTGTGATTCTCGGGTAACTGGGACTGAGCCTGCTTCTGAGAGTTTTGCCTCTTCTGTAGGTGATTTGCGGATTCCTATTGATATGTTCTGCGAGCGCTGTGTCTTTAGTGAGCAGTTTCCAATGTCTGTTTAGACTCTTGGACAATGTCTGACTGAAATCATTAAAATCAGTAATTAATCTGACGGTCCTTTTTTCTATTTTGTGTGTTCTGTCGCGAATTGTCTCTTCCCGATGCATGTGTCTGATTCTGGTTTCTGCTTTGGTTAGAATCTGGTGTGTGTAGCCCCTATGTTTAAATCTAGCTTTCATTGATGTGAGGCAGTATTCAAATTCTGGATCAGTGCTGCAATTCCTTCTGGCTCTTGTAAATTCTCCAAAGGGAATTGCATGGATCTGGTGCAAAGGATGTGCGCTCTGAGCATGGAGAATAGAGTTGCACGCAGTATCCTTACGGAAAAGGCGAGTCTGTAAGGTGTTATGACTGATGAATATCTCAATGTCTAAAAAAGTAATTGTCAGATTACTTTTATGGTGTGTGAAACACATGTCATATGTATTAGTGTTCAAATAGGTACAGAAGTCATCAAGTTTAGCCTGTGGTCCTGTCCATATTAAAAGGCAGTCATCGATGTAACGACCCCAAAAAATAATAGAGTCGTTGAACTGGCTGCCTTTGGGACCCCAAATCCAATCCTCTTCCAAACGGCCCATAAAAAGATTCGCAAAACTGGGTGAAAGTTTGGAACCCATAGCTACACCTCTTTTCTGTTTGTACCAATCTGTCTCAAAAAGAAAAAAGTTGTTTTCCAGAATCAATCTCATCATGGCCAACAGCATATTCGTATGCTGCCATTCTGAGGCAGGTCTTTTGGTGAGACAATGTGAAATTGCTTTCATGCCCAGGTCTGGTTTAATGCTCGTATAAAGTGAGACTACATCTAAAGTCACGAGTGTCATGCCTTCATCCCACCTGAAATCAGCCAGCATGCTAAGTACGTGCTTAGTATCTCTTATATATGATGGAAGATTCCGGACCAAAGGACCGAGAAAAAGATCCACATATTCTGCCAAGCGTTCAGTAGGACCACCTATCCCTGAAACAATGGGTCTTCCAGGTGGAAAAGGTAAGTGTTTATGCACTTTAGGGAGCGTGTATATACATGGATAATGTGGTCGAAAAACTCTCATATAGGCATGTTCGTCATCATTGATGAGCCCTGCCTGGTGCCACTCTCTAAGATTTTTATTAATCTCCAGAGTAAGAGGGCCAACAGGATTATATGTAAGTCGTTCATAACATGCTGTATCTTGAAGTTGTGTTAGTATTTCGTTATTATAGTCTACCCTGTCCATCACCACCACGTTGCCCCCTTTGTCAGCCTCTCTGATAATTACATCATTATCACTGGCTAATTTCTTGAGAGCTGTCCGTTCTCCTGGGCGGAGATTATCAATATGTCTGGTTTTGTTTCTCACTCTTTTCTCATTAAATTTGTCTAAGTCCTCTAAGACCAGTTGATAAAATAGGTCTATGTTATTGCCACTGGTTAAAGTTGGTGTCCATTTAGATTTTATCCTAAGGCCACTGTCAATGGTGTAGTCAGGGTGCACATCAAGTTCTTGTAATAGTGTGTCCATGCGGAGTGGTGTGTCTTCAGTGTCAGTCAATGATAAAAGTAAATAGGTATCATGTACATCTTGAATACTTAGAACATCAGAGAATGAGCCAGTTGGAATATTCACATTTCTTTTATTCGAGGTCGGATTTGCACTGAAAAACTTTTTTAATTTCAGATTCCTAATAAATTTAAAGAGGTCAACTTTGGTTTTACAGATATCCCCTTCGTCTTTAGGATTGTAACTCAAACCCTTTTCGAGAAGAGAGACCATGTCCTGGTTGAGTATCGTAGATGAGAGATTGATGACTTCCACCCCTTTGTCAATGCAATTCATCAGTTCCTGTTGTCCCCTGATCTTAATTTCTTCTTGTAGTTTTCCTTTACCTGCTCTCTTTCCTCTACGGGTCTTATGTCTGCATTTGTTTGTCTGGGCTGTACCCTGTTCCCCTTCCGTATCCTCTGTACTTCGCGTAAAAAAGGGGAGGAGGTAACCTGCCTGTTGTCAGCCGACGTACTAGCGTTATCAGCCTCACTATCGCTAGTAAGGGGAGCATTTAAAGAGGTAGAGCTCGATGACACTGAGATAACCTCTTGTCTGTTGGTTTTCCCTGTCTCATTTCCTGTCTGAAACAGAAAATCGTATTTCTTTGCAAAAGTGAAAATTCTTCCCTCTTTATAGTCATATTCGTCCCGCTTGAGCTTCCTGGCCTTCCTATCCTTAATATCATTCTGATGCCTAGCTAAAATCTCCTTCAATATGACATAATTTTTTTCTGTTGCATCCTTCAGGTCTAGATCCTTTATTTCCTGCTCAAGTAGCGTAATTTCAATCTGAAGTTTGGCGACTTTTCTTTCAGCATTATCTATTAAGATGCCCATAAGTGTTTGCGAATTGCTGGTCAATGTCTCTTCCCATTGTTTAAGCAAGTCATCTTCTAGATCATCGTAAGTCGGGAAGATTTGAGACCTCAAACCTCTTGGAACTCTGTTTAAACGTAAATACTGTTTAAGTGTAGCTCCATCCCACCATTTTGCATTTTCACTCTTCTTAAGTCTTTCCAATCTAAGGAATTTCTCCCTAAGACCCTCTTTACGTTGGGGGTTGCTACCTGTCGTATTTATACTGATGGTGTTACCCTTGGTTAGATTCTCAAAAAGTTCTTCCGCTGCTCTTTCTCTATCCATGTCTATGCCGTGTATCACGTGGCTGCAGCCTACCCTGACTCAAAATTGTGATAGAACGAAAAGGGGTGTTGATTATCACAGGGTATGTTACGGCGCCAACCTAGTGTCGTGAGTATAATGGAGGAAATAAGAATATTGTGGTGCAACAAGTGAGGAAAAAACCCCAAAACCCTCAATTGAGGACAAAAGTCCGTCTTACTATGACAACAGTTCCTGTGCACACACAAAACAGTAAATACAGCATCAAGGTAAACGTTATTTCAGAAATGATGACAGTATGTTCTTGCTTGGGGTGTCGATTTATTAGGGTACCACTTCACAGGCCAGCCAACACGTGTTTCGTCATTGGGTGTGTAACCCTAGACTTCTTCAGGGCTGGAAATGAACATGGAGAATGACTCGTGTCACAATGTAATAAATACAATCACATAGATGTGTGTCTTACAAAGATGGGACACTGTGAGTACACTCAAAACTTAGTTCGTCACCAGGAAAACACCAAAGGGCCAGGATCTTAATTGAAGTAAAAAGTTTTGTCGTGAAGACCATAATATTCGATCTCATGCATATAAAACCAATTGAGTAGTGACAGTCAAACTAAATTGCCCTGTTCAATATGTGGTGGCAATGTACTATGTCAATAAAAACTGTACCACTCTAATGCCAGTACAGTTGGCGCAAAAGTGCCAAGTCAAGTGAACACAAAGCTCAAATGCCACAGCGAAAGGTAAATCAGAGTAATGTGAGGAAAAGTGGGGTGAGAAAAGGTGTCCTACTCTTAAAATTACTGCACCGAAAACCCGTGTTAGGGCTAGTAAGAAACTAATGTGACTTATTTGCTGCTCGTATTATCTTAAGCACGCCTACCTCAGGTGGAGTAAAGCAGGTCTTCAGACCTACAACACATGAAAGGGCATTATTGTAAACAATGCTCGTGAGGGAAACAGAGCGTCATGACTAGATAAAAACCAGCTGTAGGGTGAGCTCACCTCTCGGCTGGTGATACTTCCGACCCAGTGGGTCCTAATATTCAGTCTGATGCGTGAGTTTTCTTTTTCTCTTTTCCCAAAACTTCGGTAAATCTGTATAATAATAACTATTATGAGTATGTTTCAAAATTAAGTCACACCCATCATAACAGATATACAAACATTCAATATCTGCTTGTTACAAGACCAAATTGCAATATACCCTCCTCTTACCTCATAAGTAAGGTAATAATGTCTACACTTCTGTCGCTGGTTCTGGCTGTGTATGCCAACACTTATCAGTATCAGTATGCCTCTTAGGCAAGACAAGAGTAACGCGGCGCCATCCGCCGTGTAAAGAGCTGTAAAAATGAAACAAATAACCTATCACAGCCATGTTGGACACCTTAACACTAAGTCCAATGTAATGGACACTGTTAATAAAGCTAACGTTTTGGAGCAAGCTCTTACCTATGGCGAGTACGTCCTGAAGCTCCTCACACCGTCACCGTGTTCTGACGGAAATCATTGAGGCGCAACCCGGAAGTATATTTATACACCGAACAAGGCCAAAACACTAGAGCGCTAAATTTGAATCAGAGGAAACACGCATGCGCGTATGTAGTGAAAAGATCGAGCCATGCAATGAGTATAAATGCAAAGCCCCCTTTTTTATGATGCATAGGTCAGATCTCTGATCACATCCCATGAATGTAATGAGGTCAAATTGGGTTTAATAGATACTCCGATAGAGAAGAATTCAAATGAGCAGGATGGGTATGCAAGCTCATGTCTAGTGAAAGTTGAAGGCATGCAAAATTGTGTATACACCACATCTTATAAGTACATTTAGTGTGGTGGACTGACAAGGTTCTCAGTTCAAGCAGATTGGCGAAATCACAGATAAGAAAGCCTTCCAAAAGCGGGATAATTACACAAACATGTGTAATACATCTTAAATTTCTGTACGCATATAACTATTGGAAGTCCAAGCATGCAGTAAGTGAAGAGATAACACATCCCATGCGTTCCTCTGGATCAATGGGTTGACAAAGCCGCCATCTATTAGGCAAGATGTCATGAAGTCACATAATTTCAAGCCATACGGCATGAAGTCAGAGAAGGTGATCATTCACCAAAAATTATGATGAACACATTTGTGTAGTACTTGATACATTGTAGAACGACAAGAGCAAAATTATGTCTGATGAAGAGACGAAACCGTTACCCGAACACAACAAAAGAACACATATGGGTAACAATTTCTCCAATATGGTAATGTCAATGATCACTTATGCTCGCCTACAAGAGTGGGGTCAAAAGGATCTTGTCATGATGTGTTGCTGACTCACAAATTCAGGTTAAATCAGACAGATTATTAGATCACAGACGGTAATGTAATAGTTCTAAAGCAAAGCCATGTATTGTATAAAATCCCGATTTAGAATATAGTAAACATTAGATAATTAGTTAATCACACATTAGAGTTGTAACACAAACAAGTTAATACCAACAGCATAATCCATAAAATACCAGGCATCAGATAGTACATTTTAAAACGTTATACAGACTAATCATTGGCACACATCTAGTCGCCCAGGAAATAGTGCAATTCCCGGTCGCTGTTAAAACCACGCTCATCGGATTTCAAACGCATAATCCAAAAAGCCTCAGAACGTCTCAACCGTAACTCTCTGTTCCCTCCCCTAGGACTTGGGGTAGTGACATCTATTCCATAAAAGAGAAAGTTCTTGTAAGGGCCCTGGGATGCACATTCCCACATATGCAATGCCATGGGATATCTGGGATCCTGTTGTTTCACAGCTCTGACATGTTCCCTTATTCTTTCCCTAAGGGTTCTTATTGTGCTGCCCACATATTTCCCACCACAGGTACATTCCAGTACATAAACCACAAATCTTGTGTTGCAGTTTATGTTATGTCTGATGTCATATGTTCTGTCTGGGCCACTGAACGCTGTTTTTTTGTCGGATGCCCATCTGCAAATACCACAGGCCCCACATTTATAGAAACCCAAGGTGCGAGGTGTAAGCCATGTGTCTTTGTTTGTGATTCTCGGGTAACTGGGACTGAGCCTGCTTCTGAGAGTTTTGCCTCTTCTGTAGGTGATTTGCGGATTCCTATTGATATGTTCTGCGAGCGCTGTGTCTTTAGTGAGCAGTTTCCAATGTCTGTTTAGACTCTTGGACAATGTCTGACTGAAATCATTAAAATCAGTAATTAATCTGACGGTCCTTTTTTCTATTTTGTGTGTTCTGTCGCGAATTGTCTCTTCCCGATGCATGTGTCTGATTCTGGTTTCTGCTTTGGTTAGAATCTGGTGTGTGTAGCCCCTATGTTTAAATCTAGCTTTCATTGATGTGAGGCAGTTTTCAAATTCTGGATCAGTGCTGCAATTCCTTCTGGCTCTTGTAAATTCTCCAAAGGGAATTGCATGGATCTGGTGCAAAGGATGTGCGCTCTGAGCATGGAGAATAGAGTTGCACGCAGTATCCTTACGGAAAAGGCGAGTCTGTAAGGTGTTATGACTGATGAATATCTCAATGTCTAAAAAGTAATTGTCAGATTACTTTTATGGTGTGTGAAACACATGTCATATGTATTAGTGTTCAAATAGGTACAGAAGTCATCAAGTTTAGCCTGTGGTCCTGTCCATATTAAAAGGCAGTCATCGATGTAACGACCCCAAAAAATAATAGAGTCGTTGAACTGGCTGCCTTTGGGACCCCAAATCCAATCCTCTTCCAAACGGCCCATAAAAAGATTCGCAAAACTGGGTGAAAGTTTGGAACCCATAGCTACACCTCTCTTCTGTTTGTACCAATCTGTCTCAAAAAGAAAAAAGTTGTTTTCCAGAATCAATCTCATCATGGCCAACAGCATATTCGTATGCTGCCATTCTGAGGCAGGTCTTTTGGTGAGACAATGTGAAATTGCTTTCATGCCCAGGTCTGGTTTAATGCTCGTATAAAGTGAGACTACATCTAAAGTCACGAGTGTCATGCCTTCATCCCACCTGAAATCAGCCAGCATGCTAAGTACGTGCTTAGTATCTCTTATATATGATGGAAGATTCCGGACCAGAGGACCGAGAAAAAGGACTTAGACAAATTTAATGAGAAAAGAGTGAGAAACAAAACCAGACATATTGATAATCTCCGCCCAGGAGAACGGACAGCTCTCAAGAAATTAGCCAGTGATAATGATGTAATTATCAGAGAGGCTGACAAAGGGGGCAACGTGGTGGTGATGGACAGGGTAGACTATAATAACGAAATACTAACACAACTTCAAGATACAGCATGTTATGAACGACTTACATATAATCCTGTTGGCCCTCTTACTCTGGAGATTAATAAAAATCTTAGAGAGTGGCACCAGGCAGGGCTCATCAATGATGACGAACATGCCTATATGAGAGTTTTTCGACCACATTATCCATGTATATACACGCTCCCTAAAGTGCATAAACACTTACCTTTTCCACCTGGAAGACCCATTGTTTCAGGGATAGGTGGTCCTACTGAACGCTTGGCAGAATATGTGGATCTTTTTCTCGGTCCTCTGGTCCGGAATCTTCCATCATATATAAGAGATACTAAGCACGTACTTAGCATGCTGGCTGATTTCAGGTGGGATGAAGGCATGACACTCGTGACTTTAGATGTAGTCTCACTTTATACGAGCATTAAACCAGACCTGGGCATGAAAGCAATTTCACATTGTCTCACCAAAAGACCTGCCTCAGAATGGCAGCATACGAATATGCTGTTGGCCATGATGAGATTGATTCTGGAAAACAACTTTTTTCTTTTTGAGACAGATTGGTACAAACAGAAAAGAGGTGTAGCTATGGGTTCCAAACTTTCACCCAGTTTTGCGAATCTTTTTATGGGCCGTTTGGAAGAGGATTGGATTTGGGGTCCCAAAGGCAGCCAGTTCAACGACTCTATTATTTTTTGGGGTCGTTACATCGATGACTGCCTTTTAATATGGACAGGACCACAGGCTAAACTTGATGACTTCTGTACCTATTTGAACACTAATACATATGACATGTGTTTCACACACCATAAAAGTAATCTGACAATTACTTTTTAGACATTGAGATATTCATCAGTCATAACACCTTACAGACTCGCCTTTTCCGTAAGGATACTGCGTGCAACTCTATTCTCCATGCTCAGAGCGCACATCCTTTGCACCAGATCCATGCAATTCCCTTTGGAGAATTTACAAGAGCCAGAAGGAATTGCAGCACTGATCCAGAATTTGAAAACTGCCTCACATCAATGAAAGCTAGATTTAAACATAGGGGCTACACACACCAGATTCTAACCAAAGCAGAAACCAGAATCAGACACATGCATCGGGAAGAGACAATTCGCGACAGAACACACAAAATAGAAAAAAGGACCGTCAGATTAATTACTGATTTTAATGATTTCAGTCAGACATTGTCCAAGAGTCTAAACAGACATTGGAAACTGCTCACTAAAGACACAGCGCTCGCAGAACATATCAATAGGAATCCGCAAATCACCTACAGAAGAGGCAAAACTCTCAGAAGCAGGCTCAGTCCCAGTTACCCGAGAATCACAAACAAAGACACATGGCTTACACCTCGCACCTTGGGTTTCTATAAATGTGGGGCCTGTGGTATTTGCAGATGGGCATCCGACAAAAAACAGCGTTCAGTGGCCCAGACAGAACATATGACATCAGACATAACATAAACTGCAACACAAGATTTGTGGTTTATGTACTGGAATGTACCTGTGGTGGGAAATATGTGGGCAGCACAATAAGAACCCTTAGGGAAAGAATAAGGGAACATGTCAGAGCTGTGAAACAACAGGATCCCAGATATCCCATGGCATTGCATATGTGGGAATGTGCATCCCAGGGCCCTTACAAGAACTTTCTCTTTTATGGAATAGATGTCACTACCCCAAGTCCTAGGGGAGGGAACAGAGAGTTACGGTTGAGACGTTCTGAGGCTTTTTGGATTATGCGTTTGAAATCCGATGAGCGTGGTTTTAACAGCGACCGGGAATTGCACTATTTCCTGGGCGACTAGATGTGTGCCAATGATTAGTCTGTATAACGTTTTAAAATGTACTATCTGATGCCTGGTATTTTATGGATTATGCTGTTGGTATTAACTTGTTTGTGTTACAACTCTAATGTGTGATTAACTAATTATCTAATGTTTACTATATTCTAAATCGGGATTTTATACAATACATGGCTTTGCTTTAGAACTATTACATTACCGTCTGTGATCTAATAATCTGTCTGATTTAACCTGAATTTGTGAGTCAGCAACACATCATGACAAGATCCTTTTGACCCCACTCTTGTAGGCGAGCATAAGTGATCATTGACATTACCATATTGGAGAAATTGTTACCCATATGTGTTCTTTTGTTGTGTTCGGGTAACGGTTTCGTCTCTTCATCAGACATAATTTTGCTCTTGTCGTTCTACAATGTATCAAGTACTACACAAATGTGTTCATCATAATTTTTGGTGAATGATCACCTTCTCTGACTTCATGCCGTATGGCTTGAAATTATGTGACTTCATGACATCTTGCCTAATAGATGGCGGCTTTGTCAACCCATTGATTCAGAGGAACGCATGGGATGTGTTATCTCTTCACTTACTGCATGCTTGGACTTCCAATAGTTATATGCGTACAGAAATTTAAGATGTATTACACATGTTTGTGTAATTATCCCGCTTTTTGGAAGGCTTTCTTATCTGTGATTTCGCCAATCTGCTTGAACTGAGAACCTTGTCAGTCCACCACACTAAATGTACTTATAAGATGTGGTGTATACACAATTTTGCATGCCTTCAACTTTCACTAGACATGAGCTTGCATACCCATCCTGCTCATTTGAATTCTTCTCTATCGGAGTATCTATTAAACCCAATTTGACCTCATTACATTCATGGGATGTGATCAGAGATCTGACCTATGCATCATAAAAAAGGGGGCTTTGCACTTATACTCATTGCATGGCTCGATCTTTTCACTACACACGCGCATGCGTGTTTCCTCTGATTCAAATTTAGCGCTCTAGTGTTTTGGCCTTGTTCGGTGTATAAATATACTTCCGGGTTGCGCCTCAATGATTTCCGTCAGAACACGGTGACGGTGTGAGGAGCTTCAGGACGTACTCGCCATAGGTAAGAGCTTGCTCAAAACGTTAGCTTTATTAACAGTGTCCATTACATTGGACTTAGTGTTAAGGTGTCCAACATGGCTGTGATAGGTTATTTGTTTCATTTTTACAGCTCTTTACACGGCGGATGGCGCCGCGTTATTCTTGTCTTGCCTAAGAGGCATACTGATACTGATAAGTGTTGGCATACACAGCCAGAACCAGCGACAGAAGTGTAGACATTATTACCTTACTTATGAGGTAAGAGGAGGGTATATTGCAATTTGGTCTTGTAACAAGCAGATATTGAATGTTTGTATATCTGTTATGATGGGTGTGACTTAATTTTGAAACATACTCATAATAGTTATTATTATACAGATTTACCGAAGTTTTGGGAAAAGAGAAAAGAAAACTCACGCATCAGACTGAATATTAGGACCCACTGGGTCGGAAGTATCACCAGCCGAGAGGTGAGCTCACCCTACAGCTGGTTTTTATCTAGTCATGACGCTCTGTTTCCCTCACGAGCATTGTTTACAATAATGCCCTTTCATGTGTTGTAGGTCTGAAGACCTGCTTTACTCCACCTGAGGTAGGCGTGCTTAAGATAATACGAGCAGCGAATAAGTCACATTAGTTTCTTACTAGCCCTAACACGGGTTTTCGGTGCAGTAATTTTAAGAGTAGGACACCTTTTCTCACCCCACTTTTCCTCACATTACTCTGATTTACCTTTCACTGTGGCATTTGAGCTTTGTGTTCACTTGACTTGGCACTTTTGCGCCAACTGTACTGGCATTAGAGTGGTACAGTTTTTATTGACATAGTACATTGCCACCACATATTGAACAGGGCAATTTAGTTTGACTGTCACTACTCAATTGGTTTTATATGCATGAGATCGAATATTATGGTCTTCACGACAAAACTTTTTACTTCAATTAAGATCCTGGCCCTTTGGTGTTTTCCTGGTGACGAACTAAGTTTTGAGTGTACTCACAGTGTCCCATCTTTGTAAGACACACATCTATGTGATTGTATTTATTACATTGTGATACGAGTCATTCTCCATGTTCATTTCCAGCCCTGAAGAAGTCTAGGGTTACACACCCAATGACGAAACACGTGTTGCGACAAAGTGTAGACATTATTACCTTACTTATGAGTTACCGAGTTGTGGGAAAGGGGCTGGCCTGTAAGTGGTACCCTAATAAATCGACACCCCAAGCAAGAACATACTGTCATCATTTCTGAAATAACGTTTACCTTGATGCTGTATTTACTGTTTTGTGTGTGCACAGGAACTGTTGTCATAGTAAGACGGACTTTGTCCTCAATTGAGGGTTTTGGGGTTTTTTCCTCACTTGTTGCACCACAATATTCTTATTTCCTCCATTATACTCACGACACTAGGTTGGCGCCGTAACATACCCTGTGATAATCAACACCCCTTTTCGTTCTATAACATACAACATAGTTTGAAATAGAATTACCTTCTGTAGAATGAGTGGGGGAATACGTTTATCTGCAACTACTTTACAACAAATTCAGAAAATAAAACCATTCAATCAACATAAACACAAAAATAAAACCACTCAGAGTGAAATATCAAACAAAACTAGCTCCAGATCTTGGGACTCCTGATTCAGAATCTAAACGTCAGTTAGTCTCCGGGGCTGCAGTAACTAACTACCTGCTAATTAAACATGTTTGCATATATTTTATCACAACATTGTATTGCATAATCCATAAATTTGTACCTAAAGGCCAGTCATCCTTGGGTTTCACTGCCTAGGGCAAAAATTGTGACTTTCCAAAATGAGAGAGTAGCTACTTCGTTAAAATGTTGTCTCAATCATTTACCAATAGCTGACAACAACTGAAGTGTTAGATTTAACATACTTGGCATGTATTCCCCCAAACTGTTTGCCTTCATCCCCTTACTTTGCTGAAGTTTTTTATGTTGGCATTAGGACTCTGTTTACTTTACTCCTGCTAAAGTGTTTGTGCTCTCTCCTACAAACATGGTAACATTGGCCTACACCAAATTGGCACATTTCATTTACTTCTAAGTCCCTAGTAATTGGTACTATCTGTAACCAGGTTCTCTACATTTAATGCTACTAGTGGGCAGCAGCACGTGCCACTCACTAATGTAGCAAAATAAAACATGCCTCAGTCCTGCCACTGCAGCCTGTAGCGCAGTTTTAAACTGCCATTTCAAACTGGCAAAACAAACCTTTTACCAGGCCTAAACCTTCCTTTTTAATACTAATATGTCACGACTAAGGTAGACCCTAAAGGCTCATAGGGGAGGGTGCATGGTATTTAAAAGTAGGACATGTGTGTTTAGGCGTTTTTCACTGTCAGGACATGTAAAACCAAAAGCCGTTTTCCATTGTTGCAAGGCCTATCTCTCCCATAGGCTAACACTAGTTTACGTTTTTACATTTAATAAGTGCTACCTTCGGATTGGGAGCAGATAGAGGTATGCTGTTTTCTCTCAACTGAATCGTAATTTAAAATCCATTTAATGGTGACGTTGGATTCAAAGTTACAATTATGAAAATCCTACTTTTAGAAAGTAACCATGTACTTTTTCCGACCAAGTGTGCTTTTCTGCCAGTATCTCATGGTTCATATGGCTGAAATTAGCTCTGCTGCTAGGGTTTGTGTATTGCTTCAGACAGTGGGACAACAGAGGCCTAGGTGTGAGGGGAGAGGGTCTTCCTGACAGGGTAGCTGGGAAGGAGATGCTGCTGCATTGATTAATTTCAAATGGCTCTGCTTGCAGCACACACAAAGGAACCTGATACCAGGCCTGCCCTGCCTTTTGTCAGCCTAGACAGTTTGGAGCCAGATAAGGAACTGACCAGAACCAGATTTGAGGGTAGGTCCGGGGATTCCCCCACTCTAAGGCGGGCACAAATATAAAAATAGGACCCTCAGAACCATTCATCAGAACACTCCTGGACCTGTGGAAGATTCAGAGGAACAATTTCCCTGCTGCCAAACACTGCCATGCTACTGAAAAAACTTCCTGCTGTCTGAAGAAGGAAGATTGGACCTGCTTGCCTTCAACCCACGGCTACCCTCAGTGACTCCAAGTGTCAGTTGGCTGACCTCCCTTGTAAGCTACAGGGGCAAAACAAGCTCCCAGAGGCCTCCCTGCAACTTTCTAGTTGACCAGCACCAACTGGACCTTCCTGTGCCCTGCTTCTGGCCACAGCTGGAGTGAGTCCTGATCCCCAAAAGGTGAACTCCACGTCCTGGACCCTTGTCTGGCATCAGTTAAAACTCCTCCTAAAGAAGGTGAAAATCCTGAAGTTTTGGGCTCCTTGTGACCGCGAATGGGACCGCTCGTGCCAAGACTCTGCCACCCACGCCAACCGCCAACGCTAAGTTCCAGCAGGACCTGCTCTTTACGGCAACGACTGCCCGCGACGACCAGGAACACAAGACCTGGACTGCGCACCAACAGCGACCGTCTGTGACTATCCACTAAGGCGAAGCTCCAGCTCTGACCAAGTCTTGGCGCTACAGCAATGACGGTTCACGATGCTCGACTTTCTCTCCACACTGAAAGCCTCTGCCTAGTAGGCTCGTCTAACACGAACAGCACTCCATTGCGGTCGCCTGAACATGTGACTTTCCCCCAGAATAGCGCAACCAGATGACCGCAAGTGGTACTTTCTGCTTCTTGGTGCTATTTTCCAAAAACCTTCATATCAATATCTCCCATTCTACTAATTGGGTTACTATCGTTTTGGTGTCATTTTATTTAATAAAATGTACTTTATTTTTCTAAATTGGTTTGGGATTTTTCTTGTGTTGTGTTTTCACTTTATTACTGTTTGTGTAATGTAAAAATCCATTACACAATGCCTCTGAGTTAAGCCTGGCTGCTTTTGTTCAAGCTACCAGAGGATTAAGGACATGCTAATTTAATTACTTTTGTGGTTCACCCTGACAAGGAGCAAACACAAACAACAAGCACGAGCGTTTATTTACCTTTTTACACAAAAACATTGTTCGATTCTTTTTTCAGCCACAGCCCAATAGCTTCTAAATTCTTACAAATTCAACAACAAAAGCGTATTTGCAAAAACTTGTTCCTAATTGACTAAGCCAAAGGAGTTTTAAATATGAATGTAGAATCCCCAAAATGGCTTGCAATAGTTAATAATGCGTTTTATGGTTTAAGGCTATAGATTGTTTGTTATATAAAAATGTTGCACTAGTGCCTGAATTAACAGAAGATCCGGGGCTGGAGAAACTGTCGATTTTATCAGTGAAATGGGGAAGATAACTTGAGTTACTTAACAATGCTTGCATTACATGTCGATTTTATTAATAGGCATAGTTTATTGTCCGGGGAATACACAATGCTTGCATTACATGTCGATTTTATTAATAGGTATAGTTTATTGTCCGGGGAATACACATTACAGAAATATACAAACAATTTACAGTTTTTAACCGATTTGTAAAACCAAAGCAACATTAACAATACTTGAACTCCATGTTTAACTTCCCTGTCTAATCATCTTAATTGTTTCATTTTACTTAGGTGGAAGTTATTTCTTCAGTGAAGCATCAGAATAACATTGACTGAAGGGACTTGCGAACACTTGCCATCTCTTGCTGCTGCTGTTTGAAAAAAATAAAAACTTGTGAACAAATGTAACCTATTTTTATACAAACGCTAAATATATTTGATAAAACTTTGCTTAGTGGATAAATTGAAGGGTATTGCCTAAATATTTAAATTCATGTTTACTGTTACAATTTACAAATAATAAAATATATTTTCTTTGAACTTGATGCTTACTGTGTCCATCATAATTTTCTTTTGAAGCATAGCCATTTCCTTCCTCAGCTCGTTCTGTGCTCCTGTTAGTAGGCTTTCGTGACTCTTTTCCAGATCATCCATGCTCTAATTAGAGAAACCAAATGAAATGATTGTATTTATCAGCAGTCATCCTTTAATGAGCTTCTTTAAATGCAGCAGAATAGACATAATATACTTAAACACACCTACTTGTTAAACGTTTCTAAATGTTATTACATGATCTTCATTTATTTTCTATTCTCTCGCTGGTTGGTACTATATAAACTACAATTTGTCCACAGGTTTGCCCACTGTAAATTGGTTGCCTTGTCTATTAAATTACAAATATAGCCCATGTTTTAAAATGTAAGCTTGGATTTCATAACAGTGGGATAATTACAGTGGTTAAATTTTATCATACAGACTTGCCATGTTAGAGTAATTCCCCATTAAAAATCGTAGTAAAAGCCTGGTCGTGAAAAATAAACTGCTAATTTAGATTCATTGGCACCCTCTCTTGATATGTACAAAGCCTGTCTCCAATTCATAAATTAAGCTTAGTATTACTATTCACAGTCTATCAGCGGATCAATATATCAGTCTTTGGCTTACCATTTTTCTTAGTCACAAAAATGTAGGTAGTGATTTGCATTAATTAGTAGGTAAGACTTTTTGGTGGCTTTCCACAATAATGTTTACCTTCAACAATCTGAATGCATAGATTAAGCAAGCTAATAGCACATTCTGAAGAAATCCCAAGCAATCTATCTAAGACTAAGGTGTCCACTGTTCTGTGTTAGTTAATTAGATGGTGACTACCTTTATTTTGTTATTTATTTTATCTCTTGTTCCAGTTACCTTAGACTGAAATTTAAGTGCATTATGTAATCTCTTGTAGATCCTCCTGTGTACAGACTCTGAAGCAGCGGCGGCCGGCAAAGGTAAACGCAGAGGGGCGGTGGGGCAGGGGGAAGTCGACAGACGACAGAATAGGTATACTTAAATAAATAAATGATACCTATTCCGTCGTCTGTCGGCTTCCCCCCGCCACACCCCGCCCCACCGTCCCACAGCCCTTACCTGTGCCGGCTGCCGCTGCTCTGGAGAAAACTAGAAATGTATTGCGAAGATTGGAGAGAAGCATTTGAGACCTGTTTAGAAGCCATAGAAGGTGATGTGTTTGTTTTAAAAAGGAAATTAGCTATGTTGGAAAATAGTTTAGGTACAGAAGGGAGGAAATGCTAAAAATATTTACCTCTTCCAATTAGAACAGAAGACGATGATATGCAATTAGAGGAGGATAATGCCTTTGATAAGGTATAAAACACATTGTAGGAGAATTAACAAAAAATGTTAATATTATTGTAGAAAGGCACAAATTGTTTTGAAGGGCTCAATTGCAAGGGGAAAGCATTGAATAGAATGCTGGTTACTTATGTATATTGGCTGCCACCAGTAGATTTAAGGATCTACAAGATGAAATAGTTAGGAATCAACTTATAAATACAACAGCCAATTTAAAAATCCAAGAAAAATTGTTACATTTGGATAATCATCATCATAAAAACTTTATTTCGGCAATGAATTGCCATAAAAGCATCAATAAAAACAAGCAATAAAATACGGTGAATTCATAATATATACACAGTTTAAAAAGATAGTATGAAAATTAGATACAATGCTGGCCAATAATCCAATTGATAAAATTCATGTAGCACCTCACACAACCCGAAATGTGACCAGAGGAATGCAATATAATGATCACTCATACAATTCCTGCAATATCATTCTGCTTGGCCGTTCTTTTGAGAATGGCCCTTCGGGTGTACCACATATTGAATAGGAACCGTGAGATAGAGTAAACAATAGGCATTTGTGTATTCGATTTAAATATCCTGTACACTTCAGAGCAGCGTCTTGACCCCAAATTTCTGCAAAGTTGGATTAGCCAGCGTGTTCTGGCCTTTCCATAACCCTTGCAGAAAAATAGCACGTGCAGTTCCGTTTCATCCGTATAGTTACAGGCCGGGCAACCCCCGTTTGAAGCCCCTCCCACTTGCGAGTAAAAGCGCGTAATGGGAGGACTCCGTGTCTGAACTGGACATAAAGTTTTTGGCGAGAAGTGGCTGGATATCATCCAGCACCAGTTCTAAACTATACCTATTTTTACTGCCAAAAATTCCACCATCAAACGACCGGCGGTATTTCTTCTTTCAAGCTCGTTGAGCTTTTGCACTCTGAAGCTCTCTATCAGGGTCTTTCTTGCTGTAGTTTGAGACATATATTCCGCATTGTACCATAGATTGCCCCTACCCAAGCCCTCACAAATGTTCTTAATGTTGGACAACCAAGGTATCCTACCTGAACCTCGCATACCCATTATGTCAGTTATTTCCTCCCTATAGGCGGATAATTCCGGGGTACTCCAAAGGCGACGCCAATAGAGGAGGGGCCTAAGGGCCGCCTCTTCCACAATGGGTCTAACCCCTAGGTCTAAACGGAGTGGTGTTAATGGAGTACTGGTGGGTAGGCCCAAAAGCTGTCTAATAAAAGAATTCTCTGTTCGCATTAACATGCCCAATGCACAATGACCCCAGAGTTCTGCTCCGTAGAGGGCAGCAGACCTGTCCTGTGCCTTGTAGATTTCCATCACTGGGCTAAGTGTTTTTTCGGGGCAACTCCTATATAATTTTAAAATACCCCCCCCCACTTTTTGGGTAAGTTTCAGCCCTGAATATTTATTTGTGCACCCCAATCCATTTTCTCAGTCAACGTCAGTCCCAAATATTCAAAGGTGGTTACTCTTTCAAGGGGTCTGCCGTCCAAGCAAGGGTTGGGGCGGGTGGTATTGCCTACATTAAAGGCCATGTACTTTGTTTATTGCAGGTTAATTTCCAGGCCCCGCTGTTTGCAGAAGTCGCTAAAGTTGTCGAGAGTCCTCTGAATTCCCATCGGTGATTTTGCGAGGAGAAGCGTATCATCTGCAAACATCAGGGCCGGGATCTTGCGCTGCGCCAACCTGGGGGCATCGATGTTCTTTCCGGCGCTCAGAAGGTCTATTAGGCCATTAATGTAGAGGGAGAAAACTGTGGGAGCCAGGACGCAGCCCTGGCGAACCCCTCTCTCCACGGGCAAAGGGGCCTGAAAGTTCACCACACTTTCCATATCTAATACAAGCATAATTACCCTCATGGAGACATTTTAACTGCACGCACAGGTATTCTGGCACTCCCATATCTCTTAAAATTGCCCATAATTTCTCCCTCGGAACCAAATCAAAGGCAGATTTTAAATCTACGAATATAAGATAAAGGCTACCCCCCTCGATGGTAACGGATTTCCAGTATATCGCCTGCAGTCTAAATAATTGGTCGATCGTGGATGTCCTAGCTATAAATCCCAGCTTGGAGGGGGGTTAAAATATTGTGTTCCTCTATCCAGGATTGTAGACGCCCCAATAAAACTCGGGCGAAGATTTTCTGACCAACGTCTATAAGACTAATCGGGCGATAATTAGCAGGCAAGAGCGGGGAGCCCTTTTTATAGATCGGTATGATTTCGGCTCCCGCCTTTGATAAGGCATAAAACACATTGTAGGAGAATTAACAAAAAAATTTAATATTATTGTAGAAAGGCACAAATTGTTTTTAAGGGCTCAATTGCAAGGGGAAAGCATTGAATAGAATGCTGGTTGCTTATGTATATTGGCTGCCACCAGTAGATTTAAGGATCTACAAGATGAAATAGTTAGGAATCAACTTATAAATACAACAGCCAATTTAAAAATCCAAGAAAAATTGTTACATTTGGATAATGACCCAACATTGGACAAGGAAATTGCAATCAAAAATCAAGAGTGCTACTTTTCTAAAAGTTTTAAAGACAAAACTATCAGGAGTAAAAGAAGAAGTAGATATGTTTGTGGGTGACGTGAGTGTTGTAAGTAGAAAGAAGGAAAATCATTTCCTAATGTTGAAAATAATCCAGAAATGAAAATTAAATCACAATGTATCAGATATGGCAGTACCAAACACATTTTCAAACATAAACAGCTGCAGCAGTTCCTACACAATACCAAGTATATCATGACTTGGAGGTCCCTTTGACATACCAAGAACACCAAAAGTGTTTGGTGATCAACTACCACATACACATTAGAATGTCAGACTGGGCCTCCTACATAATGATGGGGCCATTTGACCTATATTGGCCTGGTATAAACCTTTTCCTGAACCAGGAAATCTAAAACCTAAGAAAATAGGTATATTAAATCAGACAGTAGCCTTGAAATGGGGACTCAGGCAATATGTACTGTATACAATGGCAGGGAGAGCAGTTCCAGCACGCTCTGTATCACAGTCACATGTCGCCATATAGGCAATCAGTCCACAGACTATAAACTCTAGTATGGGCAAAGTGCCTGTAAAGAGTGCAGAAATTGCCTTAAGATTTAGTCGCAAGACCAACCAGTTGAACGCAGGTTATACTCGTACACCTCACGAAAAGCATAGAATTCAGACTAAGGGGTCGATTCCGATTCGGGCCGGAAATTTCCCCGACCGAGCCGGACCCGGAGAGATTTCCGACCGAATCGGACCCGTGCAGTCCGACCGAACGAGTCCGATGCGTCCGTATGTTATCGGACACGAGTCGGTCGGACTCCCATTGAACTCAATGGGAGCCGGTCGTACAACGCGTACGCGGGCTCCATTGCCTCAATGGGTGCGAGGCGGACAAGGGCGCCCCCTACAGCGAGTACGCCGCGTAGCGCTGCGCGGCGTACACGCACAGGTAGGGGGGACCCATGGGTCCCCCCTGTGTGCGCTCGCACGGGTACGCAGTACAGGGGTCCGACACGGACCCCCAAAGTACGGCTCCGACAGCGAGTTCGAAGTCGGACGGCGCGAGTCGGTCGGAGCGGTCGAGGTGCGCATCGTACTTACCCGGCCGGAAAACGTCTCCATTGCGCGCGTGCGGACCGGGTCCGACCGAGTCGGTCGGAGCGGTACGGTCCGGGTACGAGTCGGTCGGAGCGGTCGGGTCGCCCGGACGAGTCGGTCGGCGACCCGCATCGTACTCGCTCGGCCGGACTCGCGTACGGTTCGGTCGGGTAACAGGCTTTCGCATGGCTTTTTTCCCGACCGAATGGTATTGGGTGCGCCTCCGACCGAGATCGGAATCGGCCCCTAAGTATCTACCTGTTGGGACGGTGCCACCTGTAAAAGAGTGCGACACCAGTGGAAGTAGATTTGTGTGCATCTATATTACTATGCATGGCACTCCCTCAGCGGCGCTACCAGATGTATCAAAACTACAAAATGAACATGGAGCTGCGCCACATCTAGATATAGGAATTATGGGGGGCATGGCCTGCAGCATGGCGGGGTAGACGCTGTTGCTGGAGCTCCGGCAGCCCACACTTGCTACTAATCCTGTTCTTCCGACGCCATCTAACCACGGTAATTGATATACCCAATGCCGTAAACCCTGTCATTATGAGGAGATGCTAAGGTGCATGTAAATAGAGCCCACACGCTATTTGCAAAGTGATCGCGGAGCAGGGGGGCCGGCCCAAGATGGCGTATACCCGGCCCCAGGCAAACTGACTCACCTAGGTGCCTGGAAACACAAGAGTCGATGGGGCTGACGACTGCCTGAAGAGAGCGACTGGCCCGAGGGACGCGAGCCCGGGCAGGGAGCAGTGTGAGATCCTCTTGCCGATGACTGCTGTCGGGACCCTGCGGTTGACTCAGGTCGACCGGCGACCGAAGGTGAGGCTCGGGTCCGATCTCAGGGCACACAAAGAAGAGGAGGGGACTTCCTGCCAGGTGCTTGCCGGGCAGAGCTCTACACATTTGGCGACCTCGGATATTCTTGGAGATCCGACTCCGGCGGTGTGAGGCTTGTGAACCGGCTCAAGCAGGAGCACAAGCAAGAGATGGCTGCCCAGTACTCCCCTCTTCCCCCCCGGCGAAATTCGAGGTGAGGAAAGGGAAGGCCCTACGCTGGGAGCTCCGCCCCAGATAGAGCGGCAGGCCAAACACCACAGATGGCAGGAGAAAAGGCTGGGCCACGGGTGAGCGAGGGAAGCAATTCGGAAAGCTCCAGGCCTGCGGGGATTAGAGGGGCGGCCCAATGCAGACATAAGCACCACTCAAGGGAAAGTAAGCGGAGGTCTGAAAGAGGAGAAAGGGAACCCAAAAACCAGGACAAAGCAAGTCGAGGGCCCTCATACACCCAGTGAATATGTCCATACACAGAGAGACCGAGAGAGCGAGCACCTAGATCCTGGGCCCAACACCCTGGTGGGGGGACGGCGGACTATCTAAACCCTCCCCCCGCGGTGGTTTGAGCCAGGCGGTTACCCAAATGCCTGGTGCCTCCTAACTAGGCCCACTGAAGATGCGAAGACCCGCACAACGAACGTGAGGTGGCAGTACTGAGTCCCTTCAGCAGAGACCGGGAGGAACACAGGTGGCAGAACGGGAGACGGGGGTGACGAAACAGCTACGCAGGCGGGGACCAGTAGAACATAAACAGACAGAACCCTGTGGAAACTGCCCTTTCTGGTGGAGCCCCAGCGGGCTGCTACGGTCGCACGCTACAATACCAGGTAACTGAGTAATTTCCCCCCTAGACCGGACAGTCAGAAGACTAAGGATCCTGAGACAGTCCCATAGGCCTGATCACACAATGGCCAGAGACAAAGATCCCAAGATGTCCAAACAAGGCAAAATGGACAAATACACTAAAGTACTGCCCCCGCCAGCGGAGACAGAGGGAGAAATAGGTGGGCCACCAGACAACGCAACCCTCCTTCAGGCAATACATTCCTCAAGAGATGCGCTGGAGGAAAGGATGGCAGAGCTACGCTCCGATGAGACTCTCTGGCGTCAGGACATGCGCAACGTGGCTGAGAGAGTGACACAGGCAGAGAGTCGCATATTGGATGTAGAAGACACAACGCGCACCCTAAGTAACGAAGTCTCGGGATTAGCAGCAACACTAAAAGAAGTCTCCTGGAGAGTAGACGATGCTGAAAATAGGGTGCGCCGAAATAATCTCTGCTTCATAGGTTTCCCGGAGGGCGTGGAGGGACTGGACTCTGGAGCATTCCTGACTGTCTGGCTCAGGGACTCTCTGCCGTCGGCTCAGTTTACAACCTGCTTCATTATCGAAGGAGCCCACAGGATACCCAGTGTGCGTCCACCACCGGGGACGCCTCCGCAACCCTTGATCGCAAGATTCCTTAACTTCCAAGACCGCAACTTAATTCTCCGGGAGTGGAGAAAAGTGGGAGAAATCAAGCATTTAAACACTAGAATAATGGCATTTCCAGACTACTTCCGAGAAGTTCAAAAACTCCGACGCACATTCGACTCAGTCAAAGTGAAACTGAGAAACCTCCACATCCAATATATGCTACTATTCCCAGCGAAGCTGAAGGTTCTTTTTCAGGGCAAGTCCTACCTTTTTCAGACACCCGAAGAAGCATGGACATGAATAGAAGAGCGTCCTCCGCCAAGACGGAGACAGGGAGTCCCCCACCCGATTACGTTCGCAGAAGAGTGGGCTCCAACCGGAGAAGGGACCAAAAGAGACGCCTGGCACCGGGGACCCAGGAGACACGGGCAGGAACTCCCTTCCGTACGTTAACCCAAGGCAAATACAGGGCCCAAGTCTCGAATTCAGATGAGGAACCTACAAATGTGAAGACTCGAAGGAAACAACATAGAGAACGAGACCGTAGCGCCTCTGGTCAGTCGGACAGAGGTAGCCTAGCAGACGAAGACAGCGACCACCCGCTCCTCCGGGATATTGCTGCTCTGGAACGTGAGCCCGCACAGACCATTGACCCAGAAACTCAGCAACAGCATCTCCTCCCAGAAGGCGAGGAAGAATGAAATCCGGGGCTGCCGGGGGGCCATCCCAGCCCCAAGAGATCTGAAGGAGCCATCCGGAAGACAATGGTGAACTTTTGTAATACCAGACTCAGAGACTGGTCTGGACTCCATATCCTTTTTTTGCTGTTTCCACCAAACTGAACATGGGGAAAGGGGGAAGGGATACAGACCTCTCAGACTTAATCTACGCCAGTTTTGTCATGTTGATCTTTGGGGTATTAGGCGTGGGGAGTGGGAGAGAGTGGCGTGGGGGGATGCAGTTAGGAAATGCGGGATCTATAGAAATGTTTCAAAGGTTTTTGTTCAAGATATCAGCCAGACAACAAGCCTCTAAAACTACACACAAGTCTAGCAATACACGTACATGTCATAAAACGCGCCTAAGTAATTGGCGGGAAAGATACAAGTCTATGAATGGGTGAAAATAATTATTCGGTACTGACATGGAATGTCAACGGAATGGGGAACAAAGTGAAAAAAGGACTAATTATTAAATACCTTAAAAGGCTTAGGCCCCACATTGTCCTCCTCCAGGAGAGACACCTCCTTGGGACACGATGTGCTTTTATGTGGAGGGGGTCCTACACTCTACTGGCACACGCAGGCTTTTCCTCAGGGTCCAGAGGGGTCGCCATCCTTGGAAAAACCACCCCCTTTCACATCGCTAAAACATGGACGGGCCCATACGGCACCTATGCAGCAGTGCAGGGAATGTGGGGTCAGAGGGAATTTACCTTGATCAGTGCATACGCCCCACCACGACTACAAAGTCAAACACTCAACAAGGTAGCAGACATACTTTTGGGGTCCGGGTCATCCACATATATAGTTGGGGGTGATTTTAATGATGTGTCGAACCCACATATGGATCCTACGAAAGTAGGGCCTGGAACACGCATACCCACCCAGTTCGCTGAATTTGTGGGTTCCCTAGGACTCACTGATCTGTGGCGCAGACACAACCCTACAGCACATTGCTACTCGTACTTTTCCGGGGCCCACAGAGTCTTTTCCAGGCTAGACCACCTCTTTGCACCAGCGGGAGAGATAGGTAGAATAGAGAGAGCAGAATACTTCGCCAGAGGCATATCTGTACATTCGCCCCTGGTTGACGATGGGGGGAGGTGCCCTAAAACGTAGGCAGGAGTGGAGACTAGCCATTGAGACCTACGCGATCCCCCAATAGCCAAGGAGATCCAGAAGGCCACAGAACTATATTTTCACGAGAACATGGGCTCAGTACCCTTGGCGGTAACCTTGTGGGCGGCATATAAAGCAGAACTGCGAGACAGGGCGCAAAATATAATATCCCACAAACGGAAGGAGGAGACGTGGCAAGTAGAGACCTTAGAACTCCGACTCCTAGATCTAGAAAGGCGTGCTAACCCCAACTCAGATACGCAACTGCTTCGTCAGATTGCTGTGACGCAGAAGGAATATCGGGCACTAGTGGAGCGCGAAGTGCGAGCCCAATTCATGGCCACACAACACCGGCTTTACGAATCAGGGGACAGGGCCGGTAGGCTATTAGCCTGGTTGGGCAACAGAGAAAGGGAGGCACGATGAGTGGTGGCAATAAATGAAGCAGGAGAGACGCACACAACAGCACAAGAGGTGGCCGACACTTTCACTAGGTACTACAAGACCCTATACGAGGACAGAACTTTGGCAGACACGACACAGATAAATAACTATCTCAACGCCATAGATGTCCCCACTCTTGCTCACGAAGACCGCGTAACACTAGACAACCACTTGACACTACAAGAAGTGACTGAAGCGATCGCCAGACAAAATCTGGAAAAGCACCAGGCCCAAATGGGTTGCCGCCCTAATTTTTTAAACAACACACCAACTTGCTGGCCCCACACCTTCTGGACATGTTCCAAGCGGCACAAGAGGAGGAAACGCTTCATCCCGACCTACGTCGAGCGACCATAATAGTAATAGACAAATCCGGTAAGCCCCCCACAGATTGCGGGTCGTACCGCCCGATAACCCTACTAAACGTGGAAACCAAAATACTGGCATCTATCCTAGCAGCTCGCCTAATACTGGTGATCACATCACTGATACATAAAGACCAATCCGGCTTCATGCCTAAATGCTCCACACGCCTCAATCTCCGCCGCCTGGCCAACTGGATGGACACAGTTAAAAACAGACGGTCCACCCATGCTCCCCTTTCCTTGGACGCTGAAAAGGCCTTTGACGCCGTGCACTGGCCATAGATGCGACAAGTCCTACTGAAGTTTGGATTTGGCCCTACCTTTATGGCATGGGTGGAATTGTTATACACTAACGCTAGGGCCAGAGCACATGTTAATGGGCATGGTCAGCAGAGTTCCCGGTGAAGAGAGGCACTAGACAGGGCTGCCCCCTTTCCCCACTACTATTTGCACTAGTGCTGGAACCACTTGCATGCAAGGTTAGAGCTCACCCTGACTTAAGAGGCTTTAGAGACAATGATGGCCTCTTAATGATGAGCGGATTTCACTATACGTGGACGACATATTATTATACGTCAGTGACCCAGACAAGACGCTCCGATTGATACTTCAGTTATTTAGAGAGTATGGAGATCATTCAGGATACAACATCAACTGGCATAAGTCTAGGATATATGTGGTGGGAGGCTCCCTAGATACAGAAACTATACCTGAACAACTTAAGGTGGCGAGAGAGGGTTTCCAATATCTGGGGCTTTACATCTCCACTGACGACACAATATGTATTAACCACAACCTCAGACGGATCCTCATGGAATTCCGCGGCGATGTGGCAAGATGGAGACGGCTTCCATTGACAATACTTGGAAGGGCCACATTATACAAAATGATAACGCTCCCCAAACTGTTATATATATTGCAGGACACGTATTGCAGAATACCGGAGGCAATATTCACCTCCATCAATGGGGAACTGCGTACACTCCTATGGAACGGCCATAAACCACGAATAGCTTTGCAGACACTATAACGCAATCAATATAACAGGGAAATAGCCCTACCAGACATACAAGCCTACTATAGAGCGGCCCACCTGATTGTAATAAACGAATGGGGACATATGCCCAGGGAACAACCCACCTATGCCGTCGAACAGCTCCAATTTAGAAAACACACACACGTGCACTACATATATGGAGGTAAAGGGATCAAGAGGCTGCTGCCGGCCACACAGAGAGTGATGGAGGCGTGGAAAGGAGCAGAAAGGCAGATGAAGTGGGACAAGAAGCCGACGAGAGAGAGACCACTGTGGGAGGGCGCAAGTTTACCTGAAATAAACAAGCCCCAAGGTTTCCGAAAGTGGGATATGGTTGGGATCTCTAACTTGGGAGACATAATTAGGACAGGTGGCCTAATCTCGTTTGAATCTCTCCAATCTGACTACCAAATGCATGACTCCCAAAGATACAAATATTTACGGCTGCAGCATGCCTGGAAGGCGGAGGCAATAGACCCCACTTCTATCCCTGAATTTGCCCCACTCGAGGGAAGGTTATTACGGGAAGCAATCCTAGACAAGCCAGTCTCATGGACCTACAAAACACTAATCAATAATATTCCAGACAAATTGATGACCCTTAGATCCAAATGGGAAGCCACAACTGGTCAGTTACCTGACATAGACTGGGAAGCTGCCCTGATGCACCCCAGAGAGGTCGCAATTAAACTACGACTGCGGTTGGTGCAATATAAAATCTTGCACAGAATATACTTTGCTAGAGAACGCCTCCACGCGATGAGTAGAGCAGAAACGCCTAACTGCCTACCGTGCAAAACCGTAAGTGGCACATTCATACACATGCTGTGGGACTGCCACCAAATCGAGAAATACTGGAGACAAATATTAGAGGAATTGGGAGAGATAGTGGGAATCCGTCTACAGAGAGATGCCAAATGCGTGTTACTAGGTATATCTGCCGAGATTGATCTACCCAGATACCAACTCTTGCTATGTAACTTGGGGTTGGTGGTGGCCAAGAGGGACATTGCAAAACACTGGGGGGGCACCAGATCCTCCAACACTTGTGGAATGGAGGACAGGAATGAACCTATACATGGCTGCAAAGAAAGTGACGTACAAAGCTAGAGGTTGCCCCAAAAAGTTCACTAAGATTTGGACCCCATGGTTAAGGTATTATGGCCTCGAGGTGGATAACGAGGAGATGGACAGAAGCGGTGCATTGTCGTGACCCCGTTCCGAGATGTACCACTGTATATATATGTTTCCCTGATACGACTTGTTAATACTGTAACCTATGTCACGAAGAGAACTTCATTACGTGTAATGCATATGCTATTAAATGCTGGCAATTGCTGTGTCAATAAAAACAGTTTAAAAAAAAAGATATAGGAATTACATTCATAGGAAATTGTGAAACACTTTCCTCAATCATCCTGAGTAACATTCGCAGGGAAGCAGCCGCTTGACCATATGCCAGAGACCTGCAGCGGTTCCTGTTCAAGAACATGAATTGGAGCTTCTGAAAATAATTTCTGAAACATATGCATCTGTGGGTTGTAACATCTTGGGATCATGAGTTGTCAAACCGCATCTTAAAACAAAAGGTCAAACTAGGGTTTCAGTTAGGGAAAAAAACATGTGGGAGACTAAAAAGAAGCAGATAGAAAAACAGAAGAAAAGGACTGGATCTCTGTGAAGTCAGGAGTCCAGCCGGGGTGTTTACAATTTGCGGGACCATGACAAAATTAAAAAGCTGCATCGGTATCAATATTCCAATCGTCATTCTTCCTGTTCTTTTCAGGACTCGGACATTAAAAGGGAGGAAATGAGTGGATGGACCGATTACCACAGAAATGACAAGTATCTCAAGCGGTAAGGTGAATCAGGACTTTAAGCTGAAGTTAGTGTAAAGAAGGAAGAGAAAGGTGCAGACTCACTTTAAAAAGAAGAAAGTGGCCACACTAATTTAAAGAACATGCCCTGCAAACTATGGATCCTTTTGCAGAATGGGTCTTGGACGATAGCGCTTCTGGACAGCGCAGCAGAAGTGATAATGGGCCAGACTCTCCAAGAGTTTCTGGTGGTAAATCTGACTGATGAATTTTTACATGTTGAGAGTACGGATGGACATGTAAAGCCTCCAGAATGGATTTATAATGCAGAAAAACAGATTTAGCAGGATATTCCACACACAATTCAAGCTATATTCTATAATAGTATTAATGTAACCTTTGCCAACAAGT
Organism: Calotriton arnoldi; assembly: GCA_963921515.1. Taxonomy (NCBI): domain Eukaryota; kingdom Metazoa; phylum Chordata; class Amphibia; order Caudata; family Salamandridae; genus Calotriton; species Calotriton arnoldi. The sequence goes on from CAWUFW010006993.1 coordinate 565,705, forward strand.
AAAACATTCTACTGTTCAAGACCTGCGCAGACCCCCCTTACTATTACCAATCGCTCGTTTGAGGTAATTTTCTTCGATCATATTGGGCCAATCAATCCAGTAAACTGATTAGGTATATATTAGTTACTGCTGATTCATGATCCAGATTTCTGTAGGTTGGGCCACAAAGAAATGCTGATGCTTGAGGGGCCATAAAAGAGTTGCAGTGCTGTGTAGCAATGGGCGCAGTTCACACCTTTCATTGAGTCAGTGCTTCTTTGTTCGCTGCAGAGGTGTTCAGGGATGCTATATCTACTCTGAGACTAGGTTGTGTTAGTACATGTCATATTTTCATGTATGGCACTTAGTGTAGTACATGGTTATCACATTCTGTTTGAGTACATGTCATTTGTGACCAAGGTTAGTTTTGTCGTGTTCTCTCTTGTTGCCTGCTCGCTCTCTCTAATGGGAATTTGGTAAATGTATACTGTCATGTCTTTGTTGTCTCTCACAATGAACATGGTTCATGTCATCTTGTAATAATGTGTCAGTTTCAGTGTATGTGTATATTCATGTTATTTATATTCTCATTTTCAGCCCTGATGAAGTTCAATCTCCCTTGAACGAACGCGTTGGCTGGAGCCCATGTTTATGATGTTATTTAAATAAAGGAACTCTATACATAAAGGAATTTGGTCAGTCTTTTGACATTGGAAAAGGCAGTCCGGTGGTGCACCTCTCCACGTTTATCCAGTATCTGATCTGCCTTGTAGTCTGCACCCAACAGCGGCAGGTGCAGGAGTTGAATGTGCACACCTTTCCAAATCATCACATAAAACATTGCCAAGAGGAACATAGTGGTGAGGTGCGGCTATCTTGGTCCGCCGTTGGTCTGTGTTTGTTATTGATTCACTGGACCAGTCAGCACTCATCTGCGTATCCTACAACTATCCGCTGATATGCCAAAATTAATCGACAGGAGAGAGGAGTTTGCACAAGACCTTTTCGGAAAAGGGTTCAGTGCGGTATCAGCCGCACCATCTAATGATCAACTGAGCACTGGACTACGCTTGTGCTTTAACAAGCTGGAAAGGGTAAAAAAACAAGAACTTGCCCGCTGGTGGGATGGCGTAACCCTCCAGCAATAGATGGACAACAAAAGGATCCCAAGAGGCCTACGGATCCTAATTTTTCCAACTTTTGAGGCTCTGAGTGGGGATCTTTTAAGTGAATGGGAACACAATCTTGAAGGGGCATCATTCACAATGATGAAAATCCTGATTAAGCATGCTAATGAGAAAGGGCTAAAATTGCAGGCAGAAATAGATGACCTGGAAAAGCAGATAGAGTCCATGGAGTGTAAGGACCTGGTTGAGAAAAACTATGCTATTTTGAATAAAGTAATAGAGGAACACCAGCAATACCTCAGGGATAAAAAAATGCGCAAGATTAAGAGAGATAACCGAGACTATAGAGCTGGTCGGATTTACACATTCGCGAAGAAGTATGATAATCCCAGCAATGTGGAGGACAGAAAGAGAGGCAGGGAAGATAGTTTTGAAAACAAGTCGGCCAGCAGCACCTCCTTGGCGTCTAGTGAGAGCACCACCTCCAAATCAGCTCAACCAGATATCCCTTTAGGCGAAGGAGCCACCAATTTCCAGAAGGAATTGGAGAGGTTGCGATTAGGCGACAGACAAAAAAAAAAAGGGCCCTAAAAGACAAGGAGAGGTGGGAGGTCAAGGAGGCGGGGGAAGGGCAGAGAGCCATTTCATGCTACTTTGCTCAAAAAACAATTAGAGAATATTGCCAATCCAACACAGACAGGGGTTTCCACCACGGGGGGCACCACTAGTCTAGCAGAAACCGCAACTGCACAACTAGATTTACAGATTATTAATCTCTCAGGCAGAAAATTGGATGAATATGAATGTAATGTTTTGAAAAAAGGGCTGGGTTTCTGTCCTACACAGTTTGGGGACTCTGCGGATGTCCACATTGATCTGTATAAATTCTTCTGTGCGCGCAAATTAAAAGAGTATTTCTCACAGCAATTACCTAAACCTGTCATAAATGTTACTCATATACCAACTGTGCACAGAACGATTGGGGAGATACGTGAGGTTCAAGCATTACTCTCTATTGAGAATGATGAGACGACTGATATGCGTGTTATCCTGAATGACCTGGATATTAGTGAGAATTGTAACCGTGACACTGGCCTCAGATGCAAATCCAAATTTGTACCCCATAGTGGTTACCATCCCCACATTGACGAATTTGGTGATAAAATCAAACAAGAGTTACGCCAGTTAGAGACCACCAATAAGCACACACCATGCCATCCCTTCAATCTATCTAGAAGGGAAAGGGACGCCCTTCAACGATTACACAACGACGCAACCATTGTAATAAGGGAAGCTGATAAGGGCGGCAACGTAGTGGTGATGGACACACATGATTATATGTGTGAGATTTCCTGCCAATTGGATGACCACCAGTGCCTTGAACCAGTTAATCATAATCCCATCTTTGAACTATCGGTCACCATCAATACGAGACTCACTGAGTGGAGGGATGAATGCTTGTTAACGGATGATGAGTTTAGGTATTTGCATGTTGATAACGCACGGTTTCCATGTATATACATTTTGCCTAAAGTGCACAAGGGAGGGAAGTTCCCACCGGGTAGACTCATCATCTCTGGGGTGGGCTCACCCACAGAAAGGTTGTCAGAATTTGTGGATCTCACATTGCAGAAACATGTCACTAACTTACCATCCTATCTGAGAGACAGTAAAGACATTCTGGTGAAATTTGAGGGATTTCCATGGTCTGAGGAGTTACGTTTTGTCACACTGGATGTAGTAGGACTATACACATGCATTAAAAAAAACCTATGACATGTTGGCAGTCCGCCACTACCTGGACAAGGAAGGGGTGGATCACTACTCTTATAATAACATGATCATAGACATGATTGATCTCATTCTCACAAACAACTTTTTCAAACACAATGAGAAATGGTACCACCAGTTGCAGGGTACTGCAATGGGTTCCAGGTTCGCTCCTTCTTATGCCGGACTCTTTATGGGCTGGTATGAGAGGGAGCATGCCTGGAACATATGTGCCTTCCCCTGGACCAAGTACATCATCTTCTGGGTGAGGTACATAGACGATATTATTTGTCTCTGGTCGGGATCTGAAACCCAGTTGACCGAATATCTGGCATACCTCAACAACAATCCCTACAATGTCCAACTCACAATACAGCATCACAGAGAACATATCGATTTCCTAGATATCCAGTTCTACATCAGGGAAAGGGTGGTCCACAGCACCCTTTATAAGAAGACAACGGCATGCAACAGTGTGCTACACGCATCTAGTGCTCACGCCAGTTCCGTCATTTCCAATATTCCCTATGGCGAAATGGCACGGACAAGACGTATTTGCAGTGAGGAGAACAGGTTCAAGGAGAATATCTCCAACATTAAACAACGTTTCCAGCAAAGGGGCTATGATCACAAAGTCCTGGACAGAGCAGAACGGAGGGCACTTAGCCTCCCCAGGTCTGACACACTAAGGGACACATCGATCAAAACACACAAACACGCCAAGGGACAACCTAGAGAGAAGGTGGCGTTCTTCACCAATTATACAGCACATAGTGACAGAATTTTCAAAGCCTTCAGGAAACATTGGCATCTCCTACTGGGCATACCCACACTACGCCCCTTTATCAATGAGAACCCATCCATAGTGTCCCAGCTACATTACAACCCAGAAAGCAAACACCACCAATTGGCTGCCACCGGCCCCAGTGGGCTTTTTCACGTGCACGAACTGCAACATATGCCAATATGGCCAGAACAAACGCAAAGAATTCTGTTACAACACCAACCACGTACACAAAATTAAGCATTTCATCAATTGAAACACGCAGTATGCTATATACATTTTGGAATGCCCTTGCGGCTTGGTATACGTGGGCAGCACCATGCGTAGTCTCAAAATGAGGATACAGGAACATCGCCGGGCTTTAATCAATTGTAACAATAGGTACCCCATGACTGAGCATTACCGTGTAGCACACGTAGGGGATATGACTTTCAGTTTTATTGGCATTGATCATATCCCGTCTAGCAACCGTGGAGGAAACAGAGAACTTACATTGCGACAGACGGAGTCCAAATGCATATACAGACTTCAGTCTGTCGCAAAAGGGCACAACACGGATAATGAATTCCATTATTTTCTGAGATAAAGCCTGCACACCCTTGCGGTGTGTCCTAGATTTGAACAGGTTAACACTTGGGGTTATTCCACTAGGCCCCATACCTAGACATAGAAACTCATGCACAGATTTTTCCCCCTTGCATGAGGATGGGGCTGTGTTACGGTGTGGCCTTTATATCTTTATATATCCTCGTCTTGACGTTTTAGTGATATACACATCACTGACATTACCGCGTTCATGCCCGGGTATAGGCATTATCTATGCGTGCGCGATTTCTACTATTCTATATCCGCAACACCACCCTGATGCGGGCGTGATATCCTCTTTATGTTTCATTTTTTATATTAAATTTTTTTAAAATATATTTCACATTCCCTGCCATACATGTTGCGGCCATTCTTTATTTCTTTATTTATTTCTTCCTTTTTTTCCCCATCATATTGTTTTTCTCTGCTCCCCACTCGGCCGTATTAAATATATTTGAATACATTTATTCATTTATATATATTTATTATCTGTACACGGGGATTTCGTCGATGTCGCTTTTTAATATCTTCACAATCCATTATAGTCCATGTTTCCCAGTTTTTCCTCATTGCATTTTTTAAGTCTTTTTTTCATGGCCCTTGTGCGCCACCCAGGGGCCGTCTCCCAACTAGGTACGCAACCTCAGGCACCTAACGCAGGGTGAAAGGTGGAGAGCGGAGGCCTCATTGTCTCCGCCAGCCACATTGCGCCCCAAGCAGTCTTTCTTCCATCTAATTTCTTTTTTCCCCTGTTTGGAAGTATTTTCGGTACATATAGGACGCTCTCAGGGATGGAAACTTGCTCTTTCTTCTGATCCGGGCAGGAGACGCTGACGACCTTCGTTTAAGGTAGAACACATTGACACGTTATGGGCGGGTCTTCCCAGGGGCTCCGCCATTTGGTTTCTAAATACCCACACCTTCGCGTTCCTATTAGGCACTTAAATGTTTTTATTATTTCTTATTATTTATGTGCCTTCGTTCTGGTTCATGTCCCTGTGTTTCGCTTTTAGGCTTTAATCACCTTCTCTCTTGCGCTGCTATTGGGTTTTCCGTTTCTTCACCCGGTTCTCTTTGACCATGCCATGTGTTCACGCACCATTTGTTCATTTTTCTTCCTGCATTTCTTTACCTTCATGTCTTTGCTGTTTGGGACATTACAACATTGTCCGTACTTTAGGGTCCCACCTACATAGAGCTTACCACTTAGACGTTATACATGTTTTAACTCATGCGCTATGGGGGACAATTGTCCGCCTGCCCCTTGCATTCTCTCTTTATGACTGTCATTTCATTCTACATTATATATTATATACCTATAAGATTAAGCGGGATGAGCCGTGACACAGATACTCTGACCTTTTGGCCACTGATTCCCTACAGTCTAGGTCGCAACCGCCTACCTGTGGTTTGTGGTTGCTACCATTACAATTAAAGGGATATTACAGGCCATTTCTTGAACGGCACTCAAACCTTGTGAAGGCATCCTGTGCATTCTACAGCAGACCATCATATTTCCAGTTCGGGCCATGGTGCAGGTATGCTTTGGCAACACGGCCAGCATGCCCAGCTAGCCCATTTTTTATTCTCGTATATCTGTGGCCCCATACACCTTGCTAGCCAGTCACCTGTCCTATGCATAATCTGAGTATCACTTACTAGTTACGTGGTCATCTCAAACACATTGTCAGGGTATACTATTAGCTACAGGCCCCTCTTACATTCCCCCTTCACTTCGTTCATACTCATTTTGCTTCGCTCTTCATCTATAGCTTGTGTACCACGGAGTGCCCAACACACTCTCAGATTCTTATATTTTATTCTTTTACCACTTAGGTACATATACCGGGCCCTTATCAGGGAGGCCAAGCATGACGTACCAAAACGACTTTGTCTGACACTTTTTCCTACTCACGGTACAACAGGATATCTTCGCATCTCGCGATGCGCTACGAATTTGTGAATTCTCTACTTTGGATTACCACTGTCCTTATAAATCTTAAGGTATGCGATTGTCTTTCCAGACTTTGTGTTATTTACTAACGAATGAGGTGGTTGTGTTCCACTTTCTTGAGCTTGTGTTCTGGAGCACCCACCTGACAACTTTGAGGATCACAAATAGTTTTGAGTCAATACACCTTTTTGTATATTATCAATTTAGAAACGATGCACCACTAAGGATGGTATCCTGGTGCACAGATTGTGTTGTGGTCCTACGGACTAGTTAGCCCGCTGGTCTGACAATATATCAAATGACCATATGCATCAAGACTTTTTGCCCCTCATTCACCTGTAACTGTCGTACATAATCATCTGTCACGCACTAGGCCTCTTTTTAAAATTATTTTATTTTTACACTTCACTTTTTAGATGTGTTTCACGGGTTAGTGCATCAATGTACTTACATTGTATATATTCATGTATAGCACATAGTGTGTAGTAGATGTTTACTACAGGTTGTGTTAGTACATGTCATATTTTCATGTATGGCACTTAGTGTAGTACATGGTTATTACATTCTGTTTGAGTACGTCATTTGTGACCAAGGTTAGTTTTGTCGTGTTGTCTCTTGTTGCCTGCTCGCTCTCTCTAATGGGAATTTGGTAAATATATACTGTCATGTCTTTGTTGTCTCTCACAATGAACATGGTTCATGTCATCTTGTAATATTGTTTCAGTGTATGTGTATATTCATGTTATTTATATTGTCATTTTCAATCAATCTCCACTGAACGAAACGCGTTGGCTGGAGCCCATGTTTATGATGTTATTTAAATAAAGGAACTCTATACATAAAGGAATTTGGTCAGTCTTTTGTCATTGGAAAAGGCAGTCTGGTGGTGCACCTCTCCACGTTTATCCTACTCTGAGACTATGTGTGTATTACTTGCACAAGTTTTGTGCAGAAAGCAGCGACTTAATAGAGCATGCCAATGATACACTTAAGCAAGTTCTGACCGCTAGGATATTAACTACATAACTGAGCTGGCTTCATAATCTGTATGGGTTTCAGAGAGCATTAAATAATTTGCCTAGAGGAGTATTTGGTGGTTGCACTCCATATGAGATGCTTGTCAGAGTATCTATGTATGTGCCCGATCTTGATAGCCCTGGAAAGGTGGCAGAAGAGAAAACGTTTGACCTGGACAATAGTTTAAATGTCTTACAGAGTGTCCAAGAGGTCTGAAAGAAGCTATCCAATTTAAGGCATTCTGACTACACCACTGGTGAAGATATGGTTTCTAAAGCTGCTGACAGAGGTATCCCCCCCAGATTGTGTGGGCTGGTTCAAGAAAAGATTCCCAATAAACAAGCGTTTGAGCCATCTTACAGAACACCCGTTCCCGTTCATGGGGTAGAAGGCACCCCTGCCTTCACTGTCTGGGCCAAAGAAAAATAAGAAGGTGTCCTTCGATCATATTAAAAAGCATTATGTGGCCGATTCTATTCACAGACCCCCCTTGACACCAAAGTGACATCAGAGTAAAAACTTAAGCCTTTCTAAGGTTCAACTAAGGAACAACACCTAATGGAGAACAATCACACTGAAATCAAAGTCCTGGTCACCATTGACACCAAAGTGACATCAGAGTAGAAACTTCCAGCCTCTCTAAGGTTCTCTAAAGAACAACCCCTCGAAGAGAACAATCACACTGAAATCAAAGTGCTGGTCCCGGGACAGTGAAGTCTTCTGTGTCCCTAGCTTTACACCGAGTGCCAGCTTCCACATAGGAACCTGATGTTGCAATTTCAAAACCAACAGTTACAACTACTACTATGGCTAACTATGAACCACTGAGTTAACATCAATTTAAATGTTTCCTTTGCAAGAAATAACACTTTATGAAAATAATTCTCACTTTGAGTTGAATGAAGTGCATATGCACTCCACAGTTGTTCAATGTCACTACTGGCTCTCTGATTGCTACTGGTTTTGTGACAGATATCTCATACCATTGTGGCCCTTTTTCTGGACTGTAACTGGAGTGATTTTCATCTTAATGTAGAACATCATGCTGATTCCGGTGTTGCTGCTAATAAATGGACATTACATTCGTTTTAAAACTGTGGTGTTTTCTCTGGTTCAAGACCTGCAATTGCATTCTTCTTCTGACAGAGCACATCAGGGTCATCATGCTGGGAACAGCACCGCATATAATTTGCTGGACGTTGTGGTTTGGGAAAAGATTCCTTATGGCTGAGCGGATATGAGCTGAGAGCTAAGCGGATATGAGCTGACTGGCCTGACAAAATTCTTTTCATAATCCTGCTTCTGACCCCATCATCGAGCAACACTACTGCAGGGGTGACTTCCCCCAACTCTTTGGGAGCCAGCTGGCATCTTTAGCAGAGAGAATGAGGATGACAACTGCTCCCTTGCAAGAAGCGGCCTGATGGGGCTAACTCTGTGGCAATCAAGATGGCAGCCCGTGGCAGAGGTGAAAGACATGAAGAAGCCAGGGAGGAGATCTGCTGCGGGTGAGTGCTTCGAGAGTGGAAGGCCACCCAGTCGATGGACACTAACTGGTGGCAGGGCCAAGTGACGGTCCCCTGGAGGGCAGCGCTAGGTGAGTGTTGAACCTCAGAGAGAGGAGTGGCATGGGAAAGAAACAGAGAGGCAGGCTTTGGGTCGGATGTGCTGCGTGTGAGCTGCGGGGAGGAGACCAGGTGGTTTAACAAGGCCAAATACAAGCACACTCGCAGAGGAGGGGGAAAAACAGGAAGTCAGAATGGGAGAGATATGGAGGAGCTTAGCTTTGTGGCGTAGTATGAGCGGGCGGAGGGGTAGGACAACAAGACATTAACTACAAGAACCAGAGCCCAATCAGGATATTTATGGTAAGTGAACCCCCTCCCAAAATCAGAAATCACATAGGGGCCCAGCAAGAAAAGCAGTACTGATCGTGGAGACAGTGAGTACATGTAAATGTTCACAGGGGCATTGGAACTGCTGCAACATTTGGACAACTACCTGTTCAAAGAGGGAAGCTTCCAGAGGCAAAACTGGAGGCCTTACTAAACCCTGACAGGAAATGTGAAAGGGGCTCTGAAGTCTTGCCACTGTGTGTAGGCCCCTGTAATTGGACGGGCCCGACTGCAGGTGCTTTTGGGTGCAGCAGGTGAGAGAGCTGAATTAACGCCTGCCCACAGTGAGAGCCATACGGGAAACTGGCAGTTGCGATACTCTCTCACAACTGTGGGTCAGCATACAGTGATAAAACCTAAAGACAAATGGACAATGCCCAAACAATGAAAACATAATAGAAGCCGCTCAGCCTTGCAGCGCAACAGAAATGACTCAAGCAGAGGTCCCCAAGAGGGAATACATAATGACAGAATCAGAGCGAGAAGCGAGCCACTGGACATCGACACATCAGGAGATGGACCAACAAATGAACTTGCAAGAAACTGATGACTGGAGAGCCACTAACCAGATCAACTGTACACAATGGTAACACTGGCGATCAATTAGACATACTATCGGCAATGTGATATGATGTAAAGAGGGAAACAAAGGGGCCAACGGATGAGAGTGAAATTGGCAGACTAAGTCAGGCCCAGCTCAGCCAGCCACCCCACATACATGTAAAGCATGATAGACCAGGCTTGGCCGAGACATATAACTGTGAGTGGGTCCCTGCACACACAGGCTCACAAAGGGACTTAGACTAGGAATGAAGTCATAGAGTTTATTAGTTACACAGGTTAGGATGAGGGAAAGAGTGTAGGAAGGGGAGAGGTCGACAGACCTTTCCACAGTTGAATGCTGAGCCGGGTTTTGGCTTATGGGGGAGTTTAAGGAAAAGTGGGGAGGGGTAGAGGAAGTAAAACAGGGGAGCTGCAGTCAAGAGCCCAATTTGTGTTACTGATTTACATCAGTACAAACACAGCAACTGGAGAGAGGTAAGAACCACCTGGTACAGTATCAAGAAACACCATAGTTGACAATCGCACAGGTAGATCAGTGTAAAGATCTCAAGATCTTAACCTAGAATGTAAATGGCTTAGGAAATAAAGAGGAATGTGGTTACTCAATACTTTAAAAGAATGGCCCCAGATATAATATTATTGCAAGAATGCATCTAATGGGAACTGACTGTAGACTCCTGGAACAGGGCTACTATAAGACTCTTGCACATGCAGGATTCACAAAAGGTTCCATAGGAGCTTCAATACTGCAAAACAAAAGAACTCTGCCTTTCCAAATTAGTAGGAAATGGGTGGACCCCTCTGGATGCTATTTAGTAATATAGGGACTGGGGGGGAGAGAAAGTGTTGCAATAATCAATGTATATGCCCCTCCCAAACTCCAACAGAAAGTGTTGGGTGAGATTGGCACTATGCTCATGGAAGCTGACTCCTCGCTCCATATACTTGGAGTCATTTTAATGATGTCACTAAAATAAATAAGGACAGATCTAAAGTTACAGACCTTCGCACAACACATGCCATACAGTTGTTTGTTTGTGAGGGCTCTGGGGTTGACAGATGTGGAGGCTGAAACACCATGAGGATAGAAAACATTACTTCTATTCAGGAGCACATAAAGTATTCTACAGGTTGGATTATTGCTTCATCCCCAAAATGGAAATCACCCCTGTTAAAAGTATAGACTTCCCGCATGAAGAAGATCAGATAATTTCTTACTAATGATGACTTTAGCAGGGGAAGGAAGGAGTAAGAGGTTAAACTGGAAACTGAATGCATGGGAGCCCTGTGATCTGGCAATAATAAAGAAAATCAGAATAGAGTCAGAGTAATACTTTTGAGAAAATGAGGGTACAGTGGATTTCCCAAACCTATAAGATCCTTAGCAATAATATGCCTGATGGTCTGAAAAAACTGAGACAGATATAGGAAAGCGATATCGGAGATATGGAAGACATCAATTGGGAGCAAGTATTGATGCACCCAAAGGAGGTAGTATTAAAATCACAGCTTCGTTTGATACAACTGAAAATCCTCCACAGGTTACACTATAATAGGGTCAGGTTACGCAAAATGGAAAGGGCGCAGTAACTCTTATGCTTGATATGTGAAAGGGAGGAGGGCACATTCTTACACATATTCTAGTCATGCCCTAAAATGCCACAGTATTGAAGTGTTAGTGTGGGGGAGCTACGGATGATGTTGGAATGTGATTTACCTGCGGTGTCTCAGTTTGTCTTGATGGGAATACCCTGTGATGTAGGCTTACCAAGGAAAAAGCTTATATTTGTAGTGCTTGCATTTGTGGTGGCAAAAAGGAATTTGGTAAAACATTGTGGGGCTCCGGCACTACAAACTAAAAAGGAGTGACAAGAGGCTATGGACATGTACATGGGGAGGGAAAAGAGACATGAAGCTAGGGGATGCACAAGGAAGTTTTATAAAATGTGGAGTTGGTGGAGGGATTTTTACAGGCTAGGGTTCAATGACCAACAGCAAGGGCAGATAAATCTGCCTGAGGCGACACCTTGAAACATTAAAGGGATTAAGAAAGATAAGCTAGGGGTGCAAGTAGGCCATGGACGTGCTGTCAATATTGTTTAATGAAATGTACAGTGTAATTTGTGATTTTTCAATTCACAAAAGAGGTCTTGATGTACCTTGTAAAGTTGAGAAAGTACTGGTGTGGAAACTGTTATATATGTATAAACCAAAATTGAATAATTAAAGTTAATAAAATGTTCTTGATGACAGTAATATCTGGTTCCTTTTAAGATCAATAGAACGTGACCACTGTTAAGAGAATATTTAAAGATTTATAAGCAAATACTACTGTAGACAAAGACCCTTATTTAAATGCTGACTGTAGGAAAGTAGTATCTGCTTCTTATGGTTACCCCACTTTTTGCTGATGTCACACTGTTTTTGGACTAGTAGGACTACGATCCTGCTATCCAGGACCCCAGTCTATCTGCTTTCTCCCTTAAATTGCTAAGTATGTACTTTAGGTACACTCCAGATTGGATACTGGGGTACCCTTATCAGTCCCTAGCATATGGTACACCATGTACCCAGGGCATAGGTACCCCAGAGGCCTCCCATGGGCTGAAGCATGTATTATGCCACCCATGAGAGGCCATTCAAAATGACACAACACGTCTGCTACAGCAGCCTGTGTAAGCTGGTGCTTGCACCACTTACTTAGATATAGGTTCACTATATCTATCTAAATCACTACACTTAAAACCTATCAGTCACCCCTATGGCAGGCCTTATCAATCCTGAAGTCAGGGTGCTGGGTTTTACGTGAGAGGGTGCCCCTGCATGATTAGGGCCCCTCTCCAGCCTTCGGAGACCATTCTCCGGGGTTGTCTGTGATGCAGCCAGACATATAGGTCTAAGTGCATTATAACCTTGCGGTAAATGCTAACTTTAAAACAGCTGCTTAGAAACATGTTGTGTTTGGTGTCAAACACCTTGGAATCATACCTCCACACCAGTAACTGGTGTGGGAGGTATGATTCCACCCTTCTGAAACCACTACTGTGGGTCACCGGTCTACCCGGTACCAGCTTTCTCGACCCGGGCAGCACAAAATGGACGCTGCTAGCCACAGACACGATTCTGCTCTCCTGCTTCTGAGCCAAGCTCGAGCGGAGGAAGGCATGACAATAGGCATCCTGTCACAGGGAGGTGTGACCACCTCCCAGACAGGGTTTAGTATATTGGGGCCAGGTTGGTGCACTCAGAGTGCCAGAAAGTCTGCACTGGGGGCACATTTGGTGTCCCTGTGCATAGTCCAGCTCAAACCAGTTCTGGGAGCCATTGGCTCCTGCTCTGGTGCGAAACTGGACAAAGGACATGGGTGTAGCCACCCCTCTGTCCTGCCCCTCCCCTAGGAGGATACCCTGAATCTGTCCAACCCTTTCCCGTGGGTATAGAGTGGGTTACCTGGCTACAGGACTTTAGATTTTACCTGGACAAGATTCTGCTAAGAAGAAACCAAGTACTTCGACTGTCTGCACGACGCTGGACGACTGAAGAATCTCCCTTGGAGTAAAGGAGTTACTCCCCTGCAGCAGCAGGCACCTAAGCGCATCTGACCAGCTTGCATCTCCAGAGCTCCTGCGGACTCCGAAGATTTTAGCAACACAGGAGGTTGGTTCCCGAAGGTCCCTGAGGTAGATCTGACCTCTCAGCGATTCTGAGACCAGTATCCCTCGTGGGGGCCGTGCAACCCGAACCCCTGTGCACCGCGTACATTTGCAAGTGCATATGCTTGTTAGCGATCCCGAGCTTGTGCATTGGACTCCGTGTAGTCCTGACCCCGAGCAGCCTTTACACCGAAGATATCTGGCCTCCACTCACCGAGTGCTCTGTGGGCTGGTGCTTTGTAATTTCGCTTGAGGTCTCCTCGCGATCCCTGGTCCGTTGGCCTGTGGGTCCTGGCGAGGGTCACCTTGGTTGTTCTTGGGCTTCCGTGGTTGCTCCAGACGTGCCCTGACTCCCCATTGCTTGGAGAGTCTCCTGGACCTTGCTGGTCCACACCATAACCTGTTTACTCTGCCCGCGTGGGTTGCATTTGCCAAGGCTTGTTGGTGCTCCAGCCGGACATCGACCCCTCAGCACTCGACATCCTTCGTGGGACAGCTCACCTCTGGATCCTGGTTGTCCTCTGCGTCTCCTGGTCCCCGTGGCTGCAGAGTCAAGCATCCCTTCTTCGCACCTGAAGCACCCGACATCGGTGGGCATTCGACTACCGAGCCCCTGGTCACCTGAAGTGACCCAGACTCTGTCCCCTCTGCTTTCAGGTTCCTCTCACCTAGAATACAGGCTTGGATTCCACGGGACACTCTTCGCCTTCCCGGCAGCAGTAATTCTTTGCAACCCTCCATTGAAAACGATGAAGGTTTCCGACACCACTTGACCCCTATGCACCCGGCTCCTCTGGGATAGGTAACACAGGTACCTCAGTACTCACTAGTGGGTTGGCCTTAGAACCTCCTATGTTCCAAAGGGTTTGCTCGAAGTCCTCGTAGAAGTGTCCTTAAACTGTAACTTTACAACCGCGACTTTCCCATAGAGTTGCACGGAGCATGCGATCGTGTTTCCTCACTGCACCCGTCCTCCGTGGGCGCCCTGTGTCACTGCCATGGGTGGTTCCTTGGGGTCCCAGCGATTCTACGTGCTCTAGGCCCTGTGTCTAGTCAAGTCGTGATTGTTATACCACTTTTTTAGTATATGGTTCGGTCTCCCCCTGGAGCCCGCTGTGTATTTTGCTACTTACGAATGTTCTATTGATTCAGTATTGTGTGCTTTGTGCCCTAATCTCGTGTAGAGACTAGTAGAGAGTGTTATATTAATAAATACATATTTTTATATAACTACTGTGTGGTTCTCCTTTCATTTAGTCATTCAGGAGGTGATATTCTGGTAAAACAAGCTGCTTTACATTCCTTCAAGATTAAGCCTGTAAGACTGTCAAGGAGTGCAAATTCCCTCCTCTTAAAACCACAGATCTTCCGCAAAAAGAGAACATGCCAACGAGCCTTCTCTGGCTCTGCTCCAAAAATTTGGAACTCTCTTCCACCTGAAATTCGGAGGATCTCTTCAAAGGATGCTTTCAAACTGGAAGCAAAAAGATTCCTCATGAACAAGTTCTTACCTTAACATGAGAGACATTTGTTAGCTCTAAGCGCATCGGACATACCATAGCATTTGTTATTATCCCTGTATATGTTTATTATTTTGTTTTGGTTATGATTTCTGTACATGATTATTGTATTTACTCCCCTTAAGTCATTATGCCCCATCGCCTAGCCCACTCTTCGTTTACCTAGGTGTATAAATGATCTGGTAGAGGTTCACCATCTGATTCAATGCCATTAGACTCCCCATTTGACTCATGGTTTGTTTATTGTTTTGGTATTGGTTCTATTCCTGTATATGATTATTGTACTTACTCCCCTTATGTCACTTTGCTCCATCGTATAGCCCATTCCCCGTTCACTCAGGTTTATAAAGGATCTGTTATGTGTGCACTATGTGATTCAATGCCTATTAGATTCACCATCTTAGCGCATCGGACATACCATAGCATTTATTATTATCCCTGTATATGTTTATTATTTTGTTTTGGTTATTATTCCTGTACAGGATTAGTGTATTTACTCCCCTTAAGTCATTATGCCCCATCGCCTAGCTCACTCTTCGTTCACCCAGGTGTATAAATGATCTGGTAGGTGTTCACCATCTGATTCAATGCCATTAGACTCCCCATTTGACTCCTGTTTTGTTTATTGTTTTGGTATTTGTTTTTATTCCCGTATATGATTATTGTACTTACTCCCCTTATGTCACTTTGCTCCATCGTATAGCCCATTCCCCGTTCACTCAGGTTTATAAAGGATCTGTTATGTGTGCACTATTTGATTCAATGCCTATTAGATTCACCATATTAGACTCATGTTTTGATTTGTTACCTTCCTTGCCTCAAATTGTAAAGCGCTCTGATATCCTTCGGGATCAAGTTCGCGCTATATAAAACTTTATAAATAAATAAGCCTGAAGGTTGCTCTCCACAGCTACCACTAGGATAGCTTTCTAAAGGTTATCTTTGACCTCATACATCATAAGGGTCGTGTGGACTGGTACAGGGTGCCCACTTTAATTAGTGGACAGCATATACCAAGCCACCTTCTCACATTGGTGTGCAGCGGTTGGGATTCAAGCTTGCTATTGTTTTACCAGATAAATCTCATTGAGTGATTAACTGAAAACCACTAAGTATTAGGCACATATAATACATCAAGATTTGAATAAGTAAGTTCTACTGAACTTGGAGTTGGGTAAGTCAAGGGTCTAGCACACCCTTTCTCCAACAAGAGAGTTTAGTCTCCACTAGGTTAGGTAGGTGCCTACACCACATAACACTAGTATGTCTTCTAGAGGAGAAGCCAGTGACTCTCTGCCCACTAGGTACAATGGTCTCTCATTTCAAGAATTGAAAGCCATGTGTGTGTCTAGGAAGTTCAGGACAGGGAGAAGTGCAAACACCCAACGTCTCATTGAGATTTTGCTCTTGGAGGACCTTAGAAAGACCCCAGGGTCTGATGAGGTAGATAGAGTGGGTGGGGCAGGGAATAAGGAAAGGCCACAAAGTGAAACCTTCTTTGACCTGGACTCAAACCCTGACCAGGAGAATCAAGATGATTCTAACCTGGACAACATAGAGCTTCCTTTAGGTGGGGGAGAAGGTCCCAGTGGCCCTCTCTTTACCCCACCAGGAAGAGTACAGAGTTTACCTAGGAGATCCAGGTCTCCCTCTGTAGAATCTCGACACTCAGGAACTTCTATAGGGACTTTCATATCAAATAAGAGGGAATCCTCTTATGAGAGACAGTGCCAACTTCTGGAGCTTGAGAAAATCGAGCTTAGGCTCAAGAAGGAGCAGTTGGCCCTAGACAGGGAATCCCTAGAGCTCCAGAGAGCTACAAAGAGATTGGGACTAGAGTCCCATGGTGGCAGCAACAGTGTCCCTAGGGTTAAGGAGTATACTCATGATCATAGGAACCTGAACAAGATAGTCCCTCCCTACCAGAGTGGGGATGACATCCACAAATGGATAACTGCACTAGAGAGGGCCTGTAAGGTACAGAGGGTCCCTCAAGAGCAGTGGGCAGCTATCTTGTGGCTCTCCTTTGCTGACAAAGGTAGAGATAAGCTCCTCACTGTTAGAGAAGAGGATTCTGACAATTACTCAGTCCTGAAGAGTGCTCTCATTGATGGGTTTGGCTTAACCACTGAACAGTACACCTAGAAGACACAGACCCAGGACTGGGTAGACTTTGTAGATTGTGCTACTAAAGCTCTGGAAGGCTGGTTACTTGGCAGTAAAGTGAATGATTTTAAAGGATTGTACAATTTAATTATGAGGGAGCAGATCCTTAATAATTGCCAAAACCAGTTGTTGCATCAGTACTTGGTTGATTCTGATCTGACCTCTCCCCAATTTGGGAAAGAAGGCAGACAAATGGGTCAGAACCAGGGTGAAGCAGAAAACTCAGAATCAAAGTGGTGACCAGAAGAAGCAAGATGCTAAAACTTCAGATAAGGGTGGGGAAAAGGGTAAAGACCAGAAGTCTTCACAAGGCCCTCAAAAACCTGCATCTAGAGGGGAGTCACAATCTAACAAGGGAAAAGGCAAAAAGAAACCTTGGTGTCATATCTGTAAAGAGAAGACCCATTGGACAAAGGATGGCACTTGTCCAAGGGCCAAGGATTCTACTCCTACCCCCACTGCCCCTAAGGCAACTGCCCCCCCTAGCACAGTCTCAAGTGGTGGTACACAGAACAAGGGAATGGTAGGGTTAACCTTGGGAACTGAGATGGATTCTGGCCTAGTCAGAATTCCAACTCAGGCTGTTTTGGTCTGTGATGGAGGCATAGATATTGCCTCCTTATTTGTCAGTCCCAGTAATCTGGGCAAGTACAGACAACCACCTTTAATCAATGGTAAGGAGGCCATGGCATACAGGGACACAGGTGCAAGTGTCACAATGGTGACAAAAGATCTTGTGAACCCTGAACAGATCATACTTGGTGAGATGTACCAAGTGACCAATGCAAGCAATGTCAGGACAGACCATTCCTTGGCAGTTGTGAATTTCACCTGGGGTTGTGGTTAGCTCAGACCTCCCTGTAGAATGCTTGTTGGGCAATGATTAAGAGACTTCAGCCTGGGCTGAAGTGGAACTCAGGCACCTGCAGAAATGTTGGGCATCCCTGCAGATGTGTTTGCCATGACTAGGTCACAGGCAAAAATGTCTTCCACTGAGCAGGCCCTGGATCCTGAAAAAATGGACCAGGTGCCTTCCAAAAGAAGGAGCAGAAGGGGTAAGGCAGTGTCTTCCCCCCTGCCTCAGAGTGAGGATCAGTCTCCTGTGGGAGATGATCTCAGTCCCTGTGAAGGAACTGTCTCCGAGGAACTTGAACCTGACCAGGTTGAGTTCTTGGGGACAGATCTTCCAGGGCAGATCTGAGCCAGGAGCAGCTGAGCTGCCCCTTTCTTGAACCCCTCAAACAGCAAGCTGCTGCTGAGGCTGCTGGGAGTGCCAGTGGGTGCCACAGGATCTACTGGGATGATGGACTTCTATATTCAGAGGGTAGAGACCCCAAGCCTGGTGCTGCCAGGAGGTTGGTTATACCTCTGAAGTTTAGAGGCTTCCTATTAATACTGGCACATGAAATCCCATTAGCAGGACACTTAGGCCAAAGCAAGACCTGGGACAGGCTTGTCCCTCACTTTCACTGGCCTCACATGTCAGAAGACACAAAGGAGTTTTGTTGCTCCTGTATCACTTGCCAAGCCAGTGGTAAGGCAGGTGGTACTACAAAGGCCCCCCTGATGCCACTACCTGTGGTGGGGGTTCCCTTTGAGAGGGTTGGGATTGACATTGTTGGTCCCATGGATCCTCCAACTGCATCTGGGCACAGATTCATACTAGTGGTGGTGGACCATGCCACTAGGTATCCAGAGGCAATACCCCTTAGGACTACCACAGCTCCTGCTGTGGCTAGAGCCCTCCTGGGAATCTTTTCCAGAGTGGGTTTCCCTAAGGAGGTAGTATCAGGTCGAGGTGCAAACTTTATGTCTGGTTATCTTACTGCTATGTGGAAGGAGTGTGGAGCGAATTACAAATTCACCACACCCTATCACCCACAATGCAATGGGTTAGTTGAAAGATTCAACAAAACCCTCAAGGGCATGATAAAAGGTCTCCCTGACAAGCTCAGGCGTAGATGGGATATCCTTTTGCCCTGCCTTCTCTTTGCCTATAGAGAGGTTCCTCAGAAGGGGGTTGGCTACAGCCCTTTTGAACTTCTGTTTGGACATCCAGTTAGGGGTCTCTTATGTTTGGTTAAGGAGGGATGGGAGTTACCTCTCAAACCACCTAAACAGGACATAGTGGACTATGTACTTGGTCTCCGCTCCAGGATGGCTGAGTACATGAAGAAGGCATCCAAAAACCTTGAGGCTAGCCAGGAAATACAGAAAGCCTGGCATGACCAAAAGGCTGTTTTGACTGTGTATCAGCCAGGACAGAAGGTATGGGTGTTGGAGCCTGTGGCCCCAGCAGCTCTCCAAGACAAGTGGAGTGGGCCCCATACCATTCCTGAGCAAAAGGGAGAGGTTACCTACCTGGTGGACCTTGAAAGTCCCAGGAGCCCCCACAGGGTGCTCCATGTGAACAGGCTCAAGCCATATGTGGACAGGGCAGACTTGGGCTTGCTCATGGCTACTGATGACAAGAGGAAGAGAGTGACCCACTCCCTGACCTCCTCTCATAGAACCCTGATGATGGTTCAGTTGATGGTGTAGCCTTGGCAGGCAGCCTCACTGAACAGCAACAGACTGATTGTAGGAAGGTCCTCAATCAGTACAGACACATGTTTTCACTGACTCCAAGTCAGACTACCTGGTGTACACATGAGGTGGACACAGGTGACAGTCTGCCTGTTAAAAATAAGATTTACAGGCAACCTGATCATGTCAGGGACTGTATCAGGACTGAAGTCCAGAAGATGTTGGAACTGGGAGTGATTGAGCCCTCAGATAGCCCTTGGGCTAGTCCAATAGTCTTGGTACCAAAACCTCACACCCAGGGAGAGATGAGGTTCTGTGTTGACTAAAGAGGACTCAATGCAGTCACTAGGACTGATGCTCATCCAATTCCAAGGGCAGATGAACTGATTGATACTTTGGCCTCAGCCAAGTTCTTAAGTACATTTGACCTGACAGCTGGTTACTGGCAGAACAGATTAGCTGAGGATGCTAAACCAAAAACAGCATTTTCAACCCCTAGTGGGCACTACCAATTTGTGGTGATGCCTTTTGGCTTGAAGAATGCACCTGCCACATTTCAAAGGCTGGTGAATAAAGTTCTCACAGGTCTAGAAGCCTATAGAGCAGCTTATCTAGATGATATTGCTGTCTTTAGCTCCACCTGGGAGGATCACCTTGTCCACCTGAGAAATGTTCTGGAGGCCCTGCAAAAGGCAGGCCTCACTATCAAGGCCACCAAGTGCCAGATGGGGCAGAGTAAGGTTGTATACTTGGGCCACCTTGTGGGTGGAGGCCAGGTTCAACCATTGCAGAGCAAAATCCAAACCATCATGGAATGGGTTGCTCCAACTACCCAGACTCAGGTCAGAGCGTTCTTGGGCCTGACTGGGTACTACAGGAGGTTTGTCAAAGGATATGCTCCATAGTGACCCCTTTGAATGACTTAACTTCCAAGAAAATGTCTAAGAAAGTTCAGTGGACAGTTAGCTGTCAAAAAGCATTTGATGACCTGAAGCAGGCCATGTGCACTGCTCCCATTCTGCAAAGTCCTGATTATTCCAAACAATTCATTGTTCAAACAGATGCATCTGAATTGGGGGTAGGGGCTGTGTTATCACAATTGAATGAAGAGGGTCAGGATCAGCCAGTAGCTTTCATAAGCAGAAGGCTGACCCCCAGAGAGAAACGTTGGTCAGCTATTGAGAGGGAAGCCTTTGCTGTGGTTTGGGCTCTGAAGAAGTTGAGGCCATATCTGTTTGGCACTCACTTCATTATTCAGACAGACCTTAAGCCCCTCTTATGGCTAAAACAGATGAAGGGTGAATACCCCAAACTCTTGAGGTGGTCCATTTCCCTACAGGGGATGGACTATACAGTGGAACATAGACCTGGGAGTAACCATGCCAATGCAGATGGACTCTCCAGATATTTCCACTTAGAACATGAAGACTCAACTGGTCAAGGTTAGTTTAATGTCCTTGCGTTTGGGGGGCGTTTGGATACTACTTGTGTAGGAAAGTAGTATCTGCTTCTTATGGTTACCCCCACTTTTTGCTGATGTCACACTGTTTTTGGACTAGTCTGACTAGGATCCTGCTATCTAGGACCCCAGTCTATCTGCTTTCTCCCTTAAATTGCTAAGTATGTACTTTAGGTACACTCCAGATTGGATACTGGGGTACCCTAATCAGTCCCTAGTATATGGTACACCATGTGCCCAGGGCATAGGTACCCCAGAGGCCTCCCTTGGGCTGAAGCATGTATTATGCCACCCATGAGAGGCCATTCAAAATGACACAACCGGTCTGCTACAGTAGCCTGTGTAAGCTGGTGCTTGCACCACTTACTTAGATATAGGTTCACTATATCTATCTAAATCACTACACTTAAAAACCTATCAGTCACCCCTATGGCAGGCCTTATCAATCCTGAAGGCAGGGTGCTGGGTTTTACATGAGAGGGTGCCCCTGCATGAGTAGGGCCCCTCTGCAGCCTTCGGAGACCATTCTCCGGGGTTGTCTGTGATGTAGCCAGACATATAGGTCTAAGTGCATTATAACCTCGCGGTAAATGCTAACTTTAAAACGGCTGCTTAGAAACATGTCGTGTTTGGTGTCAAACACCTTGGAATCATACCTCCACACCAGTAACTGGTGTGGGAGGTATGATTCCACCCTTCTGAAACCACTACTGTGGGTCACCGGTCTACCCGGTACCAGCTTTCTCGACCCGGGCAGCACAAAATGGACGCTGCCAGCCACAGACATGCTCTCCTGCTGCTGAGCCAAGCTCGAGCAGAGGAAGGCAGGCAATAGGCATCCTGTCACAGGGAGGTGTGACCACCTCCCAGACAGGGTTTAGTGTATTGGGGCCGGGTGGGTGCACTCTGAGTGCCAGAAAGTCTGCACTGGGGGCACATTTGGTGTCCCTGTGCATAGTCCAGCTCAAACCAGTTCTGGGAGCCATTGGCTCCTGCTCTGGCGCGAAACAGGACAAAGGACATGGGTGTAGCCACCCCTCTGTCCTGCCCCTCCCCTAGGAGGATACCCTGAATCTGTCCAATCCTTTCCCGTGGGTATAAAGTGGGTTACCTGGCTACAGGACTTTAGATTTTACCTGGACAAGATTCTGCTAAGAAGAAACCAAGTACTTCGACTGTCTGCACGACGCTGGACGACTGAACAATCTCCCTTGGAGTAAAGGAGTTACTCCCCTGCAGTAGCAGGCACCTAAGCGCATCTGACCGGCTTGCATCTCCAGAGCTCCTGCAGACTCCGAAGATTTCAGCAACACAGGAGGTGGGTTCCCGAAAGTCCCTGAGGTAGACCTGACCTCTCAGCGATTCTGAGACCAGTATCCTTCGTGGGGGCCGTGCAACCCGAACCCCTGTGCACCGCATACATTTGCAAGTGCATATGCTTGTTGGCAATCCCCGAGCTTGTGCATTGGACTCCGTGTAGTCCTGACCCCGAGCAGCCTTTACACCGAAGATATCCGGCCTCCACTCACCGAGTGCTCTGTGGGCTGGTGCTTTGTAATTTCGCTCGAGGTCTCCTCGCGATCCCTGGTCCGTTGGCCTGTGGGTCCTGGCGAGGGTCACCTTGGTTGTTCTTGGGCTTCCCTGGTTGCTCCAGACGTGCCCTGACTCCCCATTGCTTGGAGAGTCTCCTGGACCTTGCTGGTCCACACCGTAACCTGTTTACTCTGCCCGCGTGGGTTGCATTTTCCAAGGCTTGTTGGTGCTCCAGTCGAACATCGACCCCTCAGCACTCTACATCCTTCGTGGGACAGCTCACCTCCGGATCCTGGTTGTCCTCGGCATCTCCTGGTCCCCGTGGCTGCAGAGTCAAGCATCCCTTCTTCGCACCTGAAGCACCCGACATCGGTGGGCATTCGACTACCGAGCCCCTGGTCACCTGAAGTGACCCAGACTCTGTCCCCTCTGCTTTCAGGTTCCTCTCACCTAGAATACAGGCTTGGATTCCACCGGACACTCTTCGCCTTCCCGGCAGCAGTACTTCTTTGCAACCCTCCATTGAAAATGACGAAGGTTTCCGACACCACTTGACCCCTATGCACCCGGCTCCTCTGGGATAGGTAACACGGGTACCTCGGTACTCACTGGTGGGTTGGCCTTAGAACCTCCTATGTTCCAAAGGGTTTGCTCGAAGTCCTCGTAGAAGTGTCCTTAAACTGTAACTTTACAACCACGACTTTCCCATAGAGTTGCACGGAGCACGCGGTCGTGTTTCCTCACTGCACCCGTCCTCCGTGGGTGCCCTGTGTCACTGCCTTGGGTGGTTCCTTGGGGTTCCAGCGATTCTACGTGCTCTCGGCCCTGTCTAGTCAAGTCGTGATTGTTATACCACTTTTTTAGTATATGGTTCGGTCTCCCCCTGGAGCCCGCTGTGTATTTTGCTACTTACGAATGTTCTATTGATTCAGTATTGTGTGCTTTGTGCCCTAATCTCATGTAGCGACTAGTAGAGAGTGTTATATTAATAAATACATATTTTATATAACTACTGTGTGGTTCTCCTATCATTTAGTCATTGAGGAGGTGATATTCTGGTAAAACAAGCTGCTTTACATTCCTTCAAGATTAAGCCTGAAGGCTGCTCTCCACAGCTACCACTAGGATAGCTTTCTAAAGGTTATCTTTGACCTCATACATCATAAGAGTCGTGTGGACTGGTACAGGGTGCCCACTTTAATTAGTGGACAGCATATACCAAGCCACCTTCTCACACTGACAATGATAAAGAAATATTGTTTTCACCACTTTGGACACCGCTACATACAAAGAACCAGCATTCTCCAATAACTATATAATTATAAACAGTGGTAGCCTTGCGAAGTTACGCCCACAAACAGTCAACCAGATTTTCAACATTACCTTATTTCAACAGTATTGACAGCTTAGATTCATCAGGTTTCAATGATATACAAAAAGCAGAAAGATCTCAAAGGAACCTGATTACTAATGACAAACTGATATATACTCCCATTGATTTTTGGAAAATCTTTCTGTTGAGGCTATGGGTATTGGAAAGAAAATATTGAAGAGAAAAGTATTTGGGGATCTACATTTTGGCAAATTCAAGGTAAAGAAGCTTTATTTAGCGCATGCAGAATTCCCAAAGTAATTTTTTTCTAAACAAAACTGTCCAACAGACCACTTGTCTAGGACTTAGAACTCCTGGAGATTTAAAAACACTCTCCAATACAAAGGTCAACTCGACACAGTTTCCAAATTGGCAAGGGAAAGACAAAATTACAGCCTCCGAATTAAATTACATGATCCAGAATTATACTTCTAATTTGACCAGGTTACAGCCTGAAGGCATAGCTCTATGGTCAATTGATATTGATATATGCATGCACTGATTTCTTTCCAAGAATCCTGGTCCTTTCGGTAATCATAATAAATATACACCTGTTACTGTTACCACGTACAGTGTGGGAAAGCTGTGCCAACTATCTTTAACACATTCCAGCCTTGCAACTATGAAGGATCACCTGTCCACTATTATCAAAAATATGGATTCAAATGATTTCCTCCTGGGTCTGCACCCAGCTAAACTTAAACTTTTCATATTTGCAGCAACTTATGCAATTTATAATGAAATGCAAAGATATTCAGAAAAGGCTGATGAGAGAATTTAACAAGTTGACAGAGAAATTATTCAAACATTTAAAGTTATTGATAATGGCATGAAAACACTCTACAAACTAGTGTATTCTACAAGCATTACCATGCCATCAGCAAGGAAGACTTACATCTTTTACAACATGGACAGACTCAGTTGCAAGCAATTACACAGCTAAATTGGGTGTTACAAACATTAAAATTTAATATGCCTTTGCAGCTCATTAACGAGTTCCATATTTCAAACATACACATTGACGTCTACACAAAGAATCATGGCCCAGAAAGAAGCTACCTACATCTTATTAAGTATAGAAGAAATGAAAGAGTCCCACTTTTCCGTAGCAAAAGACCCACATATCATGTGGCTCCTACACAGAGTAATCTCATTGTCCCTTGCCACTTTTCACTATCATGAGTGCCAGAAGTATAGGTCCTTGGGTTGGTATGAAAAAATGCACAACATTTTCCTTCGTCAGGTATGGCAGCTACTCTTTGACTTCAACTATTACAGCCAAGATAATCACACATTCATTTAAAAAAACAAAAACTTTTTAATTACATATTTTAACCATCAAGGTCAGACAGTTACAGAATTTAAGCAGCAATATTCAAGTAGGTCCGTTACTATTTGTCTAGACAGTTTACACAAAGTAATTATACAGCTCAAAGTAACATGCTGTTTTCTAACAGCACATCAATTTGATAGCCACATTTCTATCATGTCCAACTGATTCAGCCTACTACTATAGTCACACCAAAACAATACGATTCCCTCAATTTAGCAACTCAGGAGAGCCAATTTCCAACCTTCCACTGATGTCAATGCTATTGCCTTGAGTGCATTTCAGTCTCACACTTTGTAAGTTCTTCGGCTTCTATTACTACATATAGAGCGCCAGGTGAGTATTATGATGTTATAGGAGAAAACAGCACCTATTATACAGACATTCACTATGCTGGTTTCCAAGTAACATATCTCTTTGTCCTGTCTTGTGTCAACCCTGGCTGGCAGACTAGGAAGATAACTTCTATTCAGGCAGCTACCATTAATACTTGGTGTCCCTTGTCGACTACTTGGTTCAGCAGGTTTAAGATGACTTACCATCATCTTTCTCAGCTTCTTTGTGGTCTCAGGCTAGCCTTCCAAATATCTGAAATGGCTCTCTTGTGCAATCTTCTACATTCTTCAGGACGAAGAGCTTTACTTTACAGTTCAGCCCAGAACACTACGTCTTTCCTCCCGGCACCCACTGTAGGGGGGATTTCCATTTCATTGTTTTGGCTAGTTTTGCCATTAAAAGGAGTACATCAATGAATTTTGTTCCCGTGCATTTGGTTTTGGGTCTAGGGAACCTACCCAGTAAGTAGCTCTCTACACTCTGCAGGTTTCCCCATTATGTGAGTCACATCTACTAGTATTGCCATCCAGTAATCCTGGGGTATTCCCACATCATATGATGAAAATTTGCTGTTTCACTTTGAGATCTAAGGCGCTTAGTGCTTGTACTAGCGTATATTTGACCAGCTCTATGTGGTGTAAGATATGCCCTGTGCAGTGTCATGAAGGATAAGTTACTTACCTGTAATCCTAGTTCTCTTCCAGGGGTATCCTCATCAAAGTCATAAGCACATGAATATTCCCGCCCATGCGCGGGACGCCGGAAACACATCACATATATGTGAAAACCATATATGTAGCTATATATATATATATATATCCATATATATATAAAAACACACAATGCAGCCTCCCATAGACATGCTGAGCAATGTTGCAAGGAATTCTCATGCACATAAACATATTCCAATAAAGCAGGGAGAAAGCTTTTGAAAACTGCTTTAATATACAGCAGAAAACACAATCCTGCAAGGAATAATGAAAGAAACATTGCCAGCACATAGGCTGCATTGTAGAAACATTAGTGTAGAAAGCTGAAAAGCTAACCCACATAAACACTCAGATAAACTGGCACCGTGCCTTTAAGGCAGCCATGACCCCTAGCTTCCCATCATGCCTCAGGGGTGACAGTTAGGTCAGTTGTTCTTTGCGGATATCCGCAGACCATTTTACAAAGAGATGTATGTATCATGTTCACTTGCCCGGGGAGGCGGGTGGGTTGCTTATGACTTTGATGAGGATACCCCTGGAAGAGAACTAGGATTACAGGTAAGTAACTTATCCTTCTCTTCCAGGGGATCTCATCAATAGTCATAAGCACATGAATAGAATAGCAAGCCCATCCCCTCATCCTGCGGGCAAGTAAGCAGAGTACCATCAAGATACATAAACGCCATAAGGCCTATACAGACTCCAATAGGTTAGCATTGGAACAGATTCCTCAAGGAGGCCTGGCCCACTTGGGTATCTGCCCTGGAGTCAGAATCCAGACAGTAATGTCTGGTAAACGTATGGACCGATTTCCAAGTTGCCGCCTTGCAAATCTCGGCCATCAGTACATTATGTAAGAATGCAATCGTAGCAGCCTTGCCCCTAGTAGAATGAGCTTTAGGGGAGGCAAACAGAGGCTTATTTGCTATTTGGTATGCCAACTTTATACAAGATACTATCCATCTTGAAATTGATCTTTTAGAAGCTGGGAAGCCTGTTCTAACAGAGCCATAGTTTACAAACAATTGATCAGCTTTTCTAATGGATTTTGTTGCATCCAAATAGAATTTGAGAACCCTCTTGAGGTCTAGCGAATGAAGAGACCTTTCCGCTGGTGTGGTAGGACTGGGAAAGAAAGAGGGTAGAGAAATCGTTTGATTAACATGGAACTCCGACACAACCTTGGGTAGGAAGGAAGGGTGAGTTCGCATAACCACCCTATTATGGTGGAAAACCGTATAGGGTTCTTTAGAACAGAGTGCTTGTATTTCACTCCCTCTGCGTGCTGATGTAATCGCTACTAGAAAAGCTACTTTCCAAGAAAGGTGTTGTAATGTAGCCTTATGAATGGGTTCAAATGGAGGTCCCATCAATTTAGACAAGACCAAATTCAACTCCCAAGGAGGAGAAGGAGGTCGAACAGGGGGATAAACCTTTTTCAACCCCTGCAGGAAGTCCTTGACCACCTGAAGCTGAAAGAAAGAAGGCTGGTTAGGTGATTTACGATATGCTGTGATAGCCACCAAATGCACTTTAATGGAAGAATATTTCAAACCAGATTTGGCCAAATAGAGCAAATACGGCAAGATTACCTCCTCTTGCCCGTTAATTGGACTCCAACCATTACGGATACACCACAAGTAAAACCTTTTCCACTTAAGAGAGTATGAGGATCTTGTGGAAGGTCTCTTTGACTCCCTTAAAATGTCCATGCAGTCCTGAGGGAGGTTCAAATGTCCGTACTGCAGGACTTCAGGAGCCATGCTGTCAAGCTGAGCGAGGGAAGGCTGGGGTGCAGAATCTTCCCTCCCATTTTGGTGAGAAGGTCCGGCCTGCACGGAAGTCTCCGATGCGGGCGAACCGAGAGTTGCAACAGGTCCGGATACCACCATTGACGAGGCCAGTCCGGTGCTATGAGTATCATCCTCGTCCTGGATCGCAGAAGTTTGGCCACCACCTTCGGAATTAGAGGGAGGGGTGGAAAGGCGTATGCAAACGTCCCTGACCAATCTATCAAAAGAGCATTCCCCCTCGTTCCTGGTCGGTAAAACCTGGATGCGAAGGCGTGGCATTTTCTGTTTTGATCGTCTGCAAAGAGGTCGATGAAAGTATGACCCCATTGATGAAAGATGTCTGCCACCACTTCGTCGTTGAGCACCCAGTCTTCTTGCTCTTGGAAGTGACGACTGAGGGTGTCTGCTCGCACGTTCTGCTCTCCCGGCAGATGGATTGCCGTGATCGATAGGTTCCTGGCTAGCAGCCAGTGCCAGATCGCCTGGGATTCGAGAGACAGAGGGCGAGAGCGTGTTCCACCTTGTTTGTTCAAGTAATACATGGTGGTTGTATTGTCCGTTTGCACTAGGAGCGATCCGGGCTGAACTGACGGTTGAAACGTTTTGAGGGCTAAATGAACCGCCCGCAGTTCCAGCATATTGATGTGATACGTCTGTTCTCTGTTGGTCCATCTGCCCTGAGTTTGCAGATGACCCAGATGCGCGCCCCAGCCCTGAAGTGATGCATCCGTGATCAGGGATTGTTCTGGTAGAGGTTGGTGAAAAGGGACTCCCACCAGAAGGTTCTGTGGTTGCAGCCACCAGAGAATGGACTTCTTTGCTGCAGGAGAGAGGATAATCCGGTCGTTCCACTGACCCGAGGATTGATCCCATTTGTCCCCGAGATCTTGCTGTAACGGTCTCATCCTCAATCTGGCGTTGCGTATGAGAAAAATGCACGAGGCCATCGAACCCAGCAGAGAAGCCACCTGTCTTACTGACGGCTGATGAGCCTGAAGGATGATGTTGCCTTTGTCTTTCATTGATGACAATCTCTCCTCTGAAGGAAACACTTTTCCGAGGTCGGAGTTGAGGTTGGCGCCCAGATAGTGGAGTGATTGAGTTGGTTGAAGGATCGACTTGTCCAGGTTGACATGCAGGCCTAAGCGCTGAAGGAGATCTAGGCAGGTGCGAAGGTGTTCCTGCACCATTTGAGAGGATCCCTTCAACAGCCAGTCGTCCAGGTATGGATATACGAACAGGCCTTGGCGATGTAATGCTGCCGCTACTACTGCCATGCATTTGGTGAATACCCTCGGAGCTGATTTTAGGGCGAAGGGTAAGACTTTGAACTGGTAATGTTTTGTTCCCACAGTGAATCGCAAGAACTTACGATGTCATGCTGTGATTGGGTTGTGAAAATACGCATCTTGGAGGTCCACCGAACACATCCAATCGCCTTTCTTTAGATGTGGGAATATTTGGTGGAGCACCAACATCCGAAACTTTTCCTTTTTGATGGACCTGTTCAGAGAACGTAGATCCAGAATTGGTCTGAACTTGTTCGGTTGATCTTTTTTCTGAACAAGGAAGTATCGTGAGTACACTCCCTTTCCTCTCTCTGCATGAGGGACCTCTTCTATTGCTCGCTTTTCGAGAAGGGTCGACACTTCCTGACGCAGGAGGTCTGTATGTAGATGACGAGAATTCACCGGAGGAATGTCTCTTGGGGACGCACAAAAACGTAGTGTGTACCCATTTTTTAGTATATTTAGCACCCACTGATCTTTGGTTATGTTGCGCCACTCTTGAATGTAACTTGAGATACTTCCTCCCACTGGAGTGTGCAACGGTGCTAGAGGAAGCAGAAACTCATTGCTTCCCTGGAGTTTTTGATGTGGAGGAGGACTGCTGTTGATGTCCTCCTCTTCCTCTCGAGGAACAGCGGTCTTGATACTGAGATTTCCCCTGTTTGTTATGTGACCATTGAGGGGTTTGAACCCTCTGTTGGTAGTTTTTCCGACTGTAGGGCCGGTATCTCTTCCTAAATTCCTTTTTCTTCTCTAGGCCCACAGCCTTTAAAGTGTCCAACACAGCCTTCATCCTCGCCATTTCTTCATCTGTGTGTGCACCAAACAGTGAAGTGCCAGAAAAAGGGAGATTCAGGATGTGTTGTTGCGCCTCCGGTTTTAACGCTGTGAGGCGCAGCCAGGAAGATCGTCGAGCACATATGCCATGTGCATACGAGTGAGCCGCCAGTGACGCACCATCTGCTGCAGTGCTGATTACCTGGTTTGCCACCAGAGCACCTTTCTGAAGGATTTCAGAGAAGTCCTGTTGATCCTCCTTTGGGAGCTTGTCCTTGAAGCGCTCCAGTGAGTCCCATAGTGACCTGTCATAACGACCCAGCAGAGCCGCAGCGTTGGACACTTGCAGAGAAGACGCTGCAGAGCCGCGAAGCCTTCCGTCCCCAAGAGTCTTGTGCTCTACTCTCTTTATCCGGAGGAGCGGAGGAGGAAGATGCAACCGCATGCATCTTTTTCGCTGCTGCAATAATGACAGAGTCCGGAGGTGGATCCGATCTAAAAAAAAGAGGATCCGATGCAGCTGGCTTATATTTTTTAAGGATCCGAGCTGGAGCTGCTTTAGCCGATGCTGGAGCGAGGAAGAGATCCATTACCGGCTCGATGATACCAGGGACCAAAGGGAGCAATGGCCTAGCCGCAGACCTTTGATGGAGAGTCTCAAAATTGATGGACTTGGTTGTCTGAGGAGCTGACATGGTGATGCCCAGCTTCTGAGCCCCTCTGGTGAGAACATCATGAAAAGTGTTCACATCATCAATAGGCGACACTCTGGAGGGAGGACTATCCGTCAGGGTAGGTGAGTAATCCCTTTTGGATGAATGTGTCGAAGAGGAAGACCAAGACGGTGTACGCCGCCTCTTGCGATGTCCCTGAGACGACCTGCGTTCAGGGGATCTGCCTCGGTGTTCCCTGGCCCGAGTGGTGGGTGATCTGTCCACTTCCTGCACAAGACGCTGCAATGGTGATCTGTGCAGCGGACTGGAATAGTTCGTAGGCCGTTGAGCGTGACCTGCGGGCCCTGACTGCCAATGATGGAGAGGTTGAAGCCATCTGGGAGAGAGATGGATGGAAGGAGATCGCTGTCTCCTTGGAGAACCTCCTGGCGGTGATTTTGTAGGCTCCTGCGAGTGAACAGAAGCACTGGGTGATGACGCAACCGTCTGGGGTGAGCTCCGAATGGAGTGAGAGGACTCTCTGCGGCTTCTGGAGCGTGATCGGCATCTTGATGAGCGATGTGACGTCGATGGGGAGTGTCTCGACGTCGACCTGCTCTGTGTCACCATCACTGGTGAGTTTCTCCTCGACGTCGACCTCTCAGTGTGCTTCGAATGTCTGGAGCCCATAGACCTCGCCTTCGACGTTGAGTGTGCAGGAGACCTCAAAGATGAGCGGGTAGACGGAGAAAACCTTCTCGACGTCTATCTTTCTCTCGACGCTGACCTTCTCGTCGTAGACGGAGACCGCCGTCTCGACGTCGAACGGCGTTTGGTATATTTCACTCTTGGTCTCGACGTCGAATACCTCGCTGTCAGCGAGGATCTTGCCTTTGACGTCGAACGCCGCCTGGACGGCGATGAGTGTCCAGCCTCAGGTGACGAGGCGTGTCTCGACGTCGACTGTCGCCTGGTTGACGTCAACGGAGATGTTTGCTTCGACGCCGATCGCCGGTGACCCTGCGACGACGGAGCCTGTCTCGATGCCGAACGTCGTCTTGTTGGCGTCGACGGAGATGTTTGCTTCGACGACGATCGCTGGTGACCCTGCGACGGCGGAGCCTGTCTCGACGTCGAACGCCGCATCGACGGCGACGACGGAGATCTGCCTCTCGACGCTGGGCGAGCCCGCACCAACTGAGAGCGACTCCTCGTCGCCGGGTTGACAACGGCGGAGGATTCGACGTACCTGCGTTCTTCGACGACGACCGGTGTTCTCTCGACGGCGAGCCCGACGTCGATGGTCTTCTCGTCGACGTTTTCGTTGCCGATGAAGGGATTTGAGGCGCCGAGCCCGACGGCGATGGAGAGCATACTGGAATCTTGCTTCTAGATGAGCTCTCTTTCCTCTTCTTCATCGGAGGCTTGTCTCTAGAAGGTGATTTTCTCTTCTCAGCCAGCCCATGGAGGCGAATCCTTTCCCTGTCCTTTAGAGTTCTGTTGGACAGCAGCTGGCAATGCTGGCAGGATTTAGGATTATGTTCAGAAGGAAGGCATAGAATACAGACAGGATGGGAGTCTGATTTAGCC
This sequence comes from Calotriton arnoldi, assembly GCA_963921515.1. NCBI lineage: Eukaryota > Metazoa > Chordata > Amphibia > Caudata > Salamandridae > Calotriton > Calotriton arnoldi. Next base: position 598,087 of record CAWUFW010006993.1, read on the forward strand.
TTCTTCTTGCTACAGGAAGGGCAAGGGTCAAAAAGAGAGGGCATTCTGACTGAAAAACAATGCTCAACTCTCTAAAAAACAGTAGAGAAATACTTCAATACCAAAAAGACGTCGAAGTAAAAGGTTTTTCTCAAAAATTGAAGAATTTTCTGACAGAAATCAGAAAAAAAGGTAGAGCTGAAGTAACCAGGGTCCTAAAGAACAACTGGCCTAACTGTCACCCCTGAGGCATGATGGGAAGCTAGGGGTCATGGCTGCCTTAAAGGCACGGTGCCAGTTTATCTGAGTGTTTATGTGGGTTAGCTTTTCAGCTTTCTACACTAATGTTTCTACAATGCAGCCTATGTGCTGGCAATGTTTCTTTCATTATTCCTTGCAGGATTGTGTTTTCTGCTGTATATTAAAGCAGTTTTCAAAAGCTTTCTTTCTCCCTGCTTTATTGGAATATGTTTATGTGCATGAGAATTCCTTGCAACATTGCTCAGCATGTCTATGGGAGGCTGCATTGTGTGTTTTTATATATATATATGGATATATATATAGAGCTACATATATGGTTTTCACACATATGTGTGATGTGTTTCCGGGGTCCCGCGCATGGGCGGGAATATTCATGTGCTTATGACTATTGATGAGGATCCCCTGGAAGAGAACTGTATATATTTAAATAGTGTGCTGATGACTCTTTATGTGGGTACGCTAAGGCCCTCTGCCATTCCTTATCATTAAAGCTCCACCCCACTGTGGTTTTCCATTTAACCCTGAGGGGTTGCAAGGATATACCTGTGTGTTCCTGAATGGATTTAAAATGCCATGTAATCAACCTGCGGCTGCAACCCATTGTGTATAATGTTTGAAGAACAGGCATCTGTTGGGGGTTCTAAGAGGTCCGAGTTCTAGTGTTGTTTGATGGGGTGCCGGTATTCTACCATTTATTTTTTTTAGTCTCTTTTATTGATTTTAAAGACATTAAAAATACATACATTAGACATCATGGTATGGCACATTTACACTTTTCCATACAGAGTCAGCGTGACGCGTCAAGAAGTACATAATACGGAAGTCTGGTATGCAAATACAGTGTGAATGATCGTTTGTATGGTAAGTACTTTCGCAGTCATCTATGCAACTGCCACACTATCGAAACAATGGGCTGAACTTGAGAACTGGGAGAGGAGTGCATGGGGCTTTTCCAAGGGGGGCACAGCGCGATTTGTTTTATCAATAGTATACTTGGTAGGAGAAAAGGGAAAGCGGCACGGGCGGGATCTACTTAGCTAGGAAAAAGTAATGCAGCGAATAATACCTATTAGAGTAGAGCTGTATGTAGCAGGAGTCATAGGGTCATTATGGGGGAAGGTCGTCATTACTAGTGTGTTGTCCGAACTCTGAGGAAAGAGTGGCCCATTTAGAGGAGATGAGTCTTTTGCGCAAGCCTAGCACTTCCTCATAGCGGGGGCGTCCCCCTCCGCCGCGTCCCATATACGGACCACTCCATACCAGGCCTCTACTGAGGGGGCTGTCGGGGATCAGCAAGGTAAGGTAAGGGTACGTTTGGCAAGGAGAAGTGCCAAACAGGCAAAGAGCGAGCGTATTTTGTGGGGTTTACGGCTTTTGAAAATACCAAGTAGGCATGCCTCCCATGTATGGATATCAGGGAGCTCCGTGACTTGATGTAGGTCTTCGTGTACCTTCCCGCAATATTGGTGTAGGGTTGGGTAGGACCAAAGCATATATTGTAAATCTGTACCAGGAGCCCGAAATCTAGGACAGCTAGCGTCTGCTTGGAGAAAAAAAATCAGGTTATTTGGGCCAGGGTGAGGTATGCGTGATGTAACATGAAGAATTGCAGATTCTTGATGCGAGAGTTGCAGGGATACCTGACACTGGAACTATAAGGCTATTTATTTCCCA